>CM024604.1:34243384-34843384 GCA_014182555.1 Eucalyptus erythrocorys
TGCGATAGCCAATATTTTAACAGCCTAATTTCAGATTATGACGGCCTACTAGTATGTATAATTCCCAGTGACATTTCGACAGCACAACAACGTCATATAATTGGAGGTCTAATTTTGACATTATGAGGGCCTACGAATGTACATTTTCAACTATTCAAACGGACACCAATGACATTTCCTAAGCTTTCAAGTTTTCAATTCAAAACTAGGACAGGCTAAAAAACATGCATTTTTTTTTTTTAATATTTAATCGAGCAGCACAACAGCATATTCTAGATTATATTATTCTAAATAGACTTTACGACATCCTAACATGCATTTCTATAATAAATTTGAAAATGAGAGTTAGGACTTACTTTGATAACGCAATAGTTTTGGTGCCTATACGACCAGAAAAAGACATGAAAACAAGAGAAATGAGAGAATTGGAAAAGCAAGGAATCAAGGAAGGGCTTTGATAGTATAATAGTATTTGGACCATTATAAGAATAACAATTTGTTATGAGCCACAAATTTTTAAAAAAATCAAGCCCATAATAATTTATAATTATTCGTTATAGTAGATTAAAAATTATTCTCATAGTAGATTAAAAATTATAATTCAATTAGTTGTTATCAAGGAATAGACACACTGCCATGTGTGGACGAAAGGATCTCTATAGGGTTTTGGCGCCTCATCTCCAGGCTCATTCTTTCCGGGCCCATATCTACCGTCTGACTTTGATTAGCGTGATTTTTGCGTGCTCCTATCTAGAGATTTTCAACAAGCCCATCATTTTTAGGTCAAATAGCGAAATTACCGAACCAGACTGCAACTTTTATTGAAGCATAAGGCTTGGGTCTATGAACTTATTGCTGGTTTAGTGCTTTTTTTTTTTTTTGGTCGAAACTGGTTTAGTGCTTATCATTGTATAATTTCGAGACAGCATGGTTTTGGGCTTTGGGACCTTGCTTTCGGTAATCGGAATGTTTGATTCAAGTTTGACCGCGTTTGCTCCCTTGTCCAGCATTGGTTTGACCCAATTTGGGTTGCGTGGGAATGCTTGCGTTACGGGATATGCAATATAAATTAGGAAATCACGAACTTGAGACACTAGAAAAATGGGTAATTGGTTTGGAAGGACTAAAAAATCGAATGTCAAGTTTAGGTGGTGATATGAGTGTCAAAAGATTCGTTTTCATGTGTGGATTCTAATGTTTAAAAATGCGTTCCTCGGAACTCCCCGGTCAACCTTTAATCAATTTTTGGTCAACCCTGGCCAAACTTAATGATTTAGGAAAATGGGGCTGAAATTTGATGTGACTATTAGGTTATGAATTTACCAGGAGAAAGAAAAATGGATTTTATATTCATCTCGGCAATTAAGTAGATTATTAATCTTTTGCTGAGGTGGCATTTAGGTGGCAATTACTTTCATAAAGAAAAAAAAAAAAAAAAAAAAAAAAAAATTCTTGCAATGAAGAGAGAGCCATTATAGGAACATGTAAATTCTAAGTTAAATATTTAGAGATGATACCTAAAAAACCTCCTTGTAATTGTTTTATATAGGTACGGACCATGGAGATAATTAGAATGTTTTGGCCAATAGGAGGTTGAAAATGGTCATGATTTTACTTCATAATGTAGGGAAGTAATATCTGATTTATATTTACGAAAAGGAGATCACCCGGATGTATCCTTGCGGATCCTTCCGTGGACAAATGCATGTAAATTCATTCCAGTTGCTGAAGTTAAGGTAGTTCCTACGTCATTTAAGTCAAGATAGTCATGATATTCCTTAGATTTGTGGTGCTAAATAGGAAGCTGGGCCGATCGTTGGGGGGATAAGGAGAGGGAGAGTTTTATAAAAGCAGAGAGAAGAGTGAGAGCTCGGATGTGAGGAGGGAAAAGCAAACAGAGAGGACAAAAGGGAGGGGGGATAGAGTCATGCATAAATTGTAGCTAAGACAGAGACAGCCGAACTGAATAATGAAAAAGATGTAGATAATAAAGCAAAATTTTACCTTAACGTGGACGATCTTGATTGAAAAATGAGTAAATGACCGTCCTTAATATACCGTGATAATAATAAGATGTCCCGAATCACAAAAACATAATTAACATATAATTAAAAATTATTGTAAGGTCTACTTCTTCAAGAATTTATAACTAACAACATATTATTACTTTCACCATTGTTCAAAAAAGACTATTACGCTAATAGAACTCATCTGGATTTAGGATTTATATCGTTACCTAACTTTAAAAAGTTGATCCCTCTTTCTGTCTTATTTATGGCTCACTACTATATCTATTCCTCTCTTATGTCACTGGACTTGTATGAGGAAGGGTTCTCAATATTTATCATATTGTCACTACCCCAATGACAAGTGTCCATTTATAAGTTGATAAGAGTGAAACATATTTGTCACATCGGCTCTTGGCGTAACGCTTTGTAATCAACCGTATAATTTCTCTCCCAGCATGCACCAAAATTACTTCCCATAATTCCTTTTTCGACCGCACCGCTTGCTCGTTTTACTTTGAATCCTACGACATGCTCGCCACAACTTTCATTTTTTTCTTAGTCAAACATGCTTGCAACAACATGCTGCACTATGAAGTCTCCCTTGGCCCAGAAAGCTACTTGATTTTTTTTTTTTTCGGTAAATATGCTTGATTTTTTATGAAGTCAGAGAAGTAGGTCGAGGTTCGCGGGGTCGAATTTTGCTAAGTCGAGCTCTACTCAAACCGAATGTAATTCCCTTGCGGTTTTGGACTGGGCCTCGTATGATATGGGCCATGGTGACTTTAAGCAGGACCAATGTTGTCTTCATAAGATTGAGATAAACTTGATTTAGGTAATTTATGAGAAAATATCTGTTACTAGAGACATGCCATGTTGGATCTACTTGAACCCAGTCATCGGTTGCCACGTGCACAGAGGCCCAGTTGTCAAAGTCGCCCAAGCCGAGCAAGACATCGACCATGTTGCTTGCTGGAGACAAGATTGAGGGATAAAGAGAGATAGTAGAAGAAAAGAAATTGACAGAAGAGAGAGAGACTACAGTAAAAGATTAGAAGAAAAGTTTCTCGAATTGTCAATTTTCAGTGTCTTATTATTGATGTTGCGTGGACGAAAGTCCTTAATTTTTACAAGGATTCTGGGCAAATTGGTCATGGTGATTGTAAACTTAATTGCGCCAAAGCAAATTTGAAAAGGGAACCATATGGTGATGATGGAATTGCTTTGGATTTCTATGAGGAAAGCTCAAAACGGTGAACCCGTCATTTGTCAAACATGTTAATATGATCTTTTTAGATGTACTATTGATCTTTCGTATAAATCACTTGGATTTCAATTTTTTGGGGGGGAATATCACTACTGATTTTATAGCCTTCTGAATGAGTTTTGGACTATCAATAAGATGATTGTTGTGATACATTGTTATAGTGAACTTGTAGCAAGAATTGGTCCACCGGAATAGAGACCTGTCTAGCAAAAAAGTTTAATGGAACATTGGCTTAGATGACTCTTCAATACATAATTCACATGAATTGTCTGTATGCAAATTTGGACTCTGGCATTGATTAGACTCATCAAATACATTTACGCCAAATCAGCCTTGCATGAAAACTTAAAACTATACATTCTGTTCTCTCCGTCACATCCACTGCACTTCTACTCAATTCCTTAAAAAAAAAAAAAAAAAAAAAAAAATCGATTCCTTTTTCTTCGTAGATACTAGATAGCACTTCTACAATAATGCGCTTGCCTCAACATTATTGTTTATTAATAGCAAGTCTTTCCAGCATCCAATCAAATTACATGCATACATACATATGTATATAAATACATAATCTTTAGTGAAAGCAAACAAAAATGGAAAAAGAAAAATAGATGACAATAACTAATTTAAGACAACCATGTCATATTAAAATTGACTTTGCACATTAAATGAATTCATATTTCAAGGAATGATTCTTTTTTTTTTATCCCTAAAGTTTAGTAGGAAAATCTGTATAAATAATGCAAATAACATATCTAATAATATCTAAATCCAAAACAATATATTAATAAATAAACTTTACAAGAATGAGAAAATATCGATGTTTATAAATTTGAGTAAAGTTGACACGATTGTTCACGAGAATTGACATTGCATATATTGAAAAAATGATAGTTGTAACTGTACAATAAACTAGGGACAAAAATTAAGTCCACTGCTTACAATGGAATTCACTACAGAAAGCAAAATTATTTGCGATTCCATCCGGCGAAACATGTAATAAGCCGCAAAACTAGAGTTAAAGTTACTTGAAGAATGATGACTATTTAAGAGAAGATGACGAAACAATCGAGTTGCCCTAGAAAATTAGTACATGAGAAATTCAATTTTTTGAAATTATAATTTATAAGATATTTGATACATGTAGAGTGATTTCATATGCAATGCAAATGTAAACCAGTGTAGTCACTTTCCAATAACTCAACTTCTATCAAGAGATCAAGGACATATATATATATATATATATATATATATATATATATATATATATATATATATATTTTGGAAAGGAAGGATATCTTTTGAAGATCCGACAACTTCAATTTCAAGAAAGTACCAAAACTTTCCAAGATTCTTTATTTCGAACTCTTATCCAAGAAACTTGTTCAATTGGATGATCTCATCATTATCATTCCCTATGACAACAATTTCTCTACATAGACAATAAGAATAGTGACTTTAACACACGATCTCTTCACAAACAAAGTATGATAAGCATTACTCTATTTATACCCCCACAAAGACCAGAGCTTTTAAAACCTACCAAACGATGTTTGAGGTTACTACTTTAAACCATAAGGCACACATTTACGCTTACACACATTACCTTAAGTTTTGTCACAAGAGAAATCTAGAGAAATCTTCTATAGATCCTCTCCTAACTTTCCATGAAAAAAGCATTCTTCACATCTTATTGCTGAAGATCCCATCCGTAATTAACAGCACATGAAAGTAGGACTCAAACCATATTTAACTTGGCAACATGAGCAAAGGTTTCTTGATAGTCAATCCCATAAGTCTGAGTAAATCTCTTTGCCATCGATAGTACTTTATATTTGTCCATAATAACATCCGTCTTCTGTTTGATTAAAAGCACCCATTTCCTACTAATCGTTTCCCACAAGGAAGAACAACAATATCCTACATGCCATTTTCCTTCAAAGTATGCATCTCTTCCACCATTGTTGCCTTCCACTTCATATCTGCAAAAACTTCTCACCAACTTCATGGAATAGAGATAGAAGATAAAGAATACACAAAGTACGATAGAGCTAGACAAAGAGTCATGAGACAACATGGAATATAGGGTGTTGAGTACAAATTCTAGTATGCTTTCAAAGTGCAATAAGAAGTCAGAAAGAGAAACCTCACCAGGAGCAATACAATCCAGATATGGAGATGATAATTGAACAGACAATATATCAGTGGTCTTAATTTGCATATTGGTGGTGGGATTCTTATGATGATACGTCTTCAATGTTTCACCACTCTCAATTCGCCCTTGAAAGGTACCGATATTTTGCCTAACTGTTGAGAGATACATGTGAGATTGACATCAATTAAAATCAATTAAGGATTAGATCTAATCAGATCCGATCATGATTGATTACATGATTGATTTTGTAAAATATTTTCTTGCCCCTTTATTTCACATCGTGTAATATAAACTAATTGTACAGTGTACATTGATACAATGAAGAAATACAGAGCAATTCTTCCTATCTCTAAATTCTATTACACACTTTCTTACATGGTATCAGAGCAGCCTTGCTCCTGAAATCGCTTCTGCAAACTTTCTTCTTCGAATTGCCTCCGGTGCATTTCTGATCTTGTTGTTGCGACACTGCAAAACAAGCAGTCTCCGGCAGGAATTCACCTTCAGATCTCATCTTTAGTCACGGTCCCCTACATTTTTTCTCAAAAAACCTTGTCAGCATGGCAAATACAGGATCGACAGGAACACCTACCTTGATCCCTGAAGATTAAACAGGGAGAAATGCTCCTCCAGCCGTCTCCCTCAACCCAGGATCAACAATTATCTCCTCTTCATCCGATCAACCTATGCACAGTCAAGTCCCGGTGCATCACATGCCCTGGCAACAATATCCGGCTCAGTTCAATCCAGGGGTTGGTTTATCCGGCTATCCCTTTCAGTGGATGCCGTACCCCTGGATGCACGGATTGAACCCGGATGCATCATCGCCGGGCTACTAGGGCATGCGGGCCAATGGAGGGCCACCAGCCAATAATGGGGCAGACACCAACATCGACCCAGAGCAGACGGGCAGATCAGCAAATTCAAATGCGGGGTCCTCTAATGGCACAGGATTTCCGATAGGCACAGGATTCCCGGTAGGCACAGGGTTTCTTCCCTTTCCATTCGCGGCTGCCATGGGTCGGCTAGAACCCGGTGACGCACTGTACGTATCCACAGCGGATGGACCTGAGTTGAAGCTCATCAGCAACCATCTCACAGGATCCAACAACTATTCAAGTTGGGCCAGAGAGTTCTGTCGAGCCCTCATCACAAAGGACAAAGAAGGGTTCATTGACGGGACAATCCCAATACCAACAGAAGAAAAATTAGGGCGTCAGTGGAAAAAATGTAGCCAACTCGTCAG
Source organism: Eucalyptus erythrocorys (assembly GCA_014182555.1). Lineage (NCBI taxonomy): Eukaryota > Viridiplantae > Streptophyta > Magnoliopsida > Myrtales > Myrtaceae > Eucalyptus > Eucalyptus erythrocorys. The sequence goes on from CM024604.1 coordinate 34,250,056, forward strand.
AACATGGATAGACAATTGTATAAGTGGGGAAATCGCTGCCGGGCTACCACCGACGGAGGATCCCAAAATCCTTTGGGATAATATAAAAGAAATGTACGGGAAATTAGATCGGGCGAAGATTTTCGCGTTGCATCAAGCCCTCTCCGAACTGAGGCAAGGAAACATGACCGTGACGGCTGCTTCAACGGGCTCTCGGCCCTTTGGAATGAGCTCGAGGCAGCCAAAGAAAAACTCATCGGCCCAAGAAGAAACGATTTAGCAGTACAAGAGGATGAAGGATTGAGAAAAGGCAACGCGATTTCTCCTAATCCTCAACGAATCATACCTCAATTTCAGATCTCAGATTCTGGCCATGGACCCTCCGCCGCCAATCGGATGAATTTTTCAACTTGCCGTGCAGGAAGAAAGCCAGCGACTCACCTCGGTGGAGACCAAGGCAACGGAGGGTCTAGCCCTAGCAGCCAGAGTCGAGAGAGGAGGAGGAGGAAAAACCCTAGAAAAGAGGCGGAACCCTTTAGGGTTTCACGAACATAAGCCTTTTAAAGGCTTTGTGATGGACGGCTTGGATCGATTTCAGCGATCCAACGGATCAGATCGCACGCTGCGATCCGACGGCCCAGATTGCGCTCTGCGATCTGACGGCCACAAAGGCGCGCGACAAATGGACGAGATGGACGGCGGAGATGGATCCGGGCTGAATAAATCCAACGGTCCATTTTTTTCAAAGGCTTTCGGGCCTAATGTTGGGCCGAATTATGGGCCCAATTTTGGGCAAAATTCCAAAAATAAAGGAAAACTCTTTTGTGAGTATTGCAGATGACCCCACCACACAATTGACACCTGCTGGAAATTGCACGGCCAACCAGGAGAAAAAAGGAGAGAGACAACACGACAGCCTATCAAATTATGGGCTCAAATGATCAGCCTATCACACAGACTGAGTACCAACAATTGATGCAGACGTTGCAGAAACTGGAAATTCCAAACAAGGGGAGTAGCTTCACGGGTATTTCTCATTGCCTCATCAATTGCATATCAAGAAATACTTGGATTATTGATTCTGGAGCTAGTGATCATATTACATGCAACAAGAGCTTATTCAGCACTGTTAATCAAGAACTGGATAGCCCTATCATTGTGCAGTTGCCAAAAGGGGATGTTGCACATGTGAAAATTACAGGGACAGTTAATCTTAGCTCCCAACTTACTCTCTCAAGGGTTTTATATGTCCCAAAATTTCAATTTAATCTGATCTCTGTGTCTAGAGCCTGTGAGGAAAATTCCTGTAAAGTTTCATTCATTGCTGATAGCTGTCTCTTTCAGGCCCTTTCGACTGGGAAACTGATGGGCTGGGGTAACATGTCTGAAGGACTATTTTTTTGGCGAAATTCAGCAAATCTTTTTCATTGTAATAAAAAATCATTGTGTAATTTATTTGCCAATGATAAACAGTTTATTTTGCATTCCAGAATGGGTCATAGTTCCCAATTCCCTTGTTCACAATGCCATATCTGTCCACTTGCTAAACAAACACGTGTCCCTTTTCCATTGAGTACAAGTCGTGCAAGTGAACTTTTTTCCTTACTTCATATTGATGTCTGGGGACCCTACCATACATCGAATCATGATGGGTCCCGTTTTTTCCTCACTCTAGTTGATGATCACTCAAGGGCCACATGGATTTTTCTTATGCAAACCAAGAGTCAAGTCCTCTCCCATTTAAAATCCTTTCTTTCCTTAGTGAAAACTCAATTCAGCAAGACAGTCCGTCGGGTGCGAACGGATAATGGAAAGGAATTTCTTAATCACGAGTGCAGTTCTCTATTGTCATCCCAAGGGATCTTACATGAAACATCCTGCACATATACTCCACAACAGAATGGGGTAGTGGAGAGGAAACATCGACATATTTTAGAAGTTGCTCAAGCATTGAAGTTCCAGGCTTCTGTCCTTGACAATTTCTGGGGAGAATGTGTCTTGACTGCAGTTTACTTGATCAATCGGATGCCATCCAAGCTCCTAAACGGTAGAAGTCCCTTTGAGATGATTTTTGAAAAAAAGGCAAGTATGAATCATCTCAAGATTTTCGGCTGTCAGTGCTACACTACTATAATGGGACGATAAAATGGGTCCACGTGCCCGTCGGTGTGTATTCATGGGATACCCCTCCTTGCAAAAGGGGTACAGGATTCATGACCCATCTGCCAAGGAATTCTTTGTTAGTAGGGATGTGTCGTTTCAGGAGAACATTTTTCCCTTTGCCTCACAAGATATCAACACTGAAGCCGGAGGACATCCTCATTATTTTCCAGTTGACGAGACTGCACATGATCCAGAATATGTTCTTCTACATCCAGGTACACCTCGTCAGGGGCCTTCTACATCAGAAATGGCAATACAGCCCCCACTGAGGGCCACAGTTCCAGACCCGGCCAATGAGTCGATGGAAGATTCGACTCCTGATCATACTGACATGGATCATTCATCACCTGCTGCACATACTGAGGTGGTCTCTTTATCCCCATCGAGGCGTCCACGGCGAGCTATACGCCCACCGACCTGGACAAAGGACTATGTCTGCGGGGTCAGAAACTCACCAGGTATTCCTTTTCCTATATCCTCTTATGTCTCTTTCGATCGACTATCAGTAGAACATCGTTGCTGCATTTCTCATATTTCTGAGGGAAAGGAACCATCCAATTATAATGAGGCAAGCACTGACCCACGATGGCAAAAGGCCATGGAGACAGAATTATAGGCCTTGATGGACAATCAGACTTGGGTTCTTGTTCCCCTTCCTCCAGGTAGAAAACCCATCGGTTGTAAATGGGTATATAAGATCAAGTATCGTGCAGATGGATCAGTTGAACAGTACAAGGCTCGACTGGTAGCCAAAGGCTTCACTCAGCGGGAAGGCTTCGGTTACCATGAAACCTTCTCTCCTGTCGCCAAGGACGTTACGGTACGCTCCTTTCTATCAGTAGCAGCTTTTCGAGAGTGGCGACTGCATCAGATGGATGTACACAACGCCTTCCTACATGGAGACCTTAATGAAGAAATTTACATGGATGTGCCACAGGGTTTACGGAGACAGGGGGAGAATAGAGTATGTCGTCTCCGCAAATCCCTATATGGGCTGAAGCAAGCATCCAGACAATGGTATGCAAAATTTTCTGAGTCTCTAATAGCTGCCGGTTTTCAACAATCAAAATTTGATTATGCCATCTTCACCTGGACTGAAGGTACGTCATCTATATACCTAATGATATATGTGGATGACATACTAAGTATGGGCAATGACGACATGGCCATCGAAAGACTCAAGAATTATTTGCACTCAACCTTTCATATCAAGGATCTAGGGTCGCCGAAGTACTTCCTTGGCATAGAGATTGCCCGTTCAAACCAAGGGATATCTCTCAGCCAGAGAAAATTCGCCTTAGAGATCATATCAGAAGCTGGACTGTCCGGATGTAAACCAGCAGTCATCCCAATCGAACAAAATATCAGATTGACGACAGCAGAGTATGATGCTGGAACTTCTCAAGAGGCTGACCCTACACTAGATGATCCCATGAGTTATCAAAGGCTTGTTGGAAAACTCATCTATTTGACTATGACCAGGCCGAATATCAGCTATGCAGTGCAAACACTGAGCCAGTTCATGCATAGTCCAAAGCAGTCCCATATGAATGTAGCCCTCAAAGTGGTAGAGTATCTGAAGAAATGCCCAGGTCTTGGAATTCTCTTATCCAAAAATTGCAATATGAAGATGACTGCATACTGTGATGCAGATTATGCAACATGTCCCATGAGCAGAAGATCTACAATGAGTTTCTTTATCAAACTTGGGAATTCCTTGCTTTCATGGAAGACCAAAAAACAACCGACTGTCTCCTTGTCTTCAGCAGAGGCAGAGTATCGAGCCATGACAAAGACAACATGTGAGATAGTATGGTTACGAGGCTTGCTTCAAGACCTTGGAGTACAGGTTGAAGGGCCAACAAGGTTGTTTTGCGATAATGATGCAGCCCTCAAACTTGCCTCAAATCCCATAGTCCATGAAAGAACAAAGCACATAGAAGTGGATTGCCACTTCACTCGTGAGAAGATCCAACAGGGGATAATTGAAACACTAGGGATTCGCACAGAAGAACAACCAACGGATATTTTCACCAAGCCCTTGTGTCAGAACTAGCACGTGTATCTCCTAAGCAAGCTAGGCGTCTTAGATACTACAAGCCGCCAGCTTGAGGGGGAGTGTTGAGAGATACACGTGAGATTGACATCAATTAAAATCAATTAAGGATTAGATCTAATCAGATCCGATCATGATTGATTACATGATTGATTTTGTAAAATATTTTCTTGCCCCTTTATTTCACATCATGTAATATAAACTAATTGTACGGTGTACATTGATACAATGAAGAAATACAGAGCAATTCTTCCTATCTCTAAATTCTATTACACACTTTCTTACACTAACAAGTGTGGTCTCCCCTCGAAGTGGTTGCTCTATCATCTTTTCTTAAGATACTACAGTATTATACTATCCTCTTCTTGTGTTGCATTATTTTCTTTTTGAGAAGGAGGAGAACCATCAGATACTGTCAAAGGAGAAGGGTATGTAATATCCTCAAGAACATCTAGAATAAGTAGCATCTCTATACAAGGACACTCCTGAAGAGGTGGAGCAGAATAATATAAATTAGACTTGTGAAAAATCACATCCATAGACTCAGTAGTGCACCTAAAAGGAGGATGATAATACTTATAACTCTTATGAGTAGTTGAATATCGGAGAAATATATAATGAAGACCATGGGGTGCCAGCTTACTCTTAAAGGTGGTGTTGCAAGCATAACAAACACAACCAAAATTTTGGGAAGAAGAATAAAAGTCAATGATCCTTATAAAATATCAATAGGTGTGTGAGAATCAAGAATTGTAGTTGATATCCGATTGATTAAATAGGCAATGGTTAAGATAGCATTACTTTAATACTAAGTTGGGACATGATGGGAAAACATAAGAGACCTAGCAACCTCTAACAAATGTTGGTTCTTTTTTTTAGCAACACCATTTTGTGCTAGGGTATTAACACAACTGGTCTGATAAATAATGCCATGATTAGAGAGATATTGTTGAAACTGACCTTTGGTATACTTAGTGCCATTGTCATTATGAAGAATTTTCATAGTGGTATTAAAATGAGTGTGAACCATTTCGTGAAGGATTTGGACATAGGGAAAAACATCTCTCTTATATTTCAACAATTAAACCCAAGTTGTACAAGAATGACAATCAATAACAGCGATAGTCCATCGATCACCAGGAATAGAAGTATGCTGGAAAGGATCCCATACATTAGAATGAATCACATGAAAAGAAAAATGACTATTATTTGAAGATGGATATATACAGGCTTCACCAAAAAAAAAAAAAAAAAAAAAAGTTCATCTTTTTTACGGGCTAAAACAAGACTAGGAAAACTTTTTTAAATGTTCCCAAAGGAGGATGACTTAAACTATGGTACCATTAAGGAAGATCTTATCAACATCGAATTATCTTGATGAGTCATAGAAGACGAAATAGAAGTGGAAACCTGTAACACCCCACAACCCCCGTGAGGCTATTACTTTATTACAGCCATACTCATCTATTCTTTGAGAGCTACAGTCTTAGGCTTTTTTTTTTTTTTTTTTTTTTTTTTTTTTTTTTTTTTAACGAATGAATGGTCCCAGCGCGCCTCAAATGGCGGAAGCGGAGTCACGACTCTCCAAATCCTCCCTCCAAACATATAGAAAGATCAATGCACACAACTGAATGATATAAGATAATAGGAGTCGGTTCTTTTATTCACATCATAAGAGGATGGATTTTTCCTTGTTCCTTTCAGGATAAATGATACATCAAAAACAAAACTACAACCAAGAGCAGACCTCAAAATATCATTACCCCTTATCAAAGAAAACCTATACATCAGCTATCCATCTAATCTAAACCGGTCCTGTCAAAAACCCACCAACCTCCCCAGACTAAACTCGTACTCTAACTCCAACCAGGCGCTCCAGGGGGTGATGGCGGCGGCAGCATCCCCATCATCACTCCGTCTCGACAGGTGTAGACAGATACAAACTCCTAATATACTGGGCCGCTTTCCAAGCCCACATCAAACTTGACCGGTACATTCACTCTGAAATAGGATAATCCGGGGATGGTAGGGCTGTCCAAGTGTAGCACCCTCACGTCCACGTCCGAAGGTATGCCATAGAATGCGCCGGGAGCGACCGGAGGCAGCGACATGACTAAGCTGAAATGTTAGTCCCCAAAAGGGGTGAGTACAACCACTCAGCAGAATGTGATCTCTATAACTACCCGTACAACAATCAAACACATCATAAGATCACATGACAATCAAACAGCATTAAAACATCATAAAATCATCCTAAGTGAACAATTCAGCCACATGTTTTAACATTCTTCTCAAATCATACACCTATCAAACATGTGCACTCATAAATCAAGCATTGCTCACATTCACATAGCTCATCATATGCACCTCCCACAAACCAGCCATTGGTCATGCATATACATGTATGTCTCATCATATATACTCTTTGCACATCGGCATCTTTTGTAAATATGAGCACATTACATAATCCAGCAAGCACAAATGCCAATGTTTCACATCACGTACACAACTTACATGATCAACTCGATTCATGCTCATATATTTCAATAGTATCATATGCCTTTTCTCATATTAACAATGCTCATGCATATATATATTGAATGCTTGCAATTTCAAATGCATAATCCAGTACACACCACCCGGCTTCCGGCCACCCCACTTTCCGGGCATCTCACACCCAAACCTGGCATCGTGAGGAATTCACGGCACACACCATCCGTGCTTCCGGCATTTACACTCTCTGGCCGGGCATCTCGCACCTCATCTAGCGTCGCGAGGTATCCACGGCACACACCATCCGTGCTTCCGGCACCCCCAACGCTCTGGGCATCTCAACTCCGAGGCCATCCAGATTTACGCTCATAGGGCTATTGGGCATCCGGCATTTTCACTCCCTAGCCGGGCATCCCGATACTCCCGAGGCATAATCAGTACATGTCATGCGATCATCTCTTTCATATGCATGGTTCACAACATGTTACATGATACTCATAAGCATAACAGCAAGCAATACCATATATTTCCACTCACATGACATGAATTTCACTTAACATGCTTTATCCAACTAATTCACCACAAATCAGCATGCATCATTTTGAGAAAACATCTCATTTAAACCTCAATTGCTCTATCCCACCATTTCAAAACGCATACACACAATGACCAGAGCAATACAACATGTAATTCATGAAGATAGCATGCTTTGAATGTCATGGTACCATTAAATATAGTCAGCTAACATCAATTCAACAAGATTCTATGCAAAACAGCTTGTATGGTGATAGAAAATGATCCCAATGTACCACTCCATTGACTTTCAAAGACAATGACTAATCATCACATTGACAATAGGACATAGCAGTGTCATTCTTGCTAAGAAACCATGCTCAAACAATGTTTACACAAGAACACATAGGTTTGGCCAAAACAGTTTCAATTTCAAGAAATTCCAGCTTACACCATTCACAAAATTCACTAGTTTAAAATACTAATTCACTTTCAAAAATTACCAAATTTCAGTATGTCTTAGCCAAGAGTTCAAAAATCATTTCTCATGAAGAAATCACTGTCAAATTCGCCCCACAAAACGTAATACAAAAACCACAAACTTCTAACCTAATTCTTGGACCGCACAGAACACACCATCAGCAAAGTCATTTTAATTGAACCACCTAAACCCTTTCTTTTTCTCTCATTTTTGGATATGTTGTTGTTAAACAAGTTTCCTACAACTTTTCTTTAGGAGTCGAAGCAGAATTCTCAAGTAAAAGTCGTTTTACAAGCTTAACAATCCGCTGACCTTTCACCGATAAACTCCAGAATTTATATCCACCAAGAAACATGCAATTCACTAGGATAAACCAAACGAAATCAGCTAAAGTTTCAGTATGTTATGCATCAAGATGTTCTTTACATTTTCCAAGAAGAGGTCGAACAAAAATTCCCAAGAAAAAGACACGATCAAGGGCTAACAAGCATCAAAGGTCAATCGGTACCCTCGGTAGACGTCCGATTACAAAGGAACCCCATTTCACCCTTCAAATCTCACTCAAATGACCTCATTTTTGACTATGTTGTAGCTCAAGATGTGTACTACAACTTCCATGAAGACATCAAGATCAGATTTCAACTCTAAATGCACCTTCCAGCTCACGCAAGATTCTGGCGCAACATGGTTTCTTCAAACCCGATTGTACCCGCCTTGAGTTTTCTCCAAAAACACCAAAATCCAACCATTCAATTCACAATTTTCGGCCATCACACACTACCACAACATGCATAGGTAGTTAAAGAGATCATTCTTGCCTTTGAATTTGGCTGAAACGGCGAAGAACACCACTGAACAGCTTCGGATCTCCCTCGGACGAAGCCTTCTCCTTCTTCTCTTCTTCTCCTTCACTTTTCTCTCTTTTTCTCTCTCTTTGGTCGACCAAACCAGCTCAATGGATGGCCATTCACCTTTTTATACCTCAATTAAGCCATTCATCAAGCCTAATACCTACCATTCCATGCACGGCGACACATGGCGACACATGGCAGCTTGGTGGACAGCTTGGCGCCACCTCAGCCAGCTCCTCTCCTCCCCTTAGGCGTACGTGGATGTTGCTTCGTGGGCTGGCTTAGGTGGACAGCTTGGCTGGCCCAAAAATCATTCCATTAAGCCTAATTAAGTTCAATTCCAATCATGCCTCAATCTCTCAAAGTCTTGTCCTTAACCGTATGTTATATGTACACCAATATGCATTCAATTACAAATGCCAACTTGGTCATATGGTATAGTTACCATGTCCATCAAGATAGTCCAATCGTAGCTCAATAGTCCAATGGCTAGAATTCTATGGATTATATTGGCCACAATCGTCACATGTTCATGGATTGTCAAAATTGAGGATGCCACAAAACCCCACTACCTTCCAGCACATAAAACTCATAATCTAATTTACCATATCCAATCTCCTTATCCGTTATTGGATTTCGGAAAACACAATAAGAAGGAAAAATAGGTTATTTACAATTTAAGTCTTGAGTTAGACTACTACTAATAATAATAAAAAAAAAAAAGATTAGTAGAGAATGATGGAATATGTAAAACAGAAGATAATGAAAGAGCGAAGGAACAATTGATACCCTTTTTCTAGCAAAGGAGGAGAGGGTTCTATTAGCTACATGAACTTTATGTTTGCCAGAAGAAGGGGTGTATTGATGAAAGAGACTAGAAGAAACTATCATGTGATATGTAACCTATGTATAAATGATCTATGCGCTGGAAACAGCATATGTAAGGGTGAGCAAAATGAATCAATCGGACCAGTTCAATCCAATACCCAGAGGCACCGGTCCGATTCTCAGTTCGATAACATTAGAACTATTGCTTTTTGGCTATGTTCTTGCTTCCAATGATGGAATCGCCTAGACTAGACCAATTACTTTTTAAAATTTCAATTTTATTTCTTTAAGATTAATAAAAAAAATCATTTGAACTCGTAATTATTAGAGATTTTCTAAATATTATTGTGATGGAAATTTTTAGCCAAAAATCGAGAAAGGTGTGTTTTGAGTAGGTGCATGGCTTAACTTTTATGCACAACCCCTCTTACGGTCTCTGTAAGACCCTAGGTTTTCACTGTACACATATTGTCTGCCTTGGACACTAAGTCCTCACAGTTTTGTTCTTCTCGGGGCAGCTCATATTACCCCAAGAAAACACGTATGTATAGTTAGAAGGCCCATTGCCTTATAAGCTAGCTCAGGACTCCCTCCCTAGGCGATGTGGGACAAGAGAGGGACTCCTTTTGCGTACATCCGGGGACCGAGGCGCGGATGCACCGCCATCCCTCCTCCCTACGCACCGTCGCTTGGGCTGTCACACTCTTCACCCCTTAGTAGAAAAGGTCCTCGTTGTGGCTCCGCTTGGGCTGTCACACTCTTCACCCCTTAGTAGAAGAACGTCCTCGTTGTGGCTCCACATACGGTCGGGAGTCTGCTCTGATATCACTTGTAACACCCTGGGTCTCCACTATACACATATTGTTTGCTTTGGACACTAAGTTCTCACAGTTTTGTTCTTCTCGGGACAGCCCATGTTATCCCAAGAAAACGCGTATGTACAGTTAAAGGGCCCATTGCCTTATAAGTTAGCCCATGACTCCCTCCTTAGGTGATGTGGGACAAGAGAGGGACTCCTCCTGCGCACGTCCGGGGGCCGAGGTGCGGGCGCACCGCCATCCATCCTCCCCGCGCACCGTCGCTTGGGCTATCACAGTCTCTGCATGCTCGTTTGATGTATGGGACTCTCACCATATTTGGCTTGTCTCTTTTGTAGTATCCAGCCTTCCATGCGAATGCCTTCAATGCAGGACTCTTGGCTTGTCTCTGCTTTTGTGTCTAGTTGTCCATGTGAACGCCTTCGACGTGAGGCTCTCTAGAGAAGTCGCATGGCTTGTCATTAGAGCCTTCCATGCGAATGCCAAGAATCCCATATCAAATGGGCACTCAATAACAGTAAGAGAAGTCGTGAGTAAAAACCAAGTCATGCACCTGCCAAAGCATGCCTCTCTCTGCCTTTTGGCTAAGATCAAGTGTAGGATATGTTAAGTGTGTCATACTCATACAATTGTTGAAGCATTTTGATTTTTTTTTTTTGGCGGGTAAAGAGCAAAGGCTTTATTTCAAAGAAGGGGAAACACTCAAATGAAATGTAACTCAAGTGCCTAATTATAATCTTTCACTGGTTCCATTGGACCGCTTGGAATCAGATTGCTCTAGTCCGATCCAACAACAAGTTGATTTAGTCTTGGTTCCTTGATGGGATCAGGAATTGATCACCCCAAAATAGATGTATAACCCCCCACCCCTCCTAAAAAGAAGATACATGAAATAGCTAGTTTTGGAGCAAAAGGGGAAGACGAATTGGTAATCGTGAAGGAGGTGGCAACAACAGCAAAAGCTTTTGATAGACGTCAAAATATCTAGAGTTCTTCCTCGGATAAACTAATATTGATAGGTGTAGGAGGAACAATTTCAATATGGTTTCCCTCATTTTTTGCATTTCTTTGTGCCCATTTTGCCTCAAAATTTGCAGTTTTTCCCTGTAACTTTCGGTTAGTAGGCTTAGGGTGCATTTGGTCAACATTTTGAAAGCCCATTGAGAAAATACAAAGTAGTTTAGCCTAAAGGATTTTAGGTAAATGTAAAGGTCGTTTGGTAAACTATGCTTTGAGAAACAACTTTGAGAGAAATGCCATTTGGTAAAAAAATACATTTAAAAAGCCCTTTGAGTGATTAATATTAATTTTTTAATTTAATTAGTTTAAAATTGAAAAAAATAATATATGCAACTTTTTAAATATAAATTTTGACAATAATACCATAAAAATCAAATACATATATAATTTTTTTAATAAGACCAAACCCTTCATTCGAATTTTTTAATTTTTATTTGCTTAAAATTGAAAAAAAAATATGTATGCAACTTTTTAAATATAAATTTTGACAATAATGCTAAAAAAATCAAATACATATATTTAATTTAGAAAAAAACAAATCCTTCGTCAAAATTTTTTAATTTTTATTTGCTTAAAATTGAAAAGAATAATGTATGAACATTTTTAAATATAATTTTGAAAATAATGCTAAAAAATAAAGACATATATATATAATTTTAAAAAAAAAAAAATAAAACCCTTCATTGGAATTTTTTTAATTTTTATTTGTTTAAAATTTAAAAAAATAATGTATGTAACTTTTTAAATATAAAATTTAACAATAATACTAAAAAAATCAAATACATATATATAATTTTTTAAAAATCAGATATATAAATAATTTTTTTAAAAAGACTGAAATTATTTAATTTTTTTGGCATTTATATAAATTTGATTTTTTAGCATTATTTTGGTATTTAGAAAATTAATAACGAAAGTAAAATCAGAAATTTGAAGAATGAGTGAGAATAGTTTTGGAAGAAAAAAATAAGTTTCAGTATTTTGCAAAATGCTGAAAACTCAAAGTTAGTCCCTACTAGTATTGGGCTTTTAGCCTTTCCAATACTGGCTTTCATTTGAAAGTTACTTTAAAATAGTTGCCAAATGGTTCAACATTTCCCTAAGAAGTTTTGGAGGCTAAGAGTCCCTTGGGAATATGGAAACAAACACCCCTTTAGTATGATACATCCTCCACACTTTTCACACTTCACAACCTCCTTAGAGATATCATTAAATCAAGATATTGAACCATATTTGGTAATAGTTCCAACACTAGTTTGTAGAGGAAATTGATAATCGGTAAAGGGATGGAGCATTGCTGTCCATTGGCTTTCTCTAGAGTGAATTAAGGCATAGGATTGTTCCAGAGTAGGATATGGAGATCAGCTTAGGACTTGAACACGCATATGATCATATTGAACATCCAATCTTGCAAAGAAATCATAAACTCTTAATATTCTCCACAAGGTTCTTGTAAGCAACATTATTTGCAGCATGGTTGGCTAATAATCGGCATAATGATCTAGCTCTTGCCACAAACTCCAAAGTTCAACATAATAATGAGATATAGACATCTCCTTTGGAGCGGTGTTGTGAACCCTTCTTTGAATTTCATACACTCATGCATCATTCTGGAATTGACCATAAGTATCTCTAACCAAACCTATGCCGCGGTATCAAGAAGCGAATATCCTTTTGCAATATGTGGCTACATTAAGTTAAGCAATAAAGACATTACCAAAGAGTCATTCGAGATCCATTTGTCTTAAGTAATTCCTGATATATCCAGTTTCACACAAGTGCTATTAATTTGTCCTATGAGCCCATAGCCTACAATGATTAAAAATGCAGATCAAGACCACATGAAATAATTTGTGCCATCAAGTTTCACAGAAATCGTAACAAAAGTAATATTATTTGCTTCAAAAGTAGTAGGAGGAAAGAACACTTGGAGTGCCATAACTTGGCACGAGAGAACACTTAAGTGCCATAACTTCAGAATGGTACACTTAAGTGCCACTTTTTTTCTAGTGGGACACTTAAGTGCCACCTCCGGCGACCCTTGTCGGAAATCCTACGTGGCACTATTTTATTATTTTTTATTGCTTGCGTGGTTCGTCGGAGAGCTGAGTCGGCTTTAACTCACCAGAAACGACGTCGTCTGCATAATAAAAAAATTAATTAAATTAAATTAAAAATTAATTTTAATTAAAATATTCTTAAAAAAAAAAAGGAGGAGGCCGAAGGGGGCGGGCGGGCGAGGGCGAGCCCTCGCCGCCGCTGCCTCCCGGGGGACGTCCCGACGACGGAGGGGGAGGGTCGGCCGGGGGCCGCGACCCCGGCCGACCCTCCCCCTCCATCGCCGGCCCTTCCCAGAACGGCGGGGAGGCGGCGAGGGCTGCAGCCTCGTCGGATCGCGGCGAGGGCTCGCGGCCCTGGCCGCCGGTCGATCGGGGCGGCGACCCGGCCGACCCTCCCCCTCTGTTGCCGACCCTTCCGGCGACGGCGGGGAGGTGGCGGTGATGAGGGCTCAGCCCTCAGCCGCCCCTCAGCCGCCCGCCCCCTTCGGCCTCCTTTTTTTTAAATTTTTTTTAAATTTTTAGAACATTTTAATTAAAATTAAGTTTTAATTTAATTTAATTAATTTTTTTTATTATTTTTACACGTTAGACGCGAAACGGCGTCGTTTTTGCATTTTTTTCGCCACGTTAGCGTGCAAAACGACGCCGTTTTGGACCTCGATCGCCAGAAAATTGCCACGTCAGCCGTTTGGCCGGATTTTCGTCGGAGTGGCACTTAAGTGTTCCATTTAACTCCGATATTGGCACTTAAGTGTACCATTTTGAAGTTATGGCACTTAAGTGTCCCCCCGTGCCAAGTTATGGCACTCCAGGTGTCCCAAACTCTTTGTTCAACGATCTCCTGTACTCTCAGTTATCGTCTCTTAACAATTGCCTCGAAAAGTGTGAAACGAGCAATTGAACCACCAAAACTAGTTAGGAAAGGCGAAAAATTGGATTGAAGTTCTTTGGTAGTAGGCTAAAGTCGTCCTTCAAAAATAACGAAATCAGAGATTGAGGGAAGGCAAAAATCAACTTCTGCAGAGTTTTGAAAACCTGAAAAAAAAAAAAATTGATAATTTGCTTCTCCCCAAAGAATATGAAAATATATATGCTGGCCCATGAATAGCAGTGCTTTGGTCTTCACACATGAGAAAATTGTAGGCCAGTGGCAATAAATAAGAAGATAAAAAGAATCATAGAAGAGGTTGAACCACCTATCACAAATTGCAAGAAGTTTTTGTTTTTCCGATAGACGTGAGGTTTGAGGCCGACAATAGATTCAAAGAATCACCTCATTAGTATTTTCCTACACTTTGAGAGAAAGCAGAGAATAAGGTGAGAAAGAATTCTGTGGGAGATGATGAGGAGAGAAGAGAGAGAAAAGAAAGGTTGCATAAAGAAGAGATTGGGGGGTTAAGGGTTTCAATTGCGTTGGGAGACAAAAAAATTGAACCAAATGCTTAGGTAGGTCAATATGACCCCAAGGTATCTATTTATAATAAAAAGGCTAAAATTACAATATGGTCCTTTTTTCCGCCATACAAAAAAATAATAATAGAGGAAATAGACAAATATAACCCCATTGGCCAAGTTTTCTCAACAATTAGAAACCCAAGTAATATGCAGGAGACCATCTTACTTTAGAAACCAAATATTTCATGGGTACCGATACTAGATTATGCTAGATAAATTTAACACTCTTTCAATACATTTTTCTCTTTATTTTAGTACAAGTAGTCTTAGCAATTTAAAACTTAAACCACTGACATATGATGGGTGATTATGCGGGTGCATAAACAAAAACGTAACACTCAATAGTCAAAGAGAGAAATAAACTACTTGGGCTACATTTGGTTGTTTAGATGAAAGTTGGCATAGAATTTGTTTTATTCTATCCTATATTTGGTTGCTATCCAAAATAGGATAAGGTCATATATAAAGGGAATATAACCCGGATAAAAAAATTCAAGAGGGGATGGGATAGAGTCGGACATAATTTCTCTTATCCATAACATAAAAGCTATTTTGAGAAAACCTTAAAATGTCCTTTTCCCTCTCCTTCGTTGACCTATGCTACTCCTCTGTAACTAAAGTAAGTTGAAACCTTCTTCTTTGTAGCTCTCCGATTCACATCAAAGCTTTGCGAGAGTAGCAAACGAGTTGAAGAATCATGTTTTTCTAATTTGCGGAGGAAAATAATCATGTTCTCTCTCTCTCTCTCTCTCTCTCTCTCTCTCTCTCTCTCTCTCTCTCTCTCTCTCACAAAGACTCATGCACGATGCCTAGGTATAGGGGTTGAATAAGCATTGTTGTAGGTGTTAAGAATGATTTAGTGCAGATTTCTTTTTGGTATTCGAGTATGAGATGATGCGGGTGTTTCCATGACATATGTCTAGCGTAATGTATGTCTTGGTACACTAGTGTTTTGTCTTCATTGATGATTGGTGTCTCAAAGCTTTGGGGTTTCTTTTAGGTTGGAAATGTTGGAGAAAACTCCTTTATTATTTTGAAGTTGACAAAACGTTTCCATCAGTCTAGTCTGAAGACTTCTAGACTCAAGTGTTAAAGTTTGAAGCACTCAAGACTTTGTCATCAAAGTCTGAAGATCACCAGACTCAAGCCTTAAAGTCTATCCTCATTGACAGTTCTAGACGAAGAATGAACTATCGAGATGATGGATTATCTTCGAGGATTTTATTCGTATGATTTATTGAAGATCTTATGGCTGGATACTACATCAACATGATTGATTATTCTTATTATATTCTATTATGATTTGAATGATCTCTTGAAAAGCAAATAAACTTGGAAGATTCTACTTATGGAAACTCAAGATTCTGATTGTATGGGCAAACAAGATTGATGGGCTTTCTTCACTATTCAATCAACAACTCAAGATCACCTTGATTAATTATGTTCAACGGGTAGATTGGAAGAATTCCTTTTGAAAGTGCCAACGGTCATGAAGGCATGAAGGAGTATATAATGCTGACTCTTTAGTTGTTCAAAAGTGGTGCTAAAAAGAAGAATTTTGAAGTGTGAATCTCTATAGTTCTTTGATCTTTCATTACGTGAGCTTAAATTGTATACAAAAGAGAGAAGCATAGTGTGAAGAGATAAGCTAAGACTATCCTCTGAGGAAGTCGAAGATCAAGTGCTGTATAATCTCTTTTGATTCATAGTAGAATCCAGCCAGTGGGCTGTCAGCGTGGAAGAGTGGACGTAGGCTTACACTAAGTCGAACTACTATAAACCTTGTGTTCAATTCTCTTTCCCTAAACTCCTTATCTTATTCATTGCTTTACTTAATTGCTTTACAATTTATTCAAAACTATTTATATCTCTATATTATTAATATCATCTAAAGGCAATTTATTTTTCTAAGTCTCACAAGAAGAAAATTTTTATACACCTATTCACCCCCCTCTAGGTGTGCGTACTAGCCCTTTCAATTGGTATCAGAGCCTGTGTGCTTATTTATTGAAGTGTTTATACTTCTTAAGTTAAAGATCTATGGCTAGTATTTTGACTCCAAGTTTGGCTGTAGGACAAAGTAACACCAGACCGCCCTACTTTGATGGGAAGAAATACAACGTATGGAAAAACAAGATGATCGGGATTCAAAATTCTCCCATTTTCATCCATTAAATAATAGTTAATTTTGAAGGCATTTCTAAAATTGAAAGATCCTCTGGAATGGGATGTGATAGAAAAATGAATTATTCCTAAAGCTACATCAACCTCAGGGAAAGAAATTGCATATACTGGAGAACTATCACAAGTAGAAATAACCAAGAGACAAGCTTTTGATACTAAAGCCATTTATTCATTATACTGTGCTTTTTCTCCTACTGAGTATAACATAATTTCATTTTGTAAAATAGCCAAAGAAGTCTGGGACAGGTTGCATGTCACTTTAAAGGAAATGATCGAGTTGAAGAAACAAAAATCAATATCTTACGCGAATAGTATGAAGCTTAAAAGATGAAGCTAGGATAATCCATTACTGACATATTTAGTCGTTTTACAGAAATTGTAAACGGTCTAGCAAATCAAGGATAGCTAATCTCAGGACCAATGAAGGTCAATAAGTTGCTAAGAGGACTCTTCAAAGACTGGAACCACGTAAAGACTTTTATAAGGAAAACACAAAGGATCATGCCTCTTTCTATAGACGAATTGGTTAGCACGCTTCAATCATATGAAGTCGAGCAAATCAATGAGGAAATATATCCCAAAGGTAAGAAGTCAATTGCCTTAAAATCTAACGATAATTCTCATGATACAGACTCTGAAGATGACATGGATGATGAAGAGATAGCACTCTTGATAGGGAAGTTCAAAAAGTTGAATAGGAAAAGAAAAAGGTTTAACTGGAAGAAACAAGGCAATCAAAGATTTTAGAAGAAATCAAATGAAGAAGATGAAACCAACAAAGATGTGGTCTGCTTTGAATGCAAGAAAAAGGGACACATCAAACCCAACTATCCTTTGCTAAAGAAAAAGAGAGGAGAAACAAAAAGATTCAATAAAGCTCTTAAAATTGAGACATAGAGTGACATAGAATGCGAAGAAAGTGATGAAGAATATGCCAATATCTGTTTAATGGCAAATTCAGATTCAGACTCAGGTTTTGAAACAGATACAGATTCAGACTTAAACAATGAAATCGAGGTTAGCAATTTAAAAATTCCTGTTAAAGTTTCAAAATATATATATGAACTATGTTTTAGCCTCAAAACATCTCTTAAGAGGAATTCTAAGCTAAAGAAGGAAAATTCCAAACTAAAGCAACAGGAAATCTCATGGAAAGAAAAGTATGAAAATCTAGATAGAAGTTTTATTATTTTGAAAGAAAATGCAGATACTCTTTCAAATGAGAATACTTTTCTAAAAGAGGATATTTCAAAAATATCAAAAAGATTTTCAATAGGGTCAGAAAAATTGGAAAAGATTCTTTCAATACGAAGGCCATATTTTAACAAATTTGGTTCGGGAATGACATCTGAAACTGCTCCTCTGATTGATTTTCTAATAGGTAAAGAAAGAATCAAAAAGAGACCGACAAAAACCTTTTACAAGAATCATTTTCAAAAGATCTTTGTAAAACTGTTGGCAGAAGTGCTCTCAAATGTTCAAAATACAACAGTTTAGAACATTTCGAGAAGGAATGTCCTAAAAGCTAGAGACCTGTTAAGAGAGAATGGGCAAAGACTGTATTTCGTACGAACTCGTCTCGATCCAAGAAAGTGTGGGTACCAAAGAAAGCTCGAGTTTGCTTTATGATTGCAGGTCACTATCAAGAAAAAGAACAATGGTACTTGGATAGTGACTGCTCAAGACATATGACAGGAGATTCAACTTGTTTCATAAAGTTTGTGCAAATAAAAGGAGGAAAGGTGTCTTTTGAAGGAAATAACAAAGGAAAAATTGTTGGATGTGGAACTGTGAAAATTGGAAGTCTTACAATCAACAATGTCTCATTAGTTGAAGGTTTGAATTACAATCTACTGAACATTAGTTAACTATGTGACACCGGATTCAAAATCAATTTCCAAGAAGATATATGTTCTGGAACCAGTAAGGATCACTCACAATCTTTTACTGGACGAAGACATGAGAATATCTATCTTTTAGATATAAAATCTGAAACTTCTCAATGTCTAATATGCATTCAAGATGAAGCAAATCTTTGGCACAAAAAACTCGATCATATCAACATGAAGCAAATTGCAAAGATCTCCTCCAAGAAGCTTGTGACGACCCAGACCCGGGATAGTACGGAGGGACGGACTAAGATCGCCTCGGCAGTACACGGGCGAGGCTAAGGGCATTTCTCTTGTCCCACATCGTTTAAGGAGGGAGCCTTGGGAGCCTTTATAAGGCTTGGGTTCCTAAGTATGTGTGACGCGTTTTAAAACCGTGAGGGAAAAGACCATGGCTGGGATGGCGGTTCGTCCGCGCCAGGGCGGGTGACCCAAAAGCAGACAATATCACACAGTGGGGGCCCGGGTCCTTACAAATGGTATCAGAGCCGACTCCCGCAGCGTGTGGGGCCACAGCGAGGGCGCAGTGCCTTAAGGGGGGAGAATGTGACGACCTAGACCCGAGACAGTATGGAGGTACGGACTAAGATCACCTCGGCAGTACGCGGGCGAGGCTAAGGGCATTTCTCCTGTCCCACATCGCTTAAGGAGGGAGCCTTGGGAGCCTTTATAAAGCTTGGGTTCCTAAGTATGTGTGACGCGTTTTAAAACCGTGAGGGAAAAGACCGTGGCTGGGATGGCGGTTCGTCCGTGCCAGGGCGGGTGACCCAAAAGCGGACAATATCACACAATGGGGGCCTAGGTCCTTACAAATGGTATCAGAGCCGACTCCTGCAGCATGTGGGGCCACAGTGAGGGCGCTGTGCCTTAAGGGGGGAGAATGTGATGACCCAGACCCGGGACAATACGGAGGGACGGACTAAGATCGCCTCGGCAGTATGCGAGCGAGGCTAAGGGCATTTCTCCTGTCCCACATCGCTTAAGGAGGGAGCCTTGGGAGCCTTTATAAGGCTTGGGTTCCTAAGTATGTGTGACACGTTTTAAAACCGTGAGGGAAAAGACCGTGGCTGGGATGGCGGTTTGTCTACGCCAGGACGGGTGACCCAAAAGCGGACAATATCACACAGTGGGGGCCCGGGTCCTTACAAAGCTTGTTCGAGGACTACCCAATCTGAAGTATCAAAAATCAGATCTATGCACACCCTGTGTGTTAGGAAAATAGGTCAGAAGTTGTTTTAAACCAATAAATCAAGTCTCCACTAATTATGTTTTGCAGCTCTTGCACATGGATCTCTTTGGTTCAACCAGAACTCAAAGCATTGGTGGAAAGAAATATTGCTTAGTAATTGTGGATGACTATTCTTGATTCACATGGATATGCTTCCTAGCAAGTAAGTCTGAAACATTTTCTTACTTTTCAAAATTTGCCAAAAGAGTACAAAATGTAAAAAGGTTACATTATTACAAGTATTCGTACAAATCATGGAGGTGAATTTGAGAATCAAGATTTTGCTAAATTTTGTGATGATTCTAGTTTTCAGCATGTTTTCTCTTCTCCATATACTTTAGAGCAGAATGGGGTTGTTGAGAGAAAGAATAGATTTTTACAGGAAATGGCTAGAACTCTCTTAATATAAAGTAATATTACTTCTTGTTTTTGGGTTGAAACAGTTTCTACAGCTTGTCATATCATTAACAGAGTATTTTTAAGGCCTATTCTAGAGAAAACTCCCTATGAGTTGTTCAAAGAAAAGAAGCCAATTGTCTCTTATTTTCATGTGTTTAGTTGCAAATGTTTTATTTTGAAAAATGCAAATGATTGCACTAGTAAGTTTGAAGAAAGATTAGACGAAGGAAGTTTCCTTTGATACTCAACCTCAAGCAAAGCCTATAGAGTGTTCAACAAGAAGACTCAGTCTATGGAAGAATAAACGAATATCAAGTTTCAAGACTCAATACAAAATCAACTGGATCAAATTCATCTTGAAGAACCTGAACCTATCTCAAATGATGCAAAAGCTAATTCCCCCGAAGAAGTTCAGACTCTTGAAATTCAACAACATGGTGAACCAGTAGATTCAACTGAATCAAGAGATCAGGAGACTGACAAACCATCAAGCAACTGGAAGGATAAATCAAGTCATCCCAAGGAACTCAGCATTTGTAGCATTAATGAAGGAATACGCACCAGATCAAAAAGGCATGAAGAGTCTAGTGCTTTGGCACTTGTTTATGAAATTGAACCTAAAACTGTTGAAGAAGTCTTGGCTGATGAAAGCTGGATTGAAGCTATGCAAGAAGAGCTCAGACAGTTCAACATCAACAATGTTTGGGAACTAATTCCTAAACCAAAAGGTAAATCTAATATTGGAAACTAATGGGTTTTCAGGAATAAGGTGGATGAGAAATGAAAAGTTGTGAGAAACAAAGCAAGACTTGTGGCCAAAGGATATACGCAAGAAGAAAGGATAGACTACGATGAGACCTATGCACTAGTAGCGAGGTTAGAAGCAATTAGATTGTTACTTACTTTTGCTTGCTGTAAAAATTTTAGGTTATTTCAAATGGATGTGAAGAGTGCATTCCTAGATGGACTTATCCAAGAAGAAGTCTATATGGAACAATCACCTGATTTTGAAGATCCAAGAAAGTCAAACTCAGTTTATAGACTAAAGGCTTTATATGGACTGAAGCAAGCACCTCGAGCCTAGTATGAAAGGCTAAGCAAATTTTTAATTCAAAATAATTTTGCTAAAGGTAAAGTAGATACTACTTTATTTATCAAAAGAGAAAGTAAAGATTTTCTACTTGTTAGATAAGAGTTTTGGGCGAGTGTTACTGTTCATAGGTTTCTCTCTAACGGGCGACCTGGGTTCTGTTCGTGCGTTCTTGTGCTTCTATTCTAGGGCTCGTTGACTGGTGGTTGCGACCGGTTCTTGGTGGAAGAGTGGCGCCCTCCACCCCTCTTTGAACCCCTTGTTTGCTGTCCCTGGTATGTCATTCCATCTCGATTCACATGGCTTCGTGGATTAGGTTTTCGCCTGTTGATCTACTACTGTGAATCGGATGTCTGGCTCGAATTGTGAGGGGGATAACCCCCATGTTGCGGATGAGGGGTTGAATTCCCGTGGGAAACTTCCTTTGACTGGAGATGAAGGCCCCTCTTCATCTATGCCTTCAAACTCTCCAAATGTTGGTACTGTTTCTGCTGCTGGGAATTTCCAACGAAGTGCTCATGCGACTACAGTTTAACGCCTGGTCAATAGGGGTAGATCGAGTTCAAAAAGACCTTCTGGTCGTAGCAATTCTAAGATTTCCCAGCAGAAGACTTGGGTTGTAGTTGCCAGAACGGTTGCGAAGGGCTATGACTTGGTTTATACACCACCTACCTTAGTGAATAATAAACCTGTCATTGAGATCACAGATCAGGACTTAGAAGCTGTTGATCCTAAATTGCATCAATGCCTTATGGGCCATTTTATTGGTCGTAGGATTCCGTTTAAAGTGGTAGAAGAAGCACTTAAGAAACTCTGGGGACCAAACTTGTTCGAAGTCATGTCAAACAGCAGGGGACTATTTATGGTCCACATTCCTGACAGGGATTTTCGTAGGAATGTCCTCGAAGGTGGCCGTGTTATAGTTGCAAATATTCCCCTCATTCTCCAGCAGTGGACTCCTGGTTTTGAGTTGAGGAAGAAGAACCACCCGACAGTACCGGTTTGGATTCACCTTTCCAATCTTCCGTTCTCCTGTTGGTCGGCTCAGTTCATAGGAAAGGTAGCAAGTGCGATAGGTAAACCAGTTTATGTTGATCAACGAACTGAACAACTTAAGAGCCTCTCTTTTGCTCGTGTTTGTGTCGAAATTGCAGCAAATCAAACTTTTGATGAAGTGATAGAAACCACTTACAATGGTGAGAAGTGAGAGATCGGAGTCGAGTTTGAATGGAAACCTGTGGCTTGTGCTACCTGCGGTGTCTTTGGGCATAATTGTGCAGGGAAAAAACCTAAGGATTCTGTTGTAGCAGTAGTTCGGCCTACTGTTGAGGTGCCTAGCTCTCATGAGGAGGGAAGTTCACAGCGGACTACTGAGGACTCGCGAACTTTATTGGCCGTTGTAGATGACCCTTCTACAGAGGCGAGAGCTCCCGTTAATGAAAACCAAGTTCCAGCCTCAGGGGAGACTTTTGGCGCCTCGGATTCTCATAAAGTTGTAAGACTATAGGCTGCATCAGTTCCTATTGTTCCTCCTGTCTCTGATCCTGGAGAGGTCGGTTGGAATCAAGTTAAGCCGAGGAAGAAAAAGCAACAACAGTTCTCAGTTGATGCGGCCTTGTTTGAGTCGTCCCCGCCAGGGGAAGGGGGACATTTCAAGGTGAAAGAGATTGAGCCTTTGGAGTCAGTGCATCAAAAGAAAGTTCCCAAAGGCCCGTCGAAAGCTGCGAGGACTGGCTCTAGTCGTTCTTCACAGGATGCAGGGGATGTTGATCATTCCACTATTATGCCTTCTTCCACTCAGGAAGATGAGATCTGTAATTCATCCCCTGGAGAAGAGGCACCTACAGTCAAGGCTTCTAAACCTCCCTCGGTTCTTGCTGACAAGGGATCTGTCCAGGAGCAGCTATTACAGCTCCGTCTTGACCCGCCTGACTTGCTACAATCAGAGTTGAACACGGCTAAGTCAAGTCACAAATACTCCAAGCGGAGGTAAGTTCACTCACTCCTTTTTGATGTTTTTTGGCTTCTGGAATGTGAGGGGTATCATGGACCCTGTTTGTAGGGCTGAAGTAAGAAAGCTTGTTACTGCCAATAAACTGAGCCTGATTGGCCTTTTTGAGACCAAAGTCCAGGAGCAACATTTCAATTCTATCTCATCTTCCCTACTGAGAGGATGGAGATGGACTGCTAATTATGACTATGCTCCTAGAGGCAGAATTTGGATTGGATGGGATCTGAGCTCTGTTGTTTTTGATGTGATTTCCCTTAATGACCAAGCCATCCGTGGTCGTT
Organism: Eucalyptus erythrocorys; assembly: GCA_014182555.1. Taxonomy (NCBI): domain Eukaryota; kingdom Viridiplantae; phylum Streptophyta; class Magnoliopsida; order Myrtales; family Myrtaceae; genus Eucalyptus; species Eucalyptus erythrocorys. The sequence goes on from CM024604.1 coordinate 34,273,855, forward strand.
TAAAGACAAGTTCATCCAACTTCACTTGTTGCGTGTCTGTTATCTATGGTGAACATTTTTTTGTGCACCGGAGGCCTCTTTGGGTTGACCTTACCTATTGCGATGAGCTGTTCCAGGATTCTGCTTGGATAGTTGCTGGAGACTTTAATGCGATCAAGGATCCTTCTAATCGCTTCGGTGGTTCTAATGCCTGGATCCCCCATTTTGATGAGTTCAAACTCTGTCTGGAGCAAACGGAACTGGAAGATCTCAGGTATTTTGGCCTCATATTTACTTGGCCTACTTTGGTGGGGATGGCCAGGAAGACGCGGAAAATTGATAGAGTTCTGGTTAACTCTAAATGGAGGATGGATTTTTCCTATTCGGAGGCATCTTTTCTCAGCCCTGGCATTTCTGATCATACCCCTATGGTTGTTAGGGTTGTTGATTAACAGCCTAGGAGAAAGCCTTTTAAGTTTTTTGATTATTGGGCTGACCATCCGGATTTCCGGTCTATTATATCTCAAGCATGGAATAGTCAGGTTTGGGGTGTTCCAATGTTTAGACTTGTCTCCAAGCTAAAGTTGGTGAAAGCCTGCCTTAAGGATCTCAACATGGATGTCTTCTCGGATATTTCACAGAGAACCCTTCAAGCGAGGGAAAATTTACGCTCAACTCAGTTGCGCCTTCAATTGGATCCAGAGAATATCCCTCTTGCTAAGCTAGAAAGGGGACAGCAAAGTGCGTTTATTGACCTTCGTCGTCAAGAAGAATCTTTTTACAAGCAAAAATCTAGAATTAGATGGTTGAAGGAGGGTGATCGGAACACGCGATTCTTCCACAACTATGTTAAAGCTAGATGCCTCAACAACAGAATTCTTTCAGTCAAGGACCCTACAGGGGTGGTTGTTTCGGACCCCGAGTTGGTGCCTCAAGTCTTCCTTTCTTTCTTCTCGGATCTCCTTGCCCCTCGGGTTGATTTTACTAAACCTGACCTTCAAGAGCTGACATCTCTTATTCGTAAGCCGTTGTCGGATAGTCAGGTTTGTTCTCTAGCCTCACCGGTGTCTGCTTTGGAAGTTAAGAACACTTTGTTCTCACTTGCCAAGGGAAAGGCCCCTGGGCCAGATGGTTTTACTGTAGAGTTCTTTGTGATTAACTGGGATATTGTGGGATCTTTAGTTACTGAGGCAGTACAAGACTTCTTCTCCTCAGGTTTTCTTCTTAAGGAAGTCAATGCGACTATCCTTACACTTATTCCTAAGGTGCCGAATGCTTGTGAAGTGAATGATTTTAGACCAATTGCATGCTGCAATACTGTCTATAAGTTGATCACAAAGATATTGGCTAACCGTATAGCATCTGTGCTTCATGATCTCATTAGCCCTACTCAGAATGCTTTTGTTAAAGGTAGAAGAATTAGGGATAACATATTATTGGCTCAAGAATTGTTTGCAGGCTTTCACTTGAACCCATATCTTCCAAGATGTGCAGTGAAGGTGGACTTCCGAAAGGCTTATGATACCATCGATGGGATTTCCTAGAGCTCACACTCATTGCCTTTAGATTTCCTCAATGGATTATCTCTCGGATTATGGCATGTGTTCGCACACCCAGGTTTTCTATCTCGGTTAATGGGGAACTTCATGGGTTCTTCCCGGGAGGCAGAGGCCTTAGGCAGGGTGACCCAATGTCACCATATCTTTTTACGTTGGTCATGGAGATCTTTTTGGGCATTCTGAACCAAAGATCATCGGCCAAAGAATTCAAATACTTTTGGAGATGTAAGTCTTCCAAGCTTACGCATCTGTTTTTTGTAGATGATGTGTTTCTATTTAGTCAAGCGGATTGGAAGTCGGCTACGATCTTGAAAAGAAGCCTTGATATATTCTCTTCTTGGAGTGGACTTTTTCCGAACAAGGATAAGAGTGACATCTTCCTTTCCGGAGGTGATCCTACCATTCATAGTAGAATTCTCCTGGCCTTCGGGTTTCAAGAAGGTAAGCTCCCTGTTCGATACCTCGGTGTACTGATTATCTCTAAGAGGCTGAGTAAAGGAGATTGTGTCCAGTTAATTGACCGCATTACCTCGCGCGTCAGCTCCTGGTCTCACAGGTTCCTCTCCTTTGCCGGAAGGCTCCGGCTTATAAGGTCAGTGCTTCATGCTATCCAATCGTTTTGGACTAGTGTTTTCACCTTGCCAGCTTCGGTTATCATGGGGATCGAAAGTATTCTACGTAGATTCCTGTGGAAAGGCACCTCTTTGGGCATGGGTGGTGCTAAAGTCTCTTGGGCGGATGTTTGTTTGCCTAAAGAAGAAGGTGGGCTAGGAATAAGATCTATTAAAGATAGCAACAAAGCCTCAATGCTCAAATATATTTGGATCTTGTTCACGGATAAGGAATCGCTATGGTGCCGTTGGATTCATTCCAACATCTTGATGAGGCATAATTTTTGGGTTGTTCCACAGCCATCAATTTGCGCCTGGAGTTGGAAGAAAATTCTTCAGTTAAGGGGCCATTTCTGTCAGTCCTTCGGCTGGGATGTGGGTAATGGTCGTTCCATTTCTTTGTGGTTTGATAATTGGTTGCCTAGTGGTCCTCTCCATTTACAAGTTCGAGAGTTTCTGTCTGATCCTGATGGCGTTTCTTTATTCGTACGCTGGTAGGTCTTGCAAACGGCGTCTGGAAGATCTTGGTTTTTCTTTTCCACCTATGGTGGTTGACAGTGATTGCTTTAAGTGGCATCATCATCCTTCGAGTTCTTTTTCAGTAGCCTCGGCTTGGAATTTCATTAGAATTGCAAAAGCAAAAGTCCCGTGGAATTCATTGGTGTGGGATAAGGACCTAGCTCCTAGATTCCAGTTTCTTATGTGGCTTATCACTAAGAAACGTTTGCCTACTCAGGCTTTCTTACTCTCCCATGGTAGGATTGATTACTCAGTGTGCACTTTTTGCAATTCTCACCGGACTCTCTTGATCATTTGTACTTTCGCTGCAATTTTCCTGCGACTTTTGTATACTTCTGGGCTACCAGATGTAATCTTCCATGGAGAAATGGTACGTGGGAAGAAAACCTTGATTGGGCCCGGAACTTCCTGGCTGGTAAGGACTTCTTTCATTCCATCGCGCGGTATTCCTTCGATGCTTTATGCTATCTTATTTGGAAGAAGAGGAATGCCATGATCCTTTGGGGGGACTCGTTGGATATTCCCAGCTTGAAAAATCATTTGAGTAGAATGGTTAAAGAGAAAGCTCTCACTTTCAAAAATGTTCCTGCCTCTCCTAGGAATCGTCGCCTGCAGAGAGGCTGGGGATTCGACCCGGCCATTTTTGCTTAAGCTTGCTGGTTTGTATCGTCCTGCTTCAGGCTATTTTGGGCTCGGGTGTTTTCGTTTTGTACGCTTGCCATGCGCTTTTTCTTCTTCGGCTTCTCTGGTGATCTTGGAGGTTTGCACTTCCTTCATCTTCCTGGTGTCCGTGGAGACTTTGCTGTTGTGGTGGGCCGTGCTGTGTTGTTTCTTTCTTGTTCTTGCCTTCTTTGGCTCCTATGCGGCTCCCTTCCACTCTTGTGCTTCTGCACCTAGAGTGTAAGCTTTTGGTACCGTTCTTGTACATTTGTGCAAAGCTTTCAATATATTCTTACCTTTACCAAGAAAAAAAAAAGATTTTCTACTTGTTCAAATCTATATTGATGATATCTTTTTTGGATCACCAAATGAAAATCTATGCAAGAAATTTTCAAGATACATACAGGATGAATTTGAGATGAGCATGATGGGTGAGTTAACATTTTTTTCTGGGATTACAAGTCAAACAATCCAAAGAAGGAATTTTCATTAACCAAGAAAAGTATGCAAGGGATCTTATCAAGAAGTTTGGATTGGAAAATTGTAAAAAGACAGAGACGCCTATGTTAAGTTCATCGAAGCTGGACAAAGATGATGAAGGGAAAAATGTGGATCAAAAACTATACAAAAGTATAATTGGTTTACTTCTTTATCTTACTGCTTCTAGACCTGACATTTTGTTTAGTGTTTGCATCTGTGCTAGATTCCAATCAAATCCCAAAGAATCTCATTTAACTGCTACAAAGCGTTATCAAATACGTAGCATCAACTCCAAAGCTAGGGCTATGGTATTCAAAAGAAGAAGACTTTATACTCCTTGGATGTTCAGACGCAGATTTAGTAAGATGTAAAGTGGACAGAAAAAAGTACATCTGGCACTTGTCAATTACTAGGCAACAAGCTAGTATCATGGTTTTTAAGAAAACAAAGTACCTTAGCGCTTTCAACAACTGAAGTAGAATATGTAGCTCTTGGAAGTTGATGCTCTCAAATCTTATGGATACGTCAACAACTCAGAGACTTTCGAATTGAAGAATCATGCATCGAGATCAAATGTGACAACACCAGCGTAATAAATCTCACGAAGAATCCAATTTTTTATTCAAGGGCAAAGCATATAGAGATTCGACACCACTGCATCAGAGATCATGTTCAGAATGGAGAAATTATGATTCAATTCATCGACTCAAAAAATCAACGGGCGAATATATTTACAAAGCCATTGGAGAAAATTTTATTTGAGTCTATACACACCAGACTGAACATCATAAAGTCTGAAAGTATTCAAACTTAGAGGTAAAACCTAAAGATATTCAGACGCAAAGTGATCTGATTGTAAGTTTTTTTTTTTTTTTTTTAAACATTTGAGAATTTATCTTTAGATAATTTTATTCAATTTGGAATGTCATTGTTTCGAATCATCACTTGCTGTTTTGAAAGTTATCTTTTTCGAATTTTGAATTTTGGTAGTTTTATTTGAAAAGGCAACTTTTACTCTTTCCTTGCGACGCTTCGTATATACTGTTTTACCTGCTAAAAATACTCTCGATTGTCTTCTTCTTCGTTTTCACCCTCGTTCTTTCAAACCCTAGAGTACAGAACCTCCACTTTCTCTTTTTACTCTTATTTAATCGAAAAGATCTCACCTTTTTCGAACAAGCTTGCGTTTTTTCTCCCTAAGAAGTGACAATGTCTTCGAGGAAGTCATCGAGATTAGCAAGCAGGGGACCACAGCGCATGGCTGAGGGACCTACTCACTTCAACTTAACCGAGGAAGATGATTCTCCCCTTCAGCAGTAGCCAAATCAGCAACAACATACCCCACAGGGACAATCTCCTTCACCACCTCTACCACAACAAGAAGCAGCGGAAACTAAACCTGTAAGAACTTTGAGACCCACTGTTGCATACTCTCTTTACTCCAAGATTAAACGTGGAGGAACTCCTATGACTGTGATTGATGAATTTCTGAAAGAATGAGGTTTCATAAATGAGACTATTTTTGCGTGAAATGAAGAAGCTTGGCGTTACGCCTAAGGGCTCAGTCGAAAAGGCTCTTGAGAACTTTCCTAGTGACCCAAGGTTTGGGACTACTAATCAACCTCAGGGTCAGGATGACGATGAACAGATGTTTTCTCATTTTCAGCCTAGAATGGGTGTGGCTGTCAATGCTGTGTGTGATGGAGCAAACATTTTTCGCTCTAAAGAACACAAGAAGGTTTATTTGAGATTGTTCAAAAGAGGGGTTATGAACCCTAGAAGTGTTGACTTCAACTTTCTTGACTCCATGCAAGTGAATTTGCGTGAAAAGTTTGCTCGTCTTCAGTTGGAATGATTTTGCTCTGAATTAACAATAGCCTATCATGAACTTACTGCCTATTTCTATTCAAATTTATCTTTCTTAGATGCGAATAGATTTTCTTTCACTGTCAAAGACAAGGAGTATCTGGTGGATGTGGACACTCTTGCCAATTTGATTGGTGTGGAAAGAACGAGTTTCCAACCAATCAGAGTGTCTATGGCTCATGCTACGATGGAACTGGTACAGGATAGAGGCTTGGAAGGTAAAATATCTTACACAAGGATGAACGCCTATAACATCTTGCTACACAAGATTGTGATAAATTGCATCCTCCCGAAATCAACATCAAGAACTGACGTCTCTCATTCAGAAGCAAAATTGATGTACGCCATCAACGCTGGTCTCAAGTTTTCTCTCCCTCACATAATCTTATTTCACATGTACAGGACGGTTGTGAAAGATAAGGGACAACTCCCCTATTCTGCTCTCATTACTTGCCTTTTTAGGCACTTTAAAATTCATATCCTTGCACCTTTATGCATGATGAGTTCTGCTCCTATGATAATTGGATTTAAAATGGTGACAAAGATGCGTTTGAAGGAGCTCAATAAGGTGCTAGAGAGAATGAAAGAGAAGTATTCGTCAAAGCAAACATAAACCTCTATTGCTAAGAAGAGAAAAGGAAAGGAGCCCATGGTTGCTCCTATAGCAAAGAAGAGGAAACTCATCTTGCAGGATGAAGAGGATGAGGACGAGATGACTCTTTCAGCATTCCCTCTAAAGAACTTGAAGAGTTCTTTTCAAATTCATGAGATGAGAGAAGAAGTAGAAGAGGAGAGAGAGATCAGAGAGGAGGAAGAAGCAGAAGAAAGAGAAGGAGAGAAAATGACATGAGAAGAAGAGGAAGAAGAAGGAAGAGAAGAAGAGGCTGAAGAAGGAAGAGATGATTCTCTTGAACCAACCCTGGCTATTCCCCTGTCAAGCAACTCAGACAGGAAATGGAGATGGTGGCGCAACAGGGATAGCAAAACATCACTCTGCTAACGAAGAACAGGAAGAAGTCTTTTGAACTCCACCTAAAGGCACACAAACAGGGGGAGATACTGAAAAAAGAGGTACTTCTTCACCTGCTTTTACTAGTGATGTTAGCCGACCTGCTACATATCTAGAAGATGTGTATGCCTCCCATTTTCCAGAAGAGGCATCATCTCCAAATCAAGGTGAACGAATAACTGAAGATCCATCAATCCTCAAGACTCCCAGAACAGGGTCAGCTGGACCTAGTGCTACACCTGAACATTCTGCAGACTTTTCAAGACTCCTAGATATTATGCTGGACTTAAGGAAATAGCTTTATGGTATGGAGTATGAGATGAAAGATCTCAAGAAGGCTTTCATGGTAACCTCAATATCACTACAAGATCAGTTACTCACCCTCAGAATCAAGTGCAGAATACAGTGAAGGGTGAAGAATTAGAATCGCTGAAGGAAACCCTTGCAAAGCTCGAGAAGACTGTCAATTCCATGGGAGAATTCCAGTTCGTTTGCCTTCCCAAGCAGCCTTGACCAAAACCCCAACTTTATCAAACTCTTTTTATTCTCCACTTTTTGCTGTGACAAAAAGGGGGAGATGTGATGCGGATTTGATTTGAATTTGCTCTTTTGATGATTTTGTCTTGATTTGATGATTTTTGCATTGTTTTATTTTTGGACTTAGCTTTTTGTTTGGCTTGGATTGTGACTTTGAACTTTTGATTTGGACTGGCGTGATTTGATCTTTTGTTGCTTGCATTAACTTAGGCCATGATATGCGTTATGGATATTTATCTCACAGGACTGACATGTTTTCTGTGGTTGCAAAATTAACATTATTCAGGTCCTATTTAATTTATCTTTTATAAGATATAATGTTTTGCTTAAGTGTTGTTTTCTAGGACAAAAGTTTTTCAAATCTGCAGGAAAGTTTTGTCACCATAAAAAAGGGGGAGATTGTTGGAGAAACTCCTTTATTATTTTGAAGTTGACAAAACGTTTTCATCAGTCTAGTCTGAAGACTTTCAGACTCAAGTGTTAAAGTCTGAAGCACTAAAAACTCTGTCGTTATAGTCTGAAGATTGCCAGACTCAAGTCTTAAAGTCTGTCCTCACTAACAGTTCCAGATGAAGAATGAACTATCCAGATGACAGATTATCTTCGAGGATTTGATTCGTATGGTTTATTGAAGATCTTATGGCTGGATACTAAATCAACATGATTGATTATTCTTATTGGATTCTATTTCTGATTTGAATGATCTCTTGAAAGGCAAATAAACTTGGAAGATTCTACTTCTGAAAACTCAAGATCCTGATTATATGGGTGAACAGGATTAACGGGCTTTCTTCACTGTTCAATCAACAACTCAAGATCACCTTGATTGATTCTGTCCAGTGGGTAGATTGGAAGAATTCCTTTGGAAAGTGCCAACGGTCGTGAAGGCATGAAGGAGTATATAAGGCTGACTCTTTAGTTGTTCAAAAGTGGTGCTAGAAAGAAGAATTTCAAAGTGTGAATCTCTATAGTTCTTTGATCTTTCATTGCGTGAGCTTAAATTGTATACAAAAGAGAGAAGCATAGTGTGAAGAGATAAGCTGAGACTATCCTCTGAGGAAGTCAAAGATCAAGTGCTATATAATCTCTTTTGATTCCTAGTGGAATCTAGCTAATGGGCTGTCAGCGTGGAAGAGTGGACGTAGACTTGGACTAAGCTGAACCACTATAAATCTTGTGTTCAATTCTCTTTCCTTAAACTCCTTATCTTATTCGTTGCTTTACTTAATTGCTTTACAGATTTAGTCAAAACTATTTACATCTCTATATTATTAATATCATCCAAGGGCAATTTATTTTTCTAAGTCTCACAAGAAGAAAATTTTTATACACCTATTCACCCCCCTCTATGTGTGCGTACTAGCCCTTTTAGGAAAAACAAGACATAGGTTTAAATTTTTTGTAGGGTTTCTTTGGTTTCACATTAAATTCATGAGAAGATCAGTGGTTATTTGTTTACTATAATGTGGCTCTTAGAATGATGTCAATCATTCAAAAGCAATCTTTGGGGTTGCATAGCAAAAGAGTAGAAGATGACAAAATTGAGAAATTGGGGTTGCCTGTTGTGTTGTCATTTTAAATATTAGCATTATCTTGTTATGGTACATATTGTTTTACAACCACTCACTCTTTTTTGTTGACTAAGTTGCTTTATCAATGTCCAATCTGCCCATATCTTCTTCTTGATTTATCAGGCAATTGCACAATGCTTAGTTTGAGGACCAAATTCATTGCATATTCTTAAATTATTGAATGAGTTGGTATTGGCAATTCACTTACTATTTGTTGAGAGAGCATAAAAATAGTCTATTGGTAAAATAGTAACTTAGTTATGAATATGGCTAAGCACATATAAGCATATATATATATATATATATATATATAAATGTTTATAACCCTTTTTTCTTATTGAGTAATAGAAAACAATTTTCTCCAGCCCGTGACATTGTTCTGTCATTAGAAAAAAGCTAAGCCGCCAGTCCGCGACCCATGATGCTAATTGGTGACCCTAATTGTCATTGTTCGAGTCCCTTTGTGTTGACCAACCCTAGAAACACATCAACCAGCCTTGGCAACAAGATCTAACTCTACGTAAGACATCCTAGTGTCGCTAGATTTTGCCAAACCTAGCGTAGTTCAAATCTGGCAATGTCTGACCAAGATTAGACTTGAAAACCCTAAAAGTCTTCTGGTTAGGAATGATCTTGGCAATGTTGAGGAGAGCATGCTTTGTCACGCTCAGAACCCCAGGTACGCGCACATCCATCGACGGTCGATTAAAACAAATGCGATGTCCCAGGATGCGTCACCGACCCATTCGTTTTATAAACATGTGGAAGCGAACTAAATAAAAACCCAGACAACCATCGGAAACATGGATAGTAAAAGTAGGACAACAATTTTCACAAATCGTACTTTATAAACAAACCAAGTTAGCCATACAGAGTTATATACAAAAGGTCTTTATCAAGAAGAAAGTCTCAAGCAACCTAAGCCGTAAATCCCACCGACTCTGTCTCCAAATCCTCCATGACACCATCCGGGATGTCGATGTCCATGGGATCAGCTACCTCTCTATCCTCAGTTTCGATGGTAAATCCGCCAAAACCCTACAAATGACCCTCCCCGAGCCCCGTTAGGCACGTCAAGGAACCACGCCTTGAAGCAATGAGGCACCAAGTGAAGAAGGCCCTCATCAACCCAAACCGTGGTTACCACTAACTCACGGGTCCAAGCGATCCGAAAATGGAGAAAAGGTAGACTCGTATTCCATGTATCACGGAATACCAAAATGAACTGGTCGCCGCTCTATACTAAGGACCTAAAAATATTTAACCACAAAGGGGTGAGATAAATTTCAGCGAGTCAAAACCCTAAACCTTAATTAGGAAGCAAATTCACCTAGAGGCAGCTTAAACAAGCGTCACACAAGACTTACCTCGCCTCGGCACGTCCTTGCACATTAGTAAATCACATATACATTTATCAACACATCAAGCATCAATAACTGGAACATGTCATTTCATTCTTAAACAATCACATGGATCCCGATCATAAGGTAAAATCGTTATGACATGTCTTATTCCGTGCCATACAATTTTGTCCCATAATCAGGTGCAGCTATCTCAATCACTCAGGCATGTTCCAGTTATTACAACCCATTAGCCACAGCCAACTTAATAGTCGATAGTCATCCGGCATAACCGAGCGTCGTCCCACTCTATTAGGCACGACAATGTCTACACCTAGATGGCATTCCATAAAGGAGCATTGGCCCAACCTCCACTGCGACCAACACCCGTTGACGTGGACATCCAAACTTAATCAAGCATTGCTTCCCCAACTCCCGTTGGGTGACGGGTTCCAATAGCAACCACACACACATCCATATTTGGCCAAGAACACCTTGCTTTGCATCCAAATACCTTGTATTTAAACAATGGACTTGGCCAATTTTCTTCGTATTAAAAATCATCCCAGTAAAATAGTTATGCGTGGTCACGCATTTAAATCGAACCATTAAACATGGTACTCTCCCATTTCAAAATCCCACAATTTTATATAGTATTTAAATATTTTTGGCGTAAAAAACCGACACCTGGTATTTTTCTAATTAAATACCCACAAAATCAAATTTTGTAATAATAATCCATAATCACCACCAAGCACTCAATTGCACAAATAAGCAATCAAATTCACATATAAATTCAACCATGAGAATCAACGTAAAATTCTGAAAAACGGCTATTCTGTCACAATTTACGCTAATTAAAATTAATTAAATTAATCCAATTTAATTAAATTAACCACGGTTAATTAAACTAACCATAGTTAACTATCCTAACCATTGTTAACTAACTAACCCAAGTTAATTAAACTAACCTAGGGTAGCATAACCTAACTAAACTAACCCCTAACCAAACTAACCTAACTAACTAACCATTCTAACTAACTAGTTGCATTAACTAGGATTAACACTAATCCTAATTAACACTAAACTAACCACTAAGTGCAATTAACATCCTAATATGAGATTAGGGCATTAACTCACAGGAATTCAATAGTGATGGATCCACGGCGACGATGGCGTGAAGGTGGTGAAAACCCGAAACTACCAGGTCTCCAACGGAGGACCAATCGAGGCTGAAATTAGCAAGGGGCTCACGGCTTGGGGTTGCTAGGTTCGATTTTGTGGCTAAGGGCTGAGCTAGTCCGGGCTGAGGCGGCATGGCTGAGGGTAGTGTTGGAGGAGCGGCGAGGCGTGGCTGCTAGACGGGCGAGCGGTCATGCATGGAGCTGTGGCTACCGTTGGCCGTTCGGTGGCTAGCTAAGGTGAACGGTGGGGCTGGAGAACGGATAGGGGTCGGCTAGATGGCTGGGTGGCTGGCAGAGAGGAATGGACGTACAATGGTGGAGGTGAGGCGTTATGGAGTTGAGTCGGTAAGCTTGGCATGGAGGGGCTATGTGGTGATGCTGGAAATGGAGATGGTGTAGCAACAAGTGGAAGAGATGAAGAAGAAGAAGAAGAAGAAGAAAGCAGAAGGTGGTACGGCTGAGGGGAGTTGCACACATGAGGGGAAGGAGAGAGGAGAGAATGAGGGAAAACAAAGTCAAAGCAAGGGCCAATAGCAAGCCAAGCAAAATATCAAGTACTCAAGTGCTTAGCCCCAAAAGTCTTCACCCCAAGAAGTCTTTGCATTCTCCAATGGCCATTTTCCTACCATTACTTCACAAAATAAAGCCTTTTGGTGGCCAAAAAGTCCAATAAAATAGCCCATACGAATTTCCTCCATTATTTTCTTTTTGACAAAATTGATTTTCTGCAAAAATCTCGGACTTGACGAAAATTTTCCGAAAGATGAGCAGCGTCCTAAAAATAAATCGTAACACGCTCGAACGTTTGATTCCTGAAACCGAATTCAATTTCGTGATTAAAATTGATCGGACGCAATTTTAGTACAACCTAACCTATCAGGTAGCTTTTAGGAATTTTAGCGCGCTTGACCCATAGTCGATAATTTTCAATCTACATTTACTCATCTCCGACTCGTAGACGACTCTTAGTTGTTGTATGTCGCGTCCTAATTTTCGGGAGGACCACATAAAATTAGGCTAACAGACTATTAAGTCTAACTTAGCTCGGGTTTTCTCAAGCCCATACCAATTCGTGACTTGGGTTCAAATTTCTTGACATGCAAAAGGGAGTCGCCACAATCAGTTTATGGTAGGTCGATTAAACACTTAAGTAAAATAACGAGAGAATTATTTTACTTAAACGAACCAGAGACTTTGGGTACGGGGACTTGGTTACACTAGATTTCTCTAATGCCCTTTCGGTACCATTTCTTTTTATTTTCAAAAAATGTTTTTGCAAGTAGTTTGGATTAATTTTAATTCACTTTCCTAACATGTGAGGTGATCATGCAGGTGCGCAAACCACAGAAAGCAAATAATAAAAAGACGCAGAACTTACCTCATAGTAACGAAAGCATCTACAATGTTATATCAGAATTCACATCGGTAGTCCTAGATATGATTTCTAATTAACACGCAATTTCTTTTTTTTTTCACTTAATTAATGAAAATCGTGGAATCATTACCAAAAAAAAAAAATGAAAATCGTGCAATATGTAATGCATGCTACTAATTTAATATGAAATGATATGACATATTAGTATAGCCTAAGCTATATGACATGAGTAAAAGAAATGCAATAATTAAATATGCAATATAAATTAATCTAATGACTTAATTCTAATGACGAGCAATTAAATAGACCTAGTAGCAATCACTAAATGGCATGCATTTCATGACCCTAATTCTATATGACGTATGCATGATTTTTATTTTCTTAACAAAAAGCATGCAATATGCAATCCTAACATGCAATGACGTGTAAATAATGCCCTAATTCTACATGACATGTAACATGCAACCTAATATGCGAATTATAAATCATGTGATATTTAGTAAATGACCTAATCTATTGACGGGAAAAGATTAATGTCACTATGCTAACATGTCATGGTGCACTTTACTAATGACATATAATGAATGAACTAATCTTGCATGGCACATGCATGACTGATTTTTTTTTTTTTTAAATTAAAACTTGAAATCAAGTGTGCAACCTAAGTTAAAAAAAAAAAAAAAAAAAAAAAAAACTAGAATCCTAAATTAATTAATTTCTTTTGATTTTTTTATTTTTTCAAAAATTCAAAATATGCAAGATATCCTTAAAACAAGAAATATTCTAAAACTAACATAATCCTAACTCAAATATCTTTTTTGGATTTTTTAGACTAGATAGGATTGATATCCATAAATTGGCGAACCATATCTCGCGCATGAGATCGGGTTGGCCAATTTTAAACTAGATCGCGAATCGAATCTCGGGTGTGAGATTGGATTGTCGATTTTGCAAGAGATTGCAAGTTGGATTTTGGGCGCGAAAATCGGACTGTCAATCCCTAATTTGAGGGGTTATTTCATGCGAATCTCAATCATACATCAATTAACAATTCTACTAAAAACACAAAGTAAACAAACAAAATCACATAAAAAATTAGAATAAAATAAATAAAGCAAACTACCTAATGGATTTTCCCTTTTTTTCTTTTTTTCCGCTTTTCCCTTTCTGCAGAAGCAAAAGAAAAGCTTCTGCTATTGCAGGTTACCAAGGCAGCGGATTGGAGGTCCGGTAGGGGGAAACTCCGGCAGTAGCAGGCGGCAGAGCTTGGCGTTACAGGGCTTGGGTGCAAGAGCAATAGGCTCGGACTAGGAGCAGCGACGGTGCTTAGGCCTGGCGAAGGGTTTTGGATCGCTGACAGAGAGGGGTTAGCGTCTAGTTCAGGGTCTGCTGCAGCAAACGGAGTGGTGTCGGGTTTTATAAGTGCAGCTCCGGCGGCAGATCGAGCAGTGGCGGAGCAGGGACGCCGTTGCTGGTACAGGGTCAGGGCAGGTAGGGGTCGTAGCTAGGGTATGGCAAAACTGTGACCGAGGCAAAGCAGTGGTGTGTAGACATGGGGTCGACGTGGATTGGCACGGCAGTGCTTCGTCGGGTTGCCGGTGTCGTGGCTTGCGCAGGCGACAGGGATCGGCACAGCTTCAGCTGTGACTGGAAAGGGCTACTAGGTGTCGGAGCAAAGGCGGAGCCAGGGTGACGTTGCTGGTGCAGTGGATCACTCGGATACGCGGCGTCGGCAAGGGTGGTCGCGAACGACTAGGCTGGCGGCTACTGGTGTCGCGAGGGCTTGAACTGCTGGTGTCACTGGCGCTCCAGCAGAGGTGGCGACGACGAGCTAAGGCGAGGCTTGGACGGCTACGGAGCGATGATGTCGCAGCGAGGCTCAGCGATGTGGTGCGAGGGGGTTGGCCACGGTGGCGGAGTGGAGCAGGCTACGGCAGCGACGAGCAATGGCGTCACGGGTCACTACTGAGCAAAGCAAAGGCTGCGGCGGCCGGCATGAAAGAGGTAGGCAGTACCATACGCTGGAGGGGACTTTCATGAGGAAGATGAATAGTTCATCTCTCTCTCTCTCTCTCTCTCTCTCTCTCTCTCGTCACACGTGTCTATCTCTTCTTTTTTCTCTCTTTTTACCTTTGACTTTTTTTGTGTTTTTCTCTTTATCGACCAAAAGAAGCCCTAGAAAAGCCCCGCACCTTGCATCAAACTCTGTGTACTCCTTTTATAGGAAAACAAAATGCAATCTTTTCGTGAATATTTCATCTCACAAAAATTGCTTGTAACCTTCCGATAATCAAAATCTTTTATTTTCCTCATCTCCTAATATTCTCTTCCGATCTTATCACCCATTGCTAAAGATAAGATTGCAATGCGATTTTCTCAAATTTTTCACAAGATAATAAAAGAAACGGGTTCGGGCTAATTTGCTCCCTTCGTGGGCTTAATCCGGCCTATCAATTTAAACTTCAGAACCATTAATTTAAACCCACCCACCACCAGTCCAATAAAATGCAAAAAATACATGTTAAAAATAAATGCACCTAAATCTATATGCAATGAATATTTTTTCAGGGGTAAAATTGACCCCTAATTTTCTATGCAATAAATAAATGACCAAATCGCCAAAATTTAAGTGTCAACAGCTGCCTTCCTTTGAAGGTGAGCTCATAGAGGTTGCTTTCAAGAACAAATTGAAACCTAAATTTTGACCATGCACATGCACTGAATGATTATTTTGTCTTCTTGGTTTTTTTTTTTTTTTTTTTTTTGTTGGGAAATGAATCCCATTTTTTAAAATGCAATTCATATGATGCATGGAAATGCTAATGCAAATGCATGATGTGATAGGAAAGAATGTACCTTTAATTACTTACCAGTCAGTGCGGTGGAGCATCCTGAGGTATATGATAAATCTCCATTTACCCCACAAGTACCTAGTTTCCACTTAGATTCCTTGAAGAGTTTAACAGGTGATAAATTGAAACATCGAGACTGAGAATAACATTCACATCCAAAGTAATATGTTCAATGAAAAAAATTGAGACGTCTAGATCTAGACTGAGACATCAAGATTTTTGAACTCGAAATACCTAAATTCAGACTAAGGTATAACGAGAAAGGTTGAAAAAAACATTTACATCTAAAGTGAAATGTTTAGACGAAAATAATTAAGACATCTAGATCCAGATTGAGATGTTAAGATTTTTGAATACGAAATACGTAAATCCAGACTAAGGTATATAACGAGGAAGATCGAAGAACATTCACATCCAGAGTGAAATATTTAACGAAAAGAATTGAGACATCCAGATCCAGACTAAGATGTCAAAATTTTTGAACTTGAAATACCTAGATCCAGACTAAGGTATAATGAGAAAGATTGAAAAACATTCATATCCAGAGTGAAATATTTCGATGAAAATAATTAAGATATCCAAATTCAGACTGAGATGTCAAGATTTGCAATTTGTATGCAAACAGTAAAGAAACCTAGCTGGAATATCTTACCTTCAAGGAGGGTGGAGTAATCCAAGATAGTTGGTGTTACATATCCAGGACCCGTATATTTCTACGGTCGCCTAGAATAGTAACAAGGTTTTGTAAAGGGACTGCTTTTCTAGGACCCGTACCTTTCTATGGCCGCCTACTATGGCAGCAAGATTTTGTATGGAAACTGTTTTGCCAAGACCCGTACCTTTCTACGGTCGTCTTGACAAAAAAGGTTGATTTTCTAGGATTCATACCTTTCTACGGTCGCCTCAATGAAAAATTGCTCTTCCAGGATCTATACCTTTCTACGTCACTTGTTAGAGCAATAAATGTTGTCTAGGACCTGTATCTTTCTATGGTAGCCTAAACGGGGATTCATTTTTTCAGGACCCATACCTATCTATGGTCGCTTGAATGAGAAATAGATGTTGTCTAGGACTCGTACCTTTCTACGGTCGCCTAAACGGGGATTCATTTTTCAGGACCTGTACCTTTCTACGGTTGCCTAAACAAGGATTTGCTTTCTAGGACCCATACCTTTCTATGGTCGCCTAAACGGGGATTCACTTTTCAGGACCTGTACCTTTCTATGGTCGCCTAAATGAGAATTCACTTTCTAGGACTCGTACCTTTTTATAGTCGCTTGAATAAGGAATCATTTTCCAGGACTTGTACCTTTCTATGGTCGCCTAAAATGAGGTTTTGCTTGGCTAGAATCCGAACCTTTCTTCGGTCGCCTGGCGTTGCAACATGGATCATCTGACCAGGACCCGAACCTTTCTTTGGTTGCCTTAATCAGATTGAATCTGGAGAAAAATCTCTGGGGGACAACTCAATCGAGTGTCAATTAAGAGGAACTTCAGGCTATGGAAGCATGCCGATTTGACGGGGGACTCATGCTATGTCGATGAAAAGGACTTTGGGCTACGAAAGCACGCCAAGTCGATAAAAGAAGTCCGGGCTACGGAAGCATGCCGATTTGATAAAAGTGACTCTAGGCTATGAAAGCACACCAAGTCAGGAACTCCAGGCTACAAAAGCACGCTAGTTTGATAAAATGGACTCTGGGCTACAAAAGCACGCCGGGTCAGGAACTTTGGGCTACAAAATCACGTCGGTTCAATAAAAGGGACTCTAGGCTACAAAAGCACACCAGATTAGGAAATGGGACACTGGACTATGAAAACACGCCAGGTCAATATAAAGGAATACTAGGCTACAAAAGCACACCAAGTCAATATAAAGGGGACACTGGGTTACAAAAGCATGCCAAGTAAATGAAAAGGACTCTGGGCTATGGAAGCAAGCTAGGTCAGTATGAAGGGACACCGGGCTATAGAAGCATGCGGGTCAATATAAAAGACACCGGGCTACAGAAGCACACCGGGTCGATGAGAGAGACTCTTGACCGAGTCAAGTGTCAATGCATTTGAGAGAGAATACCTGCATAATGACAAATATTTAGAGAATGGGTAGAGATATACTTATCTAGTGATATCTCTGATTCTTGGGGATATGTCTTCTGGAATTTAGATATCCTGTGGAGATCTCTCACCTCCCAGTAAATAAATTTTGGAATATCAATGATGCACCTTGTTCGTGATGGTTTCTTTTCTTCTAATATCATAAGGCATTCTGAAAGGAACCCGAATGTCAAGAGCTCTTGGGTCTTTGAGAAAACCTTACCTGTTAGACATGATTTAATGCATTTACCAAAGAAATAATAATTAAGGCTATTCTGGAATGCACATTTCAAAATTCACTGAAATTTTTATCAATTCAATCGGGGTTCATGCATAATGACCTTTGCATCACCCAAATTTCCACTGGAGAGACTTATCATTCAAGACAATTTTTATTCATAACATGGATTTCCTAATAATACTAAATGAGAGGCTTTCAGTTAGAAAGGACTTTCACTCACTCTCATTCAAAAGGGCGATTTTAGGATAATCATTCCATCTCATCATATCAACAGGGGTCCAAGTGTTCTTGCAAGTGGTACAACCTTACCAATCAAAGAGATCTTCAACATGGACCGTAATGAGGGCTTGGTCAATGGCGTAACAAAGGGACTCTTTGAGTAAAGGCTATTAAAAGAATAATTCCACAATCATCTCTGGGTTTATAAGCTAAGAACCCTGCAAAATGAGAAAGAAATAATCTTGCTCGCGCTTCTTCAAGCGATGCTTATAAACATATGAACTCCTACATTAATTCAAGTGCCATAATTAGAAGAGACTTTGTAAGGGACGTAACGTAGGCCAGGTTCATGGGTTGAGAAACGAGAAGATCATTAGGCTCAAAATATGTGTAAAGGGTGAGAGTTGATGATCATCTTGACATTGCCACTAGTTTTCTTTTTCACCATCGAGGATTGTCTTCATAATTTGCCCCATTGATTGTAAAAACTCAGCATTTTAGTTCTTTGAGTATTGCTCCATTGAGATTCAATTTTTGCAATTGATAGTCATATATCTTGATTCTCTTTTTTTCATCTATGGGCATCAACCTTACTTTTACCAAGCACATCGCTTTTTCATGCCCCTAGTTCTCATTCATTTTTTTCTTCACTTCTTTTTTCATGGGCATTGGCCTTGCTTTTACCAGGCACACTTCTTTTTCATGCCCCATAGTTCTATTTTGAATAACCATATGGTGCTTTTAACACTTGAACACTTGGGAGGTCTTCTTTCCTTGTCAGCACTCCAAACCATACTGTTTGAACAATTGCCTTTTTGCCTTGCCCCAGTGTAGGGGATGATCACCAACTGAGTTTAAAGAAATGAAATTGCAGGCTCAAGTGGGCTATGCAAAGGATATAAGTATGTAGGGTAGAGAAAGAAATGCTCTTCATCATCCTAAGGCACTTAAATTACCACATGAATTCAATGTAATAACATAACTTAAAGATTGATACAAGCGAGAGCAAGAAAAATCATTTTCATTTTCCTCACCTCATGATGTTGTCTTACCTCTAACTTGCCCCAATGTGGGGTGGTTCTTGATAGGGGTAATTTAAAAAAAACCTCCATAAGTCTATAGGGCTCAAAGGAGTTAAGCAATGGATCGCCTATAGCATTTGGGATAGAGAAATGAATTGCCCCTATCATTTTGGTCATCGTACCTTTTGCGAGAGAACTATTTACCTTATGGATATGGAACTTCCTACACTCATCTCACAAGTGTATAAGTAAGGGACTGTGTATAGGATAAGACTTGCCTTTCATCATCCTGACACGTCTCATTTAGTATGCTCAATCCATTCCACCTCATTCATTAAATTAGTCCATTTGATGTTCTTTAGTGGAATTGGTGGGTTAAACATGTAAGGGTCATCATGCAAAATCCTTTTTAAAGGAGCTCAGTAGCTTTAAGCATGAAAAACCACAGAACTTCATAATAAACAATTTGCCACACTCAAAAAATGCTTTCGTAAGTACGAAAAACATGATTTTGAGTGTTCATTCAAGGAATTGTCCCACGAGGGGATTGTCTCATGAATTGGTGTTCTTGGATTGTCCCTAAAAATCAATCCGAGAAAATCCACTTTTGCCTTTGCACAAGAGAATGTGCATGAACAAGAATACCATGCAACATCAGAGTAAATTCAAATTACACATCCATTTTGACTCAAATCGAGATTTTGTCTTAGTCATGTCACAACTAGAATTTGTAGTGCCCCAATTCGTCATCTTCGTTTTCTTATTGATGTGCAAGGAAATCGCTCGGGACAAGTAAGAGGATAAGTAGTGTTTAATGTTTTCTTCACTCTTGGGAGATGTCATCACAATCAGCTAGGAAATTATCCTTTGCCCCCACGTCTATTTTTCCTTCAAATGTATGTTTCCAAATTAATAGGCCCACTATCACTGGAAATTGATGCATTATTTTCAAACGCCTCTCTATTATGCTCTAAGACATGAAGTAAATGAGCTAGAAAAACAAACAAGAGTAACCTAATGTATGCTTTTTTGAAATGGCTTCAAAAATGATTTTTTTTTTTTTTAATGAGGAAGCATGAAGAAGCTCAGTCCTCAGAATTTCTCCATGGATGATCTTTTCTTCTCATTGTTGGATATCGTCACCGGGCTGGTTGGTATACCCCATCATGTCCTCAAAATTGGAAATAAAATTGTAATTTCATTGAATAGAATCAAATGAATTACATTACTCTAATGGAAATTGCGATTCCTAATCCCTAAAAAGAGAGTAAAATTTCTAGAAAGTGAAAACAATTCCTAAAAAGCGATAAAAATTTCTAGAAAGCGATAAAAATTGCCACGCAAGGAAATGTGCAAAAACAAGCTACTCTTGTGGGCTAACGTCCATGTCTTTCGAATTTCTTTGTCAACGGCTCTTATGGTGAGGTCGTTGAACAGGCTTGTGATTCCTTCCAAGGCGTCATAAGAGTTCTCTGTCTTTGGAGGTGTTGGATCATCCGTGTCATCCCATCCAATTAGAACTATGTTGCAGGAGTCAAAGTAAAAGCTAGGGGAGCCGAATACTTCACCATATAGTCGAATTTTCCATTTGGTTGTCCTAGAGTATCCATCATTTCAGCTTCATCTTGCATCATAACTGAAGGACCAAGGAATGTCTCATGAATGTTTGGAGATGGTAAGCTTTGCCTCCCTTGCCCTTGCTCAGGTGACAAGTTCTGTCTTCCCTGTCTTTGCCTTCCTGAACTTCCTCCACCTCATCCATGGTACCCTAATCCAGCAGATCAGGACCTCTAAGGGGCTTCAATGGGTTTTTAAATACCTTGTCCCCTTCTTCCAAGACCACGGCTGGGAACAAAACCATTTCCAACCATCACCCTTCCAATCATAAGGGTAGCATTTGAAACCTGAGGAGTGGGTAGTGACAAATCCCAGGAAGCATGTATGTTGGACACCAATTCAGATGAGTGATAACTCGATTCGAACTCAGAGTCTGGCTCCACATAGGGGATAGCGGTCTCATGATAAATTCGGTGATCTTCTTCGCCATACACGGTGACTAGCTTCCTTTTGATTACAAACTTCATAGTTTGATGCAGACTTGAAGGCACCGCTCCAGCAATATGTATCCAGGGATGACCCAACAGGAAATTAAATGTGGTAGGGATATCCATCACTTGAAAAGGGATGTTGAAAACGACGGCCCTATTTGCACATCAAGGTGGATTTCCCCGATCACCTCCTTCTTCATCCCATCAAAAGCTCGCACAAAAGTTTTCGCAGCATGTATCTTGGATGCGTCTACCTTGAGGCGGTGAAGAGTGGCCAACGAACATATGTTTAGGGCAGACCCATTATCAATGAGTACTCGAGACACATGAGAAGCCTTATGCTTGACAGATACGTAGAGTGCTTTTTTATGCCCCCTACCCTCAAGAGAGAATTCCTCATTAGAAAAAGCAATCAAGTCCTTGAAAAGAACCGATCCCACAAACTCCTCCAACTTATCTGCCTCGACCGTTTTTGGTACACGAATTTCGCTTAGGACTTTCATTAGCAACTTTTGATGCACATGGGAAGTTAGCAGGAGTTCGAGCAAAGAGATCTGAGCAGGCATCTTTCGCAACTGGTCGACCACATTATACTCACTTGCTTTAATCACAGCCAGAAATTCCTTAGCCTCTTTGTCAGTGACAAGCTTTGCAAGTTGAGTGTTAACTTGAGCATAAGTTCGACAGGATCTTGTAACCAAGTCAACATCTAGGTCATAGGACCAATGTACCGCCTTATTGTGGACATACTCATAAGGCTGAGGCATCTCAATTACTATCTCTTCATCAGATGCATCTTCTAGTGGGGGCATATCTGCAAGTGACGGATCTACTTCTTCCTTACCATCATTGAGAGCAACCTGCTCCTCCTCCCAATCGATAATGATATGGGAAATAGTGGAAACTATGCAGTTATGGTCAGCATACACGATAATGCCATCATCCACCATTTTGGCGACTCTTTCTTTCATCAATGACAGGGGAATATCCTCATGATATGGATAATATCTAGTTCTCACCAGTCTATTGTAGGCATCCTTCATGTGCACCTTTGAGTTCTTGATTCGACCAGCTTCAGATTCCAGGATAGCATTCACCTTACCCTCATGCTCCGGTAGTGTATTTTTCTGGACATTTGGCTGAGCAGTTTGAAATGAAAAGGCCTTCGTGTCCAAAAGGCTCTGGATCCGGTGCTTGAGGGTGAAACATTCATCAGTTGAATGTCCTAGTTCACCGCTATGGTAATCACACTTCTTTGTTGAGTCATAACCACGAATGTTTTCGCGGTTAGGGCGTTTTGGCTCGTTAGCTAGCAAGCCTTTCTTTGTTGTTGCCTTGCATTCATTTGGATAGCCGGGGCGCGATTGGTACTTTCTTGGCTATAAGCCACATTCACATCTACAGCGACCTCTTTCTCTTTCTTGGTAGAGAACCTTTTACTTGATGGTCAGTAAACCATCATTCCCTTATCCCTATTTCAATTTGCTCTCCCACAGGAATATGTTGGTTGAAGTTCTCGACATACGTGCTGGCCATTTGGTTACAGGACTTACACGGGAGAGTCTTGACAAAAAGCATCATCAACTCCTTGTTAGTAGGCTCAAGAGTGATTTAAGTTGCCAGATTTCACCATCTCACAGCATACTCCTTGAATGACTCACTTTTCTTCTTCTCCATTCGCTCACGATCCTCTCTGGAAGGTGTCATGTCCGTGTTGAACTTATACTGCTTTAGGAAAGCGTCAGCCACTTCATTCCAAGTGTCAAGAAGGCTTACATTCTTCATTATATACCAGTTCAGTGCGGGCCCAGTCAGACTTGCATGGAATGATTGAATCATGAGGGGCTCATTCTTGATGTATTGAGCCATGCGTATGTGGTACATCTGCAAATAGGCTTTTGGGCAGGAAGTACCGTCATATTTCTCAAACTCTGGCATCTTAAACTTCTTTGGCATCTTGACCTTTTTGTAAACTGACAAGTCAAATGGAAGTGAATTCTGCGATTCTTGCAATCGTTTCATTTTCTCTTCAAGTTTGGCGAAGCGTTCATCTTACTCCGCATTGTTGGGCTTAGCCTTTTCAACAGTGACCCACAATGAGTCATCTTCCAATTCGGGCATGTCGTCATCGTTCATTTAGGTTTTGTTTGTCTGCTTCGGGACTACTATCTCAGGGAGAGCGGGTGCAAGAGTTTGATTTACTTGGAGGGATTGCATTTGATCTATCATAAATTGCATAGAGGTGAGCAACTGTTGGAGTTGATTTTCAATAGCGGACATACAATCACGCATTTCAGTTTGGTCAGCCATTTTTCCTCTTGATCGTGTAATGATGGGCAAACGTGGAGGATCCGTTATCACCTAATTTAATTTTCCCTTTTTTCCTTCTATTTTCCTTTTCTTTTTCACCCATGACTTGACAACTTTGTGGAGGGTTCACTGTTGGTCGTCGATCATCGGAGTTGCTCACCGGCGTTCTGGTGAGGGGCGGCGACGGGCGTCGGAGCTCCGGCGAGGATGGACTGGCATAGGACGAGGGAAAAAACAACAGCGAATAGGGGTTGTCGCCTAGGTCAGAGGACCACTGCAAAAGAAAAACAGAGAGCTATCATAAGAGTGTCACTCGGAAGAGGGGCATCAGACGCCAAGCGATCACAAACAGAGGCGCTGCAGGGGCGTCGGGGCAGAGGTGGTGCGAGGACCAGCGACAAAGTGTCCAGCGAACAGGGGAATTGGATCATGGCTCAGGATTCTGTGGATTGCTTAGAGACACAGCAAGGCAGTCCTGCGGACGCAAGATTTGTAGGTCGCAGGTCGCAAGCGAGGGAAACGGGCACGACAGTCGTTGACATTAGGTCGAGGACCCAGATCGGCACAATGGCAGCTTTGTCGGACTGGTGGGATGGCTCGACAACAAGGCGAGGTCGTGATGGGTTTCAGCTCTGGGCAATGTCGGTGTGGCGAGCAGGGACGTCAGATCATCGGATTTGCGCTGGGCGATCATGGACAACCGTTGGAGCAAACAGTGGCTGGCGATTCAGCTACTGGCGTCTCTGCACAAGGGACAAGCGGCCGCAGCAGAGGAGTCAACGAGCAGAAACCCTCTTTTCTTCTTATTTTCTTTTTTCTCTCCTCTCTCCTCACATTACTTTCACTCTGTTGTTTTCCTGTTGACCTGTCTTCTCTACACTCTTCTTTTCACTTTCAAAGCCAGTAGAAGGAAACCTTTTGACTTTTCTTCTCTTTTTTCCTTTTTCCACTTTTGTGTTCTTTTTCCTTCGACCCAAGAGAAGACCCTTTAATCCTTCCTTGCCCTCTCTACTTATAGAGAAAAACAAATCAGTTTGTTTTGCCAATATATTGACCTAATCGCTAAAGATAATCTAAAATATTTTGTGAAGATTTTCCAAGATAATTCACTCAACCATTGAAGATTATCCAAACTCTAAAATCTTTCAAAATCTACCTCCACAAAATATTTTATTTTATAGATTATCCCCTATCCTTTTTTTAATTTCATTTTCATTTTTTTAATAGCTTTTAAAAAAGATAAGTTAAATATTATTGTTACCTAAATGTAAATGTTATGAAATGCTTTATACGACAAACAAGTAAAAAAGTTAAAATTTAGGTGTCAACAGCTGTCCCTCTTTAAAGGTGAGCTCGTAGAGGTTGCCTTTAAAGACAAATTGAGACCTAAATTTTAACTATTTTACTTGTTCGTCATATAAAGCATTTCATTGCCGAGTCGCTCCACCAACCCGACGAAGCAGCCTCTGTGTCGATCCGCGACGACCCCAACGCTGCTCCTGGTCTGTTCGTCGCTGGTCCGCCTGCCACCATGAGCTTGCGACGTTCCTCAATGCCCGAGCTCGAGATTTACCTGGGACCCAGCACTCAATCTTCTCTGCTCTAGCCTCGACCGGCGCACTGCCCTTCCCCAGCGCCGTCAAATCTCGAGCCAGTCGTTGCCTGTTTGCCTCGTCGCCCCGTACGCGACCTGCCCAGCTCGACACCAATTCTCCACGAGCCTCTGTGTCCCTGCTGACCCGCCTCTATCGTTGTCGCCCACTAGCCTCCGCCATGAGCACCTGAGCAGCATAGCCACGTCGTCCGTTGCTCCGCCTGTCTGCCGGTCCCCCTCGCCGACGACTCCCCTAGCCGGAGCTCCGAACCAACTGCCAAGCCCTCCTTGAAAAAAGAAAAAAGAAAAATCAACCTAGGTAGTTTTTCCATTCACTTTATTTTTATCTTTATTTTATTTTATTTTATTTTATTCTTATTTTTTTAGTAGAATCATTATGTGGATTGAGATTCTAATATGAAATAGCCCATTAAATTAGGGATTGGCAGTTCGATTTTCACGCTCGAAATCTCACTCACAATCTTTTGCAAAATTGACAATCTAATCTCATGCCCGAGATTCGATTTGCAATTTAGTTTAAAATTGGCCAACCTGATCTCATGCACGAGATATGATTCGCCAATTTATGGATATCAACCCTATCCCGTCTGATTTGCCATTATGTTGGTTGAATCAATTTTATTTTTGTAAAAGGAAAAATCCAAAAAATATTTGAATTAGGATTAAGTTGGTTTTAGAATATCTCTTGTTATCTTGCATATTTAGAATATGGATTTTATCTTGGATTTTTAAAAATAAAATAAAAAATACATTTATTTAGGATGTTATTTTTAAAAAATAAATAAATTGCATTTTAATTATGTGGCAATTTTAATTTCGAATTTCATGAAAGAAAAAGAAAAAAAAATTAGAATTAGGGCATTCTTTGCACATCATTGCATATTAGAGTATATTGCATGCTTATTAAGAAAATAAAAATCATGTGCACGTCATATAGAATTAGGTTCATGAAATGCACGTTATTTAGTGATTGTTGCTAAATCCATTTAATTAGAAATTGCTCGTCATTAGAATTAAGTCATTAGATTAATTTAGATTGCACATTTAATTATTACATTTCTTTTACTCATGTCATACAGCTTAGACTATACTGCTATGTCATATCATTTCATATTAAATTAGTAGCACACATTGCATGTTGCATGATTTTCATTAATTAAGTGAAAATTAAAAAAGATTATGTGTTAATTAGAAATCATATATAGGACTGCCGATGTGAATTCTGATCTAACATCGTAGGTGCTTTCGTTGCTACGAGGTAAGCCCTGCATCCTTTTATTATTTGCTTTCTTGAGTGTTAAATTGGTGGTTCGTGCACCTGCATGATCATCTCACATGTTAGGAAAGTGAATTGAAATTAATTCAAGCTATCTGTAAAACATTTTTTCAAATAAAAAGAAAAAGGTACCGAAAGGGTTTTAGAGAAATCTAGTGTAACCAAGTCCCCGTACCCAAAATCTTTGGTTCGTAGAAGTAAAATAATTCTCTCGTTATTTTACTTAGGTGTCTAATCGACCTACCGTAAACTGATTAGTGATGACTCCCCTTTGCATTCATGACGCACTTTTCACGAGTTACTGTTCATGCGCACTATTCACATGCACTGTTCACCCAAGAATAAAAAGTGGTCTAATTTTATGCGTGTTGATTTTATGAAGTGAATAGATGGGTAAATGCGTGGGCATCTACATGAATTGAGTGATGCTTTATGCAATTGTATGGTGATTGGAAAACATTGGTATTTGATTTGAAAATCCCAGGTGTCGGATTTTGACATCGAAAATGGATTTTAAGTACTATACCAAATAGTGGGGTTTAAAAAGGAAATGCGTCAATTATTCTGGTTCAAACTGACCGTGTACCCACACACGATTATTTTACTATGTATTTTTAATATGAAGAAAATAGGCAATGATCACTATTTTAATTAAGGCATTTGGGTGCAATGCATGGTGTTCTGGGCCGAAATTGGGTGAATGCATGAATGATATGAGAACCCATCACGAGCCTTTGGGGCCAGACGATCATGAATGATATGAGAACCCATCACAAGCCTTTGGGGCCGGACGATGCTCCTTCAGGAATTCCCCAAGTCAACGGATACTGATCGCAATGGAGGCTAGGCCGATGCTCCTATATGGAATACCGTCTAGATGTAGACGTTGCCGTGCTTGATGGTGCAAAACGATGCCCGGTCATGCCAGAAGACCGCTAACTGTTGAGTTGGCCATGGTCCATGGGTCAAAGTCAATTGTGACTTATGAACAATAGAAATTGAGGGACCCGATTAGGAGATAGAATTGTGTGGTACGGTATGGGATGTACCATAACGATTTGGTCTGGTAATCGGGACCCGTGTGATTGATCGATATATACTGTGTAGCGCACTAATGTGCAAGGGAGTATGAGAATCATGATATCATTGGTTTTGACTGTACATGAGTTGAGCATATTATTTATGGCATGCACGCATGAATTAATAATGTGTAGGGTGTGGCAATGGCCAGGTGAGATCGCTTGTGACGCGATTCACATGTAATTGATGAACTGCATCATCTAATGGCCATATGAATTGCGTGTATCATGCTGAGTTATGACGTGCAGGGTATGACATACCAGGTAAGGATGTATGTGAATCAAGTGTTGTTTGTTGCTTGTTGCTTGTTGGTGGGGTGATTCTGAAGAGATACCCCGAGTTGAGTTGGTGTCCTAACCAAGGGTTTAGGGGAGGACTCGCTGAGATTTATGTCTCACTGGTTATTATATAACCATTTTCAAGTCCCTAGTGTGAGAAAACTGGAGCTTGAAGTGGAAGGGTTAGGAGCATAGGTGGCTCAATGGTTCTTTATGAGACAAACCTTCCATATAAGCTTGAGGTGTTTATGAAAGTGTATTTGATTTGGAACTGGTTGTCCTACTTTTCTATCCCATATTTGTTGTTGTCAGGAGATTAGTTAATTTGCTTTCATGTGTGCAATAAAATGAAAAGGGTTGGCGACAAGTCCTAGGAACGTCACAAAATTCTATCAACCACCGAAGGATGTGCGCGCACTTGAGATTCGAGGTGTGACAATGGATGTGGATGATTTAATCTCGGTGTTTGATTATTTTTCAAGATTAACATGTTTTCTATGGTTGTAGAATCGATGCCATCCAAAAATCTTTATCTATTTTTAGATATCATGTACTGCTAAAATGTTGTTTTGCAGATCATAAGTTCTTAAATTTGCAAAGAAGTTTTGTCACCATCAAAAAGCAGACTTTGGTGTCAAAGTTTGAAGACAACTAGACTTTAGTGTCAAAGTCTAAAGACTACTAGACTTTAGTGTCAAAGTCTGTTCGACATTAGAAGTCTGCTCCCACTGACAAATTCTAGACTGAACGCTACTGAAAAATGAAGACTTATCCAGATGCGAGATTTTGTTTATCTATTCAGGAGTTCAATTCGTATGGTTTATGGATGACTTTCTGGATGGATATATCACCTATGAGATTGATTATCTTTATTGAAATCAATTTAGATGAATCAAATCTTTTCGGATTGCAAGTAAATATGGAAATAATCTACTTATGGAAACCAGAATCCTGATTGTATAGGCGAATAGGATTGACAGGCTTTCATCACAATCTTTAAACGGCTCGAGATCTCCTTAATTGATTCTGTCCAATGGGTAGATTGGAAGAATTCCTTTGGAAAGTGCCAATGGTCAAGAAGGCATGAAGGAGTATTTAAGGCGGACTCTCTAGTTGTTCGATAGAGTGCGTGAAAGATGATTATGAAGCAGGTGTCATGACCTACCCTTCGGTAGCGAGAAAATTAGGTTTAGGGGTATTGCCTAAAAGATAAGCCTACGACCCTAGTTTTAGATGTGAGCTCTCCTAAACTCATACTTCGCATCACATTAGTTTTTCAAATTAATGCTATGAGAATTTTCCAGTGAGGAGTTGCTACCTTATTGGGGTTGACGATAAATCAAGTAAAACATGTGAGTATGCTTCACTTCCTACGCAACCAAAGAATTTAGGGTCGATGACTTAATTACAGTAATTCATCAAATGCCATTTTGGTATCTAATCTATTTCATTTCACCAAAAAAAAAAAAAAATCGTCAAGCAGTTTGGATTGATTTTAAACCTATCCACTAACATATGAGATAATCATGTGGGTACGCAATCATTAAAATAAAAATCAACAATTAAGGAAAGCATTAAATAAATTGCATGGGAAAGCAAAGATCTAATATTACTAAATAAGGAGCATGCAATCTCTAACTAAGCTAAAGGGAGCCCATAATCAACATTGAAAGTGCGTAATTAAGGGCATTTATTTTTAAGGACAATTAGAACCCTATGGTAAAGCTGTAAGGATTTATTCAATTGTTGAGCACAATGCCCATTTGGTTGGGCATTCCCAAGGGGCTTTGGAGCCCCAAAGCCCCTTGGGGGAAAATTTAAGTGTTTGGCAAAATATTTGAAAGCCCTTTTGCCCAAATATGGGCATTCCAAAGGCTGAATGCTGAAAGCTGGGAGGGGGTAGCATTCAGTATTCAGCATTTGGGAGATGCAAAAATTACTGTTCATTTTCCTCCACCTTCGTCTTCCTTCTTCACACGGCATCTTCTTCTTCCCGGCGACATCTTCTTCTTCCTCGCCCATCGGGCTTCTCCGGCAGCGGCCACCGCCGCCTGAGGGTCGCACCTCCCCGGTGACCACCGCTTGGGGGTGGCGCGACCGCAACCCGGCGACGCCGCCGGGGTCGCGACGCCGCTTGAGGTCGCGAGGACGCAGGCAGCGTCGCCCGGTTCGCGCGGAACCAGGCGACGCCGCTTGGGTCCGCGCGACCTCGAGCCGCCAGATCTGGCGGCGCGGAGGCCGAGATCGGCCGTTGGAAGGCCAAATCCGGCCTCGTGCCGCCAGATCTGGCCTCTGCGCCTCCAGGCGCCTGAGGTCGCGCCCCCAGGCGGCGACGGCGTCACCTGAGGTTGCGACCTCAGGTGGCCGAACGGCCAAATCTGGCGGTGCGGAGGCCAGATCTGGCCTCTGCGCCTCCGAGCACCCGAGGTCGTGCCCCCAAGTGGCGACGGCGTCACCCGAGGTTGCGACCTCGGGCGGCCGAATGGCTAGATCGGCCGCTGGAGTTGGCCGGTGGTTAGCTGACCGCCGAATTTAATTTTCAATTTTTTTTAAAAAATAAAATATAAGCAAAAGCCCATTTGTAATGTAAAATTTGCCAAACGGTATTTCTGCTAAAGTTGCATTTCAATGTCATTTTTACCAAACGGTGTAGCATTTCGGAAAACCTCTTTATCTCAAGGATATTTGCATTCTCCTAAGGGCATTTCCCCAAAGTCGAACCAAACGGGCCCTTTCACACATTTTAAGAGTATTTACTAAAAAAACTAACTCTTAAGCATTTTCCTAATTTTTTTTTTAAATAAGTTTTCTCTTAAATTTTTTTTAAAAATTAATTCCGAAAATAGGGACTCGGTTTGGTCCCCAAGGTCCGGTCCGAACATGGGTTGCTATGGGCTTTGCGGGCTTGGACCGGGAACATGAACTGGGCTCTATTAAAACAGACCTCCATTTTAGTAATGGACTCTCAAAGACCCACTGCATGAAAATTTAAACCCAGCCCAAGTCCGCCTAACTTAAACCAAACCTAAATCTACTGAAACAAAACCGCAAGCCCATCTTCCTATCCTCTTTCCGCTAACGTCTGCACTAGGCCTATTTTCGTAATCTTCTTTTATTCTCTCTCAGCCTTTCAACGTCTTTCTTCTTCTTTGTGTCAATTCCCCTGCGAACTTGAATATTGCGTGCATAGTCTTTGCGCAATGACGAAATTAATGAGGTTCTAGTCGATGCACGTGGTTCCCATCACTAGATTTTATCAAATTGTTATCTTTTTTTCATAACGTGTTACACCGTCCAAGAAACGCTAACTCCTATTTTTCCTTTTATTTTTTTTCAAAAGTGACATTATACAATTTAATATTCCCTTTAATAGTCTATCTTTGTTAACAATTCTATTTTTTGTCAGTAGTGAAAATGCTTATATGATGAAATACATCTTTTTTCCTTTTCGTCTTTTTAATAAAGTGATATTGACCTTGAAAATAAATTATTACACCAAAGCCTCACTCCAAAGAATTTTTTATTCATTTTAGAGTACATAACATTCAAATCGATTCTTTTTCATGGTACTAACAACCGATTTTGCCAAGAAAAGTCAAAACTGGAAACGACAGAGAAGTTTTTTTTTCTAATCAATGTGAAAGCTAACCATAAATAATTCCAACACCGTGTTTGTCACCTTGACTGCGAGGACTGCGAATTCTACTCGATGCGCACTTTTTCTTCGCCAGACTTTGTTGTATGGGATGACTTGGACATTTGCATGACTGACCATTTCAACACGGTTTTTGGTCACCTTCCCTGCAATTTCTCCGTGATACCCACTTTTTCTTAGCTAGACTTTGTTTTGGTGGTTGACTTAGACATTTGCACGATCGATGACTCCAGACTCTTTTCATTCATATTACCGAGCCTTCGTCACACTACCAATTAGCTAAAACTTTCATTGCTTCAAATCTAACGGTAGAGAGACGATTAAGTCTCTGAGCTCTGTATGCACGTTCCGTGTTTTGCTTCTCATATTGCATGTTTTGTTGCTAGTGAGAACGAGTCGCAGTGCGAAGAATAGTTACTTGTGCATTGCTTCTTGTGGCCAAGTCAGTGACATATGCTATCCCTTTTGATTAAAAGACAACCCAAAAGGATGCGGTCACTCTGAATATATGCTAGCTTGTGAAAATAAGTGTATTGTTTTATATCTATATGCAGGCCAATATTATGTGAAATTGATTTACTATTATTCCTAACTTAGGAAATATTTATTGGACAACGAAATCACGATGGTTGACAATGGACTGCAAAAAAGTAGTTGCTCATCCCTCTCTCGTTACTCATTGGTGCCCTCCAACTTTAGTGATCATGATCCATATGGTTCGTCAGCTGTGCCGGTGGTCTTCATGAAGTGCTCGCAGCCTATTGCTTCTGCTTCGTAAGTCGATACTGAACCATGTATTGAGGGAGCATATCCTTCCAATATGCTACCTATTTTCCCAAATGAAGGTGTACTCATACGCTGTACATGGGTTTGATCTCCGTGTGGGGGACATCAAGGATTCCAGCACCATAACCATGATGGCTTTAATATCGCATTATATCCCAGGGTAAGAAAAGGATCGGTATAATCGGGTGAGCTCAACGTATAGTATTGGTTTACTTTTGTACATGCGAATATTACACCTATTCTTTGCATGTGTCAGGTAACGATGAGGCAAGTGAATTTCTAATCGAGATTTGCGTTGATTGATCATTGGTTGAGAAATTATCATATTGCCTTTTTCATTGAGATTGGTCTGTTCATTCATCAAGTGGTTCAATTATGGAAAGGAGATGATGGTATTATTCATAAATCTAGCACAATTACAAGAGAATGATTTCAATATTTAAGCATAGTGAATAAGTAAACATCACGTTATTCAAAAAAAAGAAAAAAGAAAACATCACGTTATTCTTGTGAATTCAAATGTTGCGTCTATAGTCCTTGCGCGTGTTGATCCATGACGAAGCAAGTGAGTTTCTAATCCAGGTGTGTCGATCCCACTGCTAGTTGAGAATTTACCATATTGCTTTCTTTCTTTCATAAAGCTTTTATATCATCCATGAGCAAGAAGTGCCCACTCCTTATTTTCTTTCTATTTTTGCCAAAAGCGACATTATACAAATTGAAATCTATGTACCCATTAATTAACATGATCCACTTTCTTGATTACTAATTTTTTTTCTCAAAAATGAAAAACCTTATATGATGAAATACATCATCCTTTTCCTTTTTATCTTCAAAATTTAATGGAGCGACACTTATGAAATATTGACCTTGAAAATAAAATACGACGCCAGATGCCTCACTTGAAAGGATTTTGGTTGAGTTTAGGGTACAAAACATTAAAAACAGATTCTTTTTTACGATAATAAGTTTCTAGAGAGAATTAATTTTTCAAGAAAAATCAAATCTGGAAAACGCAGAGAAGTTTCCTCCCTAATGAATGAGAAAGCTGTCCATCACTAATTCCGAGAACGTGTTTTAGCCAGGCCGTACTTTTTGAATTTTTTCTGTGCTAGACTTTGTTTTAGGGTTGTTGGAACATGACCGACGACTCCCGACCCTTTATCAAACCTCCCTCGCACTACCACATGAGCTAAAACTTCCACTGCATCAGACCAGACGATAAAGAGATGATTATTTCTCTCAGCTCGATATTTATGCTCCGAGTTTTACTTCTCATATTACATGTTTTGCTATTGTTAGGGATGAGTTGTGGTGCGAAGAACAATCATTTGTGCACTCCTTCATCTTGCGGTGAGATCAGTAATATACATTTTCCTTTTCGATTAAAAGGCGATCCAAAACACTGCGGCATTTCTCGGTATGAGCTAGCTTGTGAAAATAACCGTACTATTCTATATCTACATGCCGGTCGATACTATGTGAAGTCGATCTATTACGGTTTGTGGAGTTATATCACGTTGGTTGATGGCGGACTGCAAAAGGATAATTGCTCGACTCTTCCTCATTACTCATTGGCGCGCTCCAACTTCACTCATTCTGATCCATACTCTGGTGGATCCCAAATGGTGGCCTTCATGAAGTGTTCCCAACCCATTGCTTCAACTTCATATGTCGATACCAAACCATGTATTGAGGGAGCATACTCTGCCGAAATGCCTCCTTATTTTTCCCAAATGAAGGTGTACTCATACGCTGCATATGGACATCTACAAGTACGGGACATCGAGGATTCTTGCACCATAACCATGATGGCAGTCGCATGGGATCCACACTTGGGGCCGGAAGGGTATCAGAATGGGAGCTTAACATACAAGGACCTCCACAACAAGATGGCCGAGGGATTCCCTCTCGAATATGGGCGAGGAGACTCAACAAGCTTTTGGTGTCGCTACTTAAGTTTCGGATACCGAGTGGAGGATTGCAGTGTCTATATGGCCTACGGACTTTCAGACCTTTCCCTTAAAGGTGTTCTTTCTTTCTTTCTTTTTCTTTCTTTCTTTCTTTCTTTCTTTCTTTCTTTTCTTAAATCCTAGCTTTACTAAGAGATCTTACCAAAATTTAGTTACCAAGTGATGTGGCAAGTTTTAGTTGGGTGTTTTTAATACAATCCACACATTAAGACACTAGTTTCTCTAAAAACACAACAACAACAAAAAATTGCCACATCACCTAAGTTGAAAAGTGTCATAAGATTTCTTCGTAGATTCGGCATGCATTGATCTTTTTAATTTTACAATTTATGGACCTTTTTATTTTCTCTGGATTTCACACTATTACTTTATATTTTTTTGGGGAAAAAAGGTTGATTTAATAGTTGCTCGCGTCCCTTGCATGGCTGTTATTCTTATGCGGGTGAATAAATTGCACGCGTCCTGGATGATGTTTGTAAATTAGAACTATGCCGCAGTGAGATGTGAACTTATGAATCATTTGATACTCCTTGAGAAGATAAAAGCGAAATCGTGTTTTTTTTAAAGAAATGGTCATGTTACAATAAAATGGATTCCCCAAGTGAATAGAATAAAATGTGATCTGAGCACTTATCTGGGAGAGTAAATTATTTTTTATGTTTAAATGCTAAAATGATAGATTTAATTTTATCGATCGTCGATTCTAATTAGTCATTTTCCGTCACCTTAGATTATGTTACGGAGTTCAGGCGTTATGTTGCGCCAAATGTGGGCCAGAGCCTCGCCTTTGTCTTGGGTATGACTTCCTAGCCCTTTTCTCCTCACAACTATGAAGATCTCAAGCACCACTCTGACTTAAAAATAAAAAATAAAAAATTACGTTTAAAATTCTTTTATTGCACTACGCTAATATATGGACAATTTCTACGCAGCCAACTACGTCGCAGCAAAATTCACACTCGGAGCTCCATGCGTGTTGATACTTCTAATCTATAAGTGGATGAGAAGGCACCGAGCGATTGATGCAAACATCGAAGAATTCTTACAAGCTCACAACAACTTTTTACCCATAAGGTACTCTTACTCGGATATTAAGAAGATTACAAAAATTTCAAATGCAAATTAGGTGAGGGGGGATATGGCTCTGTATATAGAGGAATCCTTAGAAGTGGCAATGAAGTTGCAGTTAAGATTTTGAACAAACGAAAATCTAACGGCCAAGATTTTATGAGCAAAGTGGCCACAATTGGAAGGATCTACCATGTCAATGTAGTTCAACTTGTTGGTTTTTGCTTCAATTACTCCAAACAAGCTCTGGTCTATGATTTCATGCCAAATGGCTCTTTGGATAAATACATTTCGAATAAAGATGGTGATGATCCTTTTGATTATAAGAAAATGCATGAGATCTCTCTTGGCATAGCTAGAGGGATAGAGTATCTACATCGGGGATGTGATATGCAAATTCTACACTTTGACATCAAGCCACACAATATTCTCCTAGACCGAAGTTTCACTCCAAAAATTTCTGACTTTGGACTTGCAAGACTTTATCCCGTCGGTCATAGCATAGTATCGTTGACTGTAGCAAGAGGAACCTTGGGTTATATGGCGCCTGAGCTATTCTATAAAGACATTGGTGGCATTTCTTATAAAGCCGATGTTTACAGTTTTGGGATGATGTTGATGGAAATGGCTGGTAGAAGGAGAAATATAAATGCACATGCAGAGCGTTCAAGTCAAATTTACTTTCCTTTGTGGGTTTATGATCAACTCAGCAAAGAAAAGGAGGTTGAAAGGGTAGAAGTCATAGAAGAGGAAAGACAAACAACGAGGAAGATGATAATCGTAGCACTATGGTGTATACAACTGAGCCCTAATGATCGGCCATCAATGAGGAAAGTCCTAGATATGCTTGAAGGAAATATCGATAAATTGCAACTACCTCCAAAACCGCTTTTGTATTCGAAGGAGGCGCCAGTTGATGATGACAACACTGAGATAGAACTTGAAATAGTCTCATCTTCATCAAGTGCTTCGATAAATTCTGGTAATTACCAATTTTACCATGACAATGAGTTTACAAAATCATGTATTGTGTGATTGTTCCCCTCTTGTAGAAATGAGATGCAAAATATAATTAACACTATCAACACGTACCATCATTCACAATGTAATCCGTGAAGCTTTTACATGTTTTTGATATAGCATTGGTGTTTTCTGGTAGACTCATTATGTCCATATTATATAAATGACAATGATTGTTGTATGGCATTCATTAAATTTTTTTTGTGTGAATCCTCCAAGCATAACAATGTAATTCTTTTTTCATGTTAATGTTTGCATTTTGAGCAATGAATCTCTCTCATTTCCATCAAAACCTCTCACCCCCACCCTTCGACCCCTGCTAGATCACCTAGCTCGACAACAGCAACCTACTCAAGCAATCTCTGACTTCAACCTCATGTTGCTAGATGGGTCCTAACCTAACCAATTGACGACTGATGCACAAAGAGGATAGATAGAGTAGGTTGACAATTTCTGCCTTTATGATGAATGGAAATTTAACACGTGATGTCATGTTAGAGGATGCGATGTATTACAAAAGCTCAATATCTCAATGCAATAAGAATTTGTGTGTTCACTCAATGATAAGTCATGAGATGGTGCCTTACATTCTTCCAAACAAGTACTGTATTCCTTACTGTTGTCCCCTGCACATGAGTTTTCCTACTTAGCAAACATACCTCTAGACACCGATGTTGATAAGGAACACGTGATATCCACTCCACTCAGATATTGCAGACAGAGAGCCCTAATCTGACGCCAAATTAGCGAGGTACTCCTGAATGGAACCTGCAAACAATGCCATTCATCAGGAGTAAAATACATAGAGAAGTAGCAAAAGCATTTGCTGCTACTTAAACTTGGGTCGCCTCGCCAAGTACAATAGCAATTAACTTTTTCCGCATGGTCTTTTCAATTACTTTAGATGGTTTTTAAAGTATCTATAAACAGATAAAGTAGGAAGGACCTTCCTAGTACAAAGTCAGAAATTGAAGGCTTTCAATGACTGAACAAGTCTCGGTTTGGAGAATACGAAATTGCTTGAGATCACTGCTGAAAGCTGACTCTCAAATAGCATATTACGAGGTTCTTTCATATTTGATGCACCACGAGTCAAATGCACTAATGGGTAACGCCATGTCTATGCACGCATGCTGACAAGTAATTTTCCAAGCCAAATTTTTACATGAAGAGATTCGCCAGTAGGAAGTCCAAACCAAGTAAGATCGATGACGTAGAATGTCAAGCTAAATAGCGTTAAATATCATAAATACCTTCAGAAGAAGTACAGGACAGGGAATGAATCCAAGTGGCTCAAGCTTCGAGCCATTAAAAGTCGATGGTTGGCAAGGTCCCCTGAAGTTTGCAGCCTGTGGCCGTCGGCGATGAGGTTCGAGAGATGAGAAATTGGTGCATGGGCAGGGTCTAATGCTGCATTTATTCTCATTCCTTGTGCTTCCAATGAAGGACAAGCAAGATTACCACCAGGTATGAGATGTGGAGCAGACCTTACCACCTCTTCTGATCCAACAAAACTGACAAGAATGTGTCACGGACGAAAGAAGACCGATCCAAGAGGTTCCCGGAGCCCGACCGTGACACGTCCATGGAGGACCTCCTGCTCTCACTCGGATTATCTCCAAGTCTTATCCCCGAAGTTTCAAAGAGAGGACGAGACCGTCATTGAGCCATCTTCTAGAAGCCTTCTTATTTATGTCGGTAGTTGATAGCTGATAGCTTCTATTTATGTCGGTCGCTAGTAGTTAATATTTATGTCGGTTGTTGAGGCGGCGCGATCTCGCCCGTCGGATGAAAAGTAAATCAACGGTTGTAAGCCGAGGCCCTCAACTATAAAAGGGGTGTCCTCCCTCATTTGTAATCATCCAACATTTCAGCAATCAAAGTTCACTTCCTTCCAGAGCTCTTCTCTCTAAACTTTCTCTCTCTAAAAGATCCCGATTGTGCAAGCGAGTTGAGCGAAAGATTAAGTAAGGCTTGGCTTGGGTGATCCAAAGTTGCCCAAGTCGCCGCACGGTTCGATCCCAAATCGATCGGCCCGTGACAAGTGGTATCAGAGCAAAGGAGAGTTCCGTTTGGAGAAGGAGCGCCAACTGTTCGAAGGAATGTCGAGCCAAGAAGCTGTCATGGATGGAGACGCCGCGCAAGTCAAAGAGACCCGTGGCCGAGCAAAGAAAAGAGATGCCTTGATGGAAGCCATAGCTGCATTCGATGAGAAGATCAGGAAGGTCCGGAGTGCCGTGCTCGAACTCATGGAAGGTCTTGACGATGTGTGAGACTGGATCATGGAGGTTGAGACCTTGCTCCGTGAAGACTTCACGACCGGCCTCAACGAAGCTACCGCTCCTTTGCACGAGAAGGATGAAGCCCTTGAAGCATCGATCGATGTCTTGAAGGAGCGCGTCCAAGTGATCGAGGAAGAAGGTCCACGTAGGGATGAGGTCGAAGCCATGAAGGCGGAGATCCAAGAGCTCAAGACCGAGCTCGCCCTATGCAAGATGAGCATCGCCAATGGAGCGATGCCTACTCAAGCGGTGCCCAAAATCGAGGTGCCAAAACCCAAAGAATTCAAAGGCGAACGATCCGCCAAAGAGGTGGACAACTTCGTCTGGAGCATGGAGCAATACTTTGGCGCTGCCAACATCCAAGACGAGGCGATCAAGGTACGAACCGCTTCCATGTTCCTTACTGATACCGCAATGCTTTGGTGGCGTAATAGGTGCGACGAGACTAGACGCGGTGCCAATCCCGTGGAGACATGGGATGACTTCGTGAAAGAGTTTCGCGACTACTTTTTCCCCGAGTTTGCTCAACAAGAAGCCCGTTGCAAGCTCCATCGCCTCGAGCAAAGAGGTGCGATCCGAGAGTACGTGAAAGAGTTCACGGAGCTCAAACTCCAAATTCGCAACATAAGTGAAGAGGAGGCTCTCGGAGCGTTCATGGATGGGTTGAAGCCATGGGCACTTCTCGAGCTCAAGCGTCGGGACGTGAGTAGTCTTGCGCGAGCGCTAAGCGTGGCCGAGTCGCTCGTCGACCTCACCAAGACCGAACCAAGAAGTCGATCGTGGAGGTCGGATCGATCCGAGGACGAAGGAAGAAACACTCTCCGAGGCGCGCACGATCAAGGAGGCCGAGCCAAAGCATGGGGAGAAGGGTCTTCCAAGCCGTCCTTCCAAAGGGGTCGACCACAATTGGACTGCACGACAAATAAGTTCGATCAACCCCCTCCTTCTCCTTGCTTCATTTGCCAAGGTCCACATTGGACCCAAAAGTGCCCGAAGAAGGGCCAAATCAACGCCCTCCTTGCCATCGAGGAAGAAAAGGAGGAGCCCAAAGAGGATAAGCGGCAGATCCGGATTGGAGCTATAAGGATGGTCAACTCGGTCCAAGCTCGATTGCCGTCGAAAGAAGAAGTTACACCAAACACGGACATGTTCTTCGTGGAAGTCGAAGTGGGCGACTGAACGCTTTACGCCTTGGTCGACACCGGCGCATCGAACATGTTCATGTCGACCGAAGTAGCCAAAGCCTTGGGACTTCGCATGGAACCATCTGGGAAGTCATACAAGCCCATCAATTCGGATGACTTTAATGGCATAGGAGCAACTCTCAACGTGGATGTCAAAATTGGCGGATGGAAAGGCAAGATGGCATTCGAGGTAATCCCTCTTGACGATTATGACCTCATTCTTGGCATGCAATTCTTTGAAAGTGTGGGAGCCATGATCGACATGAGGACCAAGTGTCTCATGATCCTCGACCAAAAATGCCCGTCGATGATCCCCATGGTCGAAGGGGTGGTCGACACCAAGACCATCGCGTCAATCCGACGCCTCGACAAGAGCTTGAAGGCCGTGATGCGCATCAACAAGCTGTCCGAGGTGAAGCCGAAGGTCAAGTTGGATCC
Source organism: Eucalyptus erythrocorys (assembly GCA_014182555.1). NCBI lineage: Eukaryota > Viridiplantae > Streptophyta > Magnoliopsida > Myrtales > Myrtaceae > Eucalyptus > Eucalyptus erythrocorys. The sequence goes on from CM024604.1 coordinate 34,313,989, forward strand.
TACTCCAACACACTCTATGCCGATCCAAGTGCTCTTTCCCGAGGTCGAGTGCTCACCGCATGCCACACCAAAGCCGAAGGTGGAGTCGCATGCCAAGCCTGAGCTGACCATAGAAGGTGGCGGTCCTTCGTACGAGAGCGTCCGCACCAAACGAAACAAGAACAAGAGAGCTCGTGCCAAAGCCCGTGCTCGCGCCAAGAAGGCCGACCAAGCTGAGAGCGACGAGGACGTCGCTCGATTGAGTGGGGGAGAATGTCACGGACCGAAAGAAGACCGATCCAAGAGGTTCCCGGAGCCCGACCGTGACACGTCCATGGAGGACCTCCTACTCTCACTCGGATTATCTCCAAGTCTTATCCCCGAAGTTTCAAAGAGAGGACGAGACCGTCATTGAGCCATCTTCTAGAAGCCTTCTTATTTATGTTGGTAGTTGATAGCTGATAGCTTCTATTTATGTCGGTCGCTAGTAGCTGATATTTATGTCGGTTGTTGAGGCGGTGCGATCTCGCCCGTCGAATGAAAAGTAAATCAACGGTTGTAAGCCGAGGCCCTCAACTATAAAAGGGGTGTCCTCCCGCATTTGTAATCATCCAACATTTCAGCAATTAAAGTTCACTTCCTTCCATAGCTCCTCTCTCTAAACTTTCTCTCTCTAAAAGATCCCGGTTGTGCAAGCGAGTTGAGCGAAAGATCGAGTAAGGCTTGGCTTGGGTGATCCAAAGTTGCCCAAGTCGCCGCACGGTTCGATCCCAAATCGATCGGCCCGTGACAAATGGCTAGTAGCTTGTCAGATTCAGCTCTGTTCATCAACATTTTAGAACCACAAGTGCAAGCACAGTTAGCATCACAACTCGAAGTTGAAACTATGTTGTTCAACTAGAATGCACACCGCGACTATCATGTTGTTATTGGTAGTATGTTCTACCAATGGTAGCAATTATGATCATCTAAACAGACGATTCCTATCAAAATAATATTCAGGTCCTCTGAAGCAACACTTTTGACGAGGCAAAAAGACAATAACGCCATGCCTTAGGCCATAAGCCATCAAATGCACTTGCGCTCTCAAATGATGCATGTATTTAAACTAGTGCAGATGACAGAATTCGCCAAGTAAGATAGTGTGCACAAGCAGGTAATTTATATTAAGAATCCTATAAATGTAGATGAGTAGCTTTCAGATTGAAATGAAAAGTTAAGTTAATCACTAGAGTAGGTACTATGTTCAACGCAATGGAGAAAAAGTAAATGATATGAGACAGAAACATCTCAAGAATTGAGTTTTTAATTCCTACAGTTCATCACGCTCGTTGGAGAATCATCCTGATGAGAAAGACCATTCATTGTGACAGGAGGCTGTGGAACTGTCTCTTCCAATTCCTTTGACATTTGTTGCTCTGCTGCACCATGAAAGGAAGGCGAGAACAATTGAAACCTCACATAAGTGTTCGAAGTACGACAACAGGACCCGTCTAGTGTACAGCAAATTTCATAGGCTGAACTTCAAGGTCTCCATAAACCGACTTCCAGAAGCAAAACGATCATATACAGATGGCCTCACTTAGAAGAGCCCTCGATAACAGGCTCGAGGAGCTGGAAGAGATTCATGTAAAACCGTCCCCAAGTGAAAGGTGAATAGAGGACAATTCGGGCGTAAATTGCGTATCGATTCCACTTGTGGAAGAACTGATTATTGATATGGCGACGCACTTAAGTTGAGGTCATGCGGCGTGGATTGCTTCCAGCCATCGTGAACTTCATATAGGTGCAAACTCTATGCAATTCCCTTTGTTTCACTCTATATCGAGCAAGCTTACAATGCTAGATCGAAGAATCTTTGCTTATTCTTTGGTTCTGCAACATTTTCACATCTACTCCGAGGACAAAAAACCAGCTATCGGTGGAGTTTTCATGGTCATGCCATGTCTAGAGCTTCAGGATTCTCTTATTGTTCCTTGTGTTTTCTTACATAGTTCTGTAGCTATTCGAGTAAAGACTGTTAAATTGATGTTGATTTGACATTTTCCATGTTTAGCATACTAACAGGCGAAGAACTACACAAGTGCTTTTAAATATCGTTGCTCATCCTGAGCGTTTGCTCATGACCATTACAATTTCCAGTTTGCTAGTGAGCCGAGATGAAAACTTTTCTCTACAAATGCCACTTCAGAATTTATTGAAAGATGACGGAACGACATGCTTGGCGAACGATAAAAAAAGGTTACTAACTAACCTTCTTAGTGGTTTGTTTATGATATCATGTTTAGCATATAAGAAGACTAGCTGAAACATGTCTTCAAACTATCTGTTGCAGCAACGCTATGTGATTGGACACAAGTCATAAAGTGTGAACTTTATACTAGATATTGCATCTCTTTTGGAGATTTAAGTTCTTTAGATAAGTTCGGGACTTTGCCCTGTTTAAACTTCAATCAAAATCAGGATGGAAGAGAGATGCTAGTTAGTCATGGGAAAATTACCAGAAACAATTTATTGTACTTTTACCAATTCGGTCATTAATCTTTCAGTAATGCCAATTGAATTTTAAACATTTTCACATTTTTCCAATTGAGTTCATCTGGCCAAATTTGTTAGGAAATCATTGATGTGGGTACCGGTTATCTTACGTGGTACAAAAGGCACTAACGTGGAGAATTTTTAAAATATTTTAAACATTTTTTTTGAATTTTTATGAACCTTTTTTCTCTTCTTTTTCCATTTTTTCCTTTCTTCTCTTTTCCTCCTTTACTTTTTTTTTTTTTTTGCCATGTCTCGCGAGGGTCACTGAGTCTTTGCTAGGTAGCTACAAGGACCCGACGACTCTCACAAGCCACAATAAAATAAAAAAAAAAGAAAAAAATTAAAAAATTCCATTTAATATATATATATATAAGAATTTGCCAACATTAGTATCGACCATCCTACGTAAGATGGCTGGCGTTCACATCATTGATTTTTTCTTAAAATTGGGCCAATAAACTCAGTTGGCAAAATGTGAAAAGGTTTAGAATTCAATTGACGTAATTGAAAGATTTATGACTTAATTGGCTAAAGTGCAATAGATTTAGGACCTTTCTGGAAATTTTCTCATTATTAATGATATCTACAAACAATACCTTTGATTTGACACAATTTCAGCGATTAAGAGACTAATTCTTTTTAAGTGTTCACTTAAGAGGGCTTGATCCATGATGGTTACTCCTGGTCATTGCCGATTTTAAAGTTGAACAGTTACAAAAAGAATTACCATCCAAAGGCAATGGGACACTTACAAAATCAGTGACAAAGAGAGAGCCAATCTTGTACCCTAAAATACAATAATGTATGTCTAGATCTTCGGCATACGCACACGAGATAATCTAGGATACTTTTCGTCAAGAGATTTTTATGTTTAATGATTTGTCCAATCATCACTTAATAATTTATTCATGATATAGAAAACAATTCAAGGTATGAGCACGTGCTGAATAGACCAATTATTTCAATGAAAAATTGTGTGCTCGTGTTCATGTTCATGATTTATAGAAGGGGAAATTTGCAACAAAAAGGGAATAAAAATACAACATTTTAATAACTGACTATATCACTATAGAAAAAAAAATGAAAATGTGTAGTGAAAACGTTATTGGATGTGTCATGTGACCTACTAGCATAGCCCTTAAACAAACAGCAAAAGTATCAAATATTAATGATTAATTATCTTTTTGTCTCATTTAAAAAAAGTTTTTAAATTTATTTTTATTTTTAATGTCATATATTAGTGAGGTCCCGAGTAGCAGACCTGCAAGGTCGCAAGTACCGTTACCGGTCAACGATATTGACGCAATGTCTTAACTGTTTTTTTTTTTTTTAAATTCCTCTTGCCGTTATCTGAGCTTTAGATCCCATGATTTTCTAAATTGAGATCCCAAGCAAAATCGAAATAAATAATTCAATCAATATAAATTACATCAAGGAGGATCAATTGAAGAGTATACGCCAACTGACAGATCTTTGCGTCCTCTACTATGCTGATGCAAGGGGCGCAGTTTGCCAACCATTATAAGGGAAATGCCGTTTTTTATTCATAAGCTAATTAGCATGATATGTCAGCCAACGATGTCTATTATATAGAAAATCTATTTCCTTCTCTTTTAATTACACTTTTACTTATAATGCTCATTAAGGCTCCATTTAGAGATCACAAGAATAAGAAAAGAGAAGAAAAAAGAAGAGAGAAAAATTGATTTTAGAAATTGTTCCCAGATATAAAAAATTACTTTTTTTCTACTTATTGTTTCCATTCCAAACATAATCTTGGGAACAAAAAATCTATATTTTGTTCATCTATATTTTGTTCCTGGAAGCAAAAGTTTTACCAAATACGATTCTATTCTTTTTTCGTTCCTTTGAACAAAAGAATAGAAATTTTTATTTCGGGGAACAGAAATTGTTTTTAACAAGGCCGTTATCAATCACTTGATGTCCAACTTAACAAAAGAAAAATCAATTTTCGAAATTTGCAATTTTATTCCAAGGACTTTTAATCTACAACGTTTCAACTTTCAGTTAAATTTAAAGATACAAGATCGCATTCTCAACCTCAACCTCAGCAAAGTCAACTTGAGATGTCGCCCTCGACAAAACTAATCTGACTCTTGCAGTTAAGATTACAAGCGGAAAGAAAAGGTATAAAATACTGAAAAGGAACTTGGCAGAATCGCTTAGAATTCCTAGTTGAAACGTAAGAATTCACTTCTGTCGTGTCGAAATCTATATAGATGTGAGGAAGCCATCACACCAGAACCCTCCTCTCTTCAACTCTAAACTGAAGAAAAAAAACAGAGAAAACAAGATGCACAAAACAATCGAAAATTTACACAGAGATTCACGAAGCTAGCATGCCCAAGATGACTCAATAGCAGCAACAGGAGCAGCAGCTGAGAAAAGAGTGGAAAGAAAAGGGAGATATAAATGTAATGTCATTCCACTTTGCTTAATGTGTTCGTTGTCCATATACCCTTTGAAGGAGGAGCTATGCCTGAGACCTTTACAACGGCCTGATGCATGCGCTGTCGTAGCCTTTTCTATAAAAATGTTATTGTTGTTGCCATTGCTTTCATGGGGAGGATTGTTTCCGCATTTCGTTATGTCGACCTTTACAATGTGGTGATTCGATGTCCCTTTCGGTGACAAGACCGAATACGATCCCGGAATGAACTTGTATGGGCAATCTGGTGATGCTAGTATGTAGTCCACCCTCGTTCCGTATTTGCACGTTCCTTGCACACCTACAATAGAATAAACAGTCTCAAATTACATATTCAAACAATAATCACTCGTAAAAAAAGACTTTGGACTTCAATTTTTATATCATGGATTTTCACATCAAAGGTTGATATAGACAAAGTGATGACAACAATGGATCTATCCTTAGATTAGCCATTTAATAGAGCGAAAAAGAAAAATCGAAATATGGGAAAGCGAACAAGTGAGTTCTTACTTTGTCCTTTGGCAATGACAACCACAAACTCGCATTCTCCGGCAAAGTCCTTAGCATCTATGTACTGCAATGGGAGAACGGTAACAATTCGAACAATATTGAATTAACGCAGCGAAATAAAATAATCTCCCCTCTTGTGTAAACCTAATAGGAATCAATATAGTAGAGTAAAATAAATACCAAGCGCACGAACACAAGATGATTTTTTACGTGGAAAACCTTCTCGATGTAAGGAAATAAAAAAACCGCAGGACCAGAGTCCACCCGAAATTCTTCACTATCAACAAAATTGGGTGAACAATGTTCTTCTCTAGCAAATACTAGAGGTATATAGCAGCAAATACCTCAAGAACATAATTCCTGACAATACACTTGAATTTCACAAGAGATCAAGGATAAATCTGATCAAAAACGTAGGTTTTGATCAATCCATGATAACCTAATGTAAGGAGCTTCAAACGAAAATCAAACCGTTCAAATTTGAGAAAATTGCACCACGAAGATACTGACAAAATTTCAGTTCAATCGGACCACGAATCAACCTCCAATACCAGCTTGATGTAAATCAGATATTGTCCAAACTCCCAGATTTTCTGCTTTCTCTTTTTCTCTTGTTACTATTTCCTTTTGTGGCTACCACTTTTTAAAAATAGTGAGAAACCCTATTTCTCCATATAACTTATCATATTGACTCAAGCTTTTTTTGAGCTTGCAACTCATTGGGCTTCCTCCATATAAGAGTGAACCCAGCTAAGAAATCTCCCCCTCACGACAATGTGGAGGGATTCACCATCCCTACTATCAATTGGCAATGTTCAAGCTTCTCTCTTGGTAGAGTCTTTGTCATCATATCAAAGCCATTATGATCTGTATGAATTTTCTCAAGTTTCTACAACTTTTCATCTAGAACATCTCTTATTCAGTGATATCTAACATCAATATGTTTTGATCTAGAATGAAAAGATGAATTCTTACCAAGATGAATTGTGCTTTGATTATCACAAAATAGCACATACCTCTTTTGCTTGAACCTAAGTTCTTCTAAGAACTTTTTCATCCATAGTATCTCTTTACTAGCTTCAATCGCTGCAATAAATTTAGCTTCGGTGGTAGAAAGTGCAACACACTTCTGCAATCTTGACTTCCATGACACAGCTCTACCCCCAAAAGAAATTAAATAACCAAAAGTAGATTTACGAGTATTAATATCTCCTGCCAAGTTAGAATCTGTGTCTCCAACTAACTCAAATTTCCTAGTTCCGAAACTGAGTTTCAAATTTGAAGTTCCCCGAAAATACCTCATAATCCACTTCACTGCATTCCAATGCTCTCTGCCTTCAACTTTAGTTCGTTTCTTTTGCGTGAATATATTTCTAGCAATAATCATGGATTTGTTTAGTGAGATTCTGTGAAAATTTGTTGATTTGAAAGAAATGTTGTTTTAGATGATTTTGTTATTATCTAACCTTGCCTATTGTTATGGTTATTTTCCTTATTAGAAATGGATCAATAGAGAGGAAATTTATACCATTATGATATTAGATAAGATGAACCTACAAATGTTGCTTTTGTCTATGATGTATATGATTGTAGTGTCCAATCCTACTGAATGGCACTACTGTAAGCATATATTGAAGGATCACACATTTGTTAGAAGCCAAGCTCGTTAGATCACCTTGACTGTTTTATTAATAGTAGTGACTTGAAGAGTGTGGAATAACTTAGGATGGATAAACGAACTACTCTACTATGCAAGTTGGAATGTACAATTGTTGGGTTAAAAAACGATGCACTTGTAACTATAGAAGAACAAGTGATAATGTTCCTACATATACTTGCCCATCATGTGAAAAATTGTGTCATCAAGTTTAGATTTATGAGGTCTAGAGAGACAATAAATAGGTATTGTAATTTAATATTAAATGTCATAATAAGAATGCATAGCAAGCTTTGTGTCTCACTTGAACCAGTTCTAGAGGAATGTATAGACGAAAGATGACTTTAGGTATATTTGCTACGCTATTATATGGATTAATCTAATACTTTAAAGATAAGGTTATTTCATTAACTTCATGTTTTTAGGATTGCTCAAGAGCATCATATGGCACATACGTTTAGTTACGTGTTCAGGAGGTCGATAAACCAAGGTATCAAATAGAAAAGGGTCAGGTAACAACCAATGTATTAGGAGTTTGCTCACGTGACATAAGATCAATTTATGTTAACCTAAATGTGAAAGCTCGACAGCAAATTCTAGAGTGCTTCGAGATATTTCAGTTAAACCCAATGTTATGAAGATTTCTATCGGTAAGATAAGCCATTATCAATATGTTGCATTCTTTATCATGTAGGTTTTGATAATTCTAAGACAATTAATAATGCTATCATTTGTTATTAGGTAATTATTATCTCGTAGATACTAGATACAAAAATGGGCTCATAGAGGTACTCAATACCACCTATTCAAGTGGAGAGAAGGTTGTATGCCAAATTCCCTTGAGGAGTACTTAAACATAAAGCACTCTAAAGCTAGAAATGTCATAGAAAGATACTTTAGTCTACTTTAGTTACGGTGGGTTACTCTTGAGAGTGAATCTTTTTATCCCATTAGAACGCAAGGTCGAATAATCATAGCTTGTTGCCCTATACACAACTTGATGAGAAGAGAAATGGCCTTCAATCCAATTGAGGCATGGTTAGATGAAGTAGCTAACATCATTGAAGATGTGGAAACAATTGATGTTGTTGAGCCGTTGTATCATTAGATGACATGGAGGCAAAATTTGGCAATTCAAATGTTTAATGAACGGAATGCAAGTCAAGGATGTCATGTCCCGATCCTCTGAGCTACGTGCCCATCCCTACTTGGTCGATATAATAGCGATTTTCCAGGACACATCGTCGACTCATTCATTTTAATGCGCATGCGGAAGTAATAAATAAATCCACAGACAACAATCAGATGGGATAGAAAAGTAAGGCCATAAAACTTTTAAACTAAAAACACAACCACGCACACGCACACGCACACACACGCGCGCGCGCACACACACACATAACAAACCATGTCATATATACTACAAGTTGGTCTATGTATAACGTTTACAAACAGAAGGGGGGTTTTCTCAAACTACGGCTACTCATCCTCCTCATCCTCGATTTCTCCTTCTTCCACACTCCAATTGGAGTCTACAACATGTCATATATACTACAAGCTGGTCTATGTATAACGTTTACAAACAGAAGGGGGGTTTTCTCAAACTACGGCTACTCATCCTCCTCATCCTCAATTTCTCCTTCTTCCACACTCCAACTGGAGTCTACAACAGAATACACCGGAGATTCTAGCTCTTCAAGCTTCGGGTCCTTCGGGTCTGTAACCAAACCACCTGGAGGATTAGCCGTTCTCTTACCAAAAACAACCTCCATCACATACAGAGGCACCTCATATTTCGGTACTGGGCCCTCTCTTTGCCCATTACGATACAGGCAATACCATGATCTGTATTGATGGGGCACCTTTTTGGATAAACCCGCATCAACCCAAATTATGGACTACACCAATTCGTATTGCAGCCCCTCGGGATGCCCATGGATCGAAATGTAGTGCTTATGTTCTGTGAGCCTCTTGGGTTGCCCAAAATGTTCTAGTGGGGCTGTTATCTATGGGCCTGAAATTGTTATCCCACAACGGGGTGAGACAACATCACAGCAAGTTCAACCCCTTAAGACCTTATTAGAAAGAAAATATGGCCTAAGGGCTACCTAAGCACAACCACGAGTTAGAGGACTTACCTTGGCCTCAGTTCATTCTTGCAAGTCAATTCAATTCACACAATCATTGAATCACATCAAATCCAGCATTCAAATCGAATCATCGATCAATCGACCTAGTCATTACATGTCATCACAACCTTTCCTTGGTCGGCCCATTCAATACTATCTAATAAGTTCGACCATATCAAGACTACTCGCTCTAAGTTGATAAATAAATAGTATAGCTCATGCTAAGATGATAAATAGTATACTGCTCTCAATCTAAACTTACATATCAAAGCTCGTATGTTGATATAGTATACTAATAATGCTTACTCTAAGCTGATAAGTAACATTGCTTACTCTAAACTGATAAGGTATACTGCTCGCAATCTAAGCTGACATATCAGAGCCCATAGGTTGATATAGTATACCGGTATACTGCTCTCAATCTAAGCTGACATATCGCCCGCAGGCTGATATAGTATTCCATCCCGATCATACAATCAATTCATCATTTTTATCATACCCGATAAAAATACTCGTGTGTGAATACACGGTCGGCCTTAACCAAAATATAATATTTTCACTTTTGAACCTCCCACCATTTTCAGCAATCCCAAATAAGATTTTTGACGCCGTAGACCGACGCCCAATAATTTTCCAATTAATTACCAAAATGATCCATTTTGGGGATAATCACCCACAATCACCAATTACACTCAAATTGCACAATCTGGAACTCAATTAAATAAACAGAATGTACCACTATAATCAGCATAAAATTCCGATCACCGGCTATCCCGGTCTAATTTTTAGAAAATAATTAATTAATTAATTAATTACGAAAATAAATAAATATATACCAATAAATAGCACATAAGCAAACATAGGCCCGGAAAAGCCTAATTGGAAGCTGAGACGAGCCCAGAAAATTTCTAAACTACTCTAGATAAATACTAGAGCATGTCTAGACCCTAATTGCACTAAACTATCCACCTAACATGCATTGACAATTAATTAAATTGCTAATCTAATCTAACTATCCACCTAATCCAATTTTAGTCTAAACTAATCAACCGTTAAGCGTCATTAACACGTTGTTCTCTCTTTGTTCCCCATCCTTGAGTTTGACTGAAATCACTACCTTCCATTCCTAAATAGTGTGGTAAAGAAGATTTGGTGATAGGGACAACATGGTACTAAAAAATTAAAATGATAAAGTCATAATCTAAACATTACATAAGGAATATATGTTTCAATAATGACAAACCATTACACTTGTCTAATAGAAATGAAAAAGAAGAAGGTTACAATGCAAGTCTTACAACAATGGGAAACACATAATGTTTTTATTTTTATTTTTTAAATAATGCCAAATCATGCAACTCCTCCATGTCCTTTGTGACATTCTGGATTTTCAGTCATATTTTCAATTGAATAAATCGGGCCTTTCATTGACGCGCCTGTGATGTTATTTTCAAAGCTGATCACTCGTGAGATAACTAGAATATCTAGGGAAGTCATTAAAAGATTTTAAGGCAAATAGATTTGAGGATTCGATCATGAATCGGTTACTCGACTGTGCTCATCTATAGAGATTATTACGGCACATATATAAGTCAATTAGAAATCAGAGATAGGTCGGTTCGACCGAGATATGTGGTTAAACGCGGGGATTCCACTAAATTGCAAAATTCTCGTCGACCGGCACTAGACTAATTTTTCTATCGTTTTGGTACCTTGTGCCCGTATTTGAATCCTCGAGATTTTTACGACAACCAAGAGTCACTAATGTGTCGAAGAGGTTCATTGTGGCTCGAAGAAAATCAACCACGGATCATTTGCACTAAAAATATCTAAAAGCTACTCGGTAGCCTAGGTTACGCTAAAATCGTGTCGGATTGAAATTAATCGCAAATTTGAATCCGATTTCAGAAATTAGAAGTTCCGTCATGTCACAGGTCATTTTAGGAACGTCGACTCAGTCTCCGAAGATTTTTCTACAAATCGAGACTTTTTGGGAAAAAGTCAAGGTATAGTCGTTTTTGTCCAGAAAATGTTGGGGACCGTTTTTTATCGCGCAATTGGGAAGCAAGTGGGTTGTATTTGTGAGGAAAAATACCAATTTGATTGAAGACTTGACAATGGAATTTATGGGAGCCAATTTGAGTTGATTCAGGAGGAATTAAGGTCCAATTTGAAGCAAAATCACTTGAAATTCGTAGCTCCCCCTTGCCCATGACTTTTGGACTACTTCAAGGGCTTCTAGAAGAGCATTGGTGGCTGATTTATGGCCATGGAACTCAGCTGGTGGAGGGCAATGGTCAAGGGGATCAAAAGAGGATAAGTGAGACCAAGTGGCCCCCCTTGCCCCCTCTCCCCCTCAAGCTGTCGACCAGCCTCTCCTTCTTCCTCATTGTGCTTTGAAGACTACAAAAACTTGCAAAGAAGACCAGCTAAAGTCGCCTAGCAGCCGTCCGCCTGCCAAGACTCACCGCACGTTGCCGTTCGCCGTTGCGCGCCCTAACCACGCCCGTCGCGCCTCCCCTTGCCATGCGACCGTCTCCGCCGTCCCATCTACTTAATTTGAACTTGCTCGTCGTCCAGCCATTTGTCTGAGCCGTGTGGAAGTCGCTAGAGCCACCACGAAGCATTGCCACCACCTGCTTGGACCTGGCTCGGTCCCCTTGGTCCATCTCAGCCCGTTGTCGCCTCAACCAGCCACCGAAGCCGCCTCAACCAGCCTTGATCAGAGAGCAAATCAGTGGTTCTCCAAGTGGTTGTTTGGCCCGTTTTGGCCCACTTCCAGACCCCGGAAGTTGGTCCCGCTTTGGAGTTTGTTGAGCTCCTCCGCGTCCCCATCAATTTGAACCGAGCGGTTCGTTGAACAAGTGAGTTTAACTCACTAATCCTTGAAGAGAATGCACTTCTAGATGAATTTAAAAAGCTAATTGTGCAAGGAATGGAAGCTGATAACGGCTTCAAAATTTGTTACATCATTACATTTTAGAAATGGTTTGAAGAAAAGTTCATTGGTTCTAGCATCAAGAGTAATCTCACATAGAGTTGAAGATGAAAAACTTGAAAAAGTTTTACAATCAGATATATGACTTGAAGAATCAAAGTGGCTTGGGGGAATCACTAAAACATTGTGTTGATATTCATTTAGAGGATAGTAGGCAAAAAGAATATCGAGGTTTTTGTCATTTCTTCTCACTTTTCTTCTTTACTACTTGCTTAATTTTTAACAAAACAATATATTTTCTTTGTATACTTATTTAGGAGCTGCTTCTTTGAGAGAGAAGTCTTTTCCTAAATATGATTGACTAGCAACTGAACTTGGAAAAGACTATGCCAAGGGAAATCTCAATGAATACCCTTCAATTGCTTATGTGGTTGTAGATCATGAATAAGGTTAGAATCAAGATGATGTGGCAAGTAATGGTATAAATCAAAGCTTACCGCCACAATCATCTGTTCAAACACAAAAAGTTTTTGATCCTTCAATAAGAAAAAAAGGCTAAAACAAGTGATAAATGCGCTGCTAGGCCAGTTGAGATTGCACACACTTTTGGCTCTCTTGGAAAAAGTTAATGATAGGATGAAAATGATTACTAGCCGCATCATACATGCTAAAGATTTTGATAATAATAAAAGAAAAACTAATGAGGAGCTTTTTCATATGAGGAGCTTTTTCATATGTCTCTACATACTTTGGATAGAATAAAATTATGCAGAAAAAATTGTGAAGGATCTTGAGATTATTTATCTTTTTAAAAATAAAAATAAAAAATAAATTCAAGGAGAAGACATAAAAGCACTTGTGGACCTGCTTCTTTAAGAGATGATTGAAAAAATGACTAATAATTTGGGATTAATTGTTTTCTAAGGGTGCTATATTTTGTGAAGTGTGGAGCTTTGTTTTGTGGTTTTTGTGGTGCTATATTTTGTGTAAGTGTGGAGCTTTGTTTTGTGGTTTTTGTGGTATTCAATGAACTACTAGAGTTGGAGCGATGAGTTGCATAATTTTGTCTATAAGTAATAGGCGTCTTGTGTAGTCTCTTTGTTGTTTTAAGACAATGAAAAACATTGAACAATGTTGTTTTTGCTATTTATTGGAATCATATGTTTTTTTAATGTGTTTTGCCTTGTGAAGTCGGGAGCTTTATTCATAAGTGCTGTTGTATGTGTCTCCTTCTAGAGCGTTATCTTAAATCTTAATGCAAAATGAAAGAGTACAGAAGTTCTCACTAACAAACCATACTAAAATGGGAGCTGCAATCAATGGTAGTGATAGTGGACATCCTTCTTGTGCATCAACTATGGCCAGTTGTTGCCTCGGGTTTGGTTGCATTGTGGTATGACCTTTGGCTTATGATCAAGTCTCAAGGCTGTTCACCGTCTAATTTTTTGGCTCTCTATTTTTTTTTCTTAGCAATTCCTTCGCCACTATAGTTTGTTTTATGTATCTTGGTAATTTTGACCCCCACAATATAAAGTCCACAAAGCAATCTTTTTATTTTGTACTTAATTCTCGTTGAATAGTTAGTCGCTAGTGCGATGTACTCACATGGAACACAATTCAATTAAGATATTTGCGCAATGAGGTTTGAAAGTCTACTTTAGCGGTACATGTTTTCAAGTATATTTGCGCATGAGAATGATATTTTTATGATAATAAGATTGATATCATTTCATGAGCACCACGTAGGGGCATATATATCCTTTATATTTATATATAATTTCTATCAAACAATGGATAGGATAGGATAGGATAGGATAGGTTATGAAAATATATGACTTCAAATCTATAGTTTACCATATAGTTGATAGAATATGACAAAATCCTAAATTTCTTATCTTATCCTATCCTATATAGTCCTATATTGACTGGAAGTACGAATGACCAAACACAGGAAATAGAACAACCCCAATGGGCTAAGCAATAGTAAAGCTTCATTATGTCCAATACATCTATTGTTTTTGCAAAATATTACTCAAAGACCAAACAATGCATGCATGCTCCAAACATGATTTCTGAATGCAATGACTATTAATTTTCTTTTTTGTGTTTTTCTTTTTGTGAAAATTAAACTATATGTAGTGCATGAAATGCAATTATTAATCTACATGACATGACTTAGATTATTTGACCCTAAGCATATGATTAGTAAAATGACATGATAATATGAAATGGGTATTATAAACTAATTAATTCTATATGGATATGTATGCAATATTTTTTACATTTTCTTTATGAATTTAGTTAGGAAATTGTCTAAATTTACATGTGACCTAAATTAAACTAGGAAATAATTTATCTTAAATCATAATCTAAATTAGATAACTTCCTAACTTATTACAATATTCCAATGCACTAAAGATATAAATTTCTAAATTAGGAAACATTCATGGATGCAATTTAAACTAAATGCAGTGCAATCTTTTTTATATTTATGTTGTATGAATGTTCCTAAACTAACGATCCAATTTTTAGTCTCAAAGATCGAATCCCAAATATAACTCAAACAGGGAAACTTATATATTCGAGATATAGCTAAAACTCAAGCCAAATCACATTAGAATCACAGTTCTTCATATTAGGTAATTGACCAAATGAATAGAATGTAATTTTGGCATTTACCTAAATTGGACAATTGATTCCAACGACGACCGGCGACAAGTGGATCACAGCGATAACCAACAAGGCAAAGGGTATGGCCGGGGCGTGGCGGAGAGGCTGGCAGTCTTGGCAATAATGTCAGGATTAGGTGGCGAACGATGGCGCGGGGACTAGAAACAAGCAGCAGGAGGAACGACAACTCCAAACTTCACGGGCGAGCCAACAACGACGGTGGTGGTGCTAGGTGTGCTGCAGGGGTCGCCGGAAAAATTGCAGGAATTCACCGGAGTGTCTGGCACGGCGAGGGCTGGTCTGGCGCGGCCGCGAGGCGCAGCAGCAATGGCGTAGGCACTGTAAGGAGAGAGTTCGATCGGTTGACTCCAATGTTATCACGTGAATGTGCCTCTTCTTTTCTCTATTGATCAACCACCTTTAATCTTGAGAGAGAGAGATCCTTTATATAGGTGAGATTTATGGTTGTCTCAAAAAGAACAAGAATCCTTTACTTTTCCAATTTGGACCGAAGGGATATGTTTTTTTTGGTCTGTGAACAAAGGTACACATTGACACTTGTTCTGTTATCTTCCAATCGAAGACCGTCCCATGTGGACCTCACTTGTAATTTCAACCACAGGGATATTTCAACGAGGTTAGCCAAAAATTACAATCTCAGAGACTCGGACCAAACAATTCAATCAAGCTCGGAGCCTTCCTGCACCAGTATAATTAGAACATAATTCATTGTGGGCTTATTACTATGAAAATGCTCCTAATATGTAACTACAAATTAATAATATATTTGTTAGCAGTTGCGGTCGATTTCTAATTTTCTTTGCACTGAGTGACTAAAAGATTCACCAAAATGTAAGTGTCAATAATGAAAATATATACCAGATATATGAAATTACAGTCCTGAATTTACAATCTTTACGAGGAATAGGATTCCAATGTTAGAAGTAATTATAAAATAACTGTGATCATCAAGTTGCTTCTAAATAGTGTAAGTCGGATTTATTTATCTTTGATTTCATTTTTTTTAAACAAAGGGATAAAGTCCATAATTTATACCTAATTGTGTGACTTTCTCAATTGAATCTTAAATTTCTAATCGGTCTAACTCCAATGGTTAAAAGTAGTCCTTTCTTTGGACTGTTTGGATGGAGAGAAGAAGACGAGAAGAAAGAGGACGTTCTTCTCTGTTTCCTTTCTCTTCTCCTTTCTTTTCCCATGATTTTTCCCGAAGTTTCCTTTTTCAAGTTCTCATTCCCATTTTCGGATGAATTTTAGAATTTTCTAGATATTTCACAGGATTTCATTGTTTCTTTTATAGCAAAAATGCCATATCAACAGGGATATCGACATAATAGTGCGTTTTTCCGAGTATAGAATTTATTCGAATGACTAATGAAATTTAGGTTACTCAAAGCACCAATTAGAAGTTTGAGGATTCAATTGCCAAAACCACACAAGTTAGGGGACCTATCGTGGAATCATCTCAAGAATCCAAGGCCAAACTAAGATCCAGAAGTCTTCTTACTAGAGATCACGAGGTCAATTGGCTTATAAACAAGTGGATCATAGGCATATGTCTGTTCAAGTACTTTTAACTAATCTCGTCACCTCCTACCATATAATATCAATTGTCAGCCGCTGGATTTGGAATGAAAACAGTGCAAGTGATTGCACCTTAAGAATTTTCTATCACCATCTCTTGCATCATCCATGCTTGTACTACCAAGCAAAAGATCCAGAGCTAATCCAGGGTTTACAATGCTCTTCTTGCTCTAGCACATTGGAGCTCTAAACTAGTGTACTTTTCAGGAATCTGAGTGAGGTAGGGCTTTATGCCCAACTCAGGCAACTCCTGATTCCGACAGGAGCTTTTGCTCGTTTTAAAAGTAGAAATCGGCGCTGGCATCATCTGAATAAGAAAATATAGTTCACAACAGACTGAGCGATGAGCAATTCTAACAAATCAAATACTATACAGCCATTGAATCAGGCAAACAGAATAAAGTCTGATCTTCTTCATGCTCAAAACAGTATAATATGACAATCTGCCCAGCTTACTTTCTCTCTTTTTTGTCAGCCGAAAACTGAATGACTACTTACTCACAAACAGCAATCAGCAAGGCACTGACAATGCCGGTCTGAGCTGCATCACAACGACATGAGAATTCGGCTTGACAAAATCTTTCAGGGGGAAACTTGATGAGTCAATAGCACAATAAGATGGATCAGATAAATTGCTTCAGAAACTCTGCAGCGACCAACCTTCCTCGTGTATTAACAGACATCTTGAGTTCGCTTATCTCTTTATCTATATCCTGTAAGTCACAAGACCCCGATCTGAACATTAGAAGTATTAACAAATGAAAACCAAACAAGGACCAAGGGTTAAAGACAAAATAAACTGAGCCCATTGACCTCTAACTAATGTTGCTGCATTCAATACATTTTAATTGGCCAATCCTGTGAACTGCACGAGTTGTTCCCTGCTAATACTTTTTACTATCATATTTATTTCCTTTTTAATAATTTATTTATTAGGCTTATTCAAGATGTAAATGAAAGTAAAAGTCTCAAACTCAGGGTAAACTATTAATACGGCTCCACTTCAGCACCTCCCAAGACACACAGCTGCAAGCCAAACTCCAATACGTCCACTAGTTTCAAAGAGCAGTCCTGACACACAAAGGAAACCAGGACCCTACATTTTCATGGAGCTATCTGCCATCTTCACTTTTTTAGGGGGAATAGTAGTGATGCTTCAATTAAAAATTTTAGTGTTTGAGCTACTTCACTTTTCATGGGAAAAAAAACCTCTCTTATGAGGTAAACATGTGCAGAAAATTATTTCCATATCAATTGCCTATATCATAGAAGGCAGCATTATTTTGTAAATGATCAGCTTTAGTCATAAACGATAACACAAGTTTTTTAACTGGCAGGGAAATGGTTTTGTTTTTGAAAAAAATACAAAGTTTTTCAATCAAGAATCTCTGGGTAGATGAAGAAAAGTAAGTAGAGTTAATATGTCCACAAGAAAGCATGATATTTAAAGTAATTCACCAAAGTGTAAAGGGTGAAAACTTGCCTCCATAAATTGCACAATGAAATCAATGAGTTTATGCTTCTGCATCTCCTCACAGTGGTAGTTTGTAATAAGGAAGCTTAGGTCGTAACCCTTCAAGCAAAGGCAAGAAATAGATAAATCCACAATGCACAGAAGCTACTACAAAGTTGACAGTAGGCCACATAAGTAAATCTCTCAAGCCTTATTACACACTGGAAACCTTCTTAGTGTTAAAAGAGGTAAAATATAATTATCCAGGAACTTTACTCCTACCATCTGAAAATCAGAAAAGAATCCATGGACAAATGAACATATAAAGATACTGCTCCACGAAAAAGTTTGACGGCCTACTATTGCTCAGCTGATTTCACCATGAATGTTGCTGAATCCTCCAGTCGTTATTAGCCACAACTGTCTTCTGACATTATGTAATATAAAGATATCGACAAGGAATCTTGTGGCATGGGTTTTTATAGAACAAAACATCTTTTTACTCTTTAACAGCTTTTGAAAGTATGGAAAATATCTTCAGTACTTTATGGATTTATTGAAGCTATCCAGTATGACTCTAATTTCAAAAGAAAACCTTCTGAAAGAACCATTAAACTCCAACAATTAACGGTGCATGATCCCAAATGAATGCTCCCAAGATTATTGTACCAAATTAGCATACCACTAAACCTACCCTCTTTGCAATGCTACATTGACACGACAAGTGACGTACCCTATTAAATACCTGTTCCCTGAATCCAGGTATCAAGAGCTAAGTGTGCTAACGATCCAGGTTATGATGGTTGTTGTACATTAAGCAGACTATCTCTTACGATACTCTCTAGAACACTAAGTAATCTGAAAAGGATGCACCTAGGAAAAGAATTTAGAGAAATGGCTTGCATTATCAACAAATCAAGACTTAAGCCAAGTTCACCAATTAAGGTAAGCCCTAAATCAGATGCAAATGCAACCTTTCCATATGAAAAGGAAAAAAATGTCAGAACGTCTTCAATAGGACATCATTCCCAATTTATATTGGGCAATGCATCTTTCTACAGCGAATAAATGTATATCTACCTGTACTGGCTTCCTCCTCAACACCTGAAATGCTTCTGCCCTCATAGACAAAAATCTTAGGAACTTCTTGGTCAATATGTTTTCAAGTTCATCTGCCTGTTTTACCTAGCAAATAGTAAATAAAAACATATTAAAAAGAAGCATGGAGACTCAAACTTAGGTGGTCAAAGTCAAAATGCAATCATGAGACTCGAGAGGACAGGCCATGCCAATCACCTGGCAGGTACTTAAATGTTTGGCAAATCTACATTGAACAATTCAAAATAAATGGGAAGCAAAGAAACACATCATTGTACTTCAGAATTCAGATAACCATATTACCAGAAAACAATATTTTGCTCGTCACTGCTCAATCTTTTCTGATGCTTGCTTATCTGATTATTCAGGCTATTATTCAAATTGCCAAAGTGGGATGCAAATGCCCTAATTATGGGAACAAATGTAACATCTAATGCATCAACTTTCAGCAGACCCTATCCAATAGCTTTCTAAAGTCGCATCTGACTATCAAATTTTTCCTCTCCAGAGTCAGGAATTTAAAGATGCAGATCCACGTCAAAATCCTTCATATGGCAGTCCAGATGCAGGAAAAGGGAATTACCAGCATTTTCAATCATGAAATATGGATAATCAACTCTCCATACAAGGCCTTGGGAACATGACTAGTTACCCATGGGCTTCCAATAATGCTTTATGGGTTATTATATTTTCCTCAGTTCTTTTATCTTTTTGCGTTCAATAATGATGAGATCATCTGCATCCCAAAATAACATCCACGAATCATTGAGAATTAATTACGACAAAAAAGTAGCCAGCACATGGAAAAATGAATGAGACTGGCATTCAAAGCCTAATGATGCAGGGAACTGCAATTTGAGGCAACCACACTCAACTTCAAAGTCTTTACTCTACTTGAACAAACATCTTCAACTTCTACCTGTAATAACCCCTATTTCATGTATGATCCTTCCTACTTGATTAGCCCAGATTTAAAGACCATCCTCTAGTTCATACTCCATTAATAGTGTCCACAAGGCACTCAATCATAAACCTGAGTATTTAGCCTAAAAAATAGTGCAAAACATTATATAAATTGGGATGCAAAAAACATAATACGTGAAATCTTAGTCAACTTGATTGAAGGTAAACTTCAATTGGTATGATCAGGATTTTAGTAATGTCGCGTCCAGTTAAAAGAAAAGGGCTTTACATCTTCACTATTTAAATATAACAAAAACATGAGTCAACTAAAACGCCTCAATTCTAGATAATCCCTCAAAGTAGCTTCCACGCAAGAGAAATGTGAAACAAAGAAAGTTTAGTGTTACCTTGAGGCTTATTCGTAATGAATTAATAGAAGTTTCTATCAAGCATTTTTCAGCTTCATTTCTGCATATCAAGATCTGAAAAGAGACGCAAAAATTTATACAATGACAAAGTACAAGAGTTGCTGAAAATAGATTCTCTCTTTAGCTAGATAAATCTGATAAGCCTTTCTAATGACAAAAGGTAGAAGGCAAAAAAGAATTACTCAGCTATGATATCTCACTGAAATTGCTTTTTACCGGTTTCAGCAGAAGTTCGGGACTAGTCCTGCAAAATAGAAAAAATGGCATAAAATCTCCTGCGTGAGACATCTATTAGCAACTAGCAAGTATTAAGAGTACATCCATAGCTCTATAGTAAAGGAGAGTACTTATCAATCTCAATAATCACTCATATCTTCCCACGGAGTTAATAATAACACTCTGTTAGATTGAATAGAACTATGCACATGAGAATATCATCCCTTTAATTCCGAATTCAGACATTCTAAAAGTTGTTGGCTATCGCCAACCATGGAGACATAGACATACTTTAGCTCGACCTCTGGCTTGTTATGCCTCTCGACTTCTTGACAAGGAAAGTTCTGCAATCAGGAAATGGTCAAGAAATCAGGCGCGCCAATGAGAAAAAAAAATTCATCCCTGCACAGTTTGGTCAAGAACAAGCTACGAAGGATTACGTTATAGTTGAAGGCTTTGGAAAGGCAACCACAACAAAGTCATGCCACAAGTCACATTGGGTAAGAAAACTAATTTATGAATTTCTGAGTGATATCCTAGTCTAGCAAAAGTAAAGAGCTTTTTGAAAACCCATACCGACTGGTTCATGATCAAACATCTTGGCAGGATTTTGCATTGTTAGTCTCAACCAAAACGCGACAGGTCACAAGAGTGTACTACCTGGAGCTCACACACACACACACACACTTTATCCATTTGCATCAAGAGCAAACCCTATTCGGCTTTACATTAATGCGACTCAAACGTTCATTTCGCAAATTTGCCGCGACTTGCGGCAAATGTATCCTATTTTTCCGCCACTACACTACTCATAATTGGAAATAAATCTTCAGCAACACCACAGGCGAGACAAGTCTACTTCAACTCAACCCTAGTTCCCAAACGCCGCGACTGTGCAAATTCTTGCCTTACCTGCAGACACATGGCCGCCTCGAGAGTGTTCCGGATGCAAGTCAAGTACAACCGCAACGAGTTGGCCTGCCAAGAACACACGCACACACACAACAGCGAAAAACAAGAAAAAATCAGTCGAACTGATCAATCGCCGAACCATTTGAAAGGATCTAAAAGCCTCTCGGCAACTCCATTCCGCCGCGATCTCATCGGGTTCGTTCCCCAACCAGGAGATCAACAACAGCCGAGCAAGCGATCGACGAGAATGCTGAATCGAAATCGCGCGGGTCTCACCATTTTCCGCCGCGGATTCGAAGCTCTCCGATCCTGGAAGATCTTCGAGCTCTTCCCGACGCCGATCCGATTTTCGTTTGCTCGCTTTCTGCGGTGGAAAACTGGAGGCGGAGTTTTGACCTTGACGACGTCGTTTTGTGCTTAATTGGTATGAGCTTTGCAGAAGTTTATGATTAAATCACGTGAGTGTTGTATGTAAATTCAGGCAAAAGTATGTGATGACAATAATAATAGGAAACTATTTTCATGCCTTTTTTTTTTTTTTCGCCCAAATGACACGTAAACGGGAGGATCTACCACCCTCAGACTTAAGTCACCTAGCATCTCCTCTGGATTTCAAACCCCTCACCTTTGGGCTGAGGATCAGTAGGATCTTATCCAGCGTAGTCACCACGATCGGTGATATTTTCATGCTCATTTTGCTATTTGGTGCTCGGATAAGTTGGAGGTAGATACATATTATTTATTTATTTATTTATTTATGGTCGGGCAAACGAAAAGTGAGACAGAGAATGGTTTTGATTTAACATGTGGAAGATAGCTTTCCCTACCGAAAAGCAAATATAATAAACTATTTTAAGTCGAATTTTGACAGAGAAATTCAGTGAAACTCATATTTCTTATGAGGTGGATGATGACTGAATTTTTTCATTAAAACGAACAAAATAATATCTTAAATTTTTTTTTTTAGTTAGTCCTACTCTATGCCTATTTTATACTCACTCTCAGACTTTTACCCTACCTCTTGTAAGGTATGGAAGTCGAAACCTATTCTTGAAACTTATACGTCCCCACCCCATCCTCCCTGATAACGAGGGAATTTGAAGCCCTCACCTCTCCCTTCCATGTTGGAAGGGTGGCCACTGAAGCGAATCCCAATGGTTAATATCTTAAAATTCAACGTAACTGTTATAATATCCGAAAAATCTCTGTGGCTACTAAAGTAAAGTTTTCTTATCCTGTTTTTGGTAATTTCCTTTTATCTTTCATAAGCATTTATGTGCTCTCATTTTGCTAGTAATAAAGATTAGAAATTATATTGACGCCTCGTACGATATATTGTTTAATAGAACACATTGAAACATATCATAAAGACATTAACGCGATTTTTCAATTACTGTATTTAACAAAATAATTGAAATCGGAGAAGAGAACTCTATGATATGACATGTCATAAAGAAAAGACATCACATTGTCCCTTCATAATTTAAAAAAGATGACTGAGATAAATTTTTATTCAAGTTGCAATTCGATCCTAATTATTTAAACGAGAATTCTTTAAAAGATAAAATGATAAATTGATAATGTAGAATTACAGATAGTCAACATTATTTTGATATATTAAGAGAAATAATTCAACTATGTTGATTAAAGTGGGTTGACTCTAAAGATGTCACATGAAATATCACTAAAACATGGTGTCAATCCAAATTGTTTTGTTTTTGTGAGAACAATAATTAAAAAAAAAAGATTAATACCTTGAAAAATCCCAAACGAGTACACTTGTGATAAATTTACCTCAAACTATTTTTTTAACCACAAAAAATCTCAAACCGGTATACCTTTAACAAATTTACTCTAAATTAGTACACTTGTGACAAATTTACCTTATGTTAGTTTTTGTTAAATTTTACAGTCAAATTATTAAGTTAAATAATACATGACAATTGACTGATATACCAATTTGGGATTTTACGCTCCATTTGTCACAGTTTACAATTTTTGAGATTTTTTTGTGGTATTAATCTAATTTAGCGAATGGTATATTTGTCACTAATTTACTAGTTTTAAGTTTTTTGAGATCGAATAAATTAGTTTTGGGTAAATTTGTCACAAATATACCAGTTTAGGATTTTTATAATCAGTCGAGATAAATTTATTATAGGTGTACCAATTTG
Organism: Eucalyptus erythrocorys; assembly: GCA_014182555.1. Classification (NCBI taxonomy): domain Eukaryota; kingdom Viridiplantae; phylum Streptophyta; class Magnoliopsida; order Myrtales; family Myrtaceae; genus Eucalyptus; species Eucalyptus erythrocorys. The sequence continues at coordinate 34,337,651 of CM024604.1, forward strand.
GAGTTTTTCATGGTAAAAAAAATAATTTTGAATAAATTTATCATAAATATACAAGTTTGAGAATTTTTAGGGTATTAACCTTTCAAAAAATGAAAGACATGTTGTATGTTTGAAAATTAAGATCAGAGAGTTGGAGAAGAAAGAATAGTGATAAAGGGTAATGATCATTCCCGTACATTTTCAATTTATCCATTCAAGACGTTTCTTGTATTCCGTGAAAGGGTTATGGAGAAGATCATGAATGTCCGAAATAAATATACTATCCCGCAAAGCACATCAACCCCTAGCCAGAGACTGCCTTTTAGGTGCTGCATGGTAATTGTCCCTAATCCCCAACAAAAATAAAAAATAAATAAATATAAAAAAAACTGTTTTTTACCAAACGCATTTCTATTCTTTTTCTATTTTTAGAGTAGAAATTTTGTGTAGTTACCAAACGGGTTTTTTTACACAGAAATTGTCCCTAAAATAGAAATAGAAAAGAAGCATCAAAAAAATTACTCCCCAGTCAAGAAGCGTTGCCACGCGCTACCTTAGTCTCCACACTTCATGAATCTGCTCCATAAACTCTTGAGGTTTTCTAATCCACACACACACACACACACACACACACACACATATATATATATATATATATATATATATATATATATATATATTAGCTTAGTCCTTTTGTTCAAAAAGTAAATAATAATAATGATATGGCAATTAAATTACCGTTAAACAATTATGTGTATCTTAAAAAGTTATAAAAATATAACATAAAATAAACATATTTAAAATATAGAAGAAAGTTGCAACCATTATTGTGGCAACAATGAGTGGTGCAATTAGTAGGGATGTACAAAAGAATCGGGACTCATCCAGACCACTTGAAACCGAACTAGACTAGTCCGAAATAGATGGTTCCCAATTCCAATTTATCGAAACCGATGAATACTGATTCGGTTCCTTTTTCTTGGGCAAAATCACCGACCCACTCACTCATACTGGACTGATATTATAATAATATATATTAATTTTTAATATACAAATTAATAAATCATTAATTTGGTTTGTGACTTTTGATTTGGTTTTTAGTTTCTTTTGCTTTCCACATAATGTTCTAGCTTCTAGATTGTGGTGATTTTTTTTCATTTTCTTTTGTTCTTATTAAGAACATTGGCTTATAGTTTCAGATATTGGCTTATAGTGAGACCGGTTACACAAAATTAATTTTTTTATTTTCTTATTTTGCCATAAAATAAATAGGATTTCTAATTTATTTTGTTATATGTCGCGCAATAAATGTACAGGACTACTCTTATATATACTCAATGTTTGATGAGGTTGTTTATGGTATGGACTTTATGGTCAAGAGAATGGAGATATTTGATTGATCTTTGGTGGGACTAGTCTCATGGTTCCACTAGGAACCAGACTAAATCAGCAGTTCCATTCCTGCGTGGATCCACGAAAACAACGGGTGGTTTCCGGTTCCGAAAAAATCGGATCCGGTCCTTAGTAGGCGATTCCCAGTTTTATCCTGAACATGCTCACCCCTAATAGTTAGCTAATTTGTGTTGTGGTTATGCTACCTTGACAACTATTGAGTGCTTGTCTAAGGTTGCCCAATCTCAACAAGGTTTTGAGTTAGTTGCGTGGCCATAGGCAACCTTCATCGAGGTCGGCCATAGCGGCTGGCAACCTCAAACTAAGGTCATAAGGCACCACTGTGGCCGTGGACAACAAAGTTGTTGATGGGGTCAGTTTGAGAGAGAGAGAGAGAGAGAGAGAGAGAGAGAGAGAGAGAGAGAGTCGGTAGCCATTACAATCGAAAGAGAAAAGAATGAAATTGGCTAAAACAACCCCGGTTGGTTGATGGCAATATCATTTACATCCCCATAAACATAGAAGCATCCATCGACGAGGAAACAAAAGGAAAAAGAAAGAGAGAAAGCACAAGGAAAACAAGGGCTGCCGTATCAATTTGATCCTCGGACGCGCAATTTGTTGGCCACATACAGCAGATGACTGATGTTCGTGGGAGGGTAGTTTTGGAGTAGACGGAGATTGGAAGTGAAATCACCAGCCAAAAGGCGCCTCCGAACGAGAATTAGCATGGCACAACATACTCGGAGCAAAGTTTCCTGAAATGCAACACAAATTCCATCACCAGGTTATCAAAAGACAAAAAGTGTCTTCTGAAAATTCATAAACTTGACGTAATAAGCGCATCTGTTTCGCCCAATTTCAGATTAACCTCCTACATCAAATGGAGAACATTAGGCAAATCTCAAAATTTGGGAAGGATCATACACAGTTGTTTGGGAAGGGTGTTGTTAAATCTAAATGGATTGCATGACAGCTCATTAACATGCCAAAACTCAATACCTTATGGAATTAAATTCACTTGCATCTTATTCTTCATTCTTAATTGATTACGAGTCGGGACCAAATTTTACCAACATCTATAGCCTTTGATTCCACTTTCAACTAATGGTTGCATAGAGAATCCTTTTCAGCAGAACCTTCAGACAGAAAATTTTTGGATGACACGGTGTGAAAATGTAAAATTATTGTTAAGACAGATTAAGTCAATCCCATATTTATAATGATATATGCAAATTATCAGCGGTCACAGTGCTCCTATAGAAAATTACCATGTGTTGATAACCAATCTCTTCAGGAGCCAATAGTCATATAACGATGATACTCCTTGAAAATGTTCGAAATAGTCTAAACCCAGATTTGATTTCAATGTAATGCCTTGGCATGTGTGCAAATCTTGGTATGACGGAAAATTATGACAAAATATGTCGAAATTCTCAAGAACAGGATGCTTTTGTCACCACAACAGGATATAACAAGAATAACTCTGCCATAACCATGAGATAGCAATCTCCTTCCACAAACGTCTCTCTAGTAATCACCATCTCCCAAACTTGCCATCACCTTTAGCAAACCACTACCACTACCCTTCCACCATCTCAACCTGAACAAATGGCATGGCCTGATTACCCTCGCTGCAACATCATCACCTTTGCCTATCCTCTTCCTCCAATACATGACAACCTCCACCACCATGAATCATTCATAAAACACATCTACCAACACGACTTCATTTCTCAATTTTACTGTCATGCAGACCAGTCTTTCCCAATTTAGCAAGACAAGGCTGCCCTTCTACTACTAGCTATTCTGTGTTACCCAGGTCAAAAGTTTAAAAGGGACAGTCAAAATAAATCCTCCCATGCATTTCGGCCATTGGGCAGTTAAGTCCTGAACATTCTACTTTTTGGTCAACTAAGTCCTAAACATTTCGAAGTAGATGCTTGATTTTGGTCTCTCATTGGATCAAGCAGGATTTCATCCATAATTAAGGAATAAAACACAGAGGTTTGATCAATTCTAGAGTGGCGAGCTTGATTCTGAGCACCAGTTAAAATCATGAGTTTTATGAGGGCAAGGAAAAAAATGAAAAAGTTCAGGATTGTTCCTTTGCATGCATTAACTTAGATTTTTGTTTTTCAATTGATCCACAGAATTAAATGTGTCAATCATCTACAGAACTTATGTTGTACTCCTTGTTTATGGTGAAAATCATGCTTGATTTTGTGAAGAGCTGAAAAGGGGCCATCTATCAATGGCCAAATGTCACTGCCAAAGGAGTTAAGCTTGACTTGCACTTTTATAAGCTATAGAATCAACTGACCAAAGTAATTTTGAAGACTCATTCAACAATCAATAAACATGTTTATCACATCCTATAGCACTTTTCTCAAATTTAAATACCCAACTCTCGTCTCACCGTTGCCCTCAATCTTTGCTCATCCACCATTCCACCACAATCACCATTACACCAACATCACCAAAATCACATCATCACAACTTATCTTCTGTCCTCACCATAACCTCCAACAACCAACCATCACTATTGCCAACACTCCCCACCACCTACTCCTCAACCTAGTGATGGTGATAGAACCCGTTTCTTCACAAATTCCTTTTTACTAGCAGTGAAAAATTGCATATAGTGAGGCTGTCATAAAGATCAAGCAGACCTCCTACAACCAAGCATACAACTATTGTATGGTTAAAAAATCAGGAAACAGAACTTTTAATCTCCCACAATTATGCCTTGGATAGCAAGTGGCAGTGGGGCAAATACTTGCAAGTTGCAGCTTCTTTCTCCATTAAGTTCTTTTGTTTTCCCACCAAATAATGGAGGAAGGGCACCTTTAGGTAGATGAATTTACCTAATCAATACTAGTCTGATTTCACTTCCCTTGCATTATTAGATACTAAATATTCTCTTGCACACCGAACTAATCCCAACTGTTTTTAACTTGACAGTCTTACATAAAAAGGAGACTACAGATTGTACTCTGGCCCTAACACAGCTCTAGCAGATGAAGCAGTCTTGGGAAACAAAAACTGAGCCTAATGTTCAGTGAAGACTTTGGTAAGCATGAATTCCTGTCATGTTCTCTCATCCATCTTAACTCCGCTCAATTGAACCAGCATCTCATGAAGTCAGGAAGAAATGATTTCATGAAACTCCATCAAATGCCTTTGGCAAATTTACTCTAAAAGAAAAGTTCATACCTGAGGACCATCAGGGTCACTCAGAAGGGTGTCCCAAATCTGAAGGCTGTCTGCAAAATCGAACTCCTGGGTCAAGAGGAGAGTAATCCATCGGAACGCATAAAACTGGGGATTGACCTGACATTGAAGACAACGAGGGATTAGGAAACAAAAAGAAAAAAACTGAACCTCCTGTGCAACCACATTATAGAAGCATCTGTCAAAACTTAAAAAAGTTAAAGCAACTCATGGTAGCGTTGTCCAAATAATCATTTGCACAATGAAAGGAAACCAACAAGGACATTGCAACTTAAAACCCTATCTGACATGTACAACCAAAGTAAGAGCTTTATTATGAGCACATTGTAGCTGAATGTGCTAATAGTCAATATTCTTAAGATCCCCTATCCAAGTTTCATACTTGTCCCTTTCAGAGTAAAATATAACCAAGCTTTACTGTATTCCATCTTCAATGAAAAATAGCTTGCTCTTGGGGGAGGAACCACTGTTAGAAATGTTCATGTAGAAGCTCCTATTTTATCCGATGTTGTACAAGAAGCTCCCGGAGTCCTATTAGCTATAGATGCTAGAGGAGGTTAGTCAGTAGAATAAGGGCTTGTTTAGTAACACTCCCGAGAACAACTGAGTCGATTCTTTTGTTCCTCGAAGCAAAAAGAAATAAATTCGTTTGGTAAATTTTTTGTTCTTAGGAAAAAAAATCAAATTTTTTGTTCCCGAGAAAAGATTTGGAACAGAATCAAGAAGCAAAAAAAAGTTGTTTCTTGTTTCCAGGAATAATTCCTAGAATCAAGTCTAATTTTTTTATTTTCTCTTTCCTTTTCTTCCTCTTCCTTTTGGCTGGTCTCCGGCCTCGGCCATGGCTGGCAACCAGCCATACAAGGGCCGGCGATCTCGCCGGAGCGTAGCCGGCCCCCAAAGACGCCAAGCCACAGCGAGGCTTGTCAACTTGAGCCTCGGCTGAGGTCGGTAACTGGCTAGACGAGGGCTGGCAACGTTGCCGGAGCATAACCAACCCCCGGCAATGCCCAGCCACGGCGAGGCTCGGCCTTGCTAGGCCACCTCTAGGTCGGCGTCACTTGGTGGTGGCCCGACAAAGCTGAGCCTTGCTGGTGAGGCCAACCCCATGCTGCCTAAGCAAGGTCAAGCCTCGCTGGTAGCCAAGCTCGGCTCGCCAAGCTGGGCGAGGCCTACCAAACCTCGTTCTTGGCCTAGCAAGGCTCCAGCGAGCTTACCAAAACTCGCCCGGCCAATCACGGCCACCACCGTGGCCGGCGACTAGCCACAAAGGAGGAAGAAGAAGAAAAAGGAAAAAGAAAAAAAGAAAAAAAAAAAAAAAAAAAAGAAAAATATAATAGAAGTATTAATAATAGAAAGAAACAAAAAAAAATTTAAGAATCCTCCTAAACGTATTTATATCCCGGTAATAAAAATTTTGGACAGTTATCAAGTGCCTTAAAAAACTCAGAAATTATTCCAGGGAATAGAATAAAAAAAAAAAAAAATCATTTTTGAGCAAAAATTGTTCTTGAGAACAAAATGATTACCAAACGCGGCCTAAACTACTGTAATGATTTTACCCACAATATTATTTATTTTCCTTTGCAGGGACATCTAAGATTCATTTGTAAAAATGAAAAATACAACCTCATTTAGAATGCACAATGTAGGAGATATATCCAGATTTTCCTCAAAGAATGTGTCAAGAGGAAAAGAGAGATAATATGTACATTCTTTTGTTCGGCACAAAGATTATAATATAAATATAGAAAGCTATGAGATACTCATTTAAAATTGATGTCAGCACAAACAAAAGTATTCGCCCCGCCTGACTACCGATTTCATTCTTTCAGTCAAGTAAGATATTAACTAGACGATTAATAACCAGTCAGGAGGCTGGGAATAAAAGTATCCGACCACTGAACACTTGAGTGTGTGAGTTTACACACAATCTTACTTTGGTTGTAATCTCAAGATGACGCCAAAGCTCTTCATCATACTCCTTCAAAAGTTGCGACAATCTGGATATTGTTGACCGGATTCCCACAACACTATTGTCCAGTTGTTGGCAAAAGTTATCCCGAAACCCGCTCAACAACTCAACAAAGCAAAAGAAAGCGTCTGCTTCAGCAGAAGCCTGTGTGATCCAAAAATAAAAAAATAATAATCAGGACACAAAAATGCTAGTGGATCCACACGCAAAAGAGATTCTTGATGCAGTTGCAGTCACATAGATATATAAGAGAAAAGAATCATAGATATAAAGATTTAGTACAAGATGTATCATTCAGCAGTTAGCATAGCTAGGAATTCATGCCTACCTAAGTGGAAAATATATAATAATCACAGCTCCAACTAGTTGATACTTGCATTACCAACCACTGAAAGAACTGCGATACGAAGTAATTTTCCATCACAGAAAAAAAAAAATACGAAAATGAACTCAGTTATTTAATACTTACTACAAACAAGATAAAGGTAGCATAATCAGAAAGAAAAAAAAAAAAATCAAGGTAATCCCTTTGATTCACTCTTTCTGAGTTTGCATAAGCAAAATAATGTTTTACCGCACAAAAATCCTCTTGCAACAGATACAGCAATCAGCCAGTTGCTCCTCAAACTACACATAGAAAAGCACCATGCCCACAAATCAAATAGGAAAGATTGCCCATGGATTTACAGATGACCAAAGATATAACTTCATATAATTCTAATCAGTGTTGTTAAATCGAGATTCCGGTTGTGAATCTTAGAACTCATTTTCTGAATCATGAATTGAATGGAATCATAGATCACAAGATCAGTAAAAAGTGTGGAAAAAAAAAAGAAGAAAAATCTAACAAATAAGCATTCCTACTAAAATTAAGCTACTAGGTGCCAAAATACATAAAAAGCATGTTATAGTAAAAATTGTTGAGAAAATTATACTCGTTACTCCATCGTCAATGCCAAACCTAACTTCTAACTTCTCAAAAATATGGAAGTGCAAAATGAAAAAGGCCTAAACACTTACAAGAAAAAAAAAAACAGTCAACAACACTTAGAAAACTCAATGTACACAAAAAATTTCAAAACACTATTATAGTCTACTGAAACCAGCTAAAAGAGAGGAGACTAATCTCAAATACTCATGCTGTGACTGTTGTCCAAGTGTGTGATTTAAACAAGTCAAAGGAGGCATAATGGCCAGCAACGGCTGGCATTGTCGCCAGAGGTGCAACAGCTGGTATCTAAGCCAGCGACAGCTGGTCAAGAAGTGACAAGCAGCAGTCTAGCAGTTTTCCAAGGTACTTTGCTAGCCTGAGGGCTGAGAAAATCAACGTCCTCCAGCATGCTTGCACAATTTTTACCTTTTATTAACAATCATTTTTTTTTTTCCAATTTTTAGCCCATGTTTCTCTTTATGACCCAATCCTTTTGCGCTCAACCACTATCATGAAGCCCAACAATGCAAAGTGTGGTCGTTCTCCAAAATTGTAGAGAATTGTTGAATCGTATGATTTGTACCCAATCGTACGATTCATGCACTCTTATGATTCAAGAGTGCAAGAGATGGGTGAACCAAACTGAATCATGCAATTCGAATTGTGAATCAGAAAATTTACAACTCTGGTTCTAATCAATAATGAGATACATCAATAACCCACAAAGCCTCCTTGAATAAGGTTACCCAGTCAAGACGTTCAATCAATGGACAGCTAAAGCATTGTAAAAAATGGCTAAAAGCGATGCAAAAATACATACGGCATTCTCTTCATCAGGATCATTTCTGAATACATAATATAGAGGAGCCACAATCTCATTCATCCCTTGGACATATCTTACGCCAGGATTGAGCTTTGCGTATATAATTAAAATTGTCTTCAAAGCTTCCTGGAGACATGAAAGATGATAAAGTCAGTCGACTATCCTATTTTCCCATTAACAACTTGAGTCAGTGACAAACACAAACCTGATTAGATTCTGCAAATGACGAGTCCCCACAGAAAAAGTGCATGTCTGGATGAGTCCGTTTCACATCTCTGTCAATCTGTTCAATGATCTCTGTATCCTACAAAGTTGAAGTATACTATTTTCCTCATAATCTGCGCACATCCTACTTAAAGGGTAGCATCAAAGTTCACTGGCATAAAGGATTTCAGTCATTAGCTAAAGCAGAAAGATGATCTATATTCTCCCATGGAGGTCTTTACAAACTCAGGTATCAGCAACAGCAACAGCAGATTATTCATATTATTACTGTCTTCGAACACGACATTCTTTCTTTGGCTATGCATATACTTATAGATCGTTCTGACAATGATTGTTCAATACAGTGATAAATTCTTTTATTTGTTTCTTCAGCTCGCTTTGTAATGGCTTTGTACCCCCTTGGTACCCTTTAGCTCAATTATTTTTACCTATCCAAACACACTGTCATAACAATTATCCACATCTTTAACCAGAACTAAGGAATTTAACTATCAAGGATCCCAAGCTTCAGATATATGTCTAATGCAGTTGAGATCTCAAACCAGCGAAAGGCAGAAGTCAGGCTAGTTAATTTCACAATGATTAAACTAATTCTTGTCGAGTCGATAACTGGGAGGTGCTCATACAGATGTCACTGAGAGGGACCTAGCCTTCCACAAGAAAAGGATGACCTACTGTGTAAGCAACATGAAATCAGTTAAGTTAGAAATGACTTCCATGTAGAACTCACCCAATTACCATATCATACATCATGATTATGACAGCAGCCCATTACTTGCCTCAAGTGTAGCATATCTTCACAGCTCAAAGGCCATGAAACAGCTGCACTTGCACATTATATAAGGCAAGTCATGCTATAATCTGATGCAGCAATTTATTTCCCCACACCCAGAAACCCCTAAGCCCACTCACCAGAAATATGGATCTGGGTGTACCACAACCCATCACAGAACTGTTACAAAAGGTTCTAGCTTAACATACTTAAGACATTAATGAGTAGATAGAAGCCCTTCCAATTTACCGCCATTTGCAGACCGCAATGCCAGTAACAAACCGCAATGCCACTAACAAGGCAATCTTATGCCTTGAACCATCATGCTAACCCTTAAAATCCTCCATCAAATAGTGATTAGTTAGCCTTCCCTAATTTAGCCAATGAACATTATCATATAGTCCGCTCCTCTTCCATGTTAGTATGTTTGGTCCGTAGAACTAAGAGAAACTACTCGAAGCTTATCTCATGATGGAGAAAGATGGCCATAACCTAACAAGAATGGCAGTAAACTACCAACGCAGTCTCACATGGAACAATGGTCACCTCACGAATCCGCAATCTATATAACCTCGACAATCCAAAAGTAAAAGATCAGAGTAACCACTGGTCAACCTAAAGGAGTACCACCCACATCTCAAGGCATTAAGTATTTCAATCGGGCAGCCGGCCCGCGTTTATCTTACTAAATTTTCCCTTGGCTTTGTCAATAACTGCAAACTACCACAGATCTAAAGTTTATGCCATTGAATAATCATTTTTTCTGCTTCATACAAAGTTAACTAAGATCATGTTATGCTCTCGTCCTGTTTTCATCCCAACCGCACATTTTTAAATCACATTAATCATGTCACTTTTTTCTAATAGTTTGGTAATTCATTTAAAAGGCATCAAAGGGGATACCAAACCATTTACAAAATCACATACACTGCTAATCAAAGAAAAGAGAAAACAATCAAAGCATCTGCTTATTACAAAGTACACATGAAAGAAGCAAAAAGAGGGGGCAAGCATCAAAGCAAACACGAATAAAATAAACGATTTTATTTCATACCTGAAAGAACTTATTCCATACACTGGTATTTCCAAGACTCAATGGATGCTCTCCATGAGTTATATCTGATCTTGAAAGCATCCCACTTGTCTCAGATCGTAACTCATTGTCACAAGTTGTGCATTCTTCCAACCTCCTTGTAATTTCTGACTGACCAGGATGGAAAAGGTCAGAATCCTCTTTCAAAGAGCAAAGGTTGAAAACCACAAAGAAAGAAAAACAAAATCAGGACAAAAAAGTATAGCCTCATTATGCAGCAATCTCATGACAACAATCAGTAATTGATGATAGGTTAAGGGCTATCTTTTGGGGTCTCCTTTTTTTACACCAAGGCAGATATAGGAAACAATGGCAAAAGGCTTGTCAGAAGAAATGTTTTCCAAATCAAAGAACAGAAGTCCTTCTTTGAACCTACCTCAAGAACTGTAATTTGGTGGCCACTGTATAATCACCACTACCATCACTAAAGAAGTCGTCGCTACATCGGCGCCATCATCGGCCACCACAATGGATTTCTCAACAGCTACCAGAGGATTCAAAGCATCAAGGACTAATTGACCATCATTGCCACTATACTGTCCGTAGTAAACATCACTAGACATAATAACAGCATGACCACTGTTTATTAGACAGCCACCAGAACTACCACCTCTAATTAGATGACAACTACTGTTCCAAAGAAATTCTTTCACATACAATAACCATTTTCATGAATTGAATGGACCCTTACAGAAATTAGGCTATGAAACTAGACAGAGATAGCCGATTGTCAACTTGAAATGATATATGGCCCAGAAGAAAAAAAAAAAATTGATTAGGAAAAGGAAGTGAAGTTAAAAAAAAAAATACATGAGTTGTCCTTCCTTCTAAATTTCATGAAAACAAAAAGAAAGACAAACCTAGTGTTTCTAACCTCTGACATTTCAGTCAAGCATGCAGCGTTCTGATCAGGAAAGTGAAGAGAAGTGGGAAGGTATAATTGCAGAATAAAATGTTTCCTCTGTTTGGCTTGTAAGAAGTACTTCCTCTGTTTGTTATCAAAAGAAGAAGGAAATTGGTGGAAACTGGGGACACAATTATCTCGGAGCCCATCTCATTTCCAACCAGGAGTAGGAGAAAATGGAAGAAAGATATTTCGTCAGAGCACTTAGCTATTACCATTCTCACTTTTTCTTAGGGGTGCATGAAGTAAATCCAAAGGTTATATTGACAGAAGAGGAGGGTTTAATCAGTTCGTCACCAGCTCAATCGGGGAATCCATAAGAAGGGCGATGACCCACCTAATTTGCATGAAAATTTGTCAATGTGAACATAGGAAATTCTCCTGAGGAAGTACAAAGTTCTACTTCTAGCGGCAGCATGGTCTCATATGGCAAGCTCAACATTTCCAAAGTTAAAATTGAACAATCTTGTCTTATGGCTATTGTTTCCTTTAGGCCTAAACTAGTCCAATCCTTATCCCATTCATTGTTTCCAGAGTTGTGAGTTACGATTTCGCTTTCATGTCTTAGATGTAATTTCACTCTGGTATTTCCCTATGACCTTGTCCTGGGAAAGAGAGAATACATAAGGAACTCACTCAACTCACCAATCAAAGAACATTCTAATAGATTATCCATATTTTTTTTTAATGGATATTTTTCCACTGTATATGCATCCTATCAGGGACGCAAAACTAAATTTATCAACATCTTCTTTACCTGTAATTACCCTTTCTCTTCTTTTTCCCTACAATATGCATCCTACCAGCAGTGGTAATAGAGGAACCTTATTCTTGCAAGCAAAGGAATGCCAAACATGGGGAAACAACAATGCTGTGGACTAGCCATTTGCTTACAGGATTCATTAAGAGCTCTCCCTTAAAATTCTTGTACTGAGATCTTTTCTTTGCCAGCTCAGAAGACCAAAGCCCACGATCAGCCGGCAGATATCCCAGCAAAAGCTGTTACAGCAGAATTTGTCCATTAAACCCAGTCTTATAGATTGTAAAGCACTTATAACGCAGAAACACTTGTCTTTGTCTCATAAATCTTGCAAATAAAAGTGAAACCAAAAATATGGGAAAGATTAAGCCAAATTGAGGGTAAGAATCTATAACTGTACTTCATCAAAACTAGAACGAATGACATACAAACAAAGAGTAGAGCATTCCTCCTATTCAAGACCACAATTTTCTACAGAAGATAAGGGAGGAAAAGCAGAGTGAAGGAAGTAGCACACGATACCTTCCACACAGCGGAACGAATTCCCGCACCATCCGGTATGCCCTGAGAGGCAATCTTCCTCAACTCCCGCATATCTACAACCTTTCTCGACAGCTGAATATCACCGAACACAGCCCAGCAAACACATCAACTTTCCCCAAAACAACCAAATTTCACCGCAGAGAAAGAGAACAACAGGACAAGACACGCTCACCTCGGCCAAGAGCTGCGACTGCCTGGAAATCTCCTCCGCCGACGGGCCACTGGATTCCCGGCTCTCGCCGCCGTCGCCATCCCTCGGCTCCTCAGCCTCGGGCTCCGGCGGAGGCTCCCGCCGGGCAGCCGACGGGGGCGGCACGGGCAGCGGCGGCCGGGTCAGCGGCTCGGCGGGGGCGGCCGGGGCATCGGGCGCGGGGCGATGGGGGCGATCGTCGGCGCGAGGCGGGGCCGAGATCCAGATGGAGCTGTTGAGCCAATCGGGGACCTTCTTCTTCGTCGTCGCCGCCTGGTGCGCGTCCATGGACGCGCATGCAGGCGAAATGCAAGCGGCGGAGGCGGAGGTGGCGGCGGCGGCGGCGGCGGGAGGCGGGAAGAGATCCGATGCCGGGGCCGAGCTTCCGCTAGGAGCTCGCGGGAGGCGATGATCCGAGCGCCGTCGGCGACGGGAGCGAAGGGAAGAGAGAGAGAGAGAGAGAGAAACGGCGGAAATGGGGAAGCGAGAGAGAGAGAGAGAAGTTGGAGGAGGAAGAGATCACGTGATCCGCTCGTGCTGGTGATCGGCCTTCACGCTGGCAATGTTCTCATTCTTCCTTACTATTTAGTATCTTGGGACTTTTTTTTTTTTTCATTTTTCTAAATATTTAATATAATTCCTAAATTTTTCATTTATTCAATCCAATTCATCAAAATTTCTAGGGAAAATTTCAAATAAAGACCTGAAGTGGAGCCATTTTTTCAACAAAGGACCTAAAGTGCACACTGTCTCAAATAAGGACTTAGAGTGGCTAATTTAATCTCAATTAAAGGACCTAAACATCTAATTTTATTCACAACCAGTGGTACTTTTGTCCAATAACATTGTTGTTTTTTTTTTGTCTCTCTTTCTTCTTTTTTCTTTCCTCATCTTTCTCACTCTCTACATCACCTCCATTATCAGCCCCTCAATCGCTCTTTGTGTCGTCTCGTTATATGACCAAGATTAGGTTTTCTTTAATACGAGTCATTACAATGTAGTCTAACTCGTTGAAAATTTTAAATTTCACTCCTCAAAATGGTTTGTAGATAATTCCACGAAGTCGAAATGAGCTTTCAAAAATAAGTTCTTTTTTCCAACATTCATCGCAAATTCTTATCTCAAAGCCATAGTATGAATCTACTTTTGCTGAAACTCAACTTTTTGTCCACCTCCCAAGCTATGCAACTAATCCCTTTGGCAATATATTTCTCTTGCCTCAAGAGTGCATCAAACTCCACTTATTCTAGGCCTTCTGCTAATCCAACAACTGCAAATTCTTGTGCTGTTTTTGGTCCTGCTTGCCAACAACAAAGTAGCAATATCCAAGTATCGCCAGATCGTCTTGTTTGACTAACTTATGCCTCTATTCAATTAACACTTGGTGATCAACAGTTTCACACCAAAGAACAATTTTGTTGCAGCTGGCAACTATTTCAACCTCGACAAGAGTTTGCCTCATTAATTTCAAATTTGGGTTTGCCTGTCTTGCGTATATTCAATCTTTCAAAGATCCCATTTCCCCTTTGCAATACCAATGCCTCCTTTCCATAATTCCTAGTCTGGAGACACCCACTAACACTCTTGCCATTTTCATCAATACAGCTCTTCTCCTCAATCGATACCCTATCTTGAGATTAATCATTAGTCGTATATGATATCATATCATTAACTGTAGAAACTGTTGTACTTCGTTGCCCCATTGCGGCCATTGACAAGTCCTATTCAAGCTCTCGACCTCATCGACCACTGCCCTTGATAGAAAATCTAGCATCATCATTGTCAGATGGAGGTCAATCCGAACTTTAGGCTAAGCACAAGCGGGCCAAGAATTGATGCATCTTGAGGAACTAAGGATTTTAGCATCCGAGTAGGTGGCCAATAGCAAATAACTCCAATCCAACTTATTGTCAATAGGACCAACTACGTGATGACATGAAGCTCACAAGGTCGCTGGTAGGGCCCTGATTATGATGTTGAAGAAGGAGGCAATGTAGAGTGAAGGAGGAGATGTAAGGAAGATGAAGAAATTAAAAAAAAAAGGGAAAATCTCAAATAAGGGCCTGAAGTGGGTTCATTTTCTCAAGAAAGGATCCAAAGTGGACACTGTATTAAATAAGGACCCATATCTCAAATAAGGACCCAAGCTTTCAATCTTATTTATAGCTTGGGGTAATTTTGTCCAAGAACATTTTTTTCTTTAATTTTTTTAATTTCTTCATCTTCCTCACACCTCCTCCTTCATTCTACATTGCCTCCTTCTTCAACATCATAATCAGGGCCCTACCAGCGACCTTGTGAGCTTCATGTCATCACGTAGTTGGTCATATTGACAAGAAGTTGGATTGGAGTTATTTGCTATTGGCCACCTACTCGGATGCCAAAATCCTTAGTTCCTCAAGATGCATCAATTCTTGGCCCGCTTGTGCTTAGCCTAAAGCTCGGATTGACCTCCATCTGATGATGATGATGCTAGATTTTCTATCAAGGGCAGTGGTCGATGAGGTCGAGAGCTTGAATAGGACTTGTCAATGGCCGCAATGGGGCAACGAAGTACAACAGTTTCTACAGTTAATTATATGATATCACATACGGCTAATGATTAATCTCAAAATAGGGTATCGATTGAGGAGAAGAGCTGTATTGATGAAAATGGTAAGAGTGTTAGTGGGTGTCTCCAGACTAGGAATTATGGAAAGGAGGCATTGGTATTGCAAAGGGGAAATGGGATCTTTGAAAGATTGAATATACACAAGATAGGCAAAACCCAAATTTGAAATTGATGAGGCAAACTCTTGTCGAGGTTGAAATAGTTGCCAGCTGCAACAAAATTGTTCTTTGGCGTGAAACTGCTGATCACCAAGTGTTAATTGAATAGAGGCATAAGTTAGTCAAACAAGACGATTTGGCGATGCTTGGATATTGCTACTTTGTTGTTGGCAAGTAGGACCAAAAACAGCACAAAAATTTGCAGTTGTTGGATTAGCAGAAGGCCTAGAATAAGTGGAGTTTGATGCACTCTTGAGGCAAGAGAAATACATCGCCAAAGGGATTAGTTGCATAGCTTGGGAGGTGGACAAGAAGTTGAGTTTCAGCAAAAGTAGATTCATACTATGGCTTTGAGATAAGAATTTGCGATGAATATTGGAAAAAAGAACTTATTTTTGAAAACTCATTTCGACTTCGTGGAATTGTCTATAAACCATTTTGAGGAGTGAAATTTAAAATTTTCAACGAGTTAGACTACATTGTAATGGCTCGTGTTAAAGAAAACCTAATCTTGGTCATATAACGAGACGACACAAAGAGCGATGGAGGGGCTGATAATGGAGGTGATGTAGAGAGTGAGAAAGATGAGGAAAGAAAAAAGAAGAAAGAGAGACAAAAAAAAAAAAAAAAAAAAACAACAATGTTATTGGACAAAAGTACCCATGGTTGTGAATAAAATTAGATGTTCAGGTCCTTAATTGAGATTAAATTAGCCACTCTAGGTCCTTATTTGAGACAGTGTGCACTTTAGGTCCTTTTTTGAGAAAATGGCTCCACTTCAGTTCTTTATTTGAAATTTTCCCTTAAAAAAATTAAAGAAAAAAATGTTCTTCGACAAAACTACCCCAAGCTATAAATAAGATTGAAAGCTTGGGTCCTTATTTGAGATAAAATTAGCCACTTCGGGTCCTTATTTGATACAGTGTCCATTTTGGATCCTTTCTTGAGAAAATGAACCCACTTCAGGCCCTTATTTGAGATTTTCCCAAATTTTTATAACAAAATCAAATCAATCATTCAACACTAGTCATTGGTTTTTCGTACTCATACTATACTCATACTATTGCTTGGATTTTATGATATATTTTCATTTCAATGGGTTTCCTAAATCATTAAAATAATATGATGTCTTTTTATTACCTTTGCATATTTTTGTCTCTATAAATATAAGTATTGTTCTAGTTGAATATATTTTAGCTTACGATTTTTACAATAGTGAAAATATAACCTTGTTTAGAGTTATATCATATTCATATTTCTTTATTTTAAAAGTAAGTGTTTGTATAAGAATATCTTATTGACCATACTAATTTATCAATAAATTTCTATTATTTATATTAATCTCAATCTTCTTTCAAATTTTTTAGATAGATAAATTTTTCAAAATTTTGTATTTCGTGTATTTTTAATTAAAATAATTAAATCTGTAAATCATGAAATTAAAACAGTAAGAATATCGATCCAATACAACTCTAAATGAGGTTTGTGGAGATATAAGTAAAAATATACTTAAATGGAACTATCGTAATATTCGTAAAGACCAAAAGGTTAAAAAGTAATAAAAAGATGGACATGTTTTATTTTTATTTTTGATATAGGAAATGGATTGAAATAAAATAAAAAATTCAAAATTCATGCGACTATGTAAACTTCTAACTTTTCTAAGGAAAGTTGAGAAACTAAATTGAATATTTAGTAATAGCTCAATGATCATATTAAACAAATTAAAAATTCAAAGATTATATCCAAAGTTTAAAGACTACTTATATCACTTTGACTTCTTCTTTTTTTTTCAATGATGCT
Source organism: Eucalyptus erythrocorys (assembly GCA_014182555.1). Classification (NCBI taxonomy): domain Eukaryota; kingdom Viridiplantae; phylum Streptophyta; class Magnoliopsida; order Myrtales; family Myrtaceae; genus Eucalyptus; species Eucalyptus erythrocorys. The sequence continues at coordinate 34,355,041 of CM024604.1, forward strand.
TTTGTATTTTCACTTGTAGCCCTTGTAACTTTATCTAGCTACAACTCATCCCCCTACTTTTCTCCGATCTATCAATTGAAGTTCTCAAATTTGAATGAAATTACTAAATCACCAAATCACGCTCGATACTTTTATATAAATGGAAATTTGCACTTTGATCTTTATATTGAGATAATTATCAATAAAATCCTAAATTTTATATATGGACATAAATTCAATTCTAAACTTTAGTTTGTCTAATTTAGTCCTAAACCATTTGATGGTTTGTCAAAGTAGTCTTTTCGGTCAATTTTGCCTAATCATTCTACATAGCAAAATCAGTGATGCATGGACAATTTTTGCAAATTTTTTTTAAAGAATATTATGTATTTTATTATTATTTTTATTTCCTCTTCTTCTTTTTTTCCCACCATTGGCCCGTGAGGGTTGGCAACCATTGACCAATGGTGAAAAAAAAAAAAAAGAATAAGAAAGGAAAAAATCACAAGATTTATTAAAAAATTCTAAAATTTTTAAAAAAATTGTAAAAATTATCCACATTAACTCTAATCATGCTACATAGAATGGTTGGTATCCGCATTGATTATTACTGACTAAAATCAATCAGAATGACTACATTGACAAATCATCAAAATGCTTATAGCTAAATTGGCCAAATTAAATTGAATTGACATTCATACAATACATTTTAGATTTTTTTGATAACTTTTCCTAAAATATACTAATATCGCATTTAGCGGATATAAATGAAATACCGAAGACAATCGACAATCTCTTTCCCGGAATCATACCGCGTCTCAAAAACCAGTGTTGCTCCACATGATGCTGGTAATACATCATTGCCAATCCAAAGTGTAATCATGTGCTCGGACCAACACCCACGTTGACAGCCCCATGAACACGCTATTTTTCTTCTTTCTTCTCGGTGGAACCCTACTACACCACTCGTTACACGAGCAACTTTCGGGAACATGCCCAAAAGGCGCATATTATGCCAAAGAAAGAAAGTGTGACTTGTCCCCGACTCAAAGATGGTTGAAGATGGTCGTCTTTCGGCCTTAAATAGACAAAATGACACAAATATTTATTGAATTTTGTTTTAATATATAATATGATTCTTGAATTTTGTGATTCTCGAACTATAACCCAATATATAATGTGGTCAATAAACTTTCAGCTATTCATTATGGTAATTGGACTTTTGATATATGTTCAGTTTAGTCCGTTTCAACATTTTTATATAGTTTAGAAATTAAATTGAACATGTACAAAAAATTCATAATTAAAAGTTCATTAATAGACTAAAGTTCATAAACTGTATTAAACAAATTAAAAATTTATAGATCATTTACACATTAAGTCAAATTTTATGCTTTAGATATAATGCTTTGTTCCCAACTGAACGTGCTAGATTTCGAAAATCGTTGCAAGTCAATTTATAGCTTTATTTGATGAAAAAAGAATTTATGTGACACTTGAATTTTTGACCCATCATATTAGTGAGTCAGAAACATGGAAATTAGCAGTGATAATAGATTAGTTAAATTGACACTATCGAAAAATGTGTCAATGCGAAATTTAAAGACAACGGTTTTTGAACCGTAATTTTTGGGACTTATTAGATAAATTCTAGATTTAATTTATAGTCCCTAGTGTCTAACGTACAGGAAAAATCAGACACAATGATTCCATTTTTTCTCAAGAACTGCTCTCCTCCCTCCCTGCCTCTCTCTCTCTCTCCGTTGCCATGTGGCAAATAGTGAGCCTGGCATCGCCGCCACATGCATCCGACGAAATTGCATACTAGTGACGCGGCCAACAAACAAAGCATGTCCAAGACCATCTGTAATTCGGCCGTGTAACGCATAAGGGCTTTGCTGTGGACAGCCCTGATCGATCACTGACTGATCCATGCACGATCTGTGAACGTGCTCGATCCGTCCCATGCGCGATACAGGGGATGATCCGTGCACGACCAATGACCGACTCCTGATCAATGCTCGGCCAGCCCCTGCGCAACCTGGAGTTGTTCACCTACTCCGTGTCAAGCACCCATGATGACCTTGATCTTGCTTCTGACATGTGCCTATGGCTGTTTTCCAATGTCTGCAGCCATTAGCCTGATATGTAGACTTGACAGGATTCAAACTCCATCGTTGGATTGGTGGGACGATCAACGGCGGGCATAAGATCCGAACTTGTGTAAATAGGGGTCCCTCCTCCTCATTTGAGCTCAGCTCATTTATAGTGAATACACTTGCTCCTTTCTACAGTTGACTGTTGTGTTCGTGCGTGTGAGTGAAAAGGCTAACTTGGGATCACCTAAGGCTGCATGGTGTTTAATTGATCGTGTTCGACCGACTCGTGACAAGTGGTATCAAAGTGATCGTTCCAAGCGCAATGGCCAATCCTCATGTCGATGTCCCGATCGTGCAAGGTGATGACCAAGAAGATTGTGGGCATCCAACCGAGAAAGGCACCCAGTTGAAGAAGAACCGTTCTGTCTTGAGCTTGAGGGATCCAAAGGGTGATTTGGAGAACCAAATGACTGTCTTAGAGGAGACCGTCACGAACGTCCAAGCGTTGATTGACAACCCAAACCAGACCATCCATGGAGCGGAAGTCAACAGGGAGGAGTTCTTGGCCGAAGTGCAAGAACTCAAGGCCAGCATGGGAGAGCTCCGTGTCGAGGTGTTGGAATCCCTCATGCACGAGCTATAGCAACAAGACAAGACCTGGGAGGCCACGATGGTGGCCATGCACGTGGAGATGGCCGAGTTGAAAAGCTAGCTCGCCGAGCTTGAAGCTGCATGCGTTAATGGGGTGATCTCTGTGCAACCGTGTGCCGATGCACCCAATTTGAAAGAGTTCAAGGGCTCATAGGTGGAAAAGAACGTGGACAACTTCTTGTGGTACATGGAATGATACTTCTAGACCATAGGAGTGACCAACGACGTAATTCGGGTAAACACCACAACTATGTATTTAGCTGATGATGCGCTGCTATGGTGGTGTCGTCGGTCGGATGATAGGAGTGGCAACCCTATCACGACATGGACGAAGTTCGTGGAGGAATTTCGGCGAATCTACTACCCCAGTTATGTGGAGGAGGAACCTTGCGGGGAACTCAGACGCCTGGAGCCGAAGGGTAGAGTTTGTGACTACATGAAACGATTCTTGGAGCTGCTGCTCTAAATCTTGTCCATGACCAAGATGGAGGCATGCCATCAGTTCATGAACAGACTCAAACCATGGGTCAAGCAAGAGCTCAAACGATGCCATGCAACAGAGTCCCTCGTGGAATATAAGCCGTCATCCTCGGCTAAGCCGGACCCTTGTTTGAGAGAAAATACCAATGGTGGGGGAGATCAGAGCCTATACCACCGTCCGAACGGAGGCAAGCCACCATTGGTCCCTCCTAGGACTCAACCCGAGTCAAGCCATGGAGGATACCATCACAAGGTACACACTTACAAGTGCTTCTTCTACAACGGTCCCCATATGGCCTAGGATTGCCCGAAAGGAGGAAAGTTGGCGGCCTTGTGCAAGGAGAATGAACCACGAGAAGAGATGCGGTTGGGATTGTTGCAAATCCTTGGGTCGATCAAGGCCAAGAAGGACAAGGAATCCAAAGGGAAGATGTTCGTGGATGTAAAGATCGGTGGTGCCACGATGAGTGCGCTAGTGGATATCAAGGCTCCAACCTCTTCATATCCAAAGAGGCTGCGAAGAAGCTGAATCTTCCGATCGAGACGAGAAAAGCCGGTTAGCTTAAAACGGTGAACTCAAGAGAAGTCCCAACTAGCGGCGTGGCTATCGATGTAGAGCTTCACCTCGGTCCATGGACTAGCTGAGAGGACATTGAGGTAATCCCCCTTGACGACTATGATTTCGTGCTTGGCCTAGGATTCCCCGATCGGATCAATGCGAGATTTATGCCCTTCGCGGATTGTATTTGCATTCTAAATAAGCGGTGCCAATGCATAGTCCTGATCTACTCCGAGTCGGGATGCGATAGGAAGATGCTATCAGCCATGCAGCTAACAAAGGGGTTACGGAAGAGTGAGATGACCTTCTTGGCAGCATTGAAGGAGGAGGGCGTGGAAGAAAGTGAGGTACCAGGAGAGGTGGCCCGAGTCCTCAATGCCTTCCAAGAGGTGATACCTCTTGAGCTACCCAAAAAGCTGCCTCCTCGGAGAGAAATGGACCACTGGATTGAGCTTGTGCCTGATACTTGACCGCCGGCCATGGCACCCTATCACATGGCCCCACCTGAGTTGGAAGAACTGAGGAAACAACTCAAAGAGCTGCTTAACACAAGGTACATTCGGCCATCTAAGGCCGTGTTTGGTGCCCTGGCCTTGTTCAAAAAGAAACATGACGGATCACTTCGCATGCGCATCAACTACCAGGTGCTAAACGAGCTCATTGTCAAGGACAAGTACCTGATCGCTCTTATTGCAGACTTGTTCAATCAGCCCAAAGAAGCTCGATGGTTTTCCAAGCTTGATATTCGATTGGGATACTACCAAGATCGGATTGCCGAAGGGAATGAGCCGAAAACTGCGTGCATGACCCGCTACGAATCATACGAGTTCTTCGTCATGCCTTTCAACTTGACCAACGCGTCAGCTACATTCTGCACTCTCATGAACAAGATACTTCACCCGTTCCTTGATCGATTCGTTGTGGTTTACCTTGATGACATTGTTGTATACAGCCAGATGCTCGAGGAACACGTTGAGCACTTCAAACGAGTCTTCTAGCTCTTACGGGAAAATGATTTATATGTGAAACATGAGGAGTGTGCCTTCGCACAAAAAGAAATCCCTTTCCTTGGGCACATTGTCGGGTGCAAATGAGTGCGGATGGACACAACCAAGATTCGTGCCATTGTTGAATGGGAGCCACTAACCAAGGTGACGGAGTTGAGATCCTTTCTCGGACTCACAAATTACTACCGACGTTTCATCTGAGGATATTCGAGCCTCACCATGCCACTCACGGATATGTCGAAGAAAGAAAGGCCGTGGGAGTGGATAGATCGGTGTCAAGAGGCGTTCAATCAGTTGAAGCGGGCCATGACCAAAGAGCCACTGGTCATGCTACCCGACCACACCAAGCCTTATGAGGTAGAAACCAATACTTCTGATTTTGCTATCGGTGGTGCCTTGATGCAGGAAGGGCATCTGATTGCCCTCAAGTCTCAGAAATTGAACAATACCAAACAATGATACACGGTCCAAGAGAAGGAAATGACCATGGTGGTGCATCGCCTTTGTACGTGGAAGCACTATCTCTTGGGATCATTGTTCGTTGTGAGGACCGACAACATGGCCATGAGCTACTTCCAAATTCAAAAGAAGCTCAGCTTGAAGCAAGCTTGGTGGCAAGACTTCCTAGCCAAGTTTGACTATGTGCTGGAGTACAAGCTCGGAAAGTCTAATTTCATGGCCGATGCCTTAAGCAGGAAGCTCGCGTTGGCCAATGTGGTGAGTCGACCCAACTGTCCATGGATTGACTGTATCAAGGAGGGGCTGAAGCATGACCAAACTGCCCAAGCCCTCCTTTGATACGCCCAAGAGGGTAAGACGAGACGGTTTTGGTGAGAGGATGATCTCCTCTACACCAAGGGACGGTGACTATATATGCCGTTCTATGGGAACCTCTGGAAGGAGGTGATGCACGAGTGCCACAATTCCAAATGGGCGGGTCATTCGGGAATCCACCGCACCATGGCACTCATTGAGGATCAATACTATTGGCCACACATGCAGGATGACACCGAAGCTTATGTGCAAACATGTCTTGTGTGCCAACAAGACAAGATAGAACAACGGTCTCTAGTGGGGCTCCTTGAACCGTTGCCCATCCTAGAACGTCCATGGGAGAGCATCTCCATGGACTTCAGCGTGAATTTGCCAAAGTCCAAAGGGTGTCGGACCCTCATGGTCATGGTGGATCATTTCTCTAAGTATGCGATGTTCATGCCAACCATGAAAGGTTGCCCAGCTAAGGAAGCAACCAAGCTATTCCTCAAGCACGTCGTCAAGTATTAGGGCATTCCTCACACGATTGTGAGCAATCACAATCCTCGATTCACCGAGCAGTTTTGGGCCGAGCTTTTCAAGTTACTAGGGACGAACCTCAACTTCTCAACGAGCATGCATGCCCAAATCAACAGACAGACGAAGCAGGTGAATGCTCTCCTAGAAATCTACCTCCGGCACTACATGAGTAGCATGCAAGTGAATTGGGAATGGCTGATTGACATGGCCCAATTTTCCTACAACTTGCAGCAGAACAAGTCCACAAACCAAAGCCCATTCAAGATCGTGATCAGGCAATAACCGCTTACACCAAGCGCGATTTGCCTCGAGATATCAAGGAAGTAGCCCTTCCGTGTACAAGTTCACTAAGGAATGGGATGAATATGCGGACTTGGCGTGGGCATGCCTAAATAGAGCCGTGAAACGCACAAAGAAGTGGGCCTACAAAAAGCGACGGCACATGGAATTTCAGGGTGGAGACTTATTGTTGGCTAAGCTGCCTTGGTCCTTTGGTACTGGGATGTGCACAAAGGGCTGATCTGTCATTATAAAGGCCCTTTGTGAGTGTTGCAACGGATTGGGAATGTGGCATACAAGCTAGATTTGCCGGCCAAGCTCAAGGTGCACCCCATGTTCCATGTGAGCATGCCGAAACCTTTCCATGCGGACGAGGAGGATCCGGATCGAGGCGAATCACAGCGAGCACCCTTAGGAGTGAAAACCTCCTATGATTGAGACATTGAATGTATTATGGCGGACGGGATCATACAGAAGAGATATTGTGTGTCAAAGAATGAATACCTCGTCCGATGGAAGGGCCTTCTCGAGAGCAAAGCGAGTTGGGAACCATCCGAGGGCCTATGGTAGTTCAAGAAGCACATCAAAGCTTTCCATTTCACAGACGTGACGAGGGCGTCGCCCGATTAGGTGGGGGAGAATGACACGGCCGATGGACAAAGCATGTCCAAGACCGTCCGTGATTTGGCCGTGTCACGCACAAGGGCTTTGCTGCGGACAACCCTAATCGATCCCTGATTGATCACTAACCGATCCATGCACGATCCATGAGTGTGCCCGATCCGTCCCATGCGCGATACGGGGGATGATCCATGCACGACCAGTGACCGAATCATGATCAATGCTCGGCCAGCCCCTGCATAACCTGGAGTTGTTCACCTACTCCGTGTCAGGTGCCATGCTCGCCCATGCTGACCCTGATCTTGCTTCTGACATGCACATATGGCTGTTGCCTATAGCCATTGAGTGGCCTGATATGTAGACTTGACAGGATTCAAACTCCACCGTTGGATCGGAGGGACGATCAATGGCTGGCATAAGACCCAAACTTGTATAAATGGGGGTTCCTCCCCTCATTTGAGCTCAGCTCATTCATAGTGAATATAATTGCTCTTTTGCGCAGCCGATCCTTGTGTTCTTGTGTGAGTGAAAAGGCTGACTTGGGATCACAAATCCTAAGGCCACATGGTGTTTGATCGATCATGTTCGACTAACCTGTGACACTAGACTATTAGTTTGGTCTCTCTCTCTCTCTCCAATCACTCGCTCTTCCTCCCAATCGCTCACTACCCCTAATTTTCTTGATTTTGCTCACAAGATCAAGGCACTCAAGCTACGTCAAGTCTCTTCTAGCCAAGGCGAGGGGTCGAAGCTCGGTTTTTTTGCAAGTTTAGGTTGGGTTTGCTCGTTGAGGCAAGTGGGATTCCAATTCTCTATGCTATGTTGATTTGCTTGTTATGCGGATCGATGAAACTTGCCTTTGATGTGCAGGTTGCTTGTCTGTGTTGTCTTGACTTGGTTTATAGTAATTTGAGGCGGATTATGTTATTGTCGCAGGTTGATCAAAGTTCAGATTTCATGCAATGCATCGGGAGATGTTTGAGGGATCGTTAGGACTACAATTTGGTCAATTTAAGCTCGATTTTGGTTTTGCATGTGGTCGTGGGTTCGATGTGAGGCTCGATGATGGTGGGTCTCGGTGGTTTCGGTGTGAGGGCTCCGTGGTCCCGAATTGTCAATGGCTCGATTTGTGAGGTTTTGGTTGAGGTTCGATCGTGGGTCATCGATGCTTGTCTATGAGGTTCGGTGGTGCACAAGTCATGCCATAAGATCGTGTGGTTGCTAGGCTCCTTAATTAGATCGTTTTGGGTGTAATTTTGGATGTGCATGATAGTGGCAAGAACTTAGATAGGGTCGGCTACGGTGGTGGTGTGTTTGATTGATGAATTTGCAAGAGGTGTATTGTCTTACGTTTGAAATTATACGATGGTAAAGCTTTGGAAGAGGTTCGACTAGTGCATGGTTCGGTTAGGTCGTGAGTAGTGTCAGTTTTTTATGATTCTAGACTTAAAATTGTGCCAAAAAAGTGCAAGATATGTTCGGCTAGTGGTGTGGTTGGTGTAACCGGATTGTGTCTTTGGTAGTCGTCAATTTTGAGTCAAACTAGTCTTGGATCATCAGAAGGATGCAACCGTGTATTTGGGATTGAGTCAATCCTAGTTACGAGTTGTTTTTTGAGGTAAAGTATGCATGTTTAACAATAGGATGGAGAGCATACTGATAATGCCCCGTGGAGTCGGAAAGAAATTCGGGATACCCAGAAAGAGCGTACCCTTAATGCCCTAGAGTTTGAGATGCCATGTTCAGTGGACCATGAAGCCTACACAGGCCGGAGAGCATAATGGCATACACCGTGGTAGACTGAAGGATGCACCAGAATTTTGCTAGACAGGAGTTTATTCCTGCTTATGTGGCTCAGCAAGCGCACCACCTAAAACGTGTAAATCGTATACGTATGTGAGGTTGAGTCATTCATTAAGGTCATTAGGTTCTTACGTGAGGTTGAGTCATTCATTAAGGTCATTAGGTTCTTATGTCATGAGTCTATATATACTTGAGTCCTAGTGTTACAATTCACTTGTCCTTAGTCTTATATAGAATTGCTTATGCTGTAGTCATTGGGTGAATCGAATATCTTACATAGATTTTTCATATGTATGATGGGTGAATCGTATGGGATAGATTTTTGGATATTTCATTTGCTAAGCATTAGCTCATCCTTGTTGATATTCACATTTTTTCAGATCCAGAAATATGGCTGCGATTCTTGCTACCCCTATCTCTCGTTACAGCGTCCTAGTAGACTTCGAGGGGCGATTGTATGAGCTCACTCCTTTCCGTCCGTGGTTTTTGTGCGGTACATTTCCACGCCGCGGGTAGACATAGGCTCGCCCGTTGGCTATGTTGCCTACAGCTTAGTGGCGATCTACGCCAAGATCGACGTAATCCTGATAAGTCCTCTGCCACTCCCGAAGGATGGCAGCGGTAGGGAGTCGTAGCAAAGGGAGATGACGGTGGTAGGGATCCATTTTTGGAGGCACAATCTTGACACTTTTTTGGAGATAGGACCATTGCAGTCGAGTGATGGATGGGTGTAGATAGCTCGTGGGGCTTAGTCATGATGGTATATATCTTTTTAACCTTCTAGTGTAGCCCGTTGAAAATCACCCATGTTTATAAATAATATACGAAATAAAAGTCAATGGTTGCGCTTCTCTTGCATTCCTTCATTATTGTATTGTTTGTTTGATGCTTCAATTTCAACTTCCGCTTGTGTTACAAAGTGAAAAAAGTAAATCACTCATGTTAGTACGTGGCAAACTGGGATACCACAATTTATAGATTTGAATCGACTCCTAAAATCTGATGGACTCGAGATGATCCTGAGAATGTTAATGAAATGATTCCATGGCCTACTCTTCATCAAGTCAATACTATAGGGCTCAAAAACGGGGGGATTCAAATTGCATCTCGGACAAGAAACTTCTCCCATTAAGTGAACTAGGAACAAGCTTAGTGGTTGACCGGTAAATTTATCCAAGAGTTAATATTGCAAAAAAACTCTAAATTGACACATTTATAACAAATATACCTCAAACTAATTTTTTGACATCAATCAAACACTCAAAAATGGTATATTTATGACAAATTAACCTTCCATTAGTTTTCATTAAATAAGTTCAATACAACGAAAAATTATAAACTAATACATATTTAATAAACGGAATGTAAAACCCTAAATCGGTACATTTATAAACTGTCACGATTACAAAATTTTATGATAAGTAACAAAAAGTAAATTTGTTACAAGTGATAAATTAATTTAAAATAAATTTGTCACGTGCGTACCAATTTATTCATGATATTAACCCTTTTATTCAAAAACCTCGAAAGAGCACAAGCAACTATTGAATTCTGTTTTGTAGGCTTTTCTTGGAACAAACTGATTTGTCAAATTTAGTAGCTGCAACATCTGCCTTGATAATATAGATTTAGTAAGACATAATCTAAAACTTATGACACTTCAGTGGATCTATAAAAGGTAAGGCAGTTATTTAGTGGAGTTGTCCAATTAATACTTATCAGGTGAGAGAACTTCCTTGATTTAGCCGGCTTCTGCAAAAGACGTGGATGGATTTTCCGTAAACTGCTATGCCACTTGCTAGCGTTACCCGACAAGGGAGTTAATTTGGAAAGGTTGGCTAGCGATTGCTCATGTCTTCATGGTCCATCATGATGCATTTAACGAAGGTTTGGGTAATGAGAAAATGGAACTCTATGCGTTTAGACAACCGAATCACACGAATGCCAATACGCAGAACACTAGTCGAAGCGATCGGGCCAAAGATTAAGGAGACCTTAGTTGTATGGTGACCGAGAATTGAATAAAAAACCGACAAAAGCACCGTATGAGACAAAGATCCTCTGTCCCTTGCACCGGGTTTGTGGTAAAGAGGAACAGACTCAGACTGAAGCTTCGTCCATCTGCGCTCTAATCGAATATTGACAAGAGAAAATAAGGAGATGCATTTGCTCTTTCCTCCAACATGAGTCTGTCATGAGAAGTAAGACAAAGTAACTTGCGCAGGTCCAATTGGGGTATGGTTGAGAGATCTACCTCATCTTCCCTTTCTGAATAAACAGTTAATTCCCATGCCATTCTCAAAATGGAACAAATCTGGTCGAACTCCCCCAAACCATACACCAATTCAGGCAAAGTCAGCACCCATCTTATGAACTCTGCTGTGTTTCTTAAATTGAATAGTTCCAACGATTCTACAAATGAGGAACTTAACTTTGACTCAGAGTATCCCAAAGAAGGGATTCTTAATCGCTGAGTCCAGCTCGGAACCGGCAGAGTTCAGCACAGCCATGTCAACCTTGTCCCTAGGCAGAAACAGGAATTCACCGCCTTCCATTTTCTCAAACCCGCAGAGTTCCAAAAACTCAACGCCTCCTTTCAATGCACCCACCCTCTCCTGCATGGACACATGCGGCAAGGTCAGAATCTTATTGAAGAAGCACACAAGCAAGGATAACCTATTACCATCGACGATCACAACTCCGCATGGCTCAAATATTCATGGTTTACATGTAGTTACATTTTTCAACTGATCTAGCAAAAGGAATAAAGTGATTTGCGCAAGCTGCCAGGAATGCACAAGTAGCTGACTTGGTTGTGTACAAATGACAAGTATGATAGCTTGACTCAAAGAACAACGGGCTTTACAGTAGATGTGGCTGCTACAATGTCCACAACTTTCTATTAATGCATTTGGAAATAATTTTTCTTATGCTGCTCTGCTTCATTACCAAAGGGAAAGAGAGAAACTAGGGATGGAAAGGAAAAAGGACTTAAGGGAGACGTAGAATATACAGCAGCTAGAAAAATTATGCTTTTGTTTGATAATATTGGCAGATTGGGTTAAAATAGATGGAAGAAAAGAAGCCACCAAAACTGGCAATTCTGGGTCTCAAGGACAGTAGTAGGTTTAAATCTCTCATGTATCTGGCAATCCATCGAGAAGGTTTTAATGCATTTCCAACAACCCAAATAATGATAACAAGATTCAAACCTGGAAGGATGGGTTAGTGACTCTGATCTTTCTGAATTTTTCCTCGTTAGGATTCTTGGCAACATTCCCTATGTAGGTTAGCAGAGTCTGGAATGCTCTCTTCACTTTAGCATCATCCTCCTATTTCAAGTAAAGCCAAAAAAACAAAAAAAAGAAATTAACAGCAACAGCAATGCAGCATAGTCACTACATAAGACCAACACTTCAAAAATATAGAAATTTTTTATCCATAAAAGCCATCTAGAATTATTGCCAGAAAAGCATAAACATAGCATTCTCCTCAAGAATAAAGTCGTCCTCTCTTATTACATTCAAAATTCTCGATACATGCATCAGAAATCAAAAGCAATTGATTCAAATAAAGAAGGGAAACGATAGAAGCGCATCATTTACGATAGAAGCGCATCATTTTTCAGGGAACATGAGGACATCACCATATGGACAGCATATAATAGTTACAGAAGAATGTACACATCGGCTTTTTACCTTGTGATTCTGCTTGAGCGATCTCAAACATTCTCTCATCTGCTCAGCCTTGGTGGCAGGTCTAATAGGCAGTGAGCTCTAGCACATAAAACAACAAAGAACTTAAACAAGGATCCCCAATGGATTTAAAGAACAACAAAAGGATAGAAGATTGTTTGATCAGTAAAGCCCATTACCTTCTTTTCCTCAATAACAGGTGTAGATGGTTTTGCAGTTGAAGGTTCTTCCGGTGGCAGTCCCAACTTCCGTCTTCTTTCTGCCTGTGAAGAGATCAAGCAGCTGCTAAGCCAACTTGTATATGGTTATAAAACTTGTACAGTTTGAAAGATGGTTCTAATAAAGAATATCGACATCACCCACGGCTCAATGGCATTTTCCTGTTGTTTCAGTATGTTCAGTGGGGAAACACGGGTCATGACCAGAAAACGATCGTATAATTCACAATCAGAAACAGATAAGATATAAGACCCTGCCTCATGTCCAAATGGTCTTAAAAACAGCTCTTTGCTTTCCCTCAGTAACAGCACCAACCTGATCCGCAAGTAGCTTTGTAGTTACTGTCTCAAAAATTGTTTCAAAACGAAGCCTGGTTTAGAAAGCATCTCAATGGTTTTTCATTTTGTTTGAATTCAGTTAATCCCAAGAATTCAACTGCAGGCATACAAGCTGCTGCCCTCCAATTGCTATTTTAAACTTCAGAGGTGATCATTGTTCTTACAACAAAAAAGCCATCAAGCAAAATCTCCATATAGCATTTTTGTTGTTGGAGGAATTGAGATATTTGTCCTCAAAACCAGCTTACAGTGACAAGTGTTCAAAAGCATTGGCTGACAAGCAATTCTGTTACTCTACTTTTGCAGTTCTTAGTATATAGTCAGGTTGATCAAAATCACACCCACCAGAATCTTTGATGGAACATCACTAGGCAGATATAAATTTAAAGAATCTGAAACTTGAATTTCCTTCTTGGAGTTATTTATCTTTCTAGTAAACTACAAATAAAACATCTAATGCTTGCAATAGGTGGTTGGGCTTATCTGAACTAAGCACTCTAACAGTTAGAAAAAAATGATGATCATGTGATAGTGACTTCATTGTATGACACTCAGCTTGAGTAGTTGTCTCTACCTAGTGCATCCCACATAAAAGAGATTTAGATGAGTAATGCATTATAACAAGATCCTATAACTAGAATGCTGCGACAACCAGAACATGCTCTACACCTTGTCCTCTTCCAATTTCTGACGAATTTTTTCTCTAGCCCTCCTCTCTTCCTCCTTCTCAGCTTTCCGCAAAGCCAACAAACTGGTAGAAGGGAAAAAAGGCCTTAGTCACAGCAACAGAAAACTGTTTGGAGTATTCTTAGGAGAATTCCTCATAATGATTGCATTATAAAACTATTTATAATATAAATTGATAACTAACCGTTTCCTTTCATTTTCCTCTTCAATTCGCTTTGCCTCTAGGAGTTCCTTGCCCACTCGAATCCTTTCCTGCAAAATTCGGCAGGTGGTTTTCACAATGAAAGTTGACAAGTAAACTATGAATATACTCCCAGAGGCAACCTTGCTACGCACGCTTAAAAGCTCATATTAAAAACCACTGAAAAGGTCAGTTGCAGAGTATTCCGAAAGGCGAAAGGTACAACCTAGATAACGATGATGCGCTATCTTTTAGATAGAAAATTTTTACAACCTAGACTCACTAGGCTTTCTTTTAGATTGAAAATTTAACCACAGCAGGTCATGAATTAGATTAATTTGTTACCAGAATGTTGCTTAAATTGATTTTCATGCTCACAGTTCTCACAGTTCATCTTTTCAATCTAAAAGAAAGCCTAGTGAGTCCACTGCTCCGATGTAACCAAAAAAAAAAAAAGATTCAATTTCACAGACAAATTGAAATCACCATGTTATCGAAATTTTTAATCCTTTATAAATTTCACAATCTAAATTCATTTTAACAAATATAATTTCTAAGACAAATTAAAGTTTGTCCATTTAATCGTTAAAAAGTGACGAATGGTAGTTCAATGTTTCACTATAAAAGAATGTATAGATTGCTACAAAATATGGAACTGCGTCACATGCACATCAAGATATGAACCAAGTTAGTAAACACCCCAACATTGCAAAAAAGAAAAAAGAGTGATGAAATGACTTGGAAAAATATGTGAATGAACAAAATTACCTTTTCTCTCTCTCTTTCCATCCTCTTTTCTTCCTCTTCTTTCTTCTTGCGAGCTCGTTCCCTATAGTTTGGTTAAAGGAAAGATCACCATGCAGTGAAATGAAATGTTTATGCTATGATTTTACCAATTAGGGAAATAAAAAGTAAGTTTTATCAAAGTACTTTGTCTTGTATCTAATGCAGATACAGTAAACATGAAAATATATATATATATATATATATATGTGTGTGTATATGTGTGTGTGTGTGTGTGTGTGTGTGTGTGTGTGAATGTAACATTTAATCATTTGTAAGATAAGATAAAAATGTCAACATGTGCAGATAGAAGTCAGAGAAAAATAATATTCAAGCAACATGTCTTCCTTGAAACCGTGCCTTAATTGACAACAGATGAATGCTAGAAAGTGCACAAACACTCACGCTTTCAGCAGTACCAGAATCCGTTCAATTAAATCAAAATCCCATCAAATTTAGGAATTATAGGAAATACTAAAAAGCACAGAAAAAGAGACAGTAATCATAGATGATGAATACTGTGGTCTAAACTGCCAACGATATACATTATTCCTTACTTAAGTTCTTGAGCTTTAAGCTTCACTTCTTCTGGCGTGAGAGACGGCTTAGGAGCTTCAGCTTTGGTGTTAACAGGCACCTGACAAACTCAAAAGACCTAAACAAAATTATACGAGGACAAGCTGAAGCTCAATAATCTAGAAGAGGTTTGTCACTTCAGTAAAATTTAGGCTTAAGTAAACAATAGTGATGTTCAATGTCCTGCAGCTTATCTATCAAACAAAATACAACAAGCATGCATAATGTGTAGTATAATCATGATACCATGACTACTATAAGTTCATAAAATGGCCAGAAGTATAGAAAGATCGATCCACCACAGTGAGCTAGTGCAATATCAGATGACTAAATATCATCGTCCCTTTTTCTTCTTTCTATTAAAGGTGTCTTTAGGTACTAAACCTAACATATCAATGCCAGGTAAACTATTCGTAGGAGCCAAACAGATATGTAAAAATGATAATACCCTATCATCTACTGAATAGAAGTTCAAACTAACAAGCCGATGATATTTCTCATTTTTTCTTTCAAAGAACCAACGCCACTCCTTCGCTTTCAAATAATGATGTATAGCCTCTTTCTTTTAGAACAAAGGCTGATGCATGAGCACATAATTTTCTAGTAATTTTAAGTGTCTCTTCTTTATTTGGTCTTTCCTTATGTTATTAGGTTATTAAGTGCTAATGTAATAGCCACATGACTTTTTAATGAGATTTGATGGTAGATGATCTTGACAATAGAAACAGTTTATGCTTAATTAAGGGTTGAGATCATCTTACATGGCTCAGCACCATATGTGCAAGAATGCCCAGTCATTAATAATTTGATTTTTTTTTTTTAGATGGTTAGTAACGTTGGTAAATTAGTTGCAGGTACGGACTAGGGAAAGCTTGAACCCAGCTGCTTCAACTTCAGCCACTCGAATTTTCAATATTCCATTTACAATTCTTGTGAGGTCTTTTCAATCACTTTGATTTCAGTTTCTTCTTCTATATAAATACCTAGAATGTCTAATTCCTGTTCCAGCTTCAATTCTTCTCAATTCAAACCCTTGCTTTTGGTTCTTTTTGTTGTTTGTTGCATGTTCGACTATTTAAAGGTGCAACCTTATATCCAGATATATCTCTAATAACAATTTAAGTACCTCTACCTTCAACAGAGGAAAAGATAATTAAATGTCGCCCAAAAATCAACAAAAACCCTGCAATATATTGGCATTTGACATTTAAGGAGATCAAATTGATGCCTCCATATCCAGGGTCAACTTGGCTGCCCTAAATTATCAAAGAAGGAAAGTGTTTCATATGTGTACAGTGAGTGGGCTTTATGCATTTGCTAGGGCACATGGCTGAAAATTGTGATGCAATCTGTGTCAATTGAAAGGAGAAGAAAATCAAAAACTTTAAAAGTTTGATAGAGTTATCTTACCAGAGGCATCTGATCAATTTCGGGGTCATCCTCATGTTCAACCACCCAATTGACAGCAGCTTCAACACTGGCATTGCCTGAGGAGACAAAAGAGATCGTCCATCATTCAATAGCCCCACATCTCCATGAGTTCAATGCAGACATGCACCTCACAAAACCACTCGGCTGGATAAATAATCTTAATAAAGGTGAGCATCTATACCTCAACCTCACAGAAAGATTTACCATGCTAATCCGATGAACATTCCAACTTAATCATTTAGTACCGACTGGTTTTGGTTTATTTTAAGTAGCTAAGTTTCCTTAAAAAACAAATCATGATTTACTAAACTGTTATCTCATTGACACAGGCATGGAAAGAAAATCGAGAGTTGAGATACTTCATCATGAAAAATTTAATTCTTTTACTCTAAGTCTTTCTGTTCCCAATCCAAAAGTGAAGGTAACTCAAAATGCCAAAATGTCTCATCACATTTTTCTTTTTTACAAGTGTGGAATTGTACCACACACTGCCTATTTACTTGCCAATAAAAACTTCATAATTTAGTCCCCATAAATAAAAAGCCTAAAATCAATTACTTCAAGGTGTAGGACAGCGGAGAAAATATCAACTCAAGAATATGCAATTAACACTTGAGTAAAATTTATATTCACCAGAAAAATGAAGAGCTCGAGTAGCTCGTGCTGTGGGGAAACCCATCACTTCAAGTTCTTGCAGAAGTTCTTTGTTGACCTCAGGCACAATCATCTCTGAATAAAAAGCAAAGCATCATTAATCTTGTTATTGTCAACTAAATGGGCATTTGCCCATTTGCTACTCGTCCCACAGCCACAATGAAATAGCAAATATTTGTTTAGTTTAAATATACAAAGCAGAAGCAGAGAAAGAGGCGGGCCTTCTTCAAACTTGTAATTCTCTATCTACAAAGAAAAAAAGTACTCGATCTTCCCTTCACGATCCAGATTTTTGCTTGACTCAAGTGAAATCTAATGTAAGGGCCAATGGATACAAGCAGATCTAGTAAAAAAAGATCAAGAAATATGGAGTGAAAGCAAAGATATGATTATGGCTAATGCAGATCGTGAACCAGCTCAATAACAATTTCTCTCCCAGTATACACTTTTAATGAAAGTCTAATCCAGTACAATACACATGAACTGTACATATGCCAGATCGACCATTCCAATATTTTTATGTTCATAAATAAATGAAATTACAAATGTAACTGTTACAAAGGTACATGTGTTGTCTGTCACATGGCAAGTTGACTTCAAGCTACAGGATTACAACCAAATGAATTCAAACCTTAGGTTTTCCTAAATTTACTTGAACCAGTCCCACAACCCAAAACCTAAAACCAGATTATTCATTAGGGTCCAAAAATGCATAAAATCCAACGGGCCATCACCCGTTTCCAATTATTGCAAAATCCTCCTCAGCATCACCAGACAAATGCAACCAGTGATGCTTTTAGTCCCATTAACCACCTGAGTCTTGACAACAACACTTCATGTACATACTCGAAGACGTGGTCAAACAATGGCAGAACAGAAAATGGACAATCAAAGGTAAAATCAAACTTTGCAGGTACATGGCTGAGCAACTCCCAAACTTTCCATAATGCATGTACAAGCACAATATGCAAAAATATAAGAAATGACAGTGTTCAACTAAAGATTAAGCTTCATGAAAAGGTAAAGCTTCATACTGATATATATATATCAAAGAGCCAGAACTGTCCCTTTTCCTTTTTGCAAAATTAAGTTGAGACAAAAAGAGGATACGTACTGGCAGTTCAAACGACTGATCACTAGCAGACAACTAGGCAATCTGTGGTGCAGAATATTATCAGAGCACCAAAAAGAGGAAAAAGAAAATGTACAATCAGACTAAATAAATAGAAACCCAAACATTAGTACATGGAATCCATCCTCATGCTAAACACTCAATCACATGGAAAAGGATTATCCCAAAAACATTCAGAACATTATCCACCAGCTAGTAAATCTCAAGTTGCACACTTTGCCAATCAAGCCAGAAAGGTACCTTCAGCCTGGTCACTAGTTGTTACATCTGGAGCATCTGCCGATTCTGCAGCAACCTTTGGAACCTCCAAACTTATTGGTTTTGTTGTCTCCAAAGTTTTATCAACAAATTCAGTATGCCCAGTTCTCTTTTTATGCAAATCAGTTTCCTGACAACAAGATCAAGGAAGAACATATTCAAATTAGAAATACAAGTTTCCCAACATTTTGATTTTCCTTGGTAATTAGAAGTAAAGACTTATTAACCCATGGACCGGTAGAACGTTCTGTCCTGAAAGGTAAAGACATTACAATGCCTAATTCCTTTAATCCAATAACTAGTTTAAAGGAAAATGACGTACCTCCCGCAAAATTAGAGAAAGGAAGGGAGATAATGAATGTGCAGTACTTATTGAAATAGAGAGAGGAGGTAGCTGAAGATTTACTTGTGGTTACCATTCTAGCTTGATTAAAATGACGACTACCGAGGATGGTAAGAAAAATTTATTTATTGAATTCGATAAATGAAAATACCTCCAGGTTCCTAATAGGTAGTAGAGATGAAACAGTTCAAACATTTTCACCAAAAAAAAAAAAAAAAAAAAAAAACAGTTCAAACATCGTTTTTCATCTTGTTTCCTAATGAAAATGGTAATTTCTCAAAAGCTTAATAGGGAACCTTCATATTTGCACTGTACAGGACCAAAACATTTCAACAGCAACGGCCAAGTCCTTTTCCACTAAGTAGGGTCTGACCCTGAACTATTTGATGAGTATAAAAATATTTTCGCCTTACAAGGTTTTCAAAATGACATCAGTGAGAAAGAATTCGTCCTTTAACAAAAAAGCAAATGATAAATTGAGGGTTCACAGTAGCTTCAATTCACTTCTCCTACTTATCTCAAATAGCGCAAATTTTATTTTCTACTTACCATATCAAACATAGCTAAGATCTCAGCAGATCATTCCCACCAATACCAGAGCGCCTTAAAGTCAACAAATCTTCCAATGTGGAATACACAGTGGAGTCAACTGACTCATTTATATTTCATATAACAAATTATTCAACAGAATCACAAATAGTAACACTTTAGCTCTGGACATAATCATACCATCAAGAACCAACCCCCCCAAGGGAAATGTTCCGGAAAACAGGCTTTCCTTCTCAAAATTTGACAAGGACAGAGTAAACCGCACCCACAACTTTACTATCTTCCCTTTTCCTGCCTTTTCTAACTCACAAACAATTATTTTCTTTTTCGGAGTGGAGTTGAGGCAAAGCTACAGATTCCCCTCCACAAGGCTACAAAACCGTAATTTTACCACGAATTCCTTTCATTCATCACACGACAAGCGGACACAATTCGATTTCCGCAGCACAGCTATCTCTTCCACCGCAATACTCGATCCGCAGCCATTAACCCACAATTCGACGCGAAAAAAGTCCTCCCAATCAATCCAAATCAAACGAAAGAGCGGCGCCAGAAGCACCCTCGGACCCACGCACGCGTTCAAGCGCTCAGATTAGAACTCCCAAAAGAAGAGGGGCGAGGGGGGATTCGCGCACCGTTTGGGATCGGCAGGGCTTCCCGCAGGCGCCGCAGACGAGGTTGAGGACGGCCTCGGTGGACTCGGCGAAGTTGGAGTGGGAAGTGAGCTCGGCGTGCTCCTGAGCTTCCTCCACGGACTTCAGGAGGGCGCCGCAGTCGCCGCACTTGAGAGAGACGCCGTCCATGGGCTTCCGGTCCCTTCCGATCGGAGGGAAATCGAGAGAGAGAGAGGATGATCGCTTCCGCGCGGATCGATGGGGCTCGCGATCGCCGGACGAAGCGGTTGGGATCGGCGGGCGACGACGCCGACGACGACGACCGGCCTCCTTCTTATATGGCCAGGAAAGAGAGGGGGAGTCGATCTGGTTTTTGCTTTCGCTTGGCTTGCTTGCTGGAGAAGGAAAGGGAAATGAACTTGAGGTAGGGTGAGCAATGGGCCGGTTGTGAACCGGGAACCGAATCAGACCGGACTTACTCGGCCAAATTTAAGCTGTTTCGCATGGATATTGGTTCGATTCGACCGGTTCGATTCTCGATGCAGGCCGGCTCTTTTTGATGTACCCGTTCTAAATTAATTTCGAGTACGGTTCTCGAGTGGAACCCATATTGAGTTGGCTCAAAATCGAATCCTAAGTCTATCTGGACTCCATTTTCTAGTAGAGATGGCTATGTCCTCTTTTTCCACGGATGTTGAAAATGTAGAATATTATTTACACAAACAACTAATCAATTAAGAACAAACAGATCCATATATGACTATAAAACACCAATATCAATAAACACAACGGAATTAAAGTAAACACAGCGGAATTAAAGCGTACCTGTTTGAACCATCGCTTCAAGTGAAGAAAAGTAAATCACTTTGATAATTAGGATCTATTGGAATACCAGATCTTCCTCTCTATGACCTATTTCAGTATAGCAGCTTTCAATGGGAATAAAGCAACTGATAGGTATAACCTATTCTTTTTATAGGCTAGAGAGGGGACCTAGCAAACCCTATTCAATAATGTGTCAATTAGGTCCTTCCCATTACGGGCTTCAGTTAAACACAATTGCCTACACTTTGTTGCTCAACTAGGCCTGTTATCAATAGATGCCAATACCCAATTTAATCAGATCACTGTAAGGTTCAACAAATATTGGAATATCCATTAACCTGATTATTTAAAATAGGAAATCAATTAATTAATGTAAGCCCATATTATAGGAAATTTCCAACATTTTTCCACTTTGGCTACATTAATTAACTTATTTTATTTTGAAAAAGATTTTATATTGAAAACGACACTATTGGGTTAATAACTGAAAATTTTGTTTTATATAGCCACAACTTTAAAAAATAATATTCCAATAATATTATCTCAAAACCAATCCAATCCTATATAATCTCAGTATAGGACTATGGAGATCAATGTGTTAAGAAAATACCACAACGCATGATCTTCCATAATCACATATAATAAGCATTATATTTTCATTGATCATGGGCCTAGTAGTGTAGTAAGAAATAGTGTCAACATATGATCAAAATATTCACTATTTCTTATCGGTCCTCAATGTAATTTCTCAACGACATGAAAATGCATCAACGCAATTTCTAAACAACATGAAATTGTACGACTATGTCACAATCCAACATGAGATCTCATAATCAGTGACATCCAGTCATCTTTAAACTAAAATTTGTTTAAAGATACTGTTTTATATTTCCATTTCTCAGTCAACAGGAGAAATGATAACAATAGAATCAATAATAACAATCATTGAAAATAAATGCTTTAATAGACATCATAAAAGCATTATCAGGTCTACATATATCTATAATATCCAGAAATATAAATTATATAACTCTCACTAACAAAAGAAATCAAAAGAATCTAAGACACTCATATTCTTTACATGCTCTTTAAACAAAATGGGTCGTAAGCCATTTGTTAGAGGATCAGCCAACATGGACTCAGTTCTGATATTTTTAATCACAATATCTCCCTTTTGACCAAGTCCTTAACAGAATAATATTTGATCTCCATATGTTTGGACGCATTGCTGATCTTGTCATGCTTTGAATAAAACACGGCTGCAGTGTTTTCACAGTAGATCACCATAGGTCTAGCAATAGAGTCCACACGTTGCAATTCTGAGATCAAATTTCTAAGTCAAATCGCTTGAATTAAAGCACCGTAGCAAGCTACAAACTCAGCATACATTGTAGAGTTCGTAATCAAGGTTTGCTTTGTACTTTTCCAAGAAATAGCACCTCCAGCCATCATAAAAATATATCCAGAAGTTGATTTTCTATCATCTAAACAACTAGCAAAATCAGCATCTGAATATCCAATCACCTTTAAATCCTCAACTCTGCTATATATAAGCATGAAGTCCTTTGTTCGTTGTAAATATCTCATCACCTTCTTAGCTGCAACCCAATGTTCTTGACCTGGATTCGACAAATATCTTCCAAGAGTATTCACTTTGCAAAAGCAATATCAGTCCGGTACATACTTATGCATACATAAGACTACCAACTGCACTAGTATATGGAACATTCTTCATGACTTCTTTTTCAACATCATTCTTGGGGCATTGTTCTATACTCAATTTATCTCCTTTCACAATAGGAGCATCACCTGACTTGCAGGTCTGCATATTGAATATTTTCAAAACACGATATATATAATTTTTTCGAGATAACCCCTTGAGAACCTTCTTAGATCTGTCACGATGAATCTCAATGCCTAGAACAAAAGAAGCTTCCCCAAGATCTTTCATATCAAACTTTGTAGATAGAAACCTTTTTGTGTCATTCAATAGATTCACGTCACTGCTGGCAAGCAAAATGTTATCTACATAAAGTACTAAGAAAATATATTTACTCCCACTTATTTTCATGTAGATGCATTGATCAAACTTGTTTTCTTCAAAACCAAATGATCTCACAACTTTGTGAAATTTTAAGTACCACTGACGTGATGCTTGTTTGAGACCATAGATGGACCTTTGAAGTTTGCATACCGTATGCTCTTTTCCAGCTTCTTTAAACCCTTTAGGTTGCTGCATATATACTTCTTCATCCAGATCTCCATTTAGAAAAGCTGTCTTAACATCCATTTGGTGAAGCTCTAAATCAAAATGAGCCACCAATGCCATGATTATCCGAAAAGAGTCTTTAGTGGACACTGGGGAAAAAACTTCAGTATAATCAATGTCTTCTCTCTGTGTGTACCCTTTTGCAACTAACCTTGCCTTGAATCTCTCTATGTTGCCTTTATTGTCTTTCTTGGTTTTGAATACTCATTTGCAGCCGATCGGTTTATGCCCATCAGGTAAGTCAACAAGTTTCCATACTTGATTAGTTGACATGGAAATCATCTCGTCATTCATCGCTCCTAACCATTTATCTGCATGATCACTATTAAGTGCTTCTTTGAAGGTCGTCGGATCAACTATATTTCCAATGTCAAAAGCAGCTTCTCCAAGATAGACATGATAATCATTTAGAGGTGTTGGTCTTCTTTGTCGCTGTGATCTTCGTACAGGCATTTCTGGAGCTACATCATTCATTTGGGGAATTTCATTTGTGGTAGGAGGATCTACCAACATATTTCCAGTATCAGCATCTTGCTGAACTTCTACTTTGTATGGCTCTTGCATAGAATTATCATGCAAGATGGGTAATGGGATAGAGACCATTTTGTTTGATTCTTCCCTTTCGAAAAATTGAGAAGAACTCTTTTTAGCAACATCTAATTCCAGGAATTTGGCAATTTGAGATTCAATGACTCTAGTGCCACGAGTAGGACAATAGAACCTATACCCTTTAGAATGATCAGGATATCCAATAAAATAACATCTTGTAGTCCTAGATTCGGTCTTCTTTTGAGAAAGATCATAAATTTTCACCTCTGCAGGACAACCCCAAACTCGAAAATAATTCAAGGTTGGTTTCCTCCCTGTCCACAATTCAGAAGGTGTTTTCAGCACCGATTTACTAGGTACACGATTCAATATATAAGTTGCTGTTTTAATTGCATCACCCCATAAATATTCAGGTAAGTTAGAACTACCCATCATACTTCGTTTCATCTCCATGAGTGTGCGATTGCGCCGTTCAGCTACACCATTCTGTTTAGGATTCCCAAGTATTGTATATTGAGCGATAATACCACAATCTTGCAAATATTTTGCAAATGGTCCCTTTTGCTATCCAGTCTCAGTATAACGCCCATAATACTCACCACCACGATCAAACTTGACAATCTTGATAATTTTTCCCAATTGTTTCTCAACTTCAGTACGAAACACTTTGAACATTTCAAGAGCATCAGTCTTCTCCTTAATTAGATAAATATAACAATAACGGGAGAAATCATCAATGAACGTGATGAAATACTTATTTCCACACAAAGTGGTTGAGTATGGTCAACTAATATTAGTATGAATTATCTCCAATAGACTTTGACTGCGAGTAGCGCCTTTCTTCTTGGTTTTAGTTAATTTTCCCCTCACACAATCAACACAAGTCTCAGTATCATCTGAGTCAAGAGGAGGAAGAATATCAACCTTGATAAGACGCTTTATCCTTTCTTCGGAGATATGCCCTAATCATTTATGCCATAGCAATGAAGATCTTTCTTTGATAAAAGATCTCTTAGCAACATTATTCTCAACATTGAAAGACCAATATGGTCTATCTGGAGAAAAAGATAATTGATATAATCCAACAGACAAAACACAATTCCCAATAATTCTGGAATCATAACTCAAATCCACTCTCTCATTCGCAAAATGAAGACAATATCCAGCTTTGTCAAGCGAAGAAAGAGATACTAAGTTTCTCCTAAAATTAGGAACATAAAAAACATTGTTCAAGATAAGCTGAAAACCAGAATCTAAATTCAAAACAACTGTCCCTATGCGCTTCACATCAACTCCAGTATTGTTTCCAACTTTAAACTTTGACTCCCTCAGACTTGGATTCCTTAGATTTGTGAGACCCTGTAAGGTAGTAGTCACATGAACAGTAGCACCATAATTAAGCCACCAAAAATCTGTAGGAACTTCAACTAGATTTGATTCAAAACACACCAATAACTCACCTTGGTGACTTTCTTTTCTTGTTTTTAGCCAAGCTTGGAACTTGTAGCAATTGGCTCTCGTGTGACCCTGCTTCTTGCAGTGAAAACACTTGAAATCCTTATCTCCATTTCTTCCATAATTCACATTTTTCTTGAAGTCTTGCCCTTTCTTTGAACCATGAACATTTGATCCTTTAGGCTTCCATTTGCCTTTAGATGAACTTAACTTGGCATTGACAGTTAAGTGGGCGGACTCATACTTTTTCTTCTTCAATTTCTCTTCCTCAGTCACACACTTGGTAATCAAGGAATTAACGCTCCATGTCTCATTCTGAGCACTATAAGCAGTCTTAATCTGGCTAAATTCAGCTGGAAGAATATTTAAGGTATGATGCACAATATAATTTTCAGAAAGAACAATTTCATGGACCTTAAGTTTGGACTGAATGTGGACCATCTTCAGTATAAATTCTCTTACACCCATAGCAACATCATACCTCATGTTTGTTAATTCACTCAGCAAGTTTCCAGCTTCAGCCTTATCTGAGACTCTATATCTTTCTCCCAATGCTTCAAGAAACTGTCTGGCATTTGTATCTTCCGACAAACCACTAATAAGATGCTCAACAATGGACCTCTTCATAGCAATGAGGCACAGCCGGTTAGATTTTTCCCATCTAGCATAATGGGCCTTTTGATCTGCAGTACTTTTATCATTGGGCTTGATAGGTTCATCCTCACGTAGAGCCAAGTCTATATCAACGATGCCCAGAGCAAACTCTATATCTTGCTTCCATCTCTTAAAGTTTGATCTAGTTAACATTTGAACCGTGGCATTGTTGTTATTTACAGTAAAGGTAACTGTTTGTCACACATAATGCAATAAGATCAATTATGGGCAATGAGTATTTCAACAAAAATAATTAGTACATTATAATATCCCCTTTGGGCAGAGTGTATAATGCACCATTATTTTTCATAGCATGAAGTTTATAAAGCAACAACAAGGAGAATTACATATAATTGTCAAGGATCCATCCCCTTTGGGCAGACAAATCCTTTAAATCATACATCTCCATAATATCAACATAGAGGGGAATTACATATAATTTTCAAAATATTTATCCCCTTTAGGCAAATAAATATTTTTTAATTAGACATCCCCATCTTTTAAATATAGGAATTAAACTTCATACTATTTTCCAAATTAATATACACAATAATTCCCTTTGGGCGAGTAATTGTATATACTAATCTTTTTTTTTTGATAAAAATAATTGTATATATTAATCTTTATCAATAGGGAACTCCAAAAATTTATGCCCAAAATTCATTAAACAATATGAAACACTTCACAACATGTGTTTCCAATGGTCATATTGCATTTTTCAAAACAACAATTTTTTGCCACAAGTTTTTTTATAATTTTATTATTATTTTATTATTATAATAATATTAATTTAATATTTCGGACTCTCGCGGGCCCAGGACCCGCGAGCAGCCCTAATTGGACCGCGGGCTAGACCCGCAAATCCAAAACCTCTCGCGGCCCACCTTTTTTTTTTAATTAAAAAGTGGCCCACGAAATAAAATTGCTTAATTTGGTTATGGGCTCACGCCCATGAAACAAGAAAGAATGTTTCTGGGCGTGAGCCCAGACCACGCCTAGACCATTCTTAAAAGAAAAGAACAAAGTTCTGGGCTATGCCGAGAACTTGAAACAATGGGCTTATGCCCAGCGACAAAATTAAAAGAAAAAAAAAAAAAAAAGAGAACAATGGGCTTACGCCAATGTCACAAGTCCAGCTCGGCTGGAGGTCTTCTTCAACCTCCAGCTAGGGCACGAAATTGTAGAAAACCGGGTCGCACGACCCGGTTTCAACCCAAAGCTCCGAAGGCACAAATCAACATGGTTTTTGATGAAATTTTCTCATGGGTTTTGCTTAGAACATCAATGTAATTAATTATAATGAATTAAACGAAGAAGAAACGAGTAAATCTTCCACATATAAGCTTTAAAATTTCGGACCTAAAGCTCTCATGGTCGAAAATTCGGTTTCTTGAATTTTAACCCAAAAAATTTACCTTGATGCAACAAAAATATGCTAATACTAATATATAACAATACCCATACAAAGATTTATATCAAACATCAATCAATAAGTAATTTGAACTTTATCACACATAAACCCTAGAATTTCAAATTTGAGAGAAATTCTCTCTCAATTCTCAACTAAACTATGCAAATTATATATGGTTGGAAAGATCTTGACATGTAGAACAAAAGCCCTATGGTTTCAGGATCAATCGACCGAAAAATCCATACGAAAGAATAACGACAATATTCGGCTCAAAATAGAAAGTTTCGAATTTGTCCATAAAAAATAAAAATTTGGGTTATACAATCATACATGATTTGCTTTGATACCACATGTAGAATATTATTTACACAAACAACTAATCAATCAAGAACAAACGGATCCATATATGACTGTACAACACCAATATCAATAAACATAGCGGAATTAAAGCGTATCTGTTTGAGCCATAGCTTTAAGTGAAGAAAAGTAGATCACTCTGATAATCAGGGATCTATCGGAATGCCAGATCTTCCTCTCTATGACCTATTTCAGTATAGCAGCTTTCAATGGGAGTAAAACAACTAATAGGTATAACCTATCCTTTTTATAGGCTAGAGAGGGGACCTAGCAAACCCTATTTAACAGCGTGTCAACTGGGCCTTTCCCATTATGGGCTTCAGTTAAACACAATTGCCTACACTTTGCTGTTCAATTAGGCCCATTATCAATATATGCCAATACCCAATTTAATCAGATCACTGTAGGGTTCAACAAATATTGAAATATCCATTAACCCGATTATTTAAAATAGGAAATCAATTAATTAATGTAAGCCTATATTATAGGAAATTTCCAACAGAAAATTCAAGCAATGGCAGGTGCCACAACCTCCAAACCTATTTCTTTGTTCTTGAAAATGGATTTGGCAAAAAAATCTGTTTAATGAGACAATTTCTTTTTTCAATTTATGGAATAAATTTTTAGTCCATAAGTAAGTTTGGAACATAAATGAAAAGGAAAAGTTTTCTACTTAACATTTACTCATCCGTTGTACACTATTGGACTAAGTTGGTCATGTAGTTTCTTCTCAATTGGACAACCAATCCTATGATGCCCTTCCTTATGGTAATGTGAGCATTAAATTGTCCACTAACCTTGCTCATTTTATTACTACTATTCTCAACTCCTTGCATTTTCCTTTTTTCCTTTTTTAATTTTAAGCTTGCCAATTTGCTTCTTCATTGGCGGAGGCTCTAGGGTTTGATGGTTTGTTATGTCTAGAAACTTGCTACTTCTCATAGGTTGAAGCACGAATTGGTATACAAAAAGATACTTGTTGCTTTTGTAACAATCTCCTACATAATCCTCTAGATTGAGTTGCTTCATTGGATGGATGCAAATTGTATGTGGACAATATATTCCATTCAATTGACATGTTGGATAGGAACATTTTTTTCTCTACAAATGGACAACATTCTTGTCACTATTATTCATGATCTCGTATCCATCGTCCTCATTCTAAATTGATTAACAAAACTTACTAGTAATAATGTTGTCTTCTAACTTTTTTATAATCTTAGGCTCACACTGTCTAGGCCGCTTTAAACATTCATCTCTCTGTCTTTGCAATCATGTTATAACCATAACTCTAATGTTTGCATACTGACAATTGATTTGTACCTATCTTATATAATCCTGCCATTGAAAACCTTATAAAGATTGTTATCAACGATATTGCACTTGAATTCTTTACTAAAGAAAGTTCTACACCAATACTTTGCTTTTGGAACAATGCTTTACAAGCTTCAATTGAAAGGCATTTAGAGCTTCCTTATGGATTTTGAAATCTGCCATATTTATGCTCTTTACAATCCACCAGTCCATAGTCAATCACCCTTATGCTCTTTGCATATATGCGCCAAGCATACATTTTGTGCTTGGCGTATAGTATTAACTCAGCTATAGCTACAATAAGTCCCCACAAAACCAACAAACATTTGTAAGCTACATAAATGATATTAGCAAGACAATAACTCAAAAAGTACATTTCATTGATCACTCATAAATGCCCGACATATTCCATCAATTATTCCAAGATCAGCCATTAAATTTTTCCAAAACCATGACCAATTGTCCTTGTTCTCCACCTTTACTGTAGCTTAAGCTATTAGAAATATTTGATTGTTTATATCTCTCCTAAGGCAACCAATAACTCTTCATTGCACAACCCCTTCAAAAAACTGTGATCTAATCTAGTCACTTACCTACAACCAACCAAAAATACATTTATACATGCATCAAAGCTTATGAGCATCATACCAAATTGTGTCCCATGATTAGGCAACCCTCAATCTCTACATGAATTCTACTAGGTAGATTTCGAAGTCTACATTCCTTAATATAATCCCAAATCCTTGGATATTCTTCCTTATACATGCCCATCAATGTACTCATCATCTTAGCCCTTTTGCATTGATTGTTAGAAACATTAACACATAGTTTGTGACGTCCCAAGCCGTCACCCTCTAGACCCTAGATCGTAATCTTTTATTCATTTTACGCAAGTGGAAGAGTATACATCAATTTACATTCATAATATAAGAGTGATGCACTCTAAAGCAAGATTCATAATAACTTCCTTCCATTCATTCATCATATGCATGTATTGCATGAGGAAAACATCTTAATAGACACTAACATAGCCAAAATACAATCAAGATGACTGGAACAAAACACTTGGGAGAGACCAAAAGGGTACCTAACTCCTTTACCTGATAGTCTTTCTCATCCATCACATCACTCCCTACTACACGCGCCTCCAATCTCCACGCCTAAAATATCACCAACGGATGGGGCCATATAACCTCCCATTCATGTTGAGATACACAAACATAAAACGCTTAAGAAAAAGGGTTGGGGCACCCATCATCTATCCATATAGTACAAACATAACAAGTCAAAGTAAGGCCAGACTCTTGATCTTCAAAGTTCCTATATGCGCCCCCCATGTGCATTGGCGTACCATTAGTCACTAATGGTGGCATATTCATTGCGAATGACTCAAGAGGGAAAAATAAGAGGTGAGCAACAATGCCCAGCAAAGGATAAAGCATGGCATTAAACAACAAGATTCTAACTTTGCTCATTATTGAACATAGCTCAAAATAGTGAATACTCATGACTGTAGACAAGATCAAATAGGGTAGCATATGGTATGAATAATATCATGTGGACTAAACATGCTAAAGTAAGTAAAATGCATGAAGATCACACCACATGGCACACACGAATCTGTCCATGCATCACATGGCACACAACTTCCGAGTAAAGAATAGCGCAAGTGCCATAACTTGGCACAGGGGGACACTTAAGTGCCATAACTTTAAAACGGTACACTTAAGTGCCACTTTTTTTTTTTTCAAATGGGACACTTAGGTGCCACCTCCAGCGAGGGTTGCCGGAAATCTTACGTGGCACGTTTTATTATTTTTTAATGCTTGCGTGGCTCGCCGGAGAGCGAGTTGGCGCCGACTCGGCGAAACGACGTCGTTTGCATAATAAAAATTAAATTAAATTAAATTAAAACTTAATTTTAATTAAAAATATTCTAAAAAATTTAAAAAATTTAAAAAAAAAATTGGGAAAAATTTTTTAAAAAAAAAGGGGAGGCCGAAGGGGGCGGTTGAGGGCGAGCCCTCGCCGCCGCCGCCTCGCCGTCGCCGGGAAGGGCTGGTGACGGAGGGGGAAGGTCGGCCGGGGTCGCCGGCCCTCGGCCGGCGGCGGTGAGGGCCCGCAGCCCTCACCGGATCTCGGGCGAGGGCCGCGGCCCTCACCGGATCTAGGCGAGGGCCGTGACCCTCGCCCCGGATCCGGGCGAGGGCTCGCGGGCCTCGCCGCGATCCAGCGAGGGCTAGCGGCCCTCATCGTCGATCGGCCGAGGGCCGACAACCCCGGCCGACCCTCCCCCTCCGTTGCCGACCCTTCTCGGCGACGGCAGGGAGGCGGCGGCGGCGAGGGCTCAACCTCGGCCGCCCCCTTCGGCCTCCCCTTTTTTTTGTAATTTTTAATTTTTCTAAATTTTTCCAATTTTTTAATTTTTTAATTTTTAGATTATTTTAAATAAAATTAAGTTTTAATTTAATTTAATTAATTTTTATATTATTTTTTACACGTCAGTGACAAAACGGCGTCATTTTTGCATTTTCTCGCCACGTCAGCGTGCAAAACGACGCCGTTTTGGGCCTCCGTCGCCAGAAAATTGCCACGTCAGCCTTTTGGCTGGATTTTCGCCGGAATGGCACTTAAGTGTTCCATTTTACTCCGATATTGGCACTCAAGTGTACCGTTTTGAAGTTATGACACTTAAGTGTCCCCCCATGCCAAGTTATGGCACTCCAGGTGTCCCAAACTCCACAACTTCCCCATCACATGTATTCACATGCTTTGTGAATGAATTTCAATGTGTGAACATTTCATTTGCACCCTCGAAACGGATTTGACTCAGGACGCTACCCAGATTTGTTCAAATCACTTCTAGGTCATTGGCTGAACTTCCAAGGGATGATTCCCTAGGCATCTCCTTCCGAGGCATCCCGATATCCAAGGGCCGTTGGCTTTATGATTTAAACTGAAGCATTCCAAACCACATAGCTTAAGGCATACCCATTCCCCATAGGCATCATCAGGACACCAGCCAATGGAATATCTCTTAATTTGATTCATTAACATATTTCAGTACACTACAATCTTTCATTAAGGCATACTTATAATAACACCAACACATATATACACCTCCACATAGCATGCTCATGTGCCAAAATCGCAATGCCACACCACGTATGAGAAATGTTGTCCTACACCACCATCCTAGACCATTTCACATCAATTTGCACACCCAACAAACGCTACTCATGCACCATCATCAATCACAGATTTACAACATGCTTAACTCACCCACAGTCATAGAATATATGTTTTCCAGCAAGAGAAATAGCAAAGACAACATCTAGACCAACACTTAAACAAACATTTTTCACGGGAAAGTTTAACCCAATTCTTTTTAGAATAAGAGCAACAACTCGCACGAAACAATCACCAAAACAGTTTCAGTATCCAAAAAACACCTTTTAAAAACCAACTTGCTTTGAAATTTGACTATGTTGTACTTCAAGATATGCTAAACAATTTTTGTGAAGAAACCATTTTGAAAAGCGATACACAAGACTTGATAAAAATTCATTGAACATCAAAAGGTTATGGATTCCAACACATAACAGTTCATTGACTTGCATGCAATGAAGCTGAAAACTTGGGTTTTTAAATCTAGAAAATTCCAAGTAAAATATATGTTATAAATGAAGATGTCTAAAACATTTTTCATAAAGACAACTACCACAAATTTGCAACACATTTCAATCCACAAGATCAAAAATCACAGAAGGTCTAGAAAAATAGATTCTAGAAAAATCCTACCTCAACTTCTAGAATCGCACCACATGCAAGCTTGTCATCCAAAACTTCCAAGAAAACTCACATGCATAACTTGTCGCTCATCCTAGAACACATGCAAGCTAAGCTTATCCAAGGATCTAGCTCTAATGACCCAAAACCCACTAGATCGAAGTAATCCACTCTCAAGTGCCAAGAGGATGTCGAAGCTTAATACCTAACTTCTCCTTTACCTAGTTTTAGGACTTAAAAACGGCTTCCCTGAGCTATCTTGAAGGCTAGTCGCTCCTCTATTTGCTGGTCCCTCGAAGAACAGCAAGAAAACGAGAGTTTGGGGAAGAAAATGAGAGAGAGGGGCATTGGGCGAGCGAGGGGAAAAAGGAAGAACAAGAACCAAAGAGAAGGAAGATAAAGGGAAAAGTGAGGGGAAATGATTACAATTCTTGGGAATTTTCCCTTATTGGTAGCCATGTAAAAGAGAAGATTGGCTAGGAAAATTTGGGGTAATCAAAAGGGCTAAGTTGGCTAGTTGGCAGGGGGAAGGAAAAATCGAAACTTGCATGGGGAAAACAAAGGAAAATTTCGTCCCATTTGCATGCAAATCCTAGATTTGTCATTTTCTATTTGGTTTATATGCTTTAAACAAATCTTAACTTAAACAAAGGCAGGGTTATTCCTTATTAAACAAAGGCAAGGTTATTCCTTAATCCACCCCCAAGGATTTGGCCACCATAGGAGGTTAGGGCATCCAATTAAGCCACTTTCTTCAAAGAGCCTCCATTAATACTATAAGCCAAAACTTAAAGAAATTGCTTATATCCTCACACAACTCAACTAATCTAAGGACTAATCTAGGCTAATTGGATATCCTCAAGTCACTATTTCTAATGTCCAAAGGTTTTAGGTCCATTAATAATCTATACATCACAACATCACCATTTGAACTACAAGAGGTTGCCATCGGACATCCGAAATCATTCGATTTTTGCACAAGACATTCATTGATCAAAATTTAGACATTTCCACCTCAACCAAGCCTTTCATACACATTCGGCCCATTAAGCCCTATTCATGGCCCTCCTTCCTCTCAACGGCCCAAGCTCAGCCCAAAACTAGGCCCCCAAGGTCTTCATAAGCTTGGCTCACCTGCAAGGTTGATCAAGTTAACCACTCAG
Source organism: Eucalyptus erythrocorys (assembly GCA_014182555.1). Taxonomy (NCBI): domain Eukaryota; kingdom Viridiplantae; phylum Streptophyta; class Magnoliopsida; order Myrtales; family Myrtaceae; genus Eucalyptus; species Eucalyptus erythrocorys. Next base: position 34,389,058 of record CM024604.1, read on the forward strand.
CCCAATTTCACTTCTATTAAAAAAAATATTAGCTTAATTGAAAATTCCAGGACTAAAAGTTCAAAATTTCACATAGTTGCTCTTTCACCAGCTGTTCAATTGAAGACTTTTGATGTTTGGCATTATTTTGATGATGTTGAAGAGGTGCTTGCTTGGCCAATTACACACTAGTCACTCTTTTATAATCAAACACAATACCATAGCTTGCTCCTCTTGGAGTGATCAGATATGGAATGAGCCACTCTTCTTACTCAGTACACTATATATTCTTCATGAACAATTGTCTTGTGCGCACTTCGCCCTAACAGAATTTTCGTTATTTCTAATGAATTTAACATTTCTTTGTTAAGTGATAGAATGCTTGACAATTACAACTCTAAATTACTTTGCATCATCAAATGTCATCGATACGTAAAAAGCAAGATTCATATTAGTTGAATCATAAGAAGGATATTGACTTCTCATTCAATGCTGCACTGCACCCATCTTCATCAACGTCTTTGAAGTTGTCGCTATCATCATGACCTTTTTTTTCATGATTAGTATCATAACCATTAGCCACAGGAGCTCATCCATCCCCGTTTACTAAAATGCCTTTATTTACTACCCCATAAGATGCTTTTTCCTTTCTTGAAATGCCTTCACTTTTTCCCTTGCTTGTGCAGCGTCCTCATCATCGACATCACTCATGCAATTGGTATACACTAATGTTTTCTCATCATCATCACTAGACAATGCAATTTCCCAACAACCTAAAGTTATTATAGTTGATTCTTCAAACAATGTACATTTACCATCAGATATACCCACCAGTATTTTCAAGTTGCTCAAATAGTTCTAACACACGAGCTGTATGCGAAGCCTTGGTGTGCTTTACCCTCATATCTTCTTCTAAAATAGCTCTATCACTAGCCTAGGTTTTAATACCAACTTCTAACACTATTTGCTCATCTTCATCGCCATGATGTTCAACATACACATAAACATCATGACCATAAAGATAATGATAAACAATATCCCTCTCACCATTAACATTATGCAAATACCTTAAACCATCCTTCACACTCTTACCAAGTACTTAATAATGTAATTTCCCTTTGCATCTTTATTAGTCTACTATATCATTCCTAAAGTCTTTATATGACAGCTTACTGAGACTAGTAAGGATGACAATGACTTGTTTACTAGTATATTCCCTTTCTTCCCCAATGACAAATTTTCCATCGTAGCAAAGTTTAATGAGTGCACTAGTATCGCCCATGTTAACACTCCATCCAATAAAATAAAAATTATTTCTGCAATAAGGGACCAAAACACAAACCGACAACAATAGCAACCAATCCCCATAATTGAAGCAAAAAATGATAGAAATCAGTCCCCACAATCACAATAAACAATAATTTAATTGTGAAATAGAGGGAGACAGCAGTCTAGGCTTCTCTCTCTCTGCACTGTCACCTTCTCCGTACTCCTCCATCTTCACCGCCTCTACCAGCTGTGGCTCGCCGACCGTTGGCGTTCCTCACCGCCTTTCCTCTCCTCCTCGACGTGTGCAGGGACGACGGCCGAGTCGACGGACTGGGTCGTGAGTTCCCTCACCCGGCGATTCGGGCTCAGCGCGGGCCTTGCTTGGGCGGCGTTCCTGGCCGTGGGCGTCGTCTCCGAGCAGATCAAGACCTGCCTCAAAGTTTCGGAGCAGGAAGCCAGTACGAGGACTGTCGAGAAGGAAGAAGAAGTTGTTTTGAAAGTTTAACGAAGTGCCTCAGGTCTCTCTCTCTCTCTGCACTGTTACCTTCTCCGTACTCCTCCATCTCTACCGCCTCCGCTAGCTGTGGCTCGCCGGCCGGTGGCGTTCCTCGCCACCGTTCCTCTCCTCCTCGACGCGTGCAGGGTGAGAGCTGGTGCGTTCCGAGGCAGCTTCGCGCAGGTTGCTGGGGGAGTGCTCGATTGGGGTTTTCTAAGTTTGAAGCCCTAAATCAGCGGTCTCGCTAGAGAACCATCTTGGTTGAGCCAGTGCCGGCGGCGCTAGTTTCGGAAGGATCCCAGAGGGAGGAGCAGCGTCTGGGTCCACGTGCGGCCGGCCTTCGTGGACGGATTGGGGACTGGTTCGCTCGGGGACGGGTTTTGCTCGGCAGAAACGAAGATGGAGGAGCCGCGTCTGGGTTGCGGGTGGCCATAGAGGAAAGGCTGAGCGGTGGCGCGTGGTTCGCTCGACGGTGCTAGAAGTCGCCACTGTCGCGGAGCGGATCTACCTCCTCTGTTTGTCCATCGCTGAGTTGGAGCTATTCTTCAGGGGTCTTGGGCACCTTCTACTGCTTTTTAACCCTCTAAAGTGCTGCTTGGTACGTGCTCTTCTGTGGGCTTAATCTGGTTGCGATGGGCTAGGGTTTGTTCGCATTTCTGCTGCTTTGAGTATGCTGATTTGATGGAGTCCGAACCCTTCCGGGCCCGTTTTGATGATGAGGGGCCAAGTAATCGAAGCCCTTCTCCTCCTGTTCATCCTGTTCATGGACATCCCTCGTTGGCTGATCCTTTATTGAGCAAACAGAGGCCGAATCCTTCATCCCCATCTGCTGAGATTGTGAACAATGACTTGCGACCTCCTCCTGCTCCTGTCAAGGCGCATGAAAAGAGTAGAGGTAAATCGACATCCAAGCGCCCTCAACGTAGGGGTAGGGGTGAGTCGGAAAACTCGTTAACTCGGTCTTGGGCTGCTGTTGCTAGTGGAGTGAATAAAGGATATGATCTTGAATATACTCCTCCGACCTTTGTGAATAATAAACCGGTCATACATATGTCGAATCGATCTTGAAGCCGCGATCCCAAGCTATTTGAGTGTCTTGTGGGGTATTTCATTGGAAGGCGGTTGCCGTTTAAAGTTATTGAAGAGGCTCTTAAAAAAGCCTGGGGTCTGAAGCTGCTCGAAGTCATGTCTAATGGGCGGGGACTGTTTGTTTTGCGCATACCGGATAGGGAGTTTCGAAGGAAAGTCCTTGAAGGAGGCCATATAACGGTTGCAAGGATTCCTCGGTTCTCGCAGCAATGGAAACCAGGTTTGGAACTCGTAAAGACACCCATCGTTCGGTTCCGGTGTGGGTGAGACTTCGGAACTTACCTTTTTCATTTTGGTCAGCTCAATCCATTGGAAAGGTGGCCAGTGCAGTGGGTAAACCACTCTATGTGGATCAGCGGACAAAGCAGATGACAATGCTAACGTTCGCCAGGGTTTGTATTGAAATAACAGCCTAGCAACCAATTTGTGAATCTATTGAGCTGCTCCTTGATGGTAAATCGGTGGAAGTGGAAGTTGAGTATGAATGGAAACTGCTTGCTTGCCCTGTGTGCGGTATCTTTGGTCACAGCTGTAAAACAGCTGCTCCTCCAAACTCTGATGTTCCTTCTGCAGAAGGAAAATCTATAGAAGCTAATCAGGTCTTGAATGCTGGTGTTGGAATCCATCCTACTCAAGACAAGTCTGTGTATCCTAACTCCCCTACTCATCCAGATGGTCCTGCTCTCTCTCAGGATTGTCAAAAACAGGTTATGGTGGATTTGCAAGTTCCACTTACTACCCCAGGCAGGGACATGATCGATCCTGAGATTGATTCTCATTTGCAACTGGAGGCAACCGCACTTGTTCCTCTTAAGCCTTCGAAGATCTCTGTTGCTGGGGTTTCTACGTCTGAGGATAGTGGTGAATTGGTGGCTATGTCCTCAGCTCCTGCTGCAGATCCAGAATGGAAGCAGGTGAAGGGGAAAGGCAGGAAAAAGAAAAAGCATGTTGAGAAGGAAGATGCCTCTTTAGGCTTATACCCGACAAGTGAAGGAGGTGCTCCTTCCCTTTCACTTCAGGTTGGAAGCTCGGGTGAAATATGCAACTCTAGTACTCAAATGGAATTAAATGATGAAGATGTATTGGCTGTGGGTTCCCCTTCGCCAAAAGGCCCGGCTCCGGCTAGTGCTCGAAGTATGCAAGAACAGCTCCTTTTACTTCTTCCTGACCCACCACCCTCGGTGGCTTCAAAAGCGCCTGCCACAAGCCACAGGTCTAAAAAGAGGTAATTCTGTCACTCTATCCTTTTTGATATATTTTTTGGCTTCTGGAACATTAGAGGCATGGTCAACCCTCTTAGGCGTGCAAAGATCAGGAGATTTGCTGCTGTTAATAAACTCTGCTTGATTGGCCTTTTTGAGACTAAAGTTCCTGAGGAATTTTTTGATTCTATCTCGGCTTCCTTAATTAGTGGTTGGAAATGGATTGCAAACTATGAGTATTCTTCTCGTGGTAGAATCTGGGTTGGTTGGAACCCAGATCTTGTTTCTTTTGTGCCTATCTCTATCAATGACCAGCCGTGCATGGTAGTCCGAAGCTTAATATGTCCGGGTGTGAGCCGCTGCATCTCTGCTATTTATGGGGAATATACTTTTGTGCGTCGTAGACCTTTGTGGGAGGACCTCCTCCACTTCAATGACTTGATGCAAGATTCAGCTTGGCTTGTTGCTAGTGATTTCAACGCCATTAAAGACCCATCTGATCGAGTAGGAGGTTCCAACGACTGAATTCCTTGTTTTGATGAGTTTGCCCATTGCCTAGCACAAACAGAATTGATGGATCTCAGATATGTTAGCCTCCGTTATACTTGGTCTACCTTGGCAAGGGACGCCAGGAAGATGAGGAAGATCGACCGTGTTCTGGTTAACAACAAATGGAACCTTGATTTCTCGTTCTCTGAGGCTTCGTTTTTGAACCCTGGTATCTCGGACCATACTCCTATGATTGTCAGAGTTCTTCATCCGGTCCAGAGGAGGAAGCCGTTTAAGTACTTTGAATTTTGGGCTGACCACCCGGACTTTAACTCAATTGTCCGCCAGGCTTGGGACTCCTCCATCACAGGCGTCCCAATGTACATGCTTGTTTCCAAGCTGAAAATTGTGAAAGCTCAACTCAAGTTACTTAACCAAGTCACCTTCTCAGATATCTCTGTGAGGACGGCCGAAGCAAGAGAGGCCCTTCGAAGCACTCAGGTTAGCCTGCAATCGGACCCTTACAACCTTTCATTTGCTGAGTTGGAAAAATCTCAACGTCGTGTTTTTATTGATCTAAGGAATCAAGAAGAATCCTTCTTCAGACAAAAGTCGAGAGTGAGATGGCTGAAAGAAGGTGTCAGAAATACTAAGTTTTTCCACCATTCGGTGAAGAGGAGGCAACTTACTAATAGGATCCTTTCCGTTAAGGATCAATTGGGGGCTGTTATCATTGATCCTGTTCTTGTGCTGCAAGTTTTTGTCCGGTTTTCTCGAATTTGCTCTCTCATCATGAGATTTTATCTAAACCTTCGCTTCAGGAGTTGAAGACGTTTGTTCGTCACCCACTTTCCGATGCTCAGGTGTGATCCTTGTGTGAGCCGGTTACTCCCTCTGAGATCAAGAATACTCTATTCTCTCTTGCCAAAGGCAAGGCCCTAGGTCCCGATGGATTCTCGGTAGAGTTCTACAAGACTAATTGGGACTTAGTGGGGCCGTTGGTGGTGGAAGCAATCCAGGATTTCTTCTCTTCGGGACAACTCCTAAAGGAGGTAAATACCACTATCCTCGCTTTAGTTCCTAAAGTCCCTAACGCAAGTGCAGTCACTGATTTTAGGCCTATTGCATGTTGCAATACCATTTATAAAGTCATTACAAAAATCCTTACTAATCACATTGCTGCTGTCTTAAGTGATTTGATAAGCCCTTCACAAAATGCTTTTGTAAAGGGTAAGAGGATTAGAGATAATATCCTCATTGCTCAAGAGTTGTTTGCTGGATTTCATTTAGAGCCTTATCTGCCCAAGTGTGCTGTTAAAGTTGATTTCCATAAGGCCTATGACACGGTTGATTGGGATTTTTTGGAGCTTACTCTTCGTGCCTTCTGTTTTCCCGAGTGGATTATTACGCTAATTATGGTTTGCGTACGTATGCCGAAATATTTCATCTCTATCAATGGTGAATTGCATGGTTTTTTCCCTGCTGGAAGAGGACTTAGGCAAGGGGATCCTATGTCACCTTACCTATTTACCTTAGTCATGGAAATTTTCTCTGGAATCTTGCTCTCCTATACTGCTAGTAATGACTTCAAATATTTCTGGAGATGCAAATCTGTGCAGCTGACTCACCTCTTTTTTGCTGATGACGTATTCCTTTTCTGTCAAGCTGATTGGGCGTCGATAACATTGTTAAAAAGGGGTTTGGACATTTTCTCCTCTTGGAGCGGCCTCTACCCAAATAAAAACAAAAGTGAGATCTTCATCTCAGGAGGGGATTCACCTCTTCGTAATATGATACAATGGGCCTTCGGTTTTCAGGAAGGGAAACTGCCGGTTCGCTATTTGGGTGTTCCGATCATTACTACTAGATTGGGCAAAGCAGACTGTGTTGCTTTGACTGATCGTATTACTGCCAGGATTCAATCTTGGGCGCAACGCTTTCTGTCTTTTGCTGGGAGGTTGCAACTCATAAGGTCAGTACTCTTTTCAATTCAAACATATTGGACTAGTGTCTTTAGCCTTCCGTCCACGGTTATAGACAATATTGAGCGCATTTTGAGACAATTTTTATGGAAGGGCACAACCCTTAGCCGAGGTGGGGCCAAAGTCTCTTGGGACGATGTCTATCTCCCGAAGGTTGAGGGCGGTCTAGGCATTCGGAAACTTAAAGATTACAACAAAGCTTCCATGATTAAATTTATTTGGATTCTTTTCACCGATAAAGAATCGTTGTGGTGTTGATGGGTACACTCTAACTTCTTAAAGAGAAGAAACTTTTGGATTTCTTCCCAGCCTCGTTGTTGCTCTTGGGCATGGAAAAAAATCCTTCAACTGAGGAATTACTTTCGATTATCCTTTGTGTGGAAGATTGGAAATGGCCTATCAGTGTCTGTTTGGCATGATCACTGGCTTTCTTGTGGCCCGCTTGATGCCTTTATCCCTTGCTCATTCCGTGAAGGCTTATGTCTCCCTAACAATGCTATTGTTGCGGATCTGCTTACCCCTATGGGTTGTTTATTTAGATCCTTTTTAGAAAGATGGGGGATCTCTCTCCTGGTCCTCTCTTCAGCTCGTGACAGGTTTACCCGGTGCTGTGACGCTTCTGGATCCTTCTCCATATCTTCAGCATGGAATTCCATTAGAGTCAAGAAGATCGTGTTGATTGGGCGTCTTTTGTTTGGGACAATGCTATTGCCCCGCGGTTCCAGTTTAATTTATGGCTTATAACCAAAAATCGCCTGCCGACTCAGATGCTACTTCTTTCTTATGGTAGGATCGACTATAATGTTTGTGCCTTCTGCAATGATGTACCAGATTCTGTCGAACATTTATTCTTCGGGTGTCGCACCTCGGCTTCTCTGGCCTACTTTTGGGCTGCCAGGTGTAACCTCCCATGGCGGAATAGATGTTGGAAAGATATCCTCAGTTGGGCCTTAAAGTTCTTATTCGGTAAAGACTTCTTCCACTGCATTGCGCAGTTCTCGTTTGGAGCTATGTGTCACCTTATTTGGAAAAAGAGGAATGCGATTATATTTCGGGGTGAATCCTTAGTTGTCTCGGCTTTAAAAAACTATCTTATTAAGGTTGTGAGGGATGAAGCCATAACATTCAAAGATGTTCCTCCTACCCCGAGGAATAAAAGGCTTCAGCGTGGATGAGGGTTTGACCCTGCGGTGTTCTCTCGTCTGCCTAGTGCTCCTTAGTTGCTGTTTTGCACGAGTTGCTCCTATCTTTCTTGGCTCTCCGTTCTTAGCCGCTTCCTTTGGTGGGCTGAGAGTTGGTCAGCCTTGTTGTTATCTCTTTCTCACTTGTTGTTTTGTTGTTGTGCCCTTGTGGCTTTCTTGTTTGCCTATGTGGCTTCTTATATTGGCTCCCCTATACTTTGTCTCGTTTTGAGGATTGAGTGTAGGTTTTTGGTGCCAGTTTTTTGTATATTCCCTTAACTTTACTTTATATATATATATATATATATATATATATATATATCTTACCTTTTACCCCCAAAAAAAAAAAAACAATAATTTAATTGTTGGTCAATGGACACATGATGACAAAATCTAACAATGAATAAACTGAAGTAATCACCTTTACACTCTAGCACCAAACCCTACTATTTACCCTCCATGATCTCACATTTCCCACACTTTTACACTTTATCAAACAACACCAAATTAAATAAGCATTCGTTCACTTTCTTGGTCAGTCAATACAAAACAACAAATCACTAACCTTTACTATCTCTCGACCAAGACTAATCATATGACAAGCCCTAATTTTTCCCTCTAGGCTGTCGTCTTTTTAGTCTCCATCCAACGAGAGAAGATGACAAGCAACAACAAACTCAAAGCCCTAATTTGCAATTATAGAGAGAAATCGATTTGGGATTTTGGGCGTACTAAGATTCAGACACGAACAAAAGGAAAAGAGTGCTAGTGAGAGATCAATTTGCTTTAGAGATGAAGTATTGTGGAATTAAAGAAGATGGTAGCCCTAATTTTGCAATTAGACAAAGAAATCAAATAAAGAGAAAGATGGAAGATGTTGGGTGAGTGACAAGCCCCACAATGTCATTTTAGGCTACTACACATACAGAAACGATGTTTTTCTATTAAAGAGAGAGTGATAGATTTTACTAACACAGGAAACGACGATGTTGCTCTTCAAGTGTAAAAAAATTTCCACATAGGAGTTCAACTTATTATATAAAAATCCACATCGGAATGGGAATATTAGCAATATTTATTAAAAGAATGTTAGTAAACTGCTTTGAAGTTTGAGATTGATCAGATCAAAGGCATACAATTTCTGATCAGGTCAGTTCTCCATGCCATTCAAGCCTACTGGGCTAGTGTTTTCATTCTCCCTGCAGTAATGCTCGATGAGATAGAGCAGATCCTTAGGTAATTCCTGTGGAAAAGGACCTCACTTGTGGAGAGGGGGTGCCAAAGTTTCCTAGGAGGATGTCTTCCTTCCTAAGGTGGAGGGGGGCCTGGGTATCCAGAGATTACGCAAGTGCAATAAAGCGGCTATACTCAAACACATCTGGATTCTATTTTCAGTAAAAAAAATCCTTATGGTGCAGATGGATCCACTCGACCTTCTTAAAAAGGAGGAATTTCTGGGTGGGGAAGAAGTCGACCTTTTGCTCTTGAGCTTGTAAGAAAATTCTACAACTCAGGACAAAATTCTGGCTCCGCTTCCATTAGAGGATAGGTGAGGGTCTCCACCCTTCACTTTGGTTTGAAAATTGGCACCCTAGGGGTCCTTTGAACTTAATATTCATAGATTTGCTTATCTATAGGTTTGGTCTTTCAAGATAGGCTTTGCTGGCTGACCTTTTTTCTAAGGACGGCCACGCTATACGGTCAATGATTGCAACTTGGGATTCGCTGCTCCCTTCTTTGATTGATGCTAAGGATCATTTTTGTTAGAAGGAGAATTTCTCAAGAGTGTTCTTGGTGGCCTCCACTTGGGAGCTTATAAGGTGAAAGAAGGATTGAGTTAGTTGGCATGGTTTCCTTTGGAACAATACCATCCTGCCTCGATATCAGCTAAACCTTTGGCTCATTACCAAGCTAAGGTTGCCTACTCAGTCCCTTCTCATGGCTCATGGTAGGATTGATGCTGCATTCTGCCCTTTTTGTAATGAGGTACTTGATTCAATTGATCATTTATTTTTTGGATGTCGCATTACGTCATGTATTGCCTTCTTTTGGCAACTAGGTGCGGACTCCCTTGGAGGAACAAGCCTTGGGAGGAAACATTGACTTGGACCACTATCTTCCTTTCGGGCAAGGAGTTTCATAAATGCATTGCTCGTTTTTCCTTTGGTGCGCTCTGTCACATCATCTGGAAGAATAGGAATGATATTCTTTTCAGGGGTGAGTTGGTTTCTGCCTCGACCATGAAGAAGCACCTTCTCAAAGTCGTTCAAGATAAGGCTCTCACCTTCAGGAATGTGGACGATTACACTAGAAATAGATAATTACAATGCTTTTGGGAATTGGATCCTGCCATCTTCTCCTCTACTGTTTGCACATCAGCTGGGTAGGCCCTTGGTGTTTTTTGGGTTGGCCCTTGAGTGTGCTTGCGTCTCTTCTGTGGGCTTTGGTCCTTTTGCTTGCCACTTGGCTTTTTTCTCGGCTTCCTTCCACTCTTTATGAGCATGTTCATTGTGAGTGTAAGTTTTTGAAGCCGAGGGTTGTATAGTTTTTACCTTCCCCAATATATTTATTACCTTCACCCAAAAAAAAAAAGGGCATACAATTTCGGAAGGAATAATTATCATTTGAAGACCAACTTGTCTGATGAATTAGTTGAGACCAGAGGCACACATCTTTTGGAGATAACAATTAGCGTAAGAAAGCCAACTCATCTTATGAGTCAGTTGAGACCAAAGACACAAATTTTTCAAGGGAATAGTTACCACATGAAAGCAAGATTATGTATATACATTGATTTAAAAAAACCACATCATGGATTAGTTTGTACACATAAAATTTACAAACATGGAGATAACTAGCAAAAGTTACTTTGGAAATTATAATCATTGGAAACTGTTGACAGGCAATTACCATAAACCATTATGAATACCTCAAGTTGCTCATCAGAACGACAATCTGCACAAATCAAACAAAATATTGTCTTTCAATTATCTTTCTTGCACTTAGGGGTGTTAATAAAACCCGACCCAACTCGAAGATGAAAATTAGGATATTTTGGGGTTGGGTCTTAATGTTGTTCGTGTGATAGTTATAAAATAAATAGCATACATATTTCAGGTCGGTTAGGATCGTAACGCTATTCAACCCCAAACATGTTACTTACTTGAGCCTTAATATTGTTTAACCCGAACACATTAGTTACAAACAAACTTCGCCGTCGTCGATGGTAATCCAACTTAATGGACGCTCTGATTCTATGGCATTTGTTGTCGAATCTCCCTAGCCTCCTCTTGTTCCTTGCATCCATCTCTCCAGCTTTGCTCCTAGCATTCTATGGTTTCAATTCACCTTGATTGGGCGTGCTTCTTGCCTCACCTTGTGGTGGCATGGGATCCGGCATCACTGCTTAAGTTGTCGTTAGGGTTTGCGGATTTGCCCAATCTGAGTTTCAGTTGGATTTGGGGTTTCTTGAGGAGGACCCTGTCGGGAGTTTGAGGGAGATAAGTTCACGTTTCGGTACTCAATTCTAATGTGATTAAAGGAGATTCTATTTTCTCTGAATTTTTGCATTTTTGGTTTCAGATGAGTGCTACTTTAGATGGGTTAGGATGAGGATTGTTTTTGGTTTGATGTTTTCATATATTGATATTCTTCTTCTACCTTTTTCAGCTAAGATTTCTAAATAATTCTCACAAGTTCTTGTTCGTTTTGAGTTGGTTCTTCTTCAGTAGCATGATTAGCTTTACTTTTTGGCAAACTAGGTTTGACTTGTCTTGGTATTGGTCGAATGTATTGTTCTTGAAAGGAAAGAATAAAATGATTGGTAGAAAATTTTCACATCATAATGGGCGAAATTTGGAGAGACTGAGTTCACTTGCTTGAAAAAGAAAGCAGAAAAAAGCACTGATATAGTCAATCCCTTTTTTAGTCTTCTTTTCTTCCCTCTCTCGCTTCTCTCTATGCTCTATCATCTAGGTTTGCTTTTAATTTGTGATTTGCGGTATTGATAGGTCACTTGCATGAGAAATCGTGTATATTGAATGCGGCCAAGGTCAGGCTAAGTAATTGGGCTAAATAGAACTGCCAATTGAGAAAAGATTTGCATTTTCTGTTTCTAAGAATGGAGAACTCGAGAGACAATGTAATAAACTTTTGATGCCGGAGAATGGTTTTCTTGATTCATATACGAAAAACAAGTGGCCAGTGAGCTCTTCACACTCTTTTGTGGATAATATATAGAAGAGAAAGATCCATGTGCTTGTGTGACCTCTTCCTCTTGTTCTAAGCCTCCCATTACTATTGTTAGTGCCAACTTCAGTTAGAATTTTCTTCTTGAAAGGAAAGACAATTGAACTCTTTCGATATGCTTGAATGCTTCATATTGAATCTTATTTTTTCATATTTGGAATTGCAGTGGTAGGAATTGTTTTTTTTTTTTTTTTGGTGACACAGGGAACCCCGCACTCCAACCACACGGACGGCCCGAAAGGCTCGGGGTACGGAGGGAATAAACCCTGGGGGCAGCATGGGTGAAACCACCACCCCATGCCACCGAGTAAGTCACCACACAGCGCTTCAGCCTCCCTGCTTTGCAGGGGCTTCGAACTTAGACCTCCACGGTGGAGTCCTGAGGCTCTACCATCCACGCTGCAACGGCCGGTGGTAGTGGTAGGAATTGTTATTTCCAATTTGTGTGAGAAAACCAAATTTGTTGTTCTTCAAAAGTTGAATTGCTATTTACTTGGAAAATGTTCATCAAAATTGATGTTTGATAAAGAAGAGGTGAGTAGGACACCCCCCAAAAAAAAAAAGGACTTGGCCCTTACTCAGATTTTCGCTTCAGGTCGTATGCTTTTCGGGTTAGGTTGGATTGGATGACATCAAAACCTACCTGACCTGACCCATTGACACCCCTATCTACACTATACTTTAATTTCCTTAGCTGTAGTTCTCATGTTTGCATTGTCGATTAAATTCAAGTGTGTATCTTTATCTTAGTGTTGTTTTGTCGATTAAATTTTGACGTTGCATCTTTATATTCCTAAGTTGTGTCGTTGATAAAATTCCAGCATAGTTTGTCCATATCCTGTTATGTTATCGAGTTTGTAATTTTGGCCCGATTTGGGATTGTATAATGTTGTTTGATTTGGAGAAATCAATTCCCTTTCACATGAGATATTCTTTGTTCGAAGTTTGTGAAAAACTTTGGTCTCCTGAAATAAAAGCCAAAGAACTACTTTTGATTAAAGTCATTTCGTCATAAGAACAACTCCACAAAACAAAAATATAGCAAATTTGTTTGTTTATGTGGGGGGCTTTGAAAAGTACAATATGGTTATTTAGAATCTACAATCATTGGTTATCAATAAAGGTTACAAAGGGTTACTTGATGGTTATATTGACGGTTGCATTGTCTTCACTACCTTGACAATTTCTTCGACTCCACTATTGCGACGATTACTTTATTCCATTACGTTGACGGTTACTTCCTTGACTATTACATTTGAGATTGCCAACTCCACTTTTTGTTTATTCATTTGACTTGCCAATTCATCAAGTTGTTGATAATATTGTTTATGAATGACCAAACTTTACTTTCATCGACTAAGTTAATCATGTGACATCCCAGCAGCGTTACATGCTAAGCACAAGCGGAAACTATATAGATTATCGTCAAGACAGGACCTGTTGATTTCAATTGTCGCACTATAATATCTCAACCTAATTAATTAGCACGTATAACATAGATATTCTATGATATGAAATTTTTTTAACATATGATCATCCCGTAATAGTCCTGTCACCTAGCATTAGACAATCCAGTTAAGAAATAATACAAAGATCACGAAGGGCTTCATTAGCTTTCCTTGCAGAGTTCATTCTAGCTTATATACGTCGACTTAAATTACTTATAGTTTTGCACTTATGTACATCATATTTTTACAAGTTCCTCCAACATCGAATTGAAGAGGGCCAAACAACTCCCCTTCATTGTTTATGAATTATGCAACAAACCTCATAGGGATCCAATCTACCCTGCCATCATCCATCAAGAGCGTAGCCTCGTATCATGTATAGGTCGGCTTGATATTGAGGTCATATACGTTGTGAAAAGAAACATCAATGTATGCTCTCATCCCATAATGAGTGATTGGTGGTACGTCTATACTAACGATCTGAAAAAATAGAAATGAATGAGCAATACCCAATAAATAAATAATAAGACCCTAAACTAGGCAATCCATGGTCACCAAAGAAAGCAAGAGAACACAACCAAATAGCGCATACTTACTAAGACTAAATCATCAAAGTATAGCTAAATGAATACTAAGATATCACATGAATGATCACTTCATATCAAGCACACTAAATATACATGTATGCCTCCTATTTCTAACCAGAACCTGGATGAGATGCAGCACAACAGGTGAACTCACACACCAAGTGGAATTATATTATAGTGTTTAAGTCAAAGTCCACCATCGATCAGTTTACCCATTGGAACTCGAGCTGGCCCGATCGAGTCACTTCCCAAATCCCACATCCAGACTTCCATGATATTGCTATCATGGGCATCTCACTCCAAGACATCCCAATATCACACAACTAAGGCATCCTAAGATTACACAACATGGGGCATCTCACTTCGAGGCATCCCGGTATCCCACAACCAAGGCATCCCTAATTATGCATAGGAGCATCTCAACTCCAAGGCATCTCGGTATCTCACTCAACCAAGTCATCCAAGATCACACAGCATGGACATCCCACTCCTAGGGCATCACCGGTATCCCAGTACCGATGGAATTCTTTTACTTATTTAATTCACATATTCCACACATCACACCTTTGAATTATATCACATCACAGCATGCATTTGATCTCAATAGTACACAATCACTTTAAGCAACACTCAATGCTCACACAACATTTCATTCATGTCGCACTCATTGCACACATATGCCATAATTAGTAACCACACAATGACCACACTTCGAATTATGGAAGAGACATGCTCATGCACAAACTAACCATTATTACAAACCAATAGACTCCCTACATGCCATGAAAATCAAATACAAGAGACACAACATCTATTGCATAGTCTTGGATCAAGGCAGAATAAAGACTAATACGAGCAGTTTTAATCACAAAGGCAAAAAGTGCATCAAATATCATCGAAATGCTACGAAATTTTAGTATGTTATAGAAGAGACATAGATTAACATTTTTCATGAGAAACCTAAGCCTATGTCTCATTATATAAAGAGTAGTAACATGCTGTCTTTACCCGTAAATTTTGCAGCAACTTCTAGTTTATGCACCTACTAAAGATAACTCATTTTGGTATTTGAACCTAGACCATTTGTTCTCAAATTTTGATATGTTATTCCTAAAGATATGACCTACAACTTTCATGAAGGCTTTGAGGTCCAACTCTATCTAGAAAATTTCATAAAATTCATAGAACTACCTAAGGTTTTGTTGGTTTCTATAGGTCAGCTTGCTGTTTTAAAGGAGAAATGTTCATACCAGTTAATTTCTACACGAAATCTCTAACCACCAGTAGTCGAAGCCTAAAATAGTTTGTGCACTCTTAAGAAAATTAGTTATTTCCATCGACTACACATTTAAGATCCCAAAATGACACATAAACCAGTAATTTCTACCCCTGTCTCCTCCGAATAAAGCATCTTGAGCCCCTGTCTCCATTTGCAGCTACATCAGGTCGTTTAGTTTGTCCACAAACTCTTTTAGTACCTCGACACCGCTTCAACAAAATCCAAAAGTGATCTCAATAGCTCATAGACTACACACAACAACCTACTGTTCAACCTGAGACTAAAATTCACCTCTCAAAACCAACATGTAACACCCATTTATCACTCAAGGGCCGTCTACCCACCATCTCGACCAACACAGCTCCCTCGCGCTTGGTTCTTTAACCATCTGAACCCCAATCATCACATGCAAAGACCAACGACTCCATTTGAGCATCCATCTAACCTATTCCAACTCAAAATGGAAGCATCAAGACTTAATCTCCTACCATCCAACATGCTTCGCAAGTTCCCTCAACAAATGGCGGATAACTTTGAGTTTAGGTACTCATCATTTCCTTACCTGTGGCTTCGCTTCGCTGGTGGCTCACTGTTCTTCCGAATTCTTCCCTCAAACATGCACAAAGAGAAGAAGAAGAAGCTGGGGTTGTCGGCTTTGCTTCTGTGTAAGTCGCATGAGAGAGATATAGGAAATGGCGTGAGTTCTAAGGAAAACCAAATATGAGTGTGTAGATTTTATTTTAAATCCCAAGAATAGATATTATTAGGAAGAAATGATGATATCTCCTCTGAATACTTCGAGTTAGAGAGAAACCGTGAGAGAGATATAGGAAATGGCGTGAGTTCTAAGGAAAACCAAATATGAGTGTGTATATTTTATTTTAAATCCCAAGAATAGATATTATTAGGAAGAAATGATGATATCTCCTCTGAATACTTCGAGTCGGAGAGAAACTGAGAGGGAAGAGATGAAAGTTGTGGCTCCCATGCACGCATTCTTCTTCATGGTCGACACTTGGCACTCGAGAATGCTTAAGATCAAGTTCTAATCCGCGTTGTTAGTTGGTCTATTAGTTCCTAACATCTTCCATTTAGTTTCATTTCGAATCCACAAAATTTTCAATCCTTTTGTAAGTATGCGAGTCCATGAGTTTGCACAAATTGAATTGATGCATTAACATCTCGACACTAATCTACAAGACAAATAAGGATTAATCATGAGAAATTACTAAAGTTAGTATTCAATAACAAAATTACAATCACTTATAAATTTTAATAAATTCCTAATTAAATCTCGCATAAGGCTTAACCAATAATCTTAATCGAATAAAATTAAAGCGCTCAGGCCTAAATACCCATCTCTGGCCCACCAGGCTCATCCCATGACATTTCTTGGCCCACTAGACTTAATTCACAACTTTAATGAACCCGACTCTTGGCCCGTTCCAAATCAAGCCCAAGTCCTAGCTCATCCTTTGGCCGATCAAGCCCATGCTCGATATCTTTGTGTAGCCTGTTAACTACTTAAGTCCATAGTCATCTAGCTCGCTTTAAAATAATCCAAGCTCATTATACTCCGATTATATTTATAGGATCAGAAAATTTAGGATGTCACATATCACATGTCAATAATAACTGTAGTTTGTCCATATCTTGTTACATTATCGAATCTAAAATTTCTGGGCATTTTCGTCGATTAAATTCTGGCTTAGTTTGGCATCGTAGAATGCTGTTTGAATTGGAGAAGTCAATTCACATGAGATATTCTTAGTCCGAAATTAGTGCAAAACCTTCATCTCCTTAAAGAAAAGCTGAAGAACTACTTTTGATAAAAGATGTTTCGTCATGAGAACAATTCAAACAAAACAGAAAGATAGCATGTTTATTTGTTTGTGACGTGTGGAGCTTCGAAAAGTACAATGTGGTTATTTAAAGTCTATAATCGATAGCTATCAATAGATGTTACAAATGGTTACTAAATGGTTATATTGACGGTTACATTTCACTACCTTGATGGTTTCTTTAACTCGACTATTGTGATAGTTACTTCATTCCACTACATTGATGATTACTTCTTTGACGATTATATTCGAGATTGTCGACTACACTTTTTGTTTGCTCCTTCAACTTGCCCATTCATCTAGTTGTCAATTCTTCAAATGGTCAATAATACTATTTATGAATGACTAAACTTAGCTTTTATCGACTAAGTGGATAACATGTCAATAATAACCAAAATTGGTCATTTTTTGGTGCAAACGAATATTCCCTTTAAAAGAATGGAGTAATTCATTTATCATTCGATTCTTTTAACTTAGATAACCAAGATTCATTATATAGCTCATATTTTTTCGTGAAAGGCACATTTTATGTCAACTTTATATGTGGTCCTATATCTTTGTCCTTAAATTAGTTGCTCATACGTAGACTCTCATTGCCAATTGTAATTTATCGACAAAATTTTAGCCTTCTAAATTTTTCTCTAAGATTGAATATCAATTCATTAAAGCCAGTTTTATGAATTCTTTTTCCAAGAGTGAAGTAAGACATCTATTCCTAGCCTTCTTGAGTCGAGTGACAAATTGATCAATTGATTCATTATTGTATTGGTAAATTCTAGCCAAGTCAACAATCGATACTTTAGGTATCATTTTATATAATTGAGAATGAAATTGTCTTTCCATCTCAGCATATGTATGGATCAAATTAGGAGATAAATTCGTATACTAAATATAGATAGCTTTTGATAAAAGACAGAGAACAACCTGTGTCTTGGGAATTCATTTGTTCTTGCTTCTCCACATTGGGCAATAAATTGACCAATGTGTTTGAAGGTCGACTAGTCAAGTTAGAAGTCTTAAAAATTTTAGGGTAAGGTATAGTGTCAACCCAATCAAGATGTGACTTCCCACATATTGGCCTAAACATTATGCTATTGGCACCTAATTGTTATAATATGAGTTCAGCCACTTGATTAGGATTCGCAAGTTGACACCTTTCATGCCACCTAGGTTTAGGGTATATAGATTAATAGACTTGACCTTCTTGCCCCCTAGTTTCGGGGTAAAAAGGATTTTCGAGCCTTTCTAAATTACTCACTGGTGATGGGACCACGTGATCTAAGTTATTTTCATCATTTAATTCATTAAGAGTTGGAGAAATATACACAAAAGTTGCCACATTCAATTGGATTGATATGGACTATTTGAATGTCCTGAGCCTAGAGATGACATCATTGATCACATTGACTAGTGTCAACCTAATCACATTAAAAACGTGTTTTGCTGCGTGATTCGTAATCTTATTCTGATGTTCCTCGTATAGTCTCTTCATGGTAGCCACCAAAGTAAGGCTTGGTGCTAACTCCCTCATTTGCTCCTCCACAAAGTCTCGTGGATTTCGATGTTGTCCCCTTCGCTTAGCTCTATTGCTGGAGTGATTAAGGTCTCGAAATGGATAGCCATGTCAATGGGGTTGTTCGCAACATGATTAGACTTTAGATGATTCCTTGTTCTTGGCATTGTACTTCCTTAAACTAACCATATTGGTTCCATCAGGCGTGCCAGATGTTTCGTCTGAATTTGACTTTGCGACAAAATATCTTTCCCCAAAGATCCTTCTTCTGTTATATTAGAGGAGCCAGGTTTTGTAGCAATTCCAGACAATATCATAGGTAAAAAAGATAGTCGGTAATTTCATTTCAAACAAAGCCAAACATACACAAACTTTAACGAGATTTAATCGACAACAAAGCTTGAGAACATAAGTATTTCAAATGGAACCAAACGTACACAAACTCTGTTAGAATTGAGTTGATGACAAAGCCTGAGAACATGAAAATACAACACCAGAATTTAATCGACGATACAAATTTTAAAATTACAGCCAAGAAACATGTCGGAATTTAATCGACAACACAAGTCTAAAAACTATAACTACTATGCAAAAATGTAACGATAATTGAAAGATAACATATTTGTTTGTTTGTGCATAGGGCCTCTAGAGAGCATAATATAGGTATTAAAAGTTTATAATTGACGATTATCAAGGGAGTTTATAAAGAAGGTTACAAATAGGTTGCAAAAGGAAGAGAGTTACAATCAGAGGTTATAAATGGTTACTGAACGGTTACATTAGCTATATCATCTCAACTACCGTAACAGTTTTTTTTTTTTTTAATGCATACAAGATTATTGACTCAAGCTATTGATTCATCAAGTTGTTGATAATTATATTCATGGATGACCAAACCCTACTCTCATCGACTAAGTCTATCATTTGTCAATAATAACCAAAATTTGTCATTTTTTTTTTTTTTGCACAAACAACCCTTTCACGTCATGCAAATTATTGGGGCTCTCAATTTGGTACTTCGTTTCGGTTTAAGGTTTTAATTACTAGCTAAAGCAATTCATTTGATTCGTCTATTGTTTTATATTTGCTGTTTAATCTCTTTTTTGGGTAATTTATTATTTGTTTATATCACATTTATATGTTATTATTCTTAATTGGGTCGTTTAAGATTCGTGTTATTTTTTTTTATTTCCTTAATAACTATTGTCCTGAGAATTGAAACCCTAATTCAAGTTGCCCCGCAAATTAATAGCTGAATCTTGCAAATGGAAAGCTGGCAGCTCGAATTCATCCCGACAAAGTGAAGAATAAGCTAAACATTACCGTTATTGTACGCTATTGAGTTCAAGAAGAACATTTTAGACTCGGTTGAATCTCAAGAGAAGATTTTATGAATGAGAAGGCTCAAAGTGTTATTTATATTTTGAGATTGTGATTTGAACGTTTGTGGAAGTAGGTGTTTCAAATCTTTATGAACGGATGTTTGTTTTAATATTTAATGAATGTGCGATTCTTGTGTTGCAATTACAGATCATATTCCGTATAAGTACATCTATGCAAAGTTGATGAATCAAGATACCATGTATAGCGGTTGTCGATAATAAATGATATCATGTCTCCGATCATGGAAGCAGCACGTAGGTGAAGCAGGGTCATGAGTTACGGCCCTCCCTCATGGATCTAATTCTCGTTCTCACAAATGCAAGGCACGTAAATCCAATGTCTAAGAAATTGAAAATACTTTTGATTTTCTTTTCCAATTTCATAATATTCTGTCAAAAGCTAATGTCAACAAAACTAAAAGGAAAAGCCATTAATTAAAGAAGAAAACGGAGGAAGCAAAAAAAAAAAAAAGGCCGGGTTGGACCTGCCACGTGGTTAGGGCTCTTTAACGGGCCCGAGGCCCAGTTCGCCATCCTTCTTCTTTATCCTCCTCCACCACGGCCACCGCGTCCTCGCGACTCGAAATCTCTGCGCAGAGACGGCAGAGCCTCCGCGCTAGGCTGCAGCTTCTGCTTCGGCTTTCTGCCGCTGCTGCTGCTGCTGCTGCTTCTTCTTCTTCTTCGAGTTCAAGCGCGGGCCCGAACCACACCGACCCGGCGCAGAGCGATGACGACCCGAATCGCTCCGGGGGTCGGGGCGAACCTGCTGGGCCAGCACTCCGCGGAGCGGAACCAGGACGCCACCGCCTACGTCGGCAACCTCGACCCTCAGGTCACCCCGCCTTTTCTTTTGCCCCTCGGACCCAATTTTCCGTTTCTCTCTCTGGAATTCCTTTTCTGGGTCCGCGCGCTTCGTTCCACTCTCGGGAAGCGTTCGTGGGAGCGGTTTCGATGGTGGCTTGCTAGAGGAAATGGGACTATGAATTGATTAGGGCGTTGTGTTTGACTTGCAGGTGTCGGAGGAGTTGCTATGGGAGCTGTTTGTTCAGGCCGGTCCTGTTGGTAAGTTCGGTTCCTTTTTCTTGTGTCGGTGCCTGGGTTCGACGAAATGCTAGAATATGCCATGGAAGCAATCGATGGTAGCTGCAGTTTTCGTAGCTTTGTGTTGCTGGTGTATTTGGTCACGATGTCTTTTGAGCTGCCGCTTTGTTGTGCTTTCAAGAAAAAAAACACATCAAGGGACTTCTTCTTAAAATCTCTCTGCTAACTTACTTTGGAATTTCTCTTACCGTTACCAAAAAAAAACTTACTTTGGAATTACTCTGAAGTGGAAAAGTAAGTTTGAACCGGTCATGTGTGAAGAGTCTGTTGTTATCTTTTTCTTGGTGTTGCGAGGAACTTTGTTTTCTTCTCTCGCGGATGGGTTTCTTTAATTTAGTGATTTAGTTTAGAGAATATAAATGATGGGTTTGCCTCTGTGCATTGTCATGTAGTGGAGTTGATTAACCCAGCAGAATCTCTGTTCTTTTCCTTTGAGCTCATTGTTGTTATTTATTTTTCCTTTTGTGTGAATAAAGCCCCCGCACCTTGCCTTGCTTTGTTTGAGGTTTCAGACTATTGAGGATGAATATTCACCATATTGTAACTCGTTTCAGTTAATGTTTATGTTCCAAAGGATAGAGTGACAAACCTTCACCAAGGATATGGATTTGTCGAGTTCCGGAGCGAAGAAGATGCTGACTATGTAAGTACTAGTCTAAGTCACTGCATTGCTACTTCTGGTTCTCTGGCTTACTGATTGTTTTGATGATTGCAGGCAATTAAGGTGTTGAACATGATAAAACTTTATGGGAAGCCTATACGCGTGAATAAGGTATACGAATTTACATGTCTTTATTGTGTTGGAGGTTATCTTTTGATTAAGGGAATATCTCTCTGGACCATCTATTGAATCTGTATTTGTTCAATTTTTAAACATGTTGCTATTGTGCTCAAATTCAGGCAACCCAAGACAAAAAGAGCTTGGATGTGGGAGCAAACCTTTTTATTGGAAATCTTGACCCTGTAAGTAGTCAGATACTATGATTTTTATTAATGGGCTAAGTCTGTCAATATAGAAGTTCTAATTCCTTGCCTATGGCATTTCCTCTGCAGGATGTGGATGAGAAGCTTCTGTATGATACTTTCAGTGCATTTGGCGTAATCGTTACAAACCCAAAGGTGATGCTTTGGATTTTTCCTTGATTTGCATGAAGTCCCGCCTTTACAATAGTCAATCATTTCTTGATTTCTCAAGCACGTAAATTTTTTAAGAGCATTGTAGTGCATGAAAGCACCTGGGTTGATTACGATTGCTGTGTCATACCCTTGCAACGTGGCTTACTTTGTATAGTTAATTGATCTCTATTTCATGTGTGGCATGATGATTGTGACAGCGGTCTAAGTTGGATAGTTATGAGCGCCATGTCCTGATATCACCAGTTGATGAGCCAATATGAATATACACCCTCTAACGCCTGCCTACTAGATGGATTACATGTATATTGGGAAAGCAGTTTTTTAGCGTTGATTCTACTACCCATCTACAAGGGGTGTTCTTATGTAATTTTATTGCTTCCAAATGCAGCGTTGTTTATTTGAGTTTTGAAGGAATCTGTTTATTAGATTCTTATGTTGTCACACTTTGGTTTGAGAAATCAGAATAAGCTCGCAAGTTCCCTGGGCAGAGGACTACTTGGGCCCTCTAGATGGTGAAACTATTGGGGTTGAAATTTTGTATATTTTGTTGTATTGCTGGTGCATTGTTCTTGGTTACCTGATTTTGCAAATGCATTCAAACGCTTTTCCTCTTCACCTTTTGCCCTTCTGTATGGAATCACTTTAACGTGATTTTCACTGGTAGATATCATGAGGACATTTAACACTTCCAGTGAGTCTTGATGAAAAGGAAATTCTATAAGTACCATTTCGATATTCCTGTGGTACTACCAGAAAAAAAAAAAAAAAAAAAAAAAAAAAAAAAAATGCTCTCACTCACACTACAGAAAATGTCTCTGGAGTCATTTTATAAAGTTTTCCAATTGTTGGGGCTTGACATCCTCTTGCCGCTTGTCATCAAGAACCCAAGTGAACACCATGGATTGAATACAAATCACAACAGCTCATTTGAAAGTTTGAAGATGCTTGATATAGACTTCAATTGGAGACTTTTATGATTGATCAATTTGTGCTCATTCATGCCATCTCTTCATCAATTCTTATGATATATTTACCCAACATGGTTCTTTAAATAAAATTCTACTTATTCTCGCTGGGTTATACATCAAAAAACGTGCAAGATTTTCTTGCAGTTGTTGTGGGAGAATCTCTCATTATGAAAAGGATGGAATGCAAAGAGAAACCGCATGAACTTGCCTCAGTGTGTCTACTATTAATGTGTTCGTTAAGATCAGTCAAAACAACTCTAATTGTGTTTTTAATGTTGCTTCCTGCATTATGTTGTGTCTCTATGAGTGCTGAAGGACTGAGATGTGGCGGTTGTATCCATGCTGTGGTTTAGAGATGTCGGGGTGGGCGCTTTAAGTACATAGATTATGTCAAAATTAGTACTAGTTGGCGTGAATATTTTATTGGATAATGATTGGTCACCATTGTTATCCATAACCAGAGTTGATAGGCTCAGGAGCCGGTTAAGTATGGGGAAGATAACAGCCCCTGCCATGAAAAACTGCCATGTTATGTATGTGCTCTGTGGCGTGAGAGTACTCAGCACATGAATATGTCAGTTCTGTGAAGAGTGAATGTTTTACAAGAGTGAGAATTGACATGCTTGAGTGTGCTCTGTTTGAACAGAGAGTGCAGTACACCTTTGATTCTCTGGTTGTGTTTGATTTGCCGGTAATTTATTTTCTGATTTTATCTCTCCTCTCTGCTGTTTGGCTTCTGCTTGAATTGATGTGTGGCTTCTTTGGACTTTCTACCTCTTTCTCTATGTCTGCATTTCTCTCCTTGGTTTCCCTGTGTGTGTCTAATGTTGCTGTATTTAAATTAAGTCTTGTTGCAATATTCTCTTTATGTGGCAGGGTTTCTCTCTGTTATATCGGTGTTTTTGGGCTTTTTTGTCTGTGTTTTCATGGTTTTTTATGGTCAATCCTCTCAAGTTGGTACGTTGAATAGAAGTAACATTATGGGGTTGGTGGGGTGAAGGGTAGAGCAGTCATTTCCTCTTGGTTTTACCCCTTCTTTTGCTATCCTTTAGAAGGCATAAAGTTCTAGACTACATGGTGCAAATTGACAATGTCAGGCCTCTTTAAGCGTTTGTTTGGTGTCTTGCTTTCATGTTAATTCCAATTATTTTGGGTCTGCCATCAATGAAGGTATTTGATATTCACGAGCTTAGGACTCGAAAATTTAGTCTTCTCTTGCCCAGACTCACTTTCATTTGTCTAGTTGATATAGCGGGTTTGTCTTGAGTCTTGCAACGAGGCGCAATTTGTCAAAGGAAGTGTTTGAAAGACGCCTTTTGAAGGGTTAAACTTTCGGATTATGTGCTAGTATTAATCTGTTAATTACATTAGGTTTGGGTTTGAATTGTGTAACTTGTTTTATATTTTGCAATTTGTATGTACATACACAAATTTAAGAGAGCTTTCATGGTAAGTTTGGTTACATTTGGTGTTCAATGTTTTCTTTGAGAGATGTATTCTTGTGTTTAGATTTTCATAAACTGGTTTGAAACAGTCCAGATGAATTGGCATGTCTCCAGTGAGTTTTCAACCTAATCTCAGCTTTTTTGTTCTCCTTTCAAGGAAAACTTAGATGGTCAGGAGGCAAGAATATTCATTGTGATATCTTGAAGATTGCTGTGCCATCTACATTAATTGCTATACCTTGTATTTCCATGGACAAAATGCACCATTTCTGAACTCTTGTTGGCTTGAAGAAGTCATTTTGCCTATGGTACCAGGATGAATGGACTGCTGTTTGTAAACTTGGTTTACTTGGGGAGAATTATGCTATCATCTGTGTCAATAGATAAAACATAAATCCTGAATTAGGAGCCCCCATGCTGTGAGGCTGAAATCTTTGTTCCTGGTATGCCGCATAGTTTCAGAATGTCTTAGATAACAGAAATCCCTGGAGTGAGTAAGCAGTATGAGGTCCTTCTTCTGCTCTCAGATTTGAGCAATGGAGTGGATGGATGATTTGGAAAGGCTCTAGTGTCAACAGCTTAAGCATCTTTCCATCTGCATGAAATGTGAGGATCATCTTCGAGAACCACTGACATTTGTAGATTTGCATGCTTTCTTTTCAGATTATGAGAGATCCTGAGACTGGAAATTCCCGTGGCTTTGGTTTCGTCAGTTATGACTCTTTTGAGGCATCTGATGCAGCTATTGAGGTATCTTTCATTCTTTATTGCCCTGGGAATTTTATTGATGAATAATGATTTAGGGTGACAATAGAGATTGTTACTTTGCAGTGACACTATTGTTTGTGGTAAAACATCAACGTGTGGATTGCTGGTCAAGTACTCTTAAATGAAATGTATTAGATATTATCGATTTGACGTTTCTGCATGGTTACTTTTATGTTAATGCTTATGATGTAAAAACTTGCTTCGCTCTCCAGAGAAAAATAAGTAATTGGATTTTGTATCTTGTATTCAAGGCGATGAATGGCCAGTATCTTTGCAATCGACAAATTACAGTCTCATATGCATATAAGAAAGACACCAAAGGGGAGCGTCATGGTACTCCTGCAGGTAAGTTGCTTTGTTCATGGAGTATGTCACTGTGATTGAGGTGCTTTCTTCACACCCTACACACGTGCTATTATGACATAAATGGACAGTGTGTTAGTTTGGTACCATTTCTTTTCATGGTTAAGACATGAAGTGGTTAATTTCAAATACATTCATGGTGCAGAGAGAGTTTTGGCAGCTAGCAATCCAAATGCCACGAAGAGTAGGCCCCATACTTTATTTGCGAGTGGCCCACCAACTCTTCCCGGTCCTCAAGCCAACGGTGCCATGGTTGCTCCAGCTCCTCCACGCCCCTTTGCAAATGGGACCGTTGCCCCAGCATCAATGCAAATGCTCCGGCCACCACCTCCTCCACAAGGAGCGACTTTCGCACCTATGCAAGTCCCTCGGCCAGCATGGCCTGGTCAGCCTCCGCAGCCTGGTCAGGCAATGCCCCAAGTTGGAATGCCACCACCACCTGTACAGCAGTTCCGGCCACCTCCCGGCATGCCCCCACCACCTCCTCAGGCGGGTCAAGTCCTCCAGAGACCACCTCCACCACCAGTTGGGATGGTAGCACCGGCACCTACTTGGCAACCACCACCACCACAGCAACAAATGCTTGGGAGGCCCCCCATGCCACACATGTCCATGCCGCCACCGCCGCCACCCTCAGGTTAGGGTGTGGTGATTGATGGGGTCACATCCATGAGATGCTTCGAGCATCTACAGATTCGGTTGTATCATTTTGTGAACTACTTCTCTCTGTTTTTTACATTGTAGGGTCTGAAGTATCTTAATACACATCTAGTATTGAGCGGGTCTTGTACGTTGCACAAGTGCTTGTTCTTGGAATCACGAGGTGTGTTAGTAATGGCAGTGGGAATTAGCAAAAGGGATGTGATTTAATTTACCTGTTTCATTGCATTTCTTCTTTACATTCGGATGAGAAGACGATCCCAATGAGTCCACAGAGTCGGATCTTTTTTTGGATTAGAACTTTTGAGGAGATTTTGTAATTGAAACCAAAACTTAAATTTGTTTCCCATTGTTGCACCAGACAATGGAGGGCGCAATGCGTTTAAATTCAGATGAGTTTTAGATTCAATTTGATCTTTTTCATAGATTAACAGGGAGGGGGTTTGGAGAAAAATCCTACTCAAATGCCTATTAGGTCTCGACTCTTTCTATAGATAACCATGCTCTATGTAAGTTAAATAAGTTTATCGGCCTTGGTGACATGAGACAACTAGTTAGGCAGCTGTTCTTTTGTTATTAATGTCAATATATTGTTTTGTTTTATTTCCATTTCCATTTCTAAATATATGTTTTAAATTGTTATTTAAACTAATTTCATTGTATAGTTTAATTAGGTTTATACCAGATGAAGTTAAATCGCATAATGCCATAATCTATATATAAAATTAGGAGTAAGTACTCTATAAATTGCATTGTTTAGCCATAATTATATATCGTTTGATATCGTCAATTATTTTCAGAATAACTTGCATCATCTATATTATTGACATAATGAAGAATATTTCTCACTTTACTTTAACTTCGAAATAAATGAATTTATTTCTGTCATAAGTTATATACAAAGAAATAAGTTTTAAGATATTTTATCTTCATCTATTTTTTTTTAAGTTCAATTTTAATGATTTTACTATCATGATTTCTTTTAAACTAACTCATGCTTTCTAAAATGTATTTGAATATGGTTTTGTCTAAATATATTGAATATGAGGACTTTATCCATGATTTATTTGTATAGTTACGTGGTTATATGTTATTTAATATTATCAATTATATTCTGAATAACATGTTATTTATGATATTCACATAATGACTTATATTACGTTGACTTTAAACTGAATGGGCAAATTTACGATCATGAATAATTTTCAAAATAGTATATTTTAGTGAAAAAATTATTTCAAGATATCAACTTTTTCTTTTCTTCAAATTTCATACCAAAAGAGATAAAATTTCCAAATTAAATTAATAACTAACTAGCACTAGCATTTTTTTTTTTTGGCATATAACATGTTTCGTATTTGTCTAAATATGGATGACGTGTATGCATTTTGTGATGATAGAAAAGAAAAAAAGAAAAAGAAAATATATAACCTCAAATTGTATAAATCATCTAATTCTCTATCTTGAATATGATTCAATGGCCTTAATGATTTAATGCCAAATCAAACATTACAAATTTCGGGAATGACAATATTGAATATTTTCATATAGTTTCGAGACTAAGTTTTTGTCTTTTGTTAGATTTTAAGGATTAAGTTGAACATGTATTAAAAGTTCATTGACTACATTAAATAAAATGAAAGTTCATAAATCACATTGCATATTAGAGTACAATTCAGGGATCATATTAAACAAACTTAAAGTTCATGGGCTATAAATTTAGGATCCATTTATATCATTGTTCCTAACAAGATCGAACTTTTCTTCCCTCTGTTGATCCTAACCCCTAAATCTCGAGTTCACATTCGAGACCACAATCTCCTAATTTGAGTTCTTCACTTGAAATCCAAGGTCATCAACCACATGCGACCTCGGATATCATTTGAGACGAGTGACCATTAGAGATGGACAAAAACCCGAGGATGGCATATTACGATACACATGTGAGTTATGTCAAAGAAATCTCACATCAGAGAATTGATGTGGTGTTGAGTAATTGATATATCATAATCGACCCATAACTCATTGACTTAAGCTTTTGAGTCAATTAGATATATTGATGAGCTTGAATTTTGGACTCCCTATTTGCAATCTCCTGAGGTTAAGGTACTTGACTTCTATTGCGCGCTCCCAACAAATGGTATCAAAGCCAATGGTTGAAGTTTCCGGGTTGGTGGGTGCTGTGGTGTAACAATGAGGCCCAAGGATGAAGTTGAGCTAGAAAGATACATGAATTAAGGGAGAGCATACCTGATATTGGAGCTCACACATGAGGGAGAGATTGTTAGGAAGCACATGTTAGTTTTGTTAGAGAAGTCTCATATTAGAAAATTGATGTGGTGTCGAGTGGATAGTTGATCTGTAACTCATTGATTTAAACTTTGAGTTAAGGTGGGTCTAACTGAATATATTGACGAGCTCGGATTTTGGGCTATCTCTTAATGATCTCCTAAGATTATGGTATTGGAATTCTGTTGCGTGCTCCCAACAAACAAGAATTGATGGAGTTGTGGAGTTTGATAGAAGAAAGTAACGTTCAAGCGCAGAAATAATCTATTTTAGGCAATCACCCATCCTATAATGTTAAAGCATACAAAAAGGCTTTTATTCCTGCTAATGGCATATATGTAATTTCTATATTAATTATGTATGCCATAGACTCTTGTTGTATATAGATGCAATATCTTTCATATTTATAACGTTGATGCTTATAATCCTAGAGCTTGTAACACTAATACTAATAGTGGAAAAATTACCTACTTCGGCAACGTGGTATTTCGCTTTTCTTGATTTTGGGAAGGGTTTTCCACGTAAAAAAAATTCTTGCTTGTTTTCTTTTTATTTTTCTTCATATATTCATGTTCCTAACAACTGGTATCAAAGTCTAATTTTGGCAAAATAATGGGAGCGATATGGACGAAGGGAAGGTGAAGATCGATCGATTCCATGGCAAGGGAGAAGCAATTAACGAGGGTGGAACCAATACCGTGATTGATCAATGTCCAGAGGGAGAAGTGAATTGAGATCTCATGGATAAATAATTTGCTAGGATTGCAAAAAGAAAGGCCATCTGAAACAAAATTTTAGAGCCCCAAAGAAGAAATTTCACTATTGAGACCGAAATCAAGAGGAAGAAAAATCTATAAATGCAACTTTTAAAGATACACATGACAATGATGCTTTAATTTTGAGCATTAACAATCCAATTGACTCAAGTGCGTCATTTCACTCTATCTTGTGCCAAGAATTAATGCACAATTTTATTGCTGAAAAATTTGGAAAGGTTTATCATGCTGATGATGAACCTTTGGATATTACGAGAAATGGTGATGTTTATGTAAAATCTACTAACAGATATCCATGAAAGTTGCATGATGTCGGATAATTTTAGGACTTAAGGGAAATCTAATCTCTATAAGTCAATTAGGCAACACAAGATATAGAATTATTTTTGGAGATAGCTCTTGAAAAATAGTTAAAGGTGCTTTGATTGTAGCACGAAGAACAAGGTCAAGAATGCTCTACATAACTAAAAGTAGTAGAGAAATTGCAGCAATTGCTGAGTTTGAAGTCAATTTTAAATTGTGGCACCACAAGCTTCCGCACATGAGCGAAAAAGGGATGAAGCTATTAGTATCTATGGGAAAACTGCCTAATCCGAAGTCCATAGACATTAGTTTATGTGAAGATTGTGCTCTGGGCAAGTAAAAACATGTTAACTTTTCGAAGATTGGGAGAAAACCAAAGAAAAGAAAATTAGAGTTGTTGCATACTGATGTGTGGGGACTAGCCCCTATGCATTCCCTTAGAGGCTTGTGCTATTATGTCACATTCATTGACGACTCCACTAGAAAGATGTAGGTTTATTTTTTGAAAAATAAATGTGATGTATTTGATACTTTTAAGAGATAGAAAACTGAAGTGGAGAATGAGACTGGCTTAAAAATTAAATGTCTAAGATCCGCTAAATGGCGGTGAATATGATGGTAAGGAATTCAAGCAATTTTTGTAGAGAACAGAATCAGAATGACAAGTACTGTTCCAAACAGACCATAGCAAAACGAAGCTACTGAAAGGATGAACATAACTTTGAATGAGTGTGCAATAAGTATATATTGCATGCAGGATTACCCTAGACGTTTTGGGCAAATGCAAACTACAACATATCTAATTAATAGAAGACCTTTAGTTCGACTTGATTTTAAGTTACCGGAAGAAGAATGGAGTGGAAAGAAGATAAGTCTCTTGCATTTGAAAGTTTTTTGTTGTGTTTCATATATTTCTGTAGATTCTAAAAATAGAGATAAGTTTGATGTAAAAGCTAAAAGATGTTTTTTCATTGGATATGGTTCTGATTATTTTGGTTATTAATTTTGGGATAGACTAAATAGAAAAATAATAAGAACTGTTGATGTTATATTCAATGAAAACATGTTATATAAGGACAAATCTGTAGTATAATCTATTGTGAAGAAACAAACAATGGAAAAGAGAGATTAAATTAGAGGAGGTTTTTAAAAGTGTTTTGGTTGCAAATCCTGAAATTGTTGTTGTCAACTTAGATCAGAAACCAAAACGAGAATTACGAACACCTGAACCACTTTGAGAAGATCTAGTAGAACATCTAAACATATATAAAGATATTCTCTATCATTGCATTATTCATTTTTGACTAACGCTAGCAAATCAGAAAATTTTTCGAAAGCAGTGCCGGTTAAAGGTTTTGTTAAGTGGGAATTAGTAATACAGGATGAGTTAGACTCACTCGAGAAAAACAGAATTTAGGTGTCAACTCAATTATCATATAGGAAGAAAGCATTGTAGAATATGTGGATATATGGGGTCAAAAAAGAACTTGATGGCAGGAAAAGGTACAAAGCAATGTTAATAGTAAAATTGTTTCAACAAACGCAAGGAATTTGATTACACAAAAAGAATTTCTCCAGTTGTGAAATTGACTATTATCAAGTTAGTATTGAGTATTGTTGTTATCAAGAATTTATATTTGGAGCAGTTGGATGTTAAAATTGCATTCTTTTATGGTGATTTGGAGGATATTTACATGATACAACCAAAAGGTTTTCAAGTTCCTAGAAAAGAAAATTATTTTTACAAATTGAAGAAAAGTCTATATGGCTTGAAATAGGCTCTTAGACAGAGGTATAAAAAATTTGACACTTATTGTGGTAACAAGTTCACTAGAAGTGATATGGATCACTACTATTACTTCAAAAAATTTGACGGTCGCTATATTATTTTGATGTTGTATGTGGATGATGTACCCATTGTAGGATCTAGCATGAGGGAGATCAATATACTAAAATAGCAATTGTCAAAAGAGTTTGAGATGAAGGACTTGAGTGTAACAAATCAAATTCTTGGGATGAGGATCACGCGGGATAAATCTAAAGGAATATTAAAATTATCTCGAGAAAAGTACATTAAAAATATGCTAGATGGATTCGGAGTTTAGAATGCAAAGCTTAGAAGTACTTCTTTAGGAAGTCACTCCAAGCCCTCAAAGAAGCAGTCGTCGAAGATAGATGAAGAGCGGAAATATATGGCTAAGATGCCTTATGTATCAATTGTCAGCAGTTTAATATACGCTGTGGTACGGACTTGACCAAATTTAGCTCATGCAATGGGAGTTGTGAGCAAATACATGGCAGATCCAAGAATAAAGCATTGGAAAGCTATAAGGTGGTTATTAAAATACCTCAGAGGTACTTCATATAAGTCACTATGTTTTATGAAAAATGGTGTAACTTGACAAGGTTTTGTTGATGCAAATCTCGGTGGTGAATTGGATAATAGGAAGAGCATCTCGAGTTATGTTTTTACCTTAAGTAGCACTGTAATCAATTGGATGTCTAGATTTCAAACATTTGTGTCTCTCCCAACCACTAAGGCAAAGTATGTTGCTATATCTGAAGCTGGTAAGGAAATGATTTGGTGGAAAAATTTTTGGAAGGAGATAGGCAAAGAGCAAGATAACAGTGTTATTTTCAGTGACAATCAGAGTGCTATTTGTCTTGCAAAGAATCAAGTATTTCATTCAAGGACAAAACATACTGAGTTAAAATATCATCAAATTCGTTAGTTGATAGATAATGGGACTTTGTCATTAAAGAAGATTCTTGATGCGGAAAATCCAACAATTATGTTAACAAAAATCCAGCAAATATGTTAACAAAAGTTGTCACCATTGAGAAATTGAGATTGCGCATTGCCTCAATTGGCCTCCATAGTAAGTGATAAGAGAGATTGCCGCATTGTTACAGTTTGGGCTGCAAAGATAAAGACTATAAACAATTATTACTGTTTTATCTTTTCTTAAGATCAACCTCCAAGTAGGAGATTGATGAAGCTGTGGAGTTTAATAAAGGAAAATAATGTTCAAGCGCAGAAACAATTTATTTTAGGCATTTACCCATCCTATCATGTTAAAGCAAATAATACATTTGGTCATCCGGATTTATAATCATGATAGAACTAGATAGGATAAGATATAAAATTCTGGGATTTTTCTATATCTTATCCATTATTTTTGTGAATTGCAGTATTAAAGTTGGATATATTCACGTTGGCAGGCAGAAGAACGCTTCAAGTGCCAAAAGTTGGCACGAAGGGACACTTAAGTGTCAAAAGTTACAAAAGGTACACTTAAGTGCCACATTCAAAAGAAATGGGACACTTAAGTGCCACTCCGATCAAAATCCGGCCAAAGTGCTGACGTGGACAATTTCCGGCGAAATACTTGCAAAACGACGCCGTTTAACATGCTGATGTGGCCAAATAGTGAAAAAACGACGCCGTTTTTGCGTTGACGTGGCAATAAATTAATCTAAAAATTAATTAAATTTAATTTAAAACTAAATTCACTTAAAATATTTAAAAATATTAATATTAATAGGGTTAATACCCTAAAAAACCCCAAAACGGTACACCCGTGACAAATTTACCCCAAACTATTTTTTTTACCACCAAAAACCCCAAACTGGTACATACGTGACAAATCTACCCTCCGTTAGCTTCCGTTCGATTTTGCCGTTAATTTTGCTGACGTGATTGCTGACGTGGCAAGCCATGTGGAAATTCACAAGTTTAATACCGTTAAAAACCCTAAACTGGTATATTTATGATAAATTTACCCTAAACTGGTATATTTGTGACAAATTTACCCTAAACTGGTATATTTATGACAAATTTACCCCAAGCAAGTATATTTACGAAAAATTTACTCTAAATTAATTTTTCGATCATAAAAAACCTAAATAGGTACACGTGCGGCACATTTACCCTCTTTCAATTTTCCCAAATTTGATTAAGTTGTGATTACCAATCAATTTTATTTTCCGGATCATTTTCTACGTGGCATTAACCTTACTAAAACATGTAATATAAGATTAAAACAATATGAACTTTTGATAGCTGCTTAATTTCATTCTATATTATTATGAAAATATTTAATGTGATCATTTCATTGATTCAAGTTAATGGAATTTGCTAATTTGGTTTCTAATTCGATATGTTTGAACGGTGGAAAAAAATGCTATGCGTGGATTATTCACGTAAGATATTCAATTTAAATTAATCAATTGTGATCCTCACCGAGCCCTCACCGACCCTTTTTCTACAGCCAAAACAAGGACCTCTAGCCCTTGTCTTTTTTTTCCTTTCCTTTTTATTTATTTTTTATTTTTTAGAGAAAAAATAGCTTTTCTTTAATCTAATTCAATTAAGATGTTAGTTAAAAATTAGGATTTGAGCCTAAATGACATTATTTTAATCTTATATTACATGTTTTAGTAAGGTTAATGCCACGTAGAAAATAATCCGGAAAATAAAATTGATTAGTAATCACAACTCGATCAAATTTGGAAAAATTGAAAGAAGGTAAATGTGCCGCATGTGTACCAATTTAGGTTTTTTATGATCGAAAAAATTAATTTAGAGTAAATTTCTCGTAAATATACTTGCTTGGGGTAAATTTGTCATAAATATACCAGTTTGGGGTAAATTTGTCATAAATATATCGGTTTGGGGTTTTGACGGTATTAAACTTGTGAATTTCCACATGGCTTGCCACGTCAAGCAACCACGTCAGCAAAATTAATGGCAAAATCGAATGTGAAGCTAACGGAGGGTAGATTTGTCACATATGTACCAGTTTGGGGTTTTTGGTGGTAAAAAAAAAAGTTTGAGGTAAATTTGTCATAGGCGTACTAGTTTGGGTTTTTTAGGGTATTAACCCATATTAATATTAAAAAATTCAAGAAAATTAAATTTAAACTAAAAATTTAAAAAAATTAATTTTTTTTTTTTTTAAAATGGGAGGGGGTGGATACGGCTGAGGGCCCCTTTTTTTAATTTTTTAAAATTTTTAAATTTTTAAATTTTAATATTAAAAATTGTTATTTTTAAATGTTTAAAATAAATTTAATTTTAAATTTAATTTAATTAATTTTTATATTATTTTTTTCCACGTCATCATTAAAACGACGCCGTTTTATTTTTCTTTCGCCAGAAAATTGCCACGTCGCGTTTTGGCCGGATTTTCGCCGGATTGGCACTCAAGTGATCCATTTTGCTCCGATTTTGGCACTTAAGTGTACCTTCGTAACTTTTTGGCACTTAAGTGTCCCTTCGTGCCAACTTTTGGCACTCCAGGGGTCCGCGTGTCTATTCACGTTATATGATGTATATTTTTTTAATATAAACGGCATATTATTATAAATGAACCTAAAAGTTTATAAACGGAGATGGCAAAAATCTCTCATACACTATTCCTTAATTTATTTTTATTTTCTTATTTTATTTTATTTTCCTATTTTTAAATTATTTTCTTTAATTCTTTTTTCCCCTTTCATCATTCTTTAATAAAATTTTATCATATGGTAAATTGTACTAATATACCTAAAATAAAAAAATACCTAAAATATATAATAAATATAAATATATAATTTATAGATTGAATGTTATTATAAGATAGAACTAAAATTGAATATATAAATTAAAATAATGTTAAATTAAAAATTAATTTTTAATTTTTAATTTCTTAAACTAGAATACAAATATTATTTATATTGAAATATAATTTTAGTTTTGTTAATTTAATAAGTTTGTTATCTAAGAAAAATAACTTTCATATTATAAACATTAGAAATCTTATCCACATTTATCCCACCTCCCCCATGAGATAATTTTATTCGGCCTATATCCCATTTATATTCGACTTTATCCTATCCCGAGCAAGCACCAAATGTAACATATTCTATCCCAAATTTTATCCTGACTGCCAAACACGGTCTAAGATTTTTATTGCTTCTAATGGCATACATGTAATTTTCATATTAATTATGTATGTCCTAAACTCCCGCTATATATAGAAACAATATCTTTCATAACTGTAATGCTAAAACCGATAACATTAGGGCTTGTAACACTGATGTTAATAGTGGAAAGATTGCCTAGTATGACACCATGATTTTTCTTTTTTCCTAATTTTGGGAAGGGTTTTTCACATAAACAATTTTTACTTGTTTTCTTCTCTATTTTTTGTCTTCATATATTCACGTTTCTAACATGGTCGTGCCAAGGAACACACAATCGGCCAACGATGGGCGGCGAGTGAGCGGGATGCAAGAACGAGATTGATGAAACACGGCTGAGGCAAGGACGGAGGAGTGGAAGATTTGGGGAATATTCAGGGTTTTGAGTTGACTATTCGTAAAGCCTAGGGCATTTAAGTATACACACACCGTTGTATCTCACTTTTTGATTTCTCCTTCTGCCGTCATCAACATATTACTTTAATACCACCCGTCGTAGTGGCTGAGCTGAGTAGGCGCTAGATTTCCATCGAGGAGGTTTAGTATTCGAAGCTCCTGTAATGCGTTGCACGAAGGTTGGCTTTGAGACTCTTGGCGACTTACTCGGTGGCACGTGTGTAGTGATTAGCACGTGTTGCCCCCAGTGGTTTACCTCTGGCTATCGGCCGTGCGGGGTTCCCTGGATCATAAAAAAAATATATATTACTTTAATATTGCAGTACATTTTAATTTTAAATAGAAAAATAAATG
Organism: Eucalyptus erythrocorys; assembly: GCA_014182555.1. Taxonomy (NCBI): domain Eukaryota; kingdom Viridiplantae; phylum Streptophyta; class Magnoliopsida; order Myrtales; family Myrtaceae; genus Eucalyptus; species Eucalyptus erythrocorys. Next base: position 34,425,567 of record CM024604.1, read on the forward strand.
AAAAATGACTAAATAAAAAGAATAACATGGTAAAGTTAAAAGAAAGAAGTTAATTATCCATTTCCACTAAAAGTGCACTCAGCGAAGTTCCTCAATTGGACAGAAAAAAACATTATTTCTCTCGTTTTCTTTTGCTAAAATTTGAGTAAACTGTTTTTAAGAATAGCAAAATGTTCATTTTAAAGTGACTGCTTTCTAAAATTAATTCATATAGCGGTTAGAAGAAGAAGAAAATGTCAGTATTTTATTTCGTCATTCAATTAAAGAAATCGCTTTCATTATCAATTCATTATAACGTCATAGAATGAATGAAATAATCACACATGCAAATAGAGCGTGCATGAAAATTAATTTATGATAACCAGACAAGGCCTGATTAAGAAGTAAATGAAAGCATTTCAATCCTTTCAATAAGATTTTCATCTTTGGCAATTTTTTTTTCTAACCTTATAATGAAAGATACATGTATATATCAGTTCTCATCATAATAAAAATAATTCAATTTCAACTTATTTTATATATTTTCATTGATCTTCAATTGAAACGCAACATGTTAATTATATGTATGCCAAAACTTTCGTGAGCTCATATCATAATCATTGAAATGTTTATATGATATTATTTTTCCTAAAAAAAAAGTACAAAGGAGTAATATGATCGTAGATGAGCCATTTTATCAAATCCTTTGACAGGATGGGGGTGTTCAGCATACAAGCTTCTATTCATTATAATCAACGTAAACACATGACAGTATCATTCTATAATCTTCTTCTAATAACATCAATTCCGTAAATGCTTATGAGAGAGCGTGATCAACATTTACTATAATGTCAAAAGTCGGAATTAAGAGAATGTTCTCTTATGTATTCATCAAGTGACACTTAACTTTACCTCTACAATTGGTATGTATGCAATAAGCCATATTGCATAAATACGCCACATGACCCATAATTGAGGTTGAGTTATGAAAGCCTTCAGGTCCATTTACTAAAAATGGATTTAAAATTTGTAGTGGTTGGTTTGACATTAAATCATTTAAGTTCGAAGATAACATTAAATAATTTTATATAATTAATGAAATGACAATATTGAATATTTTTATATAAGTTAGAAATTAAATCGAACATTAACAAAAAGTTCAAAAACCATATTAAATAAATCGAAAATTCATGAACCACGTTTCATATCAAATTGTAACTATGATACTATATTAAATAAATTAAAAATTCAAAGACCACATTACATATCGAGTCAAATTTCAAAAACTAATTATGCCATTTTCTCATCTTGTGAACGAGTTCCCGAGGGAACCACTGTGATTCTTCCAGGTGGTCACCCTTTCAACATGGAAGGGGGAGGTGAAGGGTTCAATCCCCACCTTCTCAAGAAAATAGGGTGGGGACGTGTGAGTTTTAGGGGTGGATTTCGACTCTCTCGCCTGCAAAAAGGCCAGAGGCGAAAAATCTAAAAGTGAGTGTAAAGTAGGAATAGAGTAGGTCAGTCCTTAAAAAAAAAAAAAAATGAGTTCTCGAGGGAGGTCTATTAAAAAAATAATAATAAATTCTACGGTTTTCATTATACTTAATTCTTTTAGCGCACCAAAATCATATAAATACTTGAATTTGTGAAAAGTAAACCGTTGAAACTTCCCCACCCGTCATTCTTCCTCTCGCCTTTTGCCCCCAACCAACGGCAAGCCACTCTCTCTCTCTCTTCCCCTGATTCCCACTCAACTTTCTTTTCCCGATAAAGAAAACAAGAAACTTTTCTCGAGAAAATCACCAAGAAAATGGACCGCCGGCCGTCCTGACAATCGAGCCCTAATTCGCCGGCGCCGGAGGACGATGAGGTCGACCCATGAAGTGTTCTCCAAACCCCTCATCCAATCTCGATCTCTAGCCGCCGATGGAAGCGAAACCGAATGCCGCCGCCGCCGCCGCCTCCGCCTCCTCCGCCCGAGAGCCCAGGGAGACCGATCCGCCCCCCCGGCCGAAGTTGATCGAGTGGGAAGATTTCGAGCCGGAGCTCGCCCGGCTCGTCAGCCTCTCCTGCGCCCTCGAAGAAGCTAAGGAGAAGAAGCAGGTCCTCCATCGGAAGCTCGAGTCGCTTATTCAGGTATGGTCTTGATGGGCGATGTCAAGATTGTGAATGGTTTCCTGTCTTTTTTGGTTTCTCCATCGAGTTTTGAGTGATGGGTTTTGCTTTTCTTGACGATACGGCCCGTGTTTGTGGCGAATTTAGCTCAGTTTCGCTCTTCACATCGATTGAAGTTCGATCGTCTTGGCTTAGCTAGCGAAAAGTTGGATTCTTTGTGTTGCATTAGCGGGGATGCGATTATCGAGAGAGCTTTATTACTCGGGTCCTTGGAAAGAAAGGATCGGTGGTTTCTTTGTGGAGAAATTTATATTGCATGAAACTTCTAATTTGATTGTATAGTCTGCTTCTGGAGACCTAACTACTTATCTCGACTTGCTTTGTTTGTGTTCATGCCCGTTTGGAAATCATCGCGTGTGTTGACTTTGCATCGAGCTTTGATTGAATAGCCCGCGTGCTAGCGGGTGGAAACATATTTGGCAGGTTAAAAATGAGTCTTTGGGAAGATTGAATGAGCTCGAAGAATTGCGGGAAAAAGTGGAAGGTAGAAAGCTTGTGATGCAGAACTTGCAATTGCGTACGAAGGTTGTTGTAGAAGATGCTAAAAGGAAAGAGGAAGATCTTGCAGCTGAAGTTAGGTCATTGTTAGTTTCAGGCACAGCTCTCTCGGTTGCCCGGAAACGACTGCAGGTGCCACTTTCTACTGCTATTTTACTATATTCTATCGTGCTTAAGTATTTTGTTCAGAATTTGTAGGTTAAAAAGATTATAGGCTTTCTTTAGTCTTTATAAAAGGCTTTTTAAGTTGTCCTGATGCTGTTCTTCAAAATATGAAGGAACTGAATTTTACCATTCTTCAAAGCCTCTGCTGGAATACTTTGAAATGCTGTTGTGTCCTCATGAAAGATTATTTAAAGGGCTTTTATATTTTCCATCATCTTGAGTCCAGAGGTTCCCACACTGTGTTTCCATGTTCAAGCTGACTTTGGTGTGTCTTTCAAGCCCTTTTGGATATTTATCATATTAGGGGATGGCTTCTGGAATTTCTGTATTGATTTTCTTTGTGGCATCTAAGATCAATCTGCAGCCTGCCTGCATACATCCAAGGACCATACAATATGGCCTTTTCAAATATCTCTCTTTATCTCCTATGATTCTTCTTTTCTTTTGAAACATCTTTTGTTTGAACTTATGTATCCGATGTGCTCGAATGGCGCTGCATAGTCTGGCTTCTGTTTTATCTGTTCTATCCTGTCTATTTTGGGCTCATGCTTTGCTGCTTTCCAGATATATTTTGATAAAAGTGAAGATTCATTTTCTTCTTCCATCTGTTATACAGGCTTTATCTAGATTCAGCATTTCTATTATAGTAAGTTTGACTTATCAATATTTATTAAATGAGGAGGTGCGTCATAAAATAATTTTTATGCTGGAAATTTCTTGACCATTACAAAGCCAATCTGTTCTTTGACTGAACGAGAAAAACGGCTGCTGTTAGATTGTAATTGATGAATTGGTCATCGTACCATTGCTGTTTCACGTTCAGTAGCTGGCAGCAGGCATCCTTCATCTTAGTTTAGGCAAAGTGCAGAATATTCTAGTTTCTTCTTGTTTTTCTCCCTTGGTTTTCTCTCCTGTTTATTTAATTGCATACTGTGGGCATATTTCTTTCATCCTGCCAATGTGGTTGGCACTGTTGCTGCAGGAATCAAATAGGTTACTCGGGCAAAGGGGTTATGGCAAGCTCAAAAATTTGCAAAAGATGCTAAGAATGAGGCAGCAGTACATGGTATCACAAGTTTCAGTGCTCTATCCTGTTAAAAATTTTGCTGCACAATCACAAGAGCAAGAACTTGAATCGTTCCCAAGTACTACTAAATCAGGTAATAGACAGGACAGTTACGAGATTCCTTTTAATAATTTGACGTATTTGATTAAAGAAAACCGTGCATCTGGCATTAGTTGTCAATTGTGTGATTGAATCATGAGTTTGTCAATCTCAACAGTGAAAAGGTTTCTAGTCAAAGCCAAAATTGTAGCCTTAGGATAGTAAGGGACTACAAATTTTCAGGTTAACAATTCCGACTGCCGATTGTTAAGAAGACATGCATAAAGACACGATTCTTTTTTTAATCTTAGGTAAAGAATAAGTTTGGAATTAGAGCTGCCAAGTTTATTATACAAGTTCTTACTGTTTCAAGGGTAACCCTCATAAGGATGTTCTATTTTGAGTTCTTATAGAATGTATTTACAGAAATTTTCAGATACATACAATCAAGGGTTGCTTTGTTTTCATTATTTTATTTTATTTCTCCATGCTCACCTGGATGAGCATTTATTATCCGGGAAAGATTGTGCAATGGATAAGTTTTTCTGGCCTTAAGAGTTCCACTGTTGTAGTGGGCTTTTCTATTTTCACATGATGTGCTATTCTGGCCTTACCAAGCTGGATCTTTATCTTTAAACTAAACTGGCTCAACCTTTTTATAGCTATATCCTGTCATGGTTTGTTGGGTAGATGGTACCTTTTTTACACTTTTTTGTAGAAGATAATTAAGTGATACTATTGGAACGAAAGCTTACCGCATAATCACTCCTGCCACAGGCCATTTAGTTTTACAGGTAAACAAGTTGACTGGTTTGCATAAAGGAACAAAAAAGTGATACCATGTTTCCCAATTGTTACCTACAGAGCTTTGGTTTTCTTTGACAACATTGCAGAATAAGTTCTTCACCGTTGGTATCTTAACCTCTAGAATTACGGATTTAACTTAAAATATTAATCCCTGAGTGGCCCTTGCCAATTTTAATTTAAGAATCTTACTTGCCTTCCCTTCAAGTGACTATTCTCTGTCACCGTTCTTTGGTCCAAGCTCATCGCAGGTCTTTACTCCTTATCAAGTTTAGTATCCTGGTCCAGATATTCTGGCTGTAAGGGTATTTAAGAAAGAGATGGTCTCTTCACCCCAGATAAAAGCATTATAAACCAGAGCGAAGATATTCTTCCTTGTTTTACCTGGAAGCTATTAGTAACAAGTCTATCACAATACTTAAAAGAGGTTATGAAGCAATCGGAAAACCTAATAACCTTATGCCATATAACCCTCGTGTTTTAGTTCACTTCAGATTGCACATGTTTGAAACAGAAAATTGGCCATTTGCTGCTGGAATCTGAATAGCTGAATCAGAGACATGCGCATATTGATGCAGACCCTTGATTGACTCTGGAGCAGGTCTTCAGATCTTTCTGGGGCAGGCTAAACTAATCTGAATATCTGACTACAGCAGAAACTTTGAAATGGTGCATATCCAGTCAGAAACCACTTTGTGATGATAGCTCTGGAAAATTGCTCAGCAATATGCCTATTATCAAGCCATAAAATAGTTTGTGTTGTTCCTTATATATAGGTTATACTGTGATTGTGAAAAGATCTTTTAATCTGCCCAAGTTTCAATTCCTCCAAGCATCAAGCACCTACTTGAGCAAATAGACTTACATATGGATCCTGCAATCTGGCTTTATCCACTCTTTTATTCTTCAGCTTCCCATTGTTTTCTTTCCGAGGACAATTTCTGTCCACATGTGATTCTGCTACCATGAGCATCTACCTTGACAGGAAAAAAGGCTTTACGTATCTGTTCAAGCAATCAAAACACCTACCCTGGTAGGATAAAGATATTACTTCAGTAATTAGCCAAATTTTACAGAACTGAATTCATGAGTCGTAGTCTGCCTGTATACAAGCTATTCTGTCCAGTTGAAGATTCTGGCAATACTCTCTACTAAAGGCTGCCATTCTTCTTTAGAGAGTTCTGCTGGCACTTAAGGCACAATGAGGTACTTCACACGAAGCTTTCTGTTGAAGTATTATCTCACGTTGCTTTCCTTAGGGTCCTAAATGCTCTTTATATTCATGTGGTCTCTCTCCACCTATTAGTTTAAGCTTTTGGGTTAGACTTTCTAACATCATATCAGAGCCAGTGTTATCCCTTTTTCATGAGTGTGCATGATCAAAATTCCACGGGAATGTGTTGTTAAAATTTCATGTGCTGCTCGTAATCTGGCTTGCACATGAGAGAGGGTGCTGAAGCATTATCCCATATCGCTTGACGTAGGGCCTAGATGCTTTTTATATTCATGTTTGTCTCCTTCCACCTATTAGCTTAAGTTTTTGGGTTGGATTTTCTAACACTTTCCAAGAGAAAAGTAACTGGTGTGACCAATAGGCTAATAGGACTAGGAAACCCACTAAAAACAATTTTCTTTTCTCTGGATTTAATTTAAGATATGACTTGCAATATGATTTGTGTACTCTATCGAACAAATCCAAGATCATTATTGGTCAACATCATGGTCTTATTAGTGAGTCAATGTGAGCTAGGTCTGTTTTAGCACAATCACGATCACATATCTGTTCCATCTGTTTCCAACTTTAGTTTAGATTTAATTTTTCTTTGACTGTGTTTTGTATCCACATCTTAGCAGATGTAGGACTCAAATGTTCCATGTTGTTCATGAGCCTAACCTTTGATAACTAGTGCTGTTTCTTCATTTCTAGGCTTGCGTCAGTAGTTTCTGACCTTTAGTTGTATATAGTTTCAGGTAGCTCTGCTGGTTCTAAGCCTGTAAATCTTGAATCCTTGACGATTCTCGGCCTGCAATTGACCATGCTTCCATTTACAAAGATGAGTTTCTTTATGGATAAAAAGGAGGTCCAGAGGTCTGCGACTGCCTTGGCATATGTGGGGCATGTATGTTCTTTCTTCTGGATCAACCTTATATTGGCACTTCTGTATGTGCATGCACGGCATGTGAGTGGGTGGTGAAAGAGAGAGTTGGGGATTGGGAGAGTTTGATATGAGAGATATCTTTAAAAAGGAACTTCAGTCACACTTTTCCTTCACGATTCAGTGTTTTTTGTTGAAAGTTAGAATGCAGCTTATGCTGGAGAACTTTTGTTTGCTTTAAATGTTATTTGACTTTGATTTAACTGTTGCCTTTTCTCTAATTGCAGGCCGTTTCTCTCATAGCTTCCTACTTAAAAGTTCCTTTGCGTTATCCTTTGCGTTTAGGTGGATCACATTCCTATATAATTGATCATGCCCCTTCTGTAGAAACATTGCCAATTGATTCTTCATCAAGTACTACCCTACCTTCAAACATGAAACCCATAGAGTTTCCACTATTTTTAGAAGGTCAGGATACGACAAGAGCAGCTTATGCTGTATTCCTCTTGAACAAGGTATACTTAATTTGCTCTACCACTGGACTGCTTATCAGAAAAATGACTGTAAATGTAGCATATTTACCATACGGAGTTTTCTGCCATTTACTTGCAGCTGCAAAGCTTTTTGGCTTGCATCCTTACTGAAGATACTCTGAAGCTTGATTTCATGCACTATGCATTTAAAAAATAATGGAGTGTGCTGCTGCATCATTATATGTTGACTTTATGGGTAGATGCTTGTTTTAGGATGGACTGCTATTTCATATCAGCATTTGGACAACTATTTATCATAGCATGTTGTGCACTTTTAATCAAGTCCAAATCTGACAAACTTTCTTCTATGTTCGTTATACAATCTAGGTGGCTCGCTACATCAATATTGCCTCGGTTCTTCAGTGTGCTTTGGCACACATTTTGCATTACACATACATGTGATTTGTCATGGACTTGTAGTGGCGTGTTAATAGATTTGAGATCCAATTGTTGTTATACCTTTCTCTCTTTGTTCTTCTGCATATTTCTTATATAATCTTCTTGTGCTGTAGGATCTAGAGCAGCTATTGAATTTCATCGGTCTTAAGAGCTTAGGACCACGCTATGTATTAGCTAATCTGAAGGAGCTTCTCAGGACTATTTTGTCTGCAGATTTCATAGATACATGATTACATCTTGTCTAGGTTCTCTGTAAATGGATCATTTGTGATCGAGGTGCATATTTTTGCTTGCACGCCTCACCATACTGCTTTTTCCCTTTTTTTCTTGCACGCCTCACCTTACTGTTTTTTCCCTTTTTTTCTTGCACTCCTCACCTTACTGCTTTTTCCCTTTTTTTCTTTGGCTTACAATTGATGAGCTACACCTTGCGGATTCAGTATGGTCTACTAATCATGGAGCTTTAGGAGGATTGTATAGATTTCTGACGGTTAATTCTTTTGACCTTTGAAAGGTTGGTTTACGGAATTGTAACTTCAGCAAAAAATGGAAAAGCCTTTTAACCCAACGATTCAGTCGTGCCAATGTGGATGCATTGTTATCTTATATTTACTCGAGCAATATTTTGTTCATTGCAACTGTTGCCATTGCTGTTACCATTTGTCATCGTCATAACGAGATCTGAAACGTACAGGACTTGGGGTTGTGAGGAATCGACTTAGTTTGTCTCTCTTATTTGAAAAGCTTACTTTCTTGGTGAATTTTTTTTTTTAGCTTCAATAGTCTAAAATATATATGAAGTCTCTTTACTAACTTTATTTAAAAATGTATCTCTTTCCTTACTCTTGGTGAGATGTTTATGCACAGAGCATGTAAGATGTTATAGAAATATTAAGGAATACATTTAAAACATTATGTACAGTCAGAAATCTTGATATCTTTTCATAAACACTTTATAAATAATATTAATTTTTGTTAATTCAAAATAATGAGATTTCATTGGCATTTGAAAAACTATATTATTTTATGCAATGTTATGATTTAATTAAATTTCATCTTTAAAGTTTTACGTTGAAGAATGTAATTGTGATTTTATTTTGGAAAATCTTCAGGAAGGATTTTTTTTTTTTTTTTTCCCTTCAATTGATCATCCCACTATATGTATACGAATATGAGAGAAGACTGATAAAAATGGATTTGACGTTGGTATGGACAACAAAAGTGAACATTTATAAACAAATGATTGCGTTAAGAAATTGTCTATGTCAAGTCTTTTATAAATTCTACTTGACAATTTATCCACAAATCCGCTCCACAACCTAGAAAAGTTTTAGGTTTCTTGAAAATTTCTCTTTTCGGGGAAATTAACTTTTGTGGAAGTAAAATCTAACAATAAAAGAAAACATAGTGCCTATAACGTACATGAGAATCTTGTTTTTTTAATAACTAGATCCTATATAGGGATAGATATACTAAATAAAAAAAGGAAAGTAAATAAATTCAGGGCCATCAGTTTTAATTGTAATTGAATTATTGGGGGTAATTTTATTTTTTTTTAGCAAAAAGCAAGTAAACTTAATCGTGTGAGGAATAAAAATAGCCCTATAAATTATTTCGCACGTTGAAGCGAAATTAATCAAAGTCAGAATGTAAAGTCCAAAATGTAGCAACCAGACAAACTTCCTCGCCCTCCTCGTTTCCTCTGCCTCTCTCTCTCTCTCTCTCTCTCTCTCTCAATCAAAGTCAGAATGTAAAGGCCAAAAAGTAGCAACCAGACAACTGCCTCGCCCTCTTCGTTTCCGATTCCTCTCTCTCTCTCTCTCTCTCTCTCTCTCTCTCTCTCTCTCAAGCAATTCAAGATCAACAAGTTATGGCAATGGTGATGCTGGCTTCTTCTTCAACCTTTTGCATTTGGCATTTTCTGGCCAAGCACCAACTACGCCCCGCTTCTTTAACCTTTTTCTGCATGACGACGACTATCTCGTGACGGGCTTTCTCACGTGATAAAGCCACTCTCTCTCTCCCTGCCTAGACAACCGCAAAATTAACCCATCGTCATAATGATTTTCGACCCCCTAACTCATGATATTAATTACTTTTGTGTGTTTTTGGGTGGGGACGGGGGGATTATGAAGCCTATTGCATTTTTACAAATTCAAGCCTAAACTGTCTAATTTTATTAATTGAATTTTAAACATTTTTTATGTTTTACCGATCGATTCCATTCGGTCAATTTTAATGGAAAATTACTTTGTAGATGCTCATCATTATATATGACATAGTCGACATTAATGTTGATAATTTTTAATAATATTTTAATTTATTCTTTTTTTTTGTTACAGTGATTGTGATTTCCCAAACCAAATCAAAATGCACCTCTAAAAATAATAAATTTAAAAAAATTAAAATATTATTAAAAAATATCTATTTTAGCACCGGTCGTGCCATATAGGACGATTAGCATCCACATCAACAATTTTCTAAAAAAATTGGCTAAGATGGATTCATTACAAAAGGTGAAGATGTTAAGGATTCAATTAACAAAATTAAAAGATTTAGGACTATATTGACAAAAAGTTTAGAATTTTTTGGACAATATTCCTCATTTTGGTAGTTTGGTTCGATTCGTCGGGGGCTTGTACAACGATTATATTCCTCTTCATGGTTTTGTATGATGTTTGTTTTATATAGATCTCACGGCTCTTTCTATCCGAAGGTTATCGAAAACCCGTCTTTTGTTCGACGTTGATAAATACTACGCGGCGCTAAACATATGTTAAATCCTCTTCTTTAACGTAATTGCGAATCAACTCATCGTGACCACCTCTGAACGGAACGGAACAAGAATTATCAAATTCGATTTGCATCGCATTATTTGTCGACCCGGCTTGAGGTGGATCGAACATTTCCGTATGGAACTCATCCACGTCGGCCGAGAAATGCGTTCCAAATCGAGTCGCGGAATCCGTCGGAACGCATCACCCGAAAGACGGCGTCGAAGAAGTTGGCTAACCCAAACCAATACGATCAAATCCAAAAGTACACTCGCTTTCTAATCATTCCCTATATTACTTAAATCGCCGGGGTTTCTATTCTCAATCCAAATCAAAGGGATTTTGAGTTGTATTAATGGATTCATGCTTTCCAGACCCGATTTATTATCCTGATAGATAAGTCTCGCACAATCTTAAACTAATATGATACATTTAAAAGACTGATGCGAATGCGGGGAAATCGCGACCGATGATGGCAATATCACGCTGCTGTCATGTCTGAGTGGACCCACCTTCAATGGTATACAGGCTAGGGAGGAGATGTCCATCCAAATGTCTTTAATTCCATGTTGCCGTGGACCTAAGCTTGCGTACTAGTAATTTTTTCTTTTTTTCTTTTCTTTTTTGTCAAAGTGCAAGTGGATTAGTCTCGTGCTATCTTAAACTTAGAACCACGTCTTGCTCTTATCTTATAGAAAGCTTGAAGCATCGAACATTTGACAATCAGAACATAATTGGTTTCAAAATTTCGTATTCTAGAAAATCATGTCATTGTTTCTATTTCTAGATTTGTTTCTTCCCAGCCTTCCTCCATTCTTCCATTTATGAGGTTTCTTTGAATTTTTTTAGTAACAATGGATGATGATGTTCTACCTATATAATAAAGACAAGTAATAAATAAGAAAATACTAAAAATTCAAACTATAGAATCTCTAAATTTTGACACAAGTTACTTCAAATAAAATTATTTTGCTATATTCAGACTAATATATATATTGATAAAATGTAAGAATATATTAGCTTGAACCAATTATACGAAAACCGACACCAAAAACTTGCACTCAAAGAACAAAAGTTAATGAGCGGAAGGGCGCTGGCGCAAAATAGCTTAAAGTAACAAGAACAAAAACGGATGGCCAACAACAATCGACCACACAGAAAACACCAAGACAACAACTAACGACGACCCAACTATGAATATCTTGTTGGAAATTTCCTATAATATGAGCTTACATTAATTAATTGATTTCCTATTTTAAATAATCGGGTTAATGGATATTCCAATATTTGTTGAACCCTACAGTGATCTGATTAAATTGGGTATTGGCATCTATTGATAACGGGTCTAGTTGAGCAGCAAAGTGTAGGCAATTGTGTTTAACTGAAGCCCGTAATGGAAAGGGCCTAGTTAACACGCTATTAAATAGGGTTTGCTAGATCCCCTCTCTAGCCTATAAATAGGATAGGTAATACCTATCAGTTGCTTTAATCCCATTGAAAGCTGCTATACTGAAATAGGTCATAGAGAGGAAGATCCGGCATTCCAATAGATCCCTGATTATCAGAGTAATTTATTTTCTTCACTTGAAGCGATGGCTCAAACAAGTACGCTTTAATTCCGCTGTATTTAGTGATATCGGTGTTTTACAATCATATATGGATCCGTTTCTTCTTGACTGATTAGTTGTTTATGTGAATAATATTCTACATGTGGTATCAGAGCTAATCATATATGATTGTAAAACCCAAATTTTTATTTTTTATGAACAAATTCGAAACTTACTATTTTGAGCCGAATATTGTTGTTATCCTTCTATATGGATTTTTTGCTCGATTGATCCCGAAATCATAAGGCTTTTGTTCTACATGTCGAGATCTTTCCAATCATATATAATTTATATAGTTTCATTGATAATTAAGTGAGAATATTAAATTTGAAATTCTAGGGTTTATACATAGAAAAGGTCCTAGAATTTTAAGTTACATTATATTGTTACCTTCGTTTTTCTCTTCAATTCGACGATAGCAACGGTTGGTTTGGAGATTATTGTGGCTGATTGTTTGTTCTTCTTTTGGACGAGCAATTAGGGTTTCGACCGTTTTTTTGCTAACTCGGTCTTAGAGAGTTATGGGGTTAGTTGCGAATTCAATATCTTTTTCGTCACTGGGAAAGTAATTGTCGCATGTTCGATTTCGGGATTTTCTGGGGTTTTGTCGTTTTATCGTGGATTTGAGATGCTTTCTTGTCCACGTTGTTGGGGAGATTTTCACCTTTGTATCATCGACAATTGAATAGGGTTTTTACCCACCTGATGATGTTATTCGGTTAAACAGTTTCGGAAAAGGGATAAGGTGTCTTGCTTCAGCCAGATAAGAATGACTGGATATTTTATCACGTGTGTTCTCAATTGAATAAACAACTGTCTTGAGTAATTGAGTTTTTAGTTTGATAAACAGAGGTTTCTTCTCTATTGTTATTTTTTCTGGGAATTGTCGGATGTGCCTCTGGTAAATTGAGGTGGAAGGGCAGCTGGTCCTGCCTACCTTGAAACTTAATTGTTCTCATTATTGTCTAGTTTGTTTTGACCCTTCATGTCTTCTTGTGTGGTTTTACCATGAGTCATCAGAGTGGACTGACTTAATAGGATCGAGGTTTGGAAGTTCTCTTTACAGAGATTCTGCTTGATCTCTTGTGGGTTTCATGCTAACATGCATGAAGGTTTGGCTAGAAAGCGTAATGATACTTCTAAATTCAGATGATATGATTATGTCAAATAGGTGGAGATTGAGTTATTGCTTGACTACGGAATTTCTCAAATTTAAAAGATGCCAAATTTAAACATGCCAACCAAGGGTTGATAGTGAGAAAGTGAGAGATAAAGATTGTGCTCATGATTACTGATATCTACAAAATTTTTGGCTCCCTTTAATGCTAGTAACCATTCATATCCATTCTTGATTTGCCATGAGTCTGAGATATTAAAATAAAAAAATAAAAATAATTATTATTATAAAATTGTGGGAAAAATTGTTGTTTGAAAAAGTTCAATATGATCCTTGGAATGTTGTAAAGTGTTTCATATTGTTAGATGAATTTTGGGCATAAATTTTTTGAGTTCCTTATTGATAAAAATTAGTATATACAATCACCTGCCCAAAGGGGGTTATTATGTATATTAATTTGAAAATTGCATGAAGATAAATTCCAAAATTAAAAGATGGGGATGGATGACTCAAAAAGATTTATCTGCCCAAAATATTTATCTGCCCAAAGGTGATAGATTTTTTGAAAGTTATGTGTAATTCCCCTCTATATTGATATATTAGAGATGAATGATGGGGATGTGTGACTCAAAAGGTTTATCTGCCTAAAGGGGATTGATCCTTGAAGATTATATGTAATTCTCCTTTACCATCTCTATATATTGATATCATGGAGATATATAATTTAAATGATTTATCTGTCCAAAGGGGATGAATCATTGACAATTATATATAATTCTCCTTATTGTTATTTTATAAACTTCATGCTGTGAAAAATAATGGTACATTATATACTCTGACCAAAGGAGAGTTTATAATATACTAATTATTTTTGTTAAATACTCATTGCCCATAATTGATTTTATTGCATTATGTGTGACAAACAGTTACTTTTGCTATAAGTAACAACAATGAAATTTTATACTGTTAAGGACTTTGTCAAAAAGGGAGACATTGTGATTGAAAATATCATAACTGAGTTCATGTTGGCTGATCCTCTAACAAAAGGCTCACGACCCATTTTGTTTAAAGAACATGTAAAGAATATGGGTGTCTTAGATTCTTTTGATTTCTTTCATTAGTGGGAGTTATATAATTTATATTTCTGGAGATTATAGTTATATGCAGATTGATAATGCTTTTATGATGTTTATTAAAGCATTTATTTTCAATGATTGTTATTATTAATTCTATTATTATCCTTTCTTCTGTTGACTGAGAAATGGAAATATAAAACAGTATCTTTAAACAAATTTTAGTTTAAAGATGACTGGATGTCACTGATTATGAGATCTCATGTTGGATTGTGACATAGTTGTGCAATTTCATGTTGTTTAGAAATTGCGACAATTTCATGTTGTTTAGAAATTGCGTTAATGCATTTTCATGTCGTTGAGAAATTGCATTGAGGACCGATAAGAAATAGTGAATATTTTGATCACATGTTGGCACTATTTCTTACTATACTACTAGGCCCATGATCCATGAAAATATAATATTTATTATATGTGATTATGGAAGATCATGTGTTGTGGTATTTTCTTAACACATTGATCTCCATAGTCCTATACTGAGGTTATATATGATTGGATTGGTTTTAAGATGCCATTATTGGAATATTATTTTTTAAAGTTGTGGCCACATAAAACAAAATTTTTAGTTATTAACCTGATAGTGTCGTTTTCAATATAAAATCTTTTTCAAAATAAAATAAGTTAATGGATATTCCAATATTTGTTGAACCCTACAGTGATCTGATTAAATTGGGTATTGGCATCTATTGATAATGGGCCTAGTTGAGCAGTAAAGTGTAGGCAATTGTGTTTAACTGAAGCCAGTAATGGAAAGGGCCCATTTGACATGATATTGAATAGGGTTTGCTAGGTCCCTTCTCTAGCCTATAAATATGATAGGTTATACCTATCAGTTGCTTTAATCCCATTGAAAGCTTCTATACTGAAATAGGTCATAGAAAGGAAGATCCGGCATTCCAATAGATTCCTGATTATCAGAGTGATTTATTTTCTTCACTTGAAGCGATAGCTCAAACATGTACGCTTTAATTCCGCTGTATTTAGTGATATCGATGTTTTACAATCATATATGGATCCGTTTTTTCTTGACTGATTAGTTGTTTATGTGAATAATATTCTACATATCCAAGACAAATATTAAGGGTGTGTTTGTTTCACGGAAAACGCAACGTTTTTGGAAAATGTTTTCCGGGAAATCATTTTCCAGGAAAATGGTTACTTTTCCTTTGTTTGGTGATATGTGATTGAAAGTATTTTCTGGTGTTTAGATCACATTTGAAAAATGATTGAATGACATTTGACCTAACAATTGACAATAGTGTGCCTCTTACTTCCAAATTAATTTGTTGAGTCCATGACCTTTTTTAACTTTATAAAAATATTTTTTATAAAAATTGAAATTATAATTATTTTTCATATTTCAAATTTTTTTCTTTTTTCTTTCTTTTTATTCCTTCCTTAGCCGATGGCCGGTAGGGTGACGGCCGGCCGCCGGTCGGCGATAGGCCAAGCGAGATTGAGCCTCACCCGATGCCGACGAGATCAAGCCTCGCTAGATCCGGCGAGGCTCGGCCTCGTTGACAACCGGTGAAGCTCGAGCTCGCCGGCGTCGAGCGGGACCTCGGCCTTGTCGGATCGACGAGATTGAGCCCCACCCGACACCGACGAGCTCGATCTCACGTGGGCCGATTGTCGACCGTCGTCGTGGCCGGCGACGGCCGAAGAAGAAGAAAAAAAGAAAAGAGAAAAGAGAAAAGAAAAAAAGAAAAATAATGATTATAAATTAAAAATTATATTTTTAAAAAATAAATAAAAATTATATTAAAAAATTAAAAATTCGATTTTTTTAAAAAATACTTTAAAAAGAATTATAAAATTATAAAATATATATTTATAAGAATAATTGTTTGTAAACCAAGTATTAAATCTAGGCTTTAATAGATTCGGAAAACGTTTTTAGGTCCTTTCAAAGGGAAATCATTTTCCCGAATTTAAGCTTTGTTAGGAAAATGTTTTCTGTCATTTCAGGAAAACGTTTTCCGTTGACTCATTTTCCCGAGTGAACCAAACGCCTAGGAAAATGAGGAAAATATTTTCCCGAAAATATACTTCGCGAAACAAACACACCCTAATTCTACCCATTTCATGAAAAAAATTATAATAAATTAACCAACCAGCAAAACTACTTGTTACATATATAACATCTTATATTTGCACCTAATCATATAAATGTGTATCAACCGACTCAATTTTAATTTTAAAATGCAGAACATGGTTCACACGTTCGAAGCTGCGTTAATCGCAACGTGAAGAGATCCGAAACTAACTACCAGACAACTTCCTCGTCCTCGTCTTCCCCGACCCCGACTCCGATTCCTCTCTCTCTCTCTCTCTCTCTCTGCAACGAGCAAGTCAAAGTCACGAGCTAGCGGCAATGGCGGTGACAGCTTCTCCTTCAACCTTTCGCATTTGGCGGCTTCTGGCGCAGTACCCACCACGCCCGCTTCCCTGCTTTTTCCGCATGGCCACGACGGCGAACGCGTGATGCGCTTTCACATGGGACCCCGCTGACCTGTCCCTCCATATCCAACCGCACACTTAAACTCCTCGCTGCCACCGTCGTCGCCATCCTCTGTCCGTCCGTCTCCCTCTCAGCGCGCGAGAAATGGCGGCAATGCGGGCGGCGCCGCCGTCGGGAGTCTCGCTTGCCTTGCTCTGCTTCTTCTTGTTCTGCCCCTCCGGGACGCTGCTCGCCGGAGGCATCCCGACGACTCTCGAGGGGCCGTTCCCGCCGGTGACGGTGCCCCTCGACAAGAGCTTCCGTGGGAACGCCGTCGACTTGCCGGACACGGACCGCCGGGTCCAGAGGACGGTCTCCGATTTCGAGCCGGAGCAAATCTCCGTCTCCCTTTCCTCGAGCTACGACTCCGTCTGGATTTCTTGGATCACAGGTGCGTTCGCCTCTGCTGGTGCTTTGTCCATTGTTTGCCAAATTCGCTCCGACTTCTGATGATATCCATCTGTTTGTCTGTTGGGTTTTGTTCATTGGATTCTGTTCGAGATAAGTGTGAGGAGGAAACTGACGTGTAAGAGAGATTAAATGGAGCTTGACTTTTTAGACTTGGATGAGACAAATTTGACTTGGCCGTGAAAAATCGGATATTTATGTGACATTTAGTCATGTTAAGGTGGGGGTAGTGTTAGTGATTAGTGTTTTCTGTTCTTAGATAAAGGCGGTGTTGGTGGGTCGGAGTTGGATTTATTCTAGTGAGCAATGCTGTGCATTTCAATTGGATTGGACTTCGAAATCGCAAGCTCATAAAATGGACTACCCTCTGTTCTTGAGGCGAAGATTGTACATCTAACGTGGAGCATGGAATCGATTCTGACTGTAATTTGTTCAATGGTTGGGTAGAGATTCTGATACAGTACTTTGGTTGTTTGTCTGGCGGGAGTCGTGTGGGATGCCCGGGCATTTGTTATTTCAGATGATTTTTGTGCTAAGGAGCAGTACAATGGTTGTGATTGTTACTTGGTTGTGTCTGCGATTGATGTTTCTCGAAATGTTTGCAGGAGAGTACCAGATAGGTGATGACATCACCCCATTGGATCCGAACAGTGTCGGGAGTGTTGTTTACTATAGGGTCTCCCGATCTGGACAGAGTCATCAGGCAACCGGTTATTCGCTTATTTACAACCAACTTTATCCCTTCGAAGGCCTCGAGAACTACACTTCTGGCATTATACACCATGTTCGTCTCAGAGGTATTGTATGCATCAGTTTTCTTGCATCAATGATGTTTTCAAGCTCTAGTGTCGAAGCATATATAGCATTTGTGATAAATATCTTGCTCTGCCCTTTCTTTTGTTCTCCTTTTTTTGGTGAAAGTTGGTGGTAAGGCTACTGACAAAAATCAATCTGATTAACTATGGTGAAGGACAGAGATTTCCTACTGCCAAGCTAGTGTGAACTTTGTACTTCCACAACCTGTAACAAAAGCTTTGTTCAACTATCTGCTGTCAGAGCAGTAAAGTTGCGCTGTATCATCTGAACCTCCTTATGCATAGCTTATTTAATTGTTTGTTATGGCAATAGGTCATTAAGAAAGTAAAGTGCCAAAGAAAATTTCTCACTTGTCCATTATTGGCGTCTGTGCCCTGGCTATCCTAGTCATCCCAAGTTTTAGGCTCCCCTTTCAATTAGTCAAATGTGAAGCTCCACTTGATTTTGCAGTTTGATTTCTTCTGTCAAATTCTTTATTTTCTCGAGCTTGGAAGTTCATCTGAAAATGAAAATGTGAGGAAAATCGCTGAAGAAATTTCCTGAATGTCTGATTGTCTTGCAGTTAGTAATTGTGACATAATTTTCTGAAATGTGCAGCTTATTTTTGGCACTATACTGTAACCGATTTTTTGCAATTCTGAATTTCAAGGGATTTTGATTGCTGATATTTTCCACTTTGACATCACTTACTCATTTTGGTTTATCTTCAGGGTTGAAGCCCAGCACGTTATACTCTTACCAATGTGGAGATCCTTCGATAGCAATGAGCGAAGTATATTATTTTACGACTATGCCTGTCACTGGCCCAAGTAGTTACCCCAGCAGAGTGGCAGTGGTTGGTGACTTGGGTCTTACATATAATACCACTTCCACAATCGACCACATGCTGAGTAATCATCCTGATCTGGTTCTTTTGGTGGGGGATGTTTGTTATGCTAACTTGTATCTCACGAATGGAACTGGGGCCGATTGCTACTCCTGTTCATTTCCACAAACTCCTATTCACGAAACCTACCAGCCACGATGGGATTATTGGGGAAGGTTGACATACTGCTTTGTTCTTTCTAGATGGAAATTAATGAGTTGCTTTTCTTCAGTCTTGACTAGCACAGCTAAGTCACTAACTAATTGGCTGTGATGAATTCTGTTCATTTCAAATGTCATGAAAATTAGAAATACTGTTGTATCAGCACTTAGGGTGCCTCATTCTCACTTATATGAAATGGAAATAGAGCCAACTGATCTTGATGGTGTTTCAAACTCACTCACCTGAGAGTGCAGTGAAAGGAATCTCCTACGTTCTTACTATGTTGCGCGTGGGATTCTCTTAATAGCTCATGTGGATGCTTCTGAAAATTGTGTATATCAAGCATTGTGTTCCTGATGAAGCATTTAATTTTCTTTGTATGCTGGCTTTCGCTTACTCATTGGAGTCTAATATAACATGATTTTTTTTAATTTTTTTTTTTCATTTCAGGTATATGCAGCCTCTAGTGTCTAAAGTTCCCATCATGGTCATAGAAGGGAATCACGAGATTGAAGAACAAGCTGAGAATCAGACTTTTGTTGCTTATAGTTCTCGATTTGCATTTCCATCTAAAGAAAGTGGATCGTCGTCTACGTTTTACTATTCCTTCAATGCAGGCGGCATACACTTTTTAATGCTTGGTGCCTATATTTCTTATAATAAATCATGTGAGCTTCTGCCTTTTGTTTTTCCCTCAAATAGTAGGATCTTCTGAAGCATGTGTCTGACACTTTTATGCTTTCGCATCAGCGGATCAGTACAGATGGTTAGAGAGAGACCTAGCCAAGGTCAACAGAGAAGTCACACCATGGTTGGTGGCTACATGGCACCCTCCTTGGTACAGCACTTACACGGCCCATTACAGAGAGGCAGAGTGCATGAGGGTTGCAATGGAGGATTTGTTGTACAGTTATGGGGTTGATGTTGTCTTTAATGGACATGTAAGTCACCATTCCCTATCATTTATCTTTAATTTGCTGCACCAGCGATGGGTCCACTGTTTCTGTTTTCCAACTCGGAATAGAGGGTGCAAATGCTCTTAGTCCTTTTTGTCTTATATGTCCATCTTATGTGTTATACGAGGCAGATCGATTCATAATCTGGTTCTGAGCACTAGCTGCATCTCAGCAATTTGACATGCTCAAACATTTATGACATGGGCTTATGACATTCTTTACGATCTTTTGCAATGTGTCTCTGTCTTTGTGATCGAGGAGGCCCTCTTCTTTTGTTTGACGCGATCAACACTTGACATGAATCTCTATCGGAAATAATCAACAGGTTCATGCCTATGAGAGGTCAAATAGAGTGTACAACTACACTCTGGATCCCTGTGGCCCTGTTCACATCACTGTCGGAGATGGTGGTAACCGAGAGAAGATGGCAATTACACATGCAGATGAACCTGGAAACTGTCCAGACCCAAGTACCACCCCCGATAAGTACATGGGTGGTTTCTGTGCATTTAATTTCACATTAGGCCCTGCCAAAGGCAACTTCTGTTGGGACAGGCAACCAGAATATAGCGCTTACAGAGAAAGCAGCTTCGGGCATGGCATTTTTGAGGTACCTAACAATCCCTTAGGTACTTTACATGACTGTATCAACATGTACACACCAAATGCACTCCGTAATCTTGTTAAGATTTATGAAGGCCATGCTGCGTTTTGGCTGTATATAAACAGTAGAGTAAGAAAGCACCGCACAACTTTAACATGTGAAACTCTCAAGTAAAAACTCATGACTGCCATGATTACTCCACACGCTAAGATGCTCAATGCGGGATCTTTATAGTCTGCCGTTGCTTGTGGGGTAAATGCGCAACTTCAATATGCATTTGCGGTGATCTGCAGATGGTCCGTGCATTTTGCAAAGCATGATTAAGGGTTTGCTTCTCCTTGTGAAACCTGTGTTTGGGATCAAGTCAGCCGGTGCTTGTTTTCCTAATAACTGCAGGGTGGATCAGGCACAGCTTATGCCCCACCATCACTTGGGAAGATTTGGTCATGACCTTAATCCTAAGTTTGCAATGCATGGAGGCGTAAAATGGATGGCAACATTGAATTTTCCTTCACTATTTGCAAAAAATCAAAATTTGCACGTCATCTTTCACCAGTCTCTCTTTCCTCAAACAATGCATAAGAGTCAACGCATTCCATTCACTTATTTCACCCTCACGTATAGTGCTAGAAGAGTTTATACACTGGGAAAGCGACCATATTTAGGGAGATCATGACGGCCACTCTCTTCTACCCCCGTGCAGGTGAAGAATGAGACTCATGCTCTGTGGACATGGCATCGGAATCAGGACATGTACAAGTATGCAGGCGATGTCATCTACATCGTTAGGCAACCTGATAAGTGCCCAATCAAGGGAAAGAGGAACTTCTGACCGAGTGCACAATACCAGATAGTTCACAAAGCAGAGCAACTTTTGAAATAGAGAATTTGACAGTCGTCACTTTTCTACAATTGATACAGGGAACTATCACCGTTTTCAACAGGGAGCTGATTATGTGAATGTGAGCAAGAGGATGTATTCATCTTCTTCAGTCGTGAAGGCTGTCTGTGTGAAGACACTGGTGTCCTTGATAAGTCATACGAGGGAATGTTCGTACCAAATTGAAATCTTTTTCTGAATGTCGGTTGATGTTACGATTAAGAGAAAATACAAAATTGGAGGGAACCTACAAGCATTTACTGGCTATTGAAATATATTCACTAGACAATACAACATCGGGTGTTTCTTTCCTCTTGTTCTCCCGACATGTGCCCTGGCTTTTTCTTCTTTTGCTTGAACAAAAATAGATATGACCGAACTCAACTGGCAGAGTTCATGACATTAATCGTCTAAAACATGACCTTAACTAGCTCAGAAGCGAACAAAGTGAGAGACAGAGTCGTCATTTCCTCATTACCATTGAGAAAGTACATCTTCAGGCATCATCAGGCTAAAAATTAAGCCTGAAAGATATGATACAACAATTCAGTGAAAATTTTCCCAAAAATAATTTCACCAGTACACCTTTTGCAGCTCATTACATCTCAAAGTAAAAAACCGTAGCTATGTAATTCAGGGTAAATGACAACCCTTTTGTTCACTCAGCCTATATATTCTCTCTCTGCCTTCTCTCTTGTATCTCCCTCCAAAAAGGCCCACATGCTCTTGAGGGACAAAGAATCAAGAAAAACATATTTAAACAAAAATGATGATTGAATTCAAATTATCTCATAAAATAAGATGTATGCCTCACAGCGAAGAACTTCTTCTAACGTGACTTCACGCACATGCGCATCACTGACGTGATACCACACGGAAGCCCCGACTCCGTTTTTGCTCTTCTCACCTCCACGTATGTAGGCAACATAGTGGCCCCCACGCATGGTCCCCAAGTGCTCCACAACACCTGTGAGACGGTAGACACACTTTTCTTTCTCCTCTTCCCTGCGAAACAGCAAAAAGGAAACACACAGACACTATTGTGTTATACAAGAAGATTCGGTTACACATGGTCAATGCCAGCACCTGAATGGAAAAAGAGAGTCAAGCTATAAGGGAGAAACAGTAAAGCCTCATAAAACTTAAAGGAGACTACTGGTGCAGCTATACCATAAAAGAAACCCAAAATATGTAAACTCTGATGCTTTTTGTTCTGACAATGCCTCAAATAAGACAATGATGTGCAATGGCATGTTAGCAAGACAAGGATCTCAAACTTTGAATGATATGCTCAAGACATGACCCAGTATATACTTAAGCAGTAAATCTTCCTTGGAACCAGTTTACTATCCTCTAGCTATTTAGACAAACTACACACTGATTGGCATCAGGAAATTTTGTTGCATTTTTGCCTGATGGAACAGAAGAAATCTAGAAAGAAAGCGGGTAATGGAAGAAGTTTTCAGCTGAAGCATTGAATTAAATACTGAAAATGTTGCCATGTAACCTAATTTTCTGATAAAAATAGCCGATGTCATCCCAGTATACTTCATCTGAACAACGAAGGACTGGCTTCATCATACCCTTACTACTCTGGTTTTTTACACTTATGGTTCTTTTCGTTCATTACATTCTAGATTGGCTAAGTAACTTGGCATTTCCTACAAACATTGTCATTGTAGGTCTCAAAAGCCTAGTTGCATAACTATTGTGTAATTAAATTCTTTCTGGCAAATTATCCGGTGGGGGGAGGGCAAAGACTTCTTACAAACATCTGCTTCAGACTCCTCTCGAGTCATGGCTTCTAATTCATCATGCCTTTTGGTTTAAAAGACCAGTCAAAACTCAGCCAGTAATAATCAACAACCGAACTGCATCATTCTCTCTGAACTGTCAACCTATGCTTTTGGCTTTTCAGTAAAGGTAACTGCAAAAAATGTCTTCAAGTTACACTTAATCGTGCCAAAGACAACTTTTCCAGTAATAGTTACTTCTAAGTAAAAACAACAAAGTAGTTTCAAAAGTTATGATCTCCAAAATCATAACTAATTCTTTAAACTTCAACCACATGGAATCCCACTATCATCAATCACCTGCATGTCTTGTAGTTTACCAACCACTAAACCATAGCCTCTAAAGTTCAACTTAGGCATTTCAGTCCGTCCTTTATTTTTTAAGTAAAACTGAGCCCCATTACTGAAATACCTCTCAATTATGTATTACACACCAAAGAACTAATGTTTATGCAAAATGAAACGGAAGAACCAACTAACAAATGAATATTCTAAAAACAAAAAAGTCAGACTTCCATGAGTCCGGGAATAACAGGGACATTATCTTTTTGGCAAGAATATAACTATCTCATAGTTTGTGGCTACTCGCCCTGGGAAACATCAAAATGGCTCACCACAAATTGCCATGGTACCTAGTACCTGGAGTATTTCACATACCAAAGTCTACCTGTCCTAATCAGATACAGTTCACCAAAAAAAAAAAAATCAGATATAGTTCCACGAAAATAAGGCTGTTTGTACTTCTTTTTTCAATCCCAGATCATATTAAGTATACTTTTTCTGCCACAATACTTAAATGGATTTGCTAATATATCTCTTTGGTATGAATGGTTTTTGCTGAATGACACTATGTGTGAAGAGCCAGTGGCCTTACAAAGTCAGAAACACAAGCACATGATAAAGCCTTCATCCGGAAGGCCAGTTCAAAGTGCAGATTCTGGATCTCCCAATCTATTTCCCCTTGGAACTTCAAATAATGAAAGATTGGTGCCTCAGTTTGCAAACTTCTAGTCCCTACTTCAATGTATAGAAAGAAATCAAGAATGTTAAGGGCCTTCTCAGATGCGGTTCTGGGCCTCTAGATTAAGCATGAAGGGCAACCTAGGGCTACCTTTCCACCTCAGTCAATTACAGAGGGAAGACGCAGAGGGAAGGTTGGTCCCCTTTCAGGATTTGAATGGCAAGTTTAGATCCAATGTAAGGCATTAATATACCAATTTTCCTGACTAAACCTACAGTAGACTACTTCCTTAATAAACTGAATATTTCAACTTTATGCTGAAGCTTGTTGGCTAAAGGTGTCACTGAAAAGCGATGTGCTTTTGCCTGTTGCTTTACATTAGAAGTAATTTACAAATAGGACGGCTTTCTGAAGGTGTCACCGGAAGCTCTATGTTGTCCCATTACTAGAGACTGTTAAAGGCAATGTACTCTTGGGTGTAACTTTATTATCTTGGTCATGCTTGGCTTACCGAAAGCAGGAAATTGCAACTTTTTGTTTTCTCGATAAAGGCAGGAGGAAAAATGGTCATTGTTAACAAAAACAGCCAATCATCCTCAATCTTGCATTTTGCAAAAGTGAAATTTCTATGTGTACTCTGCTAACAGTCTATTTAAGAAGAGGCCATGAGCCAGTCCAACAGCCCCTTCCCTACTTACTCTCATTTAACTTACCCTATATATATATCACTGATACCTTCCTTATAATTTTGTGCGGACATTACAAACCACTACCAGAAAAAGGGGGAAAATAAGCTACAACAATTTATTGGGCGTATCTTTGTAAATGTTGAAATATTGCAAGCACAAGCTGAAGAATACACAATTGGGATTGAATATAATTTGACAAATATGAAAGAAGGTGGACTTGCAATTTCACTAAATTAAAGTGGATGATTATGACTACAGCATGGGTGCAAATTTGTCCTTTGAGAATTTCTTTTTTTTTTTTTTTTTTTTTCTTGGCCGGTTCCTTTTGAAACTTTAAAAGGGCTATAAATGTTTGAGAATTGGTATAATGACAGAAGCTTCTGATTTAGGTATTAATCTACTCGTTTCGGTAGTGCGCCTCTCTCTCTCTCTCTCTCTCTATAAATGTTTGAGGATTGGTACAATGACAGAAGCTTCTGATTTAGGTATTAATCTACTTGTTTAGGCAGTGTGCCTCTGTGTGTTGATTAGGTTTTTCAATGTATTTGGCACCCCATCGGTATATATTTGGCCTGAGAGAAAGTTGACTTAGCCTGTCAATTTGCACAATAGAGCATCCCAAAACATAGTTTTTATCAGATTCTCCCATCTGAGTTGAATCATTCACAGCAGAACCGATAGATGTAACTACATAATCAATCACTTATTATGATGATGGTCTTAACCATCTAAATCTGATTTTCTTTTTTCCTCATATCATATCTATTTTCCTGTTGAAAAGACTGTCCATTATAAAGATAAATCCTAAACTGAAAAACCTAGATTTCATTTCGTGAGGTTGGTAAGTGCACTTGATAAGACCATCAATAAATTTAAGGCATCAACTCCAGGGCAAAATGATCTCATGTGGAAGAGCACCGTTTCTACTCATGGCAAAATGATCTCATGTGGGAGAGCAATGTTTCTACTCATGCAATAGTTATAGATACTTCAAAAACAGAAAGGCAACAGACCACTTCAATCCTTTTTTTTTTAAAAAAAAAAAACCAGTTTTCCTCTCTCCGTTCTTTCAGCAGGTGTCGATTGTTTAAGGTCATTGTAAGAAATAAATATAAGGCACTCTAACTAGAGCAGGAAAGCAAGGGTACCTGGTATCCATAAATGGTCTCAGATCAACTGTTTCTCTGAAAATGACATGACCACCCAATTTATTTAGACGACCGCGAGCATCTTGGCTGAATCTTTTTAAGTGAATGGTAAGGATTGGTGGAGCGTTATGTATGAGGACCCTTTTAGTTGCATCCCTCTTCACTTTCACAGCTCCTGAATCAGCCTCATCGTCAACTATCTCCGTTTGGCATTTTGTAGCCAACATGGGATTGACCTGTTTAAGTTTTTCAATAATTGGTCCAGTACAACTAGGTTCATCCCCTGTACAAGACCCAGTAGCTTGATCACTTGAGCTCACATGAGATGGTATATCTAGCTTCCCATTTTGAAGGACAACTTCTTTGTGATTAGTGTTGACAGAGTGATCATCATTTTCACTACTTCCATTGCTAAGCTTTTGGGCCTCAGCTGAACAGCAGGATTCTGAACTTGAATCAGCTGAAATTATTTGGCTTCCTGTCTCACATCCATTAGTGCATAAGCTTGCTACACATTTTGTCTGCTGCTTCTTGGATTCAAGCTGCCGTTGTCGCAGAGTTCTTGAACATTTCTCACAATGCCAAGCATTATCATTAGAAAGAAGTTCCTCTTTAGTGAAGTGAGTCAAACAACTCTCAATAGATACAGGGGAATCTGAATGATCAACTTCACCAGGATCAGACTCACTGCTGTTTCCGGCTATCAAACCAGAGTCTGCAACGTCAGTTGCCTCAAAATTATCACCACCTAAAGAGGGACCCGCCACAGGCCCATAAATAACATCAGGCTCATTGAACATATCACCAAAGCCATCAAATTCTGATTCATCTTGTGCGAAGCCCATCGAAGATGTCACACCTTCTCTGGTGATGTCACCCATAGTTGACGTGTTTTCTTCATACGGAAGCAACAAGACTTCAGAATCTTGGACCTGCAATGGTGTCTCGTCTTCCCAGGAATTTTTGGAAGATATTTCCTCTTTTAGATCAGTTGCTTCATTAACACTATCACTTAAAAAGTAATTTTGTTGTGAGCCATAATCAGCCACATCTGCAATACCATCTCCCTGGACCTGCCTACACCCATTGTCTTGTGAAGAAAAATTAATCTCACTATAGAATGGTTGTGAGTCAAGATAGTCCAACCATGCCAAATCATCCGCTGAAACAGCAGGCTGTTCCAACTCTTTCTCAGAGACCTGTTCACTCTTGGACTCTTCAACAGTGTCCACTTTCGCTGTAGACAGATCCTGTGAATCTGCAGCCCATTCATCAAGAACAGTATCTCCATTTCCGGATGCTTCCGCAGGCCCAAAATTAGTATCTTGCAAATACAAATCAGTAACACCAGGATCAAGGTAATCTAACCATGTTAACTCTTCCACAGGAGAAGCTATTGTGTCTGTCTCTTTTCCAGAGAGAGGTGTGTTATCATGCTCTTTGATAGCCAAGTGATCTGGTGGAAACGTAACACTGTCATCAACTACAGCACCTGAGCCAGTAGACGTTTCAATCCTAGAATCACTAGACAGAGCAACAGTGTCTATAGGAGGTGTGGTAGATTGTGCACTCGCTGATGCACTGGACACACTATGAGCTGTAATGGATTCTGAATCTTTGTTAACCTTTGATCGTATCCGTGCCGCTTTCTTTGGCAGTACTTTTCCTTTCTTCACTCGAGAAACAGGCTGGTTCTTTTTAGGTGGAGTTTTCTTGGTGGGAACAGGCAATGAGAGATCTAGAAATGGCTCATACACAGTAGACGAGTGCCCACACTCAACACAGCAAACAGTGCTTGATATCTGGCCCCCAAAGACGGCGTCAACAAAAGTCACATTTAGATTATGAGGAACTCCACCCTCCTGGGGAAGTCTTGACTGTTTTTTCATGTCGAACTCCTCAGTTGACAACACATCCAGTAAGCAACAAAGCAATTCATGACTGTCGTGCTGCTGGTATCCTTTAAACTGAGGAGCCTTGGAACAAATACATCCAAATAAGGATCTGGGGTTAATCACATGTTTCCCACCATTTTCCATCTTTACTTCTGAAAAAAGTTTTTTCAACGAAATAGTGACGGGTCCAATAGATGTGTCCAGATTCCCAAGATAATTTTTTAGCCTATCTAAGGCTAAAAGATTTTGCATGACTGAATTAAAATAGCAAGTATTCCCAAGATTAGCCATTCCTCTTGCCACATAACCACCTCTACTGTCTGAACAGCTGGAGTTCCCTTCGCTGGTAGCACTGCTACTTCCAGGCCGAACGTCTTCAACATCTGCAGATGGCGCTTGTGTAGACCGCCCTTTAATTAACTTCACGACTCCTGCAAACGGATCGTCCTTCTGTTCGCCATTTTCTTGAATTTTCTCAACCAGGATTGGTGCGTTGCATGGAAAGCACCACCGAAGGCTAGGCTTTTCAAGTTGGATTGCCAAGGCGTGGCGTGTTTGCCGTGCATGCCGAACAGCATGACTTTGAGCAGTCGTTGGAAAACCAACCCCTCCACAGGCATAATGCCCACACTCCAAGCAAACCCATAAGGCTTTGGAGTCGGACTTCGAGTCCATTGAAGCGCCACCTTTCTTCTTCCCCTGTTTACCCTTTCCCTTATTCCCTCTTCTATCAGCTACACCTTCTCTGCAATCCTCGCACTTCACCGATTCAGAAGATTTGATCTTTGCAGACAAAGCATTCAAATCAAAACCCTTTTCCCGGTGGGCGCAGGTTTTGCTCTCATTCTGAACCAGATGGCCTTCGGCAATCTCATTCTCAGCAACGTTTGGCAGGGGCACGGTTTTCTGGACAGGGTTTGCAACCCGCTTTTCCCTGACAGGAGTCCTGGCCTTCTTCTTCGCTTTCTTCCCCATTTATAATATCGAACCGATCGTAAACTAACCGCCGACTCGCCGTATGCACATTGAAATCTGAAACTCAAAGGCCAAAAAACAAAAAAAAAAATTGCCACTTTCGACAGGAAAAGGAACGAGCAAACACCTCAAAGAGAAACCCAACTCAACATCCACAACGAAAAAGCCAATACCATCAAGCCCAAAATCATATAAAAGAGAAAAAAGAAAAATCCCACTTCGCCGGTAAAGCACCATGATTTGGATCCAAAGTAGATAACCAGACCTCCAAAATCAACACCAAACGGAGCGAAACGAACGACAAGTTAAACCTACTGAGCAAAAACGATGCAAAACCCACCAACAGAAACTCAGACGAAAGATCGAAACGGGGGCTTACGAGAAGCTGGGGAGCAGGACGGCGCCGCCCCGCGGACTCCGCGGGGCACGATCGGCGATTCAACGTGATGGGCAGACGAGAGAAGATTCAAGAAGCCTCCGGCGGCGAAGAAGGAGGCGATGAAGGGGTGCGTGGGGCAGGCGTGGAGAGCTCGTGCGGGTGGCAGGTGGGCTTGGGTCCGGAGCACCGGCCAGTCCCTTTTCACTCTCCGCTACAACCGAGGAGGAGGAGGAGGAGAAGCAGATGGTACAAGAAGGGAGGAGGAGGAGGAGGAGGAGGAGGAGGCGACCGTGTGCTTGAGGGGAGGAGGGATGAGTTTTTCACCTGCGGCCCCCCCCTCTTTTTGGAGGTAAAAACATGGATTGCATTATTGTTACATTCACGGTCCAATATAAACAAGGAAAAATAAACAAGAAATTTATTTTTCTCCTTATTAAAACAAGAAAAGATTTCTTTTTTTTTTTTTTTTTTGGTAATAGGTAAGATATTAAAATAATAAAAAATTAATACCATGAAAAATCTCAAAATCATATACCTATGATAAATTTATTTAAAACTAAAGTTTAAAATAGAACGTTGTAATAAATTTACCCTCTATTAGTTTCTGTTGAATTTTACCGTCAAATTACAGAGTCGGATGATATGTGACAGTTACAATTGTATTGATTTAGAGTTTTTTTTCTCCGTTTATTTCAGTTTGTGATTTTTTGTTAACAGAAAGTAAATTTATCGCAAATATATCAGTTTGAGGTATTTGATGAAAAATTAATTTATGATAAATTTATCATATATATATAGCAATTTGAGAATTTTTGGGGTAAAAAATTTAATTTATGATTAAATTTGTTAGTTTAGGATTTTTTATGATTTAACCTGAAAAGAAAATATAATGTTGAAAAGCTTTCATGACATTTATTGATTAAGTGAACTTTCATGAGATGCACTATCAATATTACAAAAGTAGAATGTTTTCTTACTAAAATGTTTTACAAATAGTCGAAAGGTGTTCCTTTTCAAAAATCCAAAAAAAAAGGTTCAATTTTGGCGTCCGATACTTAGAATCAGTCAACAAAAGACAATAAAGTGAAGGTTCGAGTGCGTTGATTCGAACTTTAAGCACTTGGTCATACCATCGTACGACAAATGGACCCTCCCATTAGAATGGTTGGGCTCGGATTATTTCATTTTTGAGTAAATATTTTCAATTATTCTAAAAAGCTAAATAGCATTTTTTTTAAACGGACTAATATCACAAAAAACTCTAAACTAATATATCTACGATAAATTTAGTCAAAAGTAATTTTTTAATTACCAAAAATCCCAAATTGTTATATTTGTAAATTTCCTTAGTTCCATTAAATTGAATTAATATCATAAAAAAATTAAAAATGGTTATATATGTGACAAAACAAAGGGTGAAACCCTAAACTTATGTACTTGCCAACTGTTGCGTGTCATAATAATTTGACGGTAAAATTTAATATAAACTAACAGAGAATAAATTTAAATTTATTATATATATATATATATATAACAATTTGGGGTTTTTATGATAAAAAAATTAATTTAGATAAATTTGTGACGGGCATAACAACTTAAAAATTCTTGTAGTCAAAAAATTAATTTGAGATAAAATTATTAGTTTTAGATTTTTGTAGTATTAATCCAAATAGAAAAGACAATAGTAAAAAGCTTTCTTGACATTTTTTGATTAAGTGAATTCTCGTGATATGCACCGTCGATATTACCAAAGTAGATAATTTTCTTACTAGATATATTTTACAAATAGTTTAAAGGTGTTCCTTATCAAAATCCAGAAAAAGGTCAATTTTCACGTACGATACTAGAATCAATCAGCAAAAGATAATAAAGTGAAGGTCTGATTGCGTGGATTCGAACTTTAAGCACTTGCTCATATCAGCGTTCAGCAAATGGACTCTCCCATTACAATGGTTGGACTCGGATTTTTTTCGTTCTTGAGTAAATATTTTTTATGATTCGGAAAAGCTAAATAGCACTTTTTAAAACAGACTAATATCACAGAAAATCATGAACTGATATGTCTGTAATAAATTTGGCCTAACCTAATTTTTTAATTATCAAAAATTGCAAACCGATACATTTGTGATAAATTTACTTTCTATTAATTTCTGTTAAATATCACGAAAAAAACAAAAAATGATTACACTTGTGACAAATGAATGGTAAAACCACCACCTGCCGTGGTGGCTCCATTGATACAGCTTGCGCTTCCTTTCGCTAAGAGGTCCGGAGTTCGAAACCCCGCGACGCAAGTTGCGGGGAGGCGGGCGTGAGACATTGGTGACTTACTCGGTGGCATGTGTGTGGTGGCTAGCACGTGTCGCCCCCAGTGGTTTATCTCCGGCTGCCGGCCGTGCGGGGTTCCCTGGGATCACTCGCCCCTATTTCAGACTTTGACTAGAGCACTTATGTAAAGGCTTCCAAATGAGCTTCCTTTCTATACTCCTTCTAAAGGGGCCTGGAGAAAGACTCATACCTCTATGCGATACTGGAACTCAGACTCAGAAGAAATTTAGCACACAAGAGGATAGGGCCTCCACTCACAATCTCTAGAACAGAAAGATAGCCCTCGGGCATAATTAAGTACTTTATGGCCATTTAACTTAACAATTTGACGGCAAAATTCAACAGAAACTGACAAAAAGTAAATTTATCAAAAAATTAGTTTAAGGTAAATTTGTCACAAATATACTAGTTTGAGATTTATCGTGATATTAACCATTTTAAAACTCTCTTGTGTTTTAAAATTCAACCTCAACCTCAAGTTAGACCTCCTATCCAAGGTTAACTTGAGGTTAGACTAAAGTTTTAATTGCTACCCTAGGGCAATAAAGCTTGAGCTGCTTGTAGAAAGTTTAATCAAGTTGACTTCAAGTTTAGAAAAGTCAAACTTGATCCAGCTCGAACTAAGATCCAGTTGTAATTCAGTTAGGTCAAGCTCGAGTGTATATCGAATTGTATCAACCAAATCTGACTAGATTATATACACCACTGCAGCTGTCCGTAGCGATTGATACACGACCTTCGCACAATCATTGCTATCAACGTACAAGGGGTACGCGACCCTGCCACACTACCTAGATCGACCACGCTTGTCTTCTAGTTAGTATCTCGATGACAAACATATCCTTTTTTGGGTGAAAGATTCATCTTAGAATGACGACCGTAGTGCATCAATTGCAACTAAATCAAATTTCATGCGCTGATTGGGAGTAACTTGAATATTGAGTAATCTCGAAGCAATATGACCATCGGTAGTAATGGATCGAGAGATACAAATTGCGATCTTCTTTTTCAATTATATGAAAGGGGGTCGACAATAAGTAAAGTAAGTTCTTGATTTTATGTAGCTTATTTTGGGTCATGTAAAAGATCATTGAAATCAAATGAAATAATTTGCCCATTTCAGGCAATTTATGCTATGCAATACAATAGAATATAATGTTCTAGTTACGTCAATCAATATATATATATATATATATATATATATATATATATATATATTGTATATATATATATTGAAATTTCGTTTCATATGTATGTTTTGAATGAGTAGCAATTCAAAGACGAAATTGAAAACATTATTATGAAGCTAGAAAACAGTAGCCTAAACATTTAACATAGGGGAAATTCCAAATAAAGTTTCGAAGTGCCCTCAATTATCAAATAAGAATCTAAAGTAGATTTTATTTCAAATAAGGACACTAATTATCTTCATTTTTTTCAAATAAGAGTCTTTAAATAAGAGTTTTGAAGTGGCCATGCTAGTTTCACTAGCTAGTTAAGGGCATTTTCATCTTTTTTATTTTTTTGATATTTTTTCCTTTTGATTTTTTTCCATTAAAAATTCAAAAAAGAAAAAGGGACTTTTTAAAAAAAAAAAAAAAAAAAAAAAGACATAGGCTTTCCTTCGCCTTTGTTGTCACCCCATCATGGGTGGGGTTGTTGATAGCTCGACAAGGGTTGGCGACCCTCGTCAACTAGAGGCAAAGGCATGCTAGCCCTCACCAGAACCAGGAGAAGGCGACGATCGTCTCCCAGATTTAGGCAAGGGTTGCCTACCCTCGCCTTGGTTTGAGGGAGGGTCACCTAACCTATAGGAGTGTTGACCCCATGCATATTTAGGAGAGAGTCCCTTGTTAGACGCAAATTGCGCAATCCCAAGATCTCCATAACCAGAACAAAAACATGCATAATTAGGTAGAAAAATTAACGCACCTGGGATCCATTGTTCTTGAAGCGAAAGCGGAAACCCAATGTTCCTTGCACAAATCCTTCTCCTCTATTGCCCTCCGTATCAGTGGCTCAATGAGACGGCCCCTCACGATTAGCGTTAGAATAACGCCCCTTAGGTGAGGATATGTGAGATTAGGGTTAGAGGAGCCAGTCAGTCCCCCTCATTACGGGCCAGGCTCAACTCGGCCCATACTAGCCAGCCCCATATTAGACTAATTAAGAAACCTTCTATCTCACCTTAAACCAATCCCCGTAAAACGATAAACGTTAAACTGTAAATAACAACGTCAATTAATTTAGTCCACATTAAGGAAAACTCTTACATTCTCCCACTTGGACTATATTAATTGAAATTGTATTGTATGTGCGCACATTGGTCCAGAGATAATTTTTAATAGTCAATCCTATCCCATAAAGTCTCCAACACCGAATCAAGGCGGTAACTGCTTGTATACACACAGAGCCTTCCATGGTTACAAGTGCTTTCAACTTTATTGATATGGATTCAATATGATAGTGTGGCAAATGGCTAACATCTCTCATAGAGAGATCCATTTGTCAGTCACCATTCTCTTACTTAGGCGACACAAAAGTTTGTGCCACAAGAGAATGAAATTATGGTTCTAATGAACCCACATATGTCTTGTCCTTATGGTTAACTTTTCTTTATGTATCACAAGAACATATGCGCAAGGCTAATAACCGGATGCCCCTAGCCTTCGCTTAAGGTTTAAGCAATAC
This sequence comes from Eucalyptus erythrocorys, assembly GCA_014182555.1. NCBI lineage: Eukaryota > Viridiplantae > Streptophyta > Magnoliopsida > Myrtales > Myrtaceae > Eucalyptus > Eucalyptus erythrocorys. The sequence continues at coordinate 34,460,002 of CM024604.1, forward strand.
CTTGAGACTTTTATCAATATGTATTCAACATGATAACAATACATTCAAAAATATTTTGTTGAATGCAAAAGTTGATATATATCAAACCATTACTAAATGTAACGAACCACAGATGTGAACTTTATCAAAATAAAGCCAAAATAGCTCTCACTAAACAATAGTATCCAAAAATACTCCTAGACCCATGCTAATGACATGTCACTCAAATACACATGGGCATAGGCCTTTAATTAGTGGATCTGCAACCACATCATTGTAAAAATATGTTATATTATAAGTCACCTTTCTATGCTGTTTCTTTATAGTAAAAAATATTTGACCGTCATATATTTAGACCCCTTGAGACATTTGTTATTAATAAAAATATAACAAATTTATTATCTCAACTTAACCGTATGGGTCTATTCATAAAGTCAAAACGGTTAACTCCTTCATAAAATTCCGAAGCATAATAGCTCAAGTAACAGTCTAAAAGAAAGTTACAAACTCTACTTACATAGTAGACATAGAACTTTATTTACTACACTACACTTCCTGCTAACATAAATATGTATCATATACATAGAATATGAGAAAAATAAATTTCCTCCCACTAATCTTGCAGTATATTAAATTACTTTGTTCCCAATTGAACAAAATAACAACACTATGAAAATTTATTAATATTGTTTGGAAACTTACATAAAACTATTAATAAGACTTTTCAGTCTACACACAAGTTTACTTAAATCTGTTGTAAAATCCTCCAATTGCATTTATAGATTTTGTATCTATTTAGCGTAACTCCATATAAAATAAATAAACTATTAATGCCACATTCACTCTGAAAGAATCTTTTAAAGAAATAATTATTTCTTCACTATTAACTATCCACCCCTCTTTCAGAGTGAAAACTTTAACCACAAGTTTAGCTTTAAACTCCACAATCTTTCTTTGAAACCTTTAGTTTTGTACGCAAATTTGCAACTAAAGAACTTGTGATTTTTAGACAAGTCAATAAGTTTCCAAACATGTTTCGTAGATTGCATATCGACTTTTATGGCATCTAACCATATACTTAATTGAGGATAAGAAACAACATTTATTTATGTTGCTAAATCAATCATATAGAGGATATTGCAGTCATGCTCTCACAAATAGACTATATAGTCTAATAGAATAACTGATTGTCTTTCGTTAGCAAATCTCCTAAGTAAAGCTACAACCACTTCATTCTATATTTGAGAGGTTTGAAAAAATTTCATCATAAATTATATCAAGAATAGTACCTTAAACCTTGACAAGTTTAGTTTATGGTACAGGAAATTCCATAATTGTCTGTTTAGGCAAAGACTAAGACACAGTGATTTTCCATCGTACTATTATTCTTAATAATCTGAGAGCAGTTATCCTCTAAAATTTCGTCAAACTGTAGAAACTTTACAGTATGTGATACTATAATTCTTGTATCTTCTTTAGGGTCTTAAAATCAATACCCTTTTGAACAATCTAGGTAAGATGCAAAATAATTCCAAGTGAATCAAAATTCCAACGCATCTAATATTGGATTAAATAACTACCCTAGAATCTACCAAGTATTTGACAAATGACACTTTAAGCTATTTTGCATTGTCATACTTGTCAAAATACTCACGGCCACTATTAAGCCTGACAACCTTTTAAGACTAATTATAATTTTTTATTCTTTATCTCGGTCATTTTCTCTAAATAGAAAACTTTTGAAAACAGCCTTTTAATCATATACCAGATGTATATGTCATTAGGACTTAAACACAATCTTTGCAGATTTGTCCTAATTGAGGTATTAGACAAGACATAATTACAAGCCACTAAGGTTTCCATCATCTCTTAGCAGTGCAGTTAGTAGGCAAACTACTTTTCAAGTGTTCTAGAATGGAACGCTTCATGGATAATAAGCACATTCTATTGATTTTTTCTCAAGCAACAAATCATATGTCCACAATTTAAAAACCTCAATAATAGTGGAGTTATTAATTACATAAAATGTGACTGAAAAATAAGCAATGTATATAATTAGCATCATGTGAGCACCGTGTAACTTGACGTACAAGTACACATCCAAAGAGTTACACGCATAATCATATAATCACCTTTGAGCATAATATATGACATGCAGTTGTATACTGCCCACATGATAGCGGTCATAAGAATATATTCCAATCTTCGTGAATTCATCACCTTTGGGTAGATGAACCACTAGGACCAGTCACTCCTCCACCGCACCATCATGTATCCCTCCATGAATTAATACACAATCACCTCCTTTGGGAGTATGACCACGCATTAGACTAAGAGACATCCCAATCAACATACGAGACCGAAATTTCTCAAATCCAATCAAGCGTGCCACTTTGGCAATCACTACTCAATTGAATCTTTGAAACTCTATCATACTTGGGATATAAAATCTAGATCTCACATACACCATATATATGTGATTTCAAATTCAGTGATGGGGGCACATATCACTGAAATCATATATTATGCTAATTACATTGCCTTATTTATTAATAAAATTAATCATATATATATATATATATATATATATATATAATCTGAAAGACAGATTCCAATGAAATCACTAATCACGGCAACACAGGGTACACCAAATCGATAAGCCTGACAGCTAATCCATTATAGCTCATAAGTTTCATAAGGCAAAAATGACTCCAAGGCCAACAACTGATTTATTAATCAATTTTAAGTAACAAATATCATTACTTCAACTAGTGGCTTATAAATTGAGTCAAACTACAGAACCACATATCTGAACTATAACAGTAAATACTAATGCTCTGCATAAATAATCATACTCCTTAATCATAAAAATATTCAATTTGATGGACATTAACTAGTGACCATATGAGTTAAGGTACAATATGCAATAACTTTACTAACATGCATTACCCACATTCAACAGATGTGTAAATCAATACAATCAATTTGGTCACGAGTTCTTAAGACGTTCATCATTCAAAGATTACCAATGTGTAAAGGAGTATGCATGAGCAACAAAAGTTTGTCTTATTATCTCAAGATATAATTCAATTACTATCTCATAATGATTGTATCTCATTAAGCCAGCTTCATTTCACAATAAAGTTTGATTTTTATTGATGAATCACACCTTTATAATGATTATGTGATAATATACCTATAACCCAACAGTTGTATTTTTAAAATAACAGAAAATACAATAAAAATACGCAAAAAATACACTAAAAATACACGTATTTAGGGTTAAATATGTATTTTCACATCCATAAAATCACCAAACATGTAAAATAAATATACCACAAGATAGAGGAGGATCATACGAGTCCACCGCCGCCAATCACGCGCCAAAAGGAGGCCCCACGTGCCCGCACGCACCACCTGAGTGCGCGGCGCGTGGGGCTCACGCGCGTGTGAAGAAGCCGGCCCGAAACTGGTCCGACCGGTTCCCGATTCGATCAATTGACTAGTTTGGTCAAAGAGTTGACTGGGTCTGGTCGGTCAACGGTCCCGGGTCGGGTTAACAGTCGGGTTGGTCGCTGACATCAGCGGGTCGGTGCTGACGTCAACACGCACGTGCGGTGCACGCATCGAGTCGGACCCAGGTCGATGACATCAGCGGGTCGGGTGCTGACGTCAGCGGTTGCGTGCGTCGCATGCCCCGCTCGTGTGGGGCGTGGTCGCGCGTGGGGCGTGTGTTCGACGCCCCACCGGCGCATGGCTGCGCGTGGGGGCGCGTGTGGCGTCCCCCGGCGACGCGCCGACGACGGTTTTGACCGTCTCGTCTCCCCCAATCCGAATTTGTGATTTAATTTAATTTTTATTGAATAAAAAGTCTCAAAAATCACAAATTAGGGCAAGATTCATACTAATTAGGGCTTATCTGTACAATTAGGGTAAATTCATATAGTTTAGGGCAAAAAACAATTGTTCAAGTTTTAGGGTTATGGAGGCTCTGATACCACATGTTAGACGCAAATTACACAACCCCAAGATCTCCATAACCAGAACAAGAACATGCATAATTAGGTAGAAAGATTAACGCACCTGGGATCCATTGTTCTTGAAGCGAAAGTGGAAACACAATGTTCCTTACGCAAATCCTTCTCCTCTATTGCCCTCCGTATCACTGGTTCAATGAGGCGGCCCCTCACGATTAGCGTTAGAATTATGCCCCTTAGATGATGATATGTGAGATTAGGGTTAGAGGAGAGACTTGAGCACTATTTACAGAGTTTCCAGCCAGTCCCCCTCATTATGGGCCAGGCTCAACTCGGCCCACACTAGCCAGCCCCATATTAGACTAATTAAGAAACATTTTATCTCACTTTAGACCAAACCCTGTAAAATGATAAACGTTAAACTGTAAATAACAATGTTAATTAATTTAGTCCACATTAAGGAAAACTCTTATATCCCTCTCTCAATTTTGGCGAGAGCTAATTAGTCTTTGGTAAGCAAGGGTCACTAGCCTTCATCACCGCCCGATCAGCTATGAGGCGGCAGCCACAAGGCTTGTTTTTTTGCATTTTTTTTTTTATCTTTTATAATTTTTTATCTAGTTTAACTAAAATTTAGGTTAAAGTTGTCTTTGGAAGAAAATAGCCTTGATCAACCAGAATATTTAGCCAAACGGTAAGGTTAGAACCTTATTTGAAACAATTATACTCACTTCATACCCTCATTCGAGAAAATGAGAGTGCTTTAGATTTTTATTTGAAACAAAGTTTACTTCATGCCTTTATTGAGAATTTTCCCCCAATACATGGTAATGAGCAACTCTGCTTATTTAATCTTGAATGATCATGAAGTTATTTAAACTAGGTAAGCGCATTAAAAGTTGCAAAACTTATTAGAAAATTTATTACGGAAGTAATTCTAAAACTTTAAAAAAAAAAATGCACCTAAATCACATTTGTGTAATAAGTTATCTAAGTCAGCTTTGTTCCAACCGAGAGAAGGAAAATGATGAACTAGCTTGCTTTTATTCATCTCTCTCCCTCGTGAGCAAAAAGTCGTTTTTTCCCTTTTAATTATGCAAAAACGATGCTATCGTCGTGCAATGCCCCAAATAAGTCTTCTTCGTTTGATTGCACACACAGAGAGAGAGAGAGAGAGAGAGAGAGAGAGAGAATCGGAAGGAAAATCTATTAAAATCGAGGGCATTGCAATCGAAGAAGTTCGTTTAGTCGCGGGTCATTTGGAATCTCCTTCACATAACGCTCATCAAGCAATCGAAGAAGTTCGTTTAGTCGCGGGTCATTTGGAATCTCCTTCACATAACGCTCATCAAGCACTACCTTTGGCTTTGCAGGGATCAACGATTAGCTTTGGAGAAAATTGACATCTACATCTTGTCACATACGATTATTGTCTTGTTATGTCATTTTCTTGTCATAGTTGATTTAATTGTCATGTTATGCTAAATGTGAATATTGTTGAGAAAACATCCCAATGTGTTTTGAAGATGACAAAATAATCCATATGCCGGTTCATTGATTAAAAAAAAAAAAGTCTTTTCTATTACAAACCACGCACATGCAGGGAAAAGTTCCAAAAAAGTCTTAAACCTATTGCATTTGTACCAATTCAGTTCTAAACTTTTCAATTAAACTAATTTAGTCCCAAACCTTTTAATATTGGTACCAATTCAGTCCATCCGGTCAATTGTGGCTGGCCAATGCTGATGTGGACGTCGACCGATGGTCGAACGCCGACGTAGCAATTTTTATAATTTTTTAATTATTTTTTCGAATTTGTTATTAATTTTTATTAATTTTTTTCTTTTTCTTTCTCGCTTTCTTCCTCACGGTGGCTGGCGCCTCGCCCGCCGCCGACAAGGGTCGCGGCCCTTGCCCAGCCTCTCCTAGGGCCGCCGGCAAGGCGGCTTCGCCCGGATCTGGGCGAGGCTAGCCTCGTTCGCGACTGGTGAGGCCATGACAACCATCGCCAGGGCAGAGGCGAGGGCCGTGAAGCCCTCGATTGTTGGGGCAGCGAGCTAGGGTTTCAAAGGTGAAGATTAGGCGGAGGAGCGGCGGTGTGAGGTGCGGGAGGTGGGGGAACGGGGCCTCGAATTAGGATTTCGTGGAGGTGAGGGCGGCGATGACGAGGTTGAGAAGCTCCAGGGTCAACAACGGAGGAGGCGCCAGGGACTCAGCGGCAAGGCCAAGGCGAGGCTGGCCTCGCCTAGATCTGGATTAAGCCGCCTCGCTCGCAGCCCTAGTCGAGGCCGAGCGAGGGTTGCGACCCTCGCTCGTGGCTGGCGAGGGCTTCACGGCCCTCACCTCCGCCCTGGCGATGGCTGACATGGCCTCGCTAGCCACGAGTGAGGCTGGCCTCGCCAACTGCGGGCAAGGTTGGCCTCGCCCAAATCCGAGCGAAGCCACCTCGTTGACAACCCTAGGAGAGGCCGAGCGAGGGCCGCAACCCTCGCCGACGGCAAGCGAGGGCTTCGCGGCCCTCGCCCGGTGGCCCGCGAGCCTCACCGGAGGCTCGCCGGCCACCGCCGGGAAGAAAGGCGGAAAATAAAAGGAAAAAGAAAAATAATAATAAATAATAATAAAATTCAAAAAAATAATTAAAAAATTATAAAAATTGTCACGTCGGCGCCGGCTGGCCAAAATTGATTGGATTGACTAGATTGGTACCAATATTAAAAATTTTAGGACTGAATTGATCCAATTGAAAAGTTTAGGATTAAATTGGTATCAATGCAATAAGTTTAGGACTTTTTTTGTACTTTTCCCCGCACATGCACGAAGAGTCTCCTTAGGTGTTGGAAGACCTAAGAAGGTTGCAAATCCCAATCGAGTTTGAGGGATGCCAAGTTGGAGACAATCAACAGATAAAAATGAGTTAGAAGTTGTGCCTGTAATGTTCTTCATGCCAAGTCAAATGAAAATTGTGTTTCACGTCTGCCAAAAGACGGAGTTATAGTAAGGCTTGCTTGTACTCTGAGGGACGAGTGGCAAGCATGTTAAGGCCTCCTTGTCAATGTAGGATTAAATCGTTCTAAGTACAAGAAAGCATCCACAAGTGCTTTAACTTCCCGAAGATTTCATAGTGGATTCCAATCTGATTAGAGTTGTTATAGTTAGAAGAGTGGGAGATAATTGTCTAAAAAGTTCTAAATCTATTGTACGGAGGTCAATTTAGTCATAAATATTTTAATTGTGGTAATTTAGTCATAAACTATTTGATGGTTCGCGAATGTAGTTTTCTTGCCAATTTGGATTGGAAATTATTGACATGAATTTCAGCGGTCCTACGTGGCAAGGATAGTGCTAATATGGGCAATTTTTACATTTTTTTTATATTATGAATTATTTCTTTTTTTATATTTCTTTTATAAGCTTTCTTAAGTCTTTTCCTATTAGCCCTTGTTGGCCATCCCTCACCTAGATTGGGCAAGGTTCGGAAAGGAAAACTCTCGCCTATGGCCGGCAAGTGCAACCCTCGCCTATGCTTGAGAAAAAGGAGAAGAAAGGAAAAAAGAAAAAGAAAGAAAAGAAAAGGAAAGGAAAAAAAATAAAAAAAAAATTGAAAAACACTCCAAAAATCATCCCAATCAATATTGGTCATGCAACATGGGATGACTGGCATCCGCTTTAGCGATTTTTGGCCAAAAGTTAGTCGGAAAAACTACATTAGCAAATCGTCAAAAGGTTTATAATTAAATCGGCACAATTAAAATTTTTAGGATTGAATTAACAACCGTACAATAAGTTTAGGATTTTTTAAACAACTATCCCCAAAATTTTAGGTAAAAACACAAATTTCCAGCTGCCATTTGGGTGGATATGATGAAAGGCAAAATCATAGTTTATAGATTGGCAATGAACCGTAAGTGTCACTCGTACTAACATACTATCGATAATTTGGACATTTTTCCCACATAAGAAAGAGGCTTCGGAGCTAGCTTGAAGGAGAGCAATAGCGGCCATGAATACCATAACATGTCGAGTCGACATGTACATGTTTGTAACCTTTGTTTTTATATGAAATATGAATATGGTCTGAGGAATCTACTTAGGGAGAAACAAGAAGCTTCATTTGCTAAGATGGGAAGATTATGTATATCCTCATCAATAAGGAAGATGTTCAATTGGTATCCTATCAAGAAAATCTTGATTTCAAGTCGTACTGATTGCTTCCTATGGCAAGTTCATTTGTAGCTTCAATAATGCATATCTCTCCATGAATTTGGACGTGGGTTTAATGCGAATAATGATGAAGCAAGTTAAGAGTTTATTCCGTTGGTAACGCCAAACAGGCATTCAGATTAAATGACCAATTGTTGGAATGCGGAATTACAATTTGATTCAATTTACATGGATTATTCAGAGATTGGAAATGTTTTGAATGGCTGTAACATTTTGTATCGCAGCTTACAACCTTTTCATAATCATATGGCAATGCCAATTGTTTTTCCCTATTGGAAGAAAATTTGAGAGATGGAAATCTGAGAATCGATAGAGATGAACCCACTTTTATATATCTCAGTTAAGCATTTTCTCTAACATCACAAACAAAATTCGAAATTTTATGTTGAAGATCAATGGAAGATTTTATATGTGTAATGTTGCATTTTATAGAATGGAATGAAATTAAGAATTGGAATGGGATGAAACGGAATAAAGATTTTTCGTTTTTTAGTTGTATGAATTTTTTTTTTTTTTTGACAGTGGAATCAAATGGGAGTTTTATATACATAGTTTAAAACATAAAATATGCTCACATCTAATAAATATATTAAGAAGTAATTTTACCTATTTTACATGAAGTTCCAGTTATATCTCACAATTTATTGAAAATGTAAATTACTTCCTTGAAAAGTTTATTCGATATTCAAAATTTGATTTAATCAAGTATGCAAGATAGTTAATTTGATTAACTAAAACATGCATAATTTATTAATAATATTTAATTAGTAGCTGTAATTAATATAATTGGTTGTATTATGTCATCATCTAGTTACAAATATTAATTCATTAATTTATAATATTTAATATATTCCATAATTAATAATTTTAATTGTAATACAGTATTAACTAATAGGAGTTAATAATTATGTCCATAATTATTTTTGTGAAAGTAGTAGGGAATCATCTATAAATGGAATAAGCATTCCAATGGGCATTGGAATTGGAATCCCCATGCCATAATATTTTTTGAGCCAAATAAATGTGAGAGCCTCTAACAAACTCTTACTAAGAAATTTTTACATATGATGTCGTAAACAATATGAAATTATGGAGTAGGCCATGATGTAGAGGCAACAAATATAATATTACATAACCAATGAAAGAAAATACAAATTGGGCAAGATTAGAAGAAGGAAAGTTGACTCTTTTTTCTTATTTTATTGTTGCATATTTTAGTGAGTCCGAGACCAACTATAGGTAAATTCTTTAGAGAAATGATTGCATAATAGTCTTTGATTTACCATGAGAATAACAATTTATTTGGATAAAAAAATCAACTCATAAATAATTATAAATTATTGTGGGACCTACTTTTTAAAGAATTTGCAATTCACAACAAATTGATATTCTCATATTATGCTAACAAAGTCCAATTATTTATTAGGGTCTACATGTCGGATTTTCTAGCAAACCTACCTAAAATTGATGGAGAATTTTGAATAAAGATTTGAAATGAGGTCATTTTCTTGTAAAATGACCAAAAATAAACATTATCTTAAATGAAGACTTGAAATGGCTATGTTGGGTCCAATCTCGTCAATTAGCCAAATCTTCGTTGGCTGGCTTGTTCTAGAGGAAAATGGTATATATGATCCATAAACTTTGACTTAATATGTAATGTGATTCATGAATATTTAATTTGTTCAATGTAGTATCCGAACTTTAGCCCAATATATAATGTAATCTCTAAACTTTTAATTTATTTAATGTAGTTCTTGAACTTTTGGTACATGTTCAGTTTAATCCTTGGACTTTATGAAAATATTTAGTATTGTTGATATTAAATTAATGGAAAAACAACATCGAACATTTTCATATAATTTGGGGACTATTAGAACATGTATCAAAAGTTTATGGACCAAATTAAACCAATTAATAGTTTAGATATCACATTAAACATTAGGTTGAAGTTTGGGGATCACAATACACATTGACCATTCATGTTGTTTAGGTATTATTTGTATCATTATTTCTTATTCTAACATTTGGAGCTTAAGCGATTTGGTTAAAAATTTGCAACAGAGTAAAAAATTGAATAAAATGCTAAAAACAAAAATTTCGAATCGAGTTCTGATTGAAGGGTTCAATGCTACCTCTCTCTCGCTAGAGTTTTCTCCCAATCCCATCAGAGGGAATCCTCTTAGCTCTCCTTCTCGCACACGTTTTCTTTTCCAGTGCTAGTTTGCGATTGTGAGGAGCTTTTCACTGTCAATGAAGTCGCACGAGTGAATGTGCAAATTAAGAGAACTTTGGGCTGACCGGTTGTATGACTCTAGCAGCTCGACCCACTAATGTCGTTAGTCCGCAGTGTAAGATCCGCCTGAGAGGAATATGAAGTTTCTTTTCTCATCTTTTTACTCAAGAGTGTCCGCAACTTTTTCTTTTTGGCTTGCAATTTTGTCATTCATTTTTAGCTAAACTTAACGGCTTTGTCCTTTATCACTTGACCTGAAATTGGTCTCAACTTACTTAGGCGCTTTTGAAATAGATCAGCTCGGTCGGACCAAAATTTGTTGCATTGCGCGATTTTCATGCCCTCACTCATTCTGTTAGGTTTGAGTTCAATTGCATTGCTTCATGAGTTAGTACTGTTTTGTTCACCTCAATTAAAGCATACATTTCTCGAACATAATTCCGACACATGAGGTATGTCCATTTGTAAGTCCCTGGCTTTTGTTGACGGCAGATATCTGTTCTAGCCTAGCCTATAAAATTTTCGACATACAGAGACAACAATAAGGTCATGTTTGTTTGTGTTTTCTTTTTTTTTTTCTTCTGATTATGAACACAATTTCTATTTTTGTTTTTGTTTCGGGGAACAAAAAAATAGAAACACGTTTGTTTGCGTTTTTGTTCCAAATTTATTTTTTTGTTCTTGGGAACAAATTTGGAATAGAAACAATAAACAAGAAAAACTTATTTCTTGTTCCCGGAATACTTTCGAGAAATAATTTTTCTCTCTCCAATTTTTTATCTTCTCTTTCTTTTCTTCTTCTTTTCTTCTTCTTTTTTCTTTGGCCGATCATTGGCTCGACTGGCCGTCAAGAGCTGGCAACCTCGACTGAGCATTGGCAAGGCTCGGCCTCGCTGGGGGCCGGCGAGCCTCACCGTGGCTAGGCGAGGCTAGCAGCCTCGTTGGCCCGTTATTGGCCATGGCCAAGGCCCGCAACTGGCCAAAAGGAAGAAAAAATAAAAAATAAAAATATCAAAAATTAAAAGAAATAAAAAAAATTATATAAGTTTATCAAACGTGTTTTCGTTCTTTTACTATTTTGGGAATAAATTTACCAAACGCGTTCTTTGTTAAAAAATTATTCTCGGAACAGAAATAGATATTTCTGTTCCCTGAAATAATTTTTGAATGGAAACGTTACCAAACGTATGATAAGTAGCTTTTGAATAATACTAGTGTCTTTACTGACTGTTTGGATTATGAGCTTGGATGGAGCTGTCAGTTTCCTGGAGTGATTCACCGTGTAAGTCTTAGGAGATTTGAGTAGGTAGTGGGATAATTTTAGAACCTCTGGAGTTTTGCAATACAAGGATATAGTTACTCTCAAAAAAGGGTAAAAACTGGGAAGTTCCATCCTTTTTAAATGCTAGATGTCAAGGGCTGTTCTAGTGTGAGTAAGACTGGCTGTAACTAATGCTCTTGATGTAGATATATTTTGCCAGAAACCTCCCCAGAATGTTGTGGGAATTTAGATGGTGTCTTTGAGAAGGGCACATGAAGGGTTATAATCGAAGTCATGGTTAGAGACTGATTGGTCCCCTCGTCGATTATCTAGTTAGAATTATTTCACCAACTTTGAATTGAGCAATCTAGTTGCATTTCTCTTCGCATCACTCTTCATAAGCAAGTACCCGAGTTTATTGACAATGTCACTTCCTCTAACCTTGTAATGAGGAAATTGTGGCTTCTTTGGCTGGATTGATCGCCCCATTGATGCTGAAAACTCCCACCGAGTCATCTACAGCTCTTGCGAATTGAAGGCGGCCTTCAACAAGGCAGAACAAGAGGGAAGATTCTATTGGGTGGACTAATAATTTCACGGGCGATAATGTATTACTTTTAGGAAGATGTGGAAAGTAATAGGACTATGATTGCTCCTTGATGTAATGTTTTGGAGCCGTGATTGGTTGTTGCAGGAGTCTTATAGAGCTTTAGATTGATTGTTTTAAGATGAGCTGTGACCAATGAATGTGATGAGTGGAATGTTGGATTGTTTCGTAATTTGTCGCCTTCCCTTTTTGTAAAGCAAATACATAAATTAATGCATTCAAGCGTTTAATAATGACTGGATGACGGTGGTTGCTTGGCCAAACGCTTGCTCTCAAATAATGAGTTGAAGATGATGGTTGAATGACGATTTGGTGATGACGATTGCTTGGCCAAATGCTTTGCTGTGATGCATGATGCTTCATGTGCAGTTATTGGCAAAAGTGCCTGTTCAAGAAAATGAAATGGCCAGGCATTTTCATACCAGACGCGCTGTGCTCACTTCTGTGCCGGGTTACATCACCATGAAAGAGGCACAGTAAGAAAATTGGTCTTCTGAGTTCTGATGCCTCGCATGTAAAACTCAATGCAGGAAGCAAGCTCTTGTGGAGATGCATGCAAAGGATGAAATATTCTAACGCCAGTGAGCCCTGCTTGGCTAATCTAAACAAGAAGCAAATGAATCACATCTACTCCCATAATTCAAAGGGACATGCCACCCACAAACAAAGGATGTTTTCTCAAGGAAATAGCTCTGGCAAGTCATAAACAAGCACAGGTTTCTTGTATGTTTGTCTAAGTGCCTGAGACGGTCTGACGAACATGAGGAAGTGTACCAATTGCTACGATGTTCAAGAGAAGGAATGCACCATAACTGATGGCCCTTTGTCATGGATCACTAGTCCCCGACTGAAAAGATTGCAATCAAATCAATGTTACAGACCCCAGTTTTGTTAAAGCAAGAGTAAAGCTGCAGATTGAGAGTATCCAAGAAGAGAGTTTTGGCAACCACATTGAAATGTCAATACTCATTCAGAGTCATAAAATTTAAGGGATAAAGAAGCTTGTTAGGGATGATCGGGTAGGAGGGAAATGAATATCTCCAAAGTACTCATCTCTCAGAAACTAAGACAGCGAGAGTAAGAAAAATTGAAATCATTAGCTGATAGATTATGTGTTACTAAAACAGATTAAAAGGATTCCAAGAAGATCCACCAGAAACATTAAAGATAGGTTTAGAAGTAGGTTTTTTTACAATGCAATAATCCCTCGCGCGTCCAAGCGCCTACCTCACCAAATTGATACCAGCTTCTACTGTATCTTCTGTGAGTGAACTGCATTACATCTCGTCAACTAGACTGACAAAATAATCGAGATTGCTCCAGCATCAACTATCTAGACGTCATACATGTTCTAAGAGCCCCTTTTGCTTGAGAAGCTAATTGGCATGAGGTACTAAAAACATGATGAGAATCAATCAATTTTTATTAGTCTACAAAACTCACCCGATCAAGAGGTAAACCTAAAACAAGAGCTCCAGCAACAACAGTTTTCAACTATGATCCACCAAAGAAAGGAAAAAAAGAAAAAAGAAAAATTTAGCAGTAGCCATTGTCTGCTCATCGGACCAAGCAAGCTAATTTTCAGCCATGGACTTCTTCTTCTCTTCCTCAAGTTGCTGCAGCTCAGCTAACCTCTGTGCCCATGCTCTGTCTCTTGCCACTGCAGCCATCTTTCTCTCTACCCGAGCATTGATTTTCTTTCTATTAGCTTCTTGCACTAGAGCTTTTCTTTTCTTCCGTTCGGCCTGTGCATGACTCCAAACAGGGCATTTAGGATAAACACAATCATAAATGTCAAGCAAGTGGAGAGAATGCAGGTTAAGAATAGCGAAATTACAAGCGAAAGTATCCCAAGAGAAACAAACTTTTCTGGGAATTTCTCCCTAAACCAATGCAAACAATGCTAAATCCATCTTTCTGTTAGGCAATAAACAAGGGGCTAGGTGGACTTGATATCAAGATCTATTAGTCTTGGTAGAATGGCAGAAAATCCCAGCTCTTAGTTGCTTCAATTTTTCCCAGTCAATTCAGATTTTTACTCTAGCTTGGACTTTAAGGAAACGAAGTTTGATTAGTCAACAATGCAACCATCCACACTACTCACTATAACTGTTTCCTAAAAGTCTTTGGTGATTGGATTAGAGAAACCTCTTCCAATCATGTCTGTATTGTACATTTGTTGACTCAGACCATTTTACAACATAGAACGCAAGGAATTAATCATTCTAGCAAGAAAAGAACTGCTAACTATTCAGACGTTATGAAGAAGCATGTTAGTTTAATATACAACCACAACCATAAACTTCTTCAAGTCCTCGTCTGTTTAAAATTCAGATTCCAGAAGCAAAGTTATGATGGCACAAGGACTAGAAGAGAGATGGAGACATGGTTGCATATTTGGTGCCTAAGTGCATGAGCGAGCACAGTAAAGCCACTTGTGGGCAACTCAATAGTTGATTAAATTGTGTACTACTGTTGAGAGTGTTAGTTCCTCTAATTTCTAAATGCACTCAAATCATGCACAGTACTTGCTCAAATTGCATTTTGTTTTATGCAAAGTTACAACTGCCCTAGTGACCTCTCCCCTTACCTTTCTTTCTTGATTGGACTATGTTTAATAAGCATATACAAATCAAGAGAGTTAAGTTTTTAAGGCATTGAATAAGGAAAATAAAAGCCCAGGTTCATCAAATCATAGATATGATGTTTCTCTGGTTTTAGCTTTTGCTATGTAATACAACGCTTCAGTGATTTCTTAGGGAATTACTCTTCCTTACCCTATCTTGAGTTCAAGGACTGAATCCATGCCCTCCTCTCTTCAAAGAAGGAAAATCCACTGACACACTTCTCAAATATACTTCCTGGGTTCCAAACTTCTACAATGAACTCCATGACTACATTAGGGATGTTCATTCCAAGGAGGTTCTCTAACAGTGGAGGTTGATGGTTAGATGATTTTACACCTCCTTTTTGTTTGTTAATAATGTGGAAGTACCAAAACTTCTCAATAGAAGCATCAATAAAAATTTTATGTAGACAGATTAAGCTTAACACATAAGGGAAAGTTTCATTCTAGGTATACCCAGGCATTTTACAAACTTAAGAGAATCTTTCAGAAAAATATACCCGATTTGACCTAAGGAAAAGTCAAGCAATTTGGTGAGTATAATATATTACTCATAAATTTGCTCAATTGACTGGGTGGAGACTTCCCCATCAGTGCCGACAAGATATGATACTCACTGCCCATCAGAGCTTTAGGTCAGTGAATATATACGCAGACTGCACAATGGAGGAAACCACTGAAATATCAGACTCAACTAGTACAAATCCTACACAGTACCGCAGCTATTTTCATGGGTAACCAGTAGTAGTCAGACCGAAAAACTCAGCCTCCAACCAGAACTCAAAACTCATTAATATTAGTAAAAGATGATACCATCCAGCAAATTTATATATGGGCGGGACTCAACTTCCTAAAACATGCAAAATGTTAGAGCCATAGTTCTCAATGTCATTTAGTTTCAGTAGTCATTGATCAGGCACTACGCCATCTAAGATTTAGAAATATAAGGATACAATGCTTTACAAGGAATGAGGTTATATGATTAACAGAGCCATTAATCACAACAAAGCAAAATGTGCTAACTTTCTAGAGAAGATCATAACTATGAAATATTAGCATACACATAAGGGAAAAGCCGAATCTCAGAGATTTCGGAAACACAATTGAAGAAATCTCAGATAGACAGTGTTGGGATCATCAATCGTACAACAACACAGTTAAACACCCAGGGATATTCAAGTAGCAGCCATAAAATTTAAACGAGCGCGCACCACTATAAAAGCATGGCGCTGCTTGATGCGCTTTTTTTCGTTCCTCCTCTTGACGCTTCCTTCGTTGGGCCTATTTGGAAGTATGGGTTCACCTGGAACATACTGAACCCACGCATATGGACCTACAATACCAGAAACATCAAATGCACGTTTTTAACTCCACCTTGAAACTACGAGGCACACTGGCTAGTAGCCTCTGACTCCACTTCAACTCCACCCAATGCTATCACACACATCTAATGAAAATTACAGGCAAACTACATTTTCAATTTGACATAATCGTAATCGCATTAGCTTCAAATGTATCCACAGCAGAATCAGTCTTCTTCAATCTCCAATCAATTGCAGAACATATAAACGAACACAACTGAATTGGGGGGAGAGAGAAGGAGAGTAGACAAACCCGGGGGTCTCAGGCTGGCCCTTTTGCGACGGGGCTTGTCGACAGGCCTTCTCTTGGGGTATCGCGTGTCGGTCAAGCTGTGGAAGCGAGAGAACGCTTGATTCCATGGAGCCAGTAGCTTCGACAGCGAGCTCCCACCATGGAGGAGCTGGGGATTAGTCTCGAGAGGCGTGACGCGGAACGGGTTCGTCGCCGAAGAGACGAATGTGCGGGGTTGTAGGGTTCTGGACAGCGGTTGAATGATGTTTCTTAGGATTCCGAACCTCATTTCACTCACTACCCTTGGGTAATTAGGTTCCTTCTTTACCTGCGGCTCGAAACTTAAAGGCCAAAAAAAGAAAAACACGCCAGTTACAATCAGCAGCGGCAAAAAGAAAGAGCACACACCTCAAGAAACAGAAAACCCAACTCAACATCCACAGTTTCAAAGCCAATACCATCGAAACACAATCACACAAAGAAGAGGAAGAAACCCACTTTGTCGAAACCGAAATGCATCATGATTTGGATCCAAAGACGATGACAGACCTCGAAATCAACCCCAAGAAGGAAAGAAACGAGCAAGAAACCAAACCTACCCACCAAACCGTCCCGACTGACTAATACATGTCTAGATTGAAAGATCGAAACGGGGCTTACGAGAAGCAGAGGAGTGGGAAGAAGCCGCCCAGAAGATGGTGGTGGGACACGATCGGTGGTGATTCAATGGGAAGGCGCGAGCAGGAGATTCAAGATTCCAACTGAGAAGGGAGGCGATGGAGAAGGAGAAGGAGAAGAAGGAGAAGGAGAAGGTGTGCAGGGCAAGCGAGAAGAGGTTGACGGGGCGGAGGCGGGATTGGGGCAGCAGCAGCCGGCGTCTTCGCTCCGGCTACAAGCGAGAAGAAGCAGGAGGAGGAAGAAGGAAGGAGGAGGAGAGCGTGAGAACGGGAGTGGGGTTTATCGTTGGCCCCTCTTTTCGGGGTCAAAATATAAATTGCGCCACTTTATATTCACATTTCGACCCGACCCGACCCGGCATAAGGGGCAAAATTATGCTGTAAAAAAATTTTGTTCTCGTTTAAAATTTCGTATTGTTAAATAAAAAGGATATAGCAAAAAAGTGTTCAAGACACGAGTAATTGAATTATCTGACATACACTATTAAATTGTGCTATTACCATTTTAATTACGATATTTATATGCTCTTTATATATACGTAACTCCCATTTGTTTATAGATTTAAATTTATGATTTATGAGTTGGACTTTTTAACATGTTATTTTTATTTTTAATATGCTATTTATGCACTTGTTTTCTCACTCCACTTATTTCTATGAAAGTCAAAACATTTTCTTATTACGGTGTGCTTATTACAAGAAAAACTTCACGATAAAATAAAATATTTTCTGTAATAATTAGTTTCGAGAAAAATGATTAATTTTCGCTTATTTGATGATGTGTTGAATATTGTGACAAAAAATATCTTATGGTGCTTTTGTTAAAAATGATTTCGATCTCCTCGATTACTCTATGTCAGTATCCATTTTCTCTTCTTTTAAAGAAGTCTTCGGGCCATAATTTTTTCAACTTAACACTCTGACAATTAATGCTTTTGCAACTCCCTTATTGCTTGTTGGATAATTAAAGCCAAGGGCAATTTCATTAAAACTGTCAACCACTATCACCTCTTTGTAGGGTTTGGAACTGAGCAGGTCCTTAAAAGGCTCAAGGAGGAAACAAATGGGAGAACCGCCCTGGAGTGAGAGACCCCGCGCTGTCCTTTGTATTCCCTCTTTGTCGGGAAGATAAAAATAGACGGGGAATTTAGAAGCCTCACGGTAGTGAAGGTAGACACAATATTAGGATTTTGGTCCTGACTACTCTATAGTAGCCTCCCGCACTAGAGGTGATGTAATGCTTGGTTAGGTGGATGTAATCCTAATCTATTTATTTATAATAAAGTCTAGAGGCCAAAATTACAATATCACCCTCATTGCTGCCATAATTAAAATAATAAAGGAAATAGACAAATATACCCTTACTGGCCAAATACTTTCAAAAGTTTAGAAATATCTAATTGATTTTAACTCAACTTGTTTATTGTAGAGAGCAACCTCTCCAATTTGTTAGTGGCACAACTTCACTTTTTGTTAAGCCTTGAGAGACTATCCCTTTCGCAATATTCTCACTATTATGACTAATCCAATTGAGCAATCCACCTCCGCAATAGGAGGTGAGTTGACTCCAAGTCGTTTTGCAATGCTTCTAGTTGCCATGTCTTTTCAAGCCAGTGAAGCGAGTTCATTGCTCATTTCAATGAAGAAGAGTTGAACCTTCAATGAAGATGTTTAATATTGGTAAAGAAGAGTGAGCCTTAAGAAAGCGAAGAATATAACCGAAGAACAAACAAAAGTGCACCTTATTTAAGGTGAAAAATTGATTAAGCCTTGTCAAGACTATCTCAAGTGGTCCAAAGAGATCGGTTTAAAGGTAGTATCATGTTGAGAATCGGCATGGGTTCTCCTAAAATCCTTGCATCATGACCCTGAGATTTTTCATTTTTAGTCGATTAATTGTATACGAATTCAACATAATGAAGAGCTGCCACTAGCTTATTGGGCCAACTAGGAGACAAGTGAGATGTGGGAAGATATCTAATTTCCTAGGCAATTAGATTGTTTAAACCAATGCCCTTTCAGTACTACTTACCTAAGAATGCTCACAACACAACTATACGCGTCAGTGATCTTGTAATCCTAATAATTAAACAAGAATTGACGTTAAAACAAATTACTACAAAAACAATGAATAGGCCAAACTATGCCTAAACGCTACAAAACTACTTCTACACGATGATAGATCGCTCACTTCGAGCAATCATTCAAACCTAAATGCAACGTGGAACTCAAGTGTGAAACCCTAAAATTTTGCTCCGACTAAAATGTTGCTCTAAAAAGACTCCCATCAAATCCCATGGTTCTACATCGTCATAATACACCATTTACACAAAATCTCATAGCTCAACAACTCAAAAATCTGATTTGCAACTCGAATTTCACAAAACTTCAGAATTAAGCCATAATCCTGAAAAGTACTCTAATTGGAAGGAGGAGATGTGCAAATACTTATCGGGCATTGCAAATCTAAGTAACTCTAGCTTGGTGAGGCTTTTATGGCACGTATGTGCAAACCCCCTTTTCTTTATTTCCCTTTTTCTCTTTTCTTTCTTTCCCATGTGTTTCTCTCTCTGCATGCGCTTCCCTTTTATGCACGAGTGGAGCATCCCTCTTTTCCCCCTTCATTGACTTTTCAACATTCTATTGTATCCTTTTTTTACCGAGTCAAAGGCACCAAATATTACAATTTACCATCCTTAAAGAAATTTCATCCTTAAAATTTGCATTTTCCTCAACCATTAAACAAATGCGGCTATTTGCATCTTGCCTCATTCTTGGGTTTCTTTGTCTCCAATCTCCTCAACTTCTCACTCAACTAGCTTGAGGAGTTCTTCTCCTTCGCCTTAACCTTTTTGGCCTCCAGATTTTTGGCAACGACCTCATCTTAGATTGTTGTTGTTTACTTTTCTATCTCTAAAACCTCTTCAAATTGCTTGCTTCTTGAATCTTTTGATCATGTAGGAGATTTCACAATGATGCTTGAATTTAATTTACTTGAGGTATTTTCCTCTTTGGCCCATCTCATATCAAGTCTCACAGTTTTATTTTTTGACATATGGGCGAGTGTCTTCCCAAAAGGTCACCCATCTTGGGAGTGCTCCCACTTAAGTATGCTTAACTTTAAAGTTCTAAAGGTAAGCATTATCATTACATCAAAAGGTGCATTCATGAGTTAATTCTAATTTTCTCTCACACGCGCGTGCGCGCACGCGCACATCGCAAAATTGCTCTCCCTCTATGGGGTGCATAGTTTGATTATTTTATGCCCCCTTTGTCATCCTAGAAGCTTAGTCAAATGGGAAAGTGTCTCCTATTTGATTCAGGTAGTTGTCTAAAAGTGCTCACTGGTAACATAGGGAATTTGATTGCGCTTTAGAGGGAAGAATCTAATTTACGCATTCACCCAGGGAGAAGTAGCTTGAAGGGGGTTTTATTCTTATCAAAGGCTCCATATAGACCTATCTAACATCTTCCACCTTTTCATTTGTTTTTGCTTATTATGCAGTGTACGTTGGAGTTTCCATTCCCGATCTCTAAGTTGAGTTCATCAACCCTCCTCTTTTTTGCATGCTTTGGTACCGCAATGCTAGAATGAAGCCTCTTTTGCTCGGTCCTATAGGAAAGAGAGTGTCTGATTGAGGAGAGGGATGAACATTCAATAGCAAATTCAAAAAGATAAAATGGTGAGAAGATAAAGAGGCAGATGCTCCATTTTTCTTATATATCTAAGATGCTTTAAATATTTTTACTACAGATAAGATGGAAGGAGGAAAGACAAGTACTCTAAATCTCTATACGTAAGGAGAAGAGGGATCAACAGGTGCTCCTTATCCAGGCTCTCTAACTCCCATGATCACTCCCTGCTCTCATTTGCCGGAGTCGTTATAGGCCCACCGACTTCCGTTTAAATTGTCTTTGAGCCATATATCAACAAAAGGGGTCCTCCTTTGATACATACAATATTGCCTAGATTTAACTCACTTAAAGTATTGTCCACTTTGACCAGTCTGATATCAAGCCTCACAATTTTGTCATTCAACGTACAAGTTTCCAACTCCCGCCTGAGCATGCTTAAGTTTGGAGTTCCAAAGCTAAGTATTTTCCATGAAAGGGGCTCTTTTCATAACAAAAACTTAGCAAAATATATGTATTTGGTTCTCATGCAATGCATCTCTTAGGCCTTATCCAAATGGGACCAACTCTTAGCATCCAACTAAACTCTCATTCCAAACATAAAGCTTTCTAGCATTAGTTTCTAATGCACAAGATTCTTATGAAGGCAAGTACGGAGCATACTACCAAGATAAGGTGCCATCTTACCATTCTAATATCTCTAATACCGAATAAAAATTTGAAGAGAAAAATAGAGGATTAGATTTGCATGATTTGAGCACACTAACACCCAATTTTATTGATAAAGGTTAGTGTTGCCCCAATATTTTACAAATACCATGCCTTTTATAGGCATAAGGGAAAGAAAAGGCAAGTAAGATTACATCATTGACGGCATAGGCATGTTTAGGCTTAATAAAAACATATGATTCATACTAAGACATCTATGACTTTTAACCATGAATCATCTGAAGACATTAATTAAAACATCATGACTCACATCAAAACATTAATTACATAATGATCTATCACTACCACTCACCTTAAAACATTAATTGCATCATGACTCATCATCATGACCCATTATGAAATATTAATGACGTGTGACTAATCAACGTGATATTTATGACACACTGTTAATACACTATCTGATGATGAAGGAGATGAGCATCCTCTTTTTTGAACGGCATGTAGCAGCTTCTCAGTCCCCCTTTTCTTCATTCTTCACACTTTCTTCTGTAGGTCGCAAAAATCTAGTGGGAGGATCTCTAGTTATGACCCTTTAAGAGTAGACTGATAAGAATTTGATGGGACATCTTTAGATCCTAATGGAATATTTGTTGGGTTAAGTTCATTGTAGACTCTTGCACATTGAGAGATAGACGCATTCTAAGCATTACTGATTTGGGCTAGTTGTCCAAATCCATCAATGATGATAAACTTCCTAGACTTGATGACGATCTAGAATTAAAAGATCTTGAGAGAGTGGTCCATGCCATGGGTCTTGTTATGATGACGGTTGGTCTAGATTGTCATTTTTGAATTATGTTAAAGCAGTTTTAATCAAAGGTCCAATCTTAAGAGAACCCCAAGAATAAACCCAAGGTACATCAATATCATCATCTAATTAAACTCCTTAAGGAATGGTGCGATTAGCCTCACAAGATACTCGGTGGATTTTTCAGTAATCTCAATTAGCTCTAATACAACATGAGAGCATTTTATAAAGCTTAACAGAAACATCTTGAGCTTTATAGGTCAAAACTCCTCTGTCCACCAAGTACCTAGAAACGTTGCTGTCTAATTTGATATACACCCATGGCCTATAAAAGAAAATGATTGTGTGCAGCTTTGGATCTAACCAACATACTCTTGGTTGTTTTGTGAAAAAGGCTTTCTATACTCCAAATGGTCTAAACCAACAAAGCATTTCTACAAAGTGGTAGTACCTTCCACCATCACCATCACCGATTTCTTGGATTGCTTAGTTGGATAATTCTTGGCATTTTTGTTGTTGGAAACTGAATGGCCAAACTGCAACAATCAAATGCATACCAGTGAAACCATTTGAGTTCTCCCAAAAATTCATCATCTACAAAATAAGATAAAGGATGAATGAACAGATAATCCGAATGCATATCAATTGATTAAAGACTTAGCCCACCATATTTCCTAAAGATATTATATTGATATTCTCACATGAGGTTATGAGATTATCAAAGAGAGTGTTGGACTCTAGGGAACCTGGGTTTCATATCTTGTGTTCGAAATCCACGAATCGGAATTTTGGAAACTAACATGAACAATGAGGAATCTTCCTTGAGTCTGCAAAGAAGATCTATAAGGACATTCTTATCCCTTTTAATATGCTTGGGCTCAAAAGAATACTTTGAAAACTATTCTGCCCATCAAAGAAGTCATGGATGATGCAATTGCTTCTGTTTAAATTTCATCATCAAGTTGAAGAAAGACATATCCATTTCAACAAGAAAATGATAGCCAATAAAATGGAATTTAAATTTCTTAATTTCATACTTAACGGATAAATTTTCCTTTAAAATGGAGTGATAATGCATTTTAGCATATGAGAATCTTCCACTTTTGAATCCACAAATACACCTCTTAACTTCAATTTCTTCTAAGAGAATGGTTGCTCAATATTTAGCACGGGCATACACCTGGAGAATCCTTTGATCATCGGAAGGAATTTGCAATGGAGGCATATTATGGAGCTTCTCTTTAGAGCTTTAATCACAGAGGTCTAAGATTTTCCCTAGGGGAGGGATCTTTCTTGAGTATCTTCTACATTGGGTGCGTAAGCTTTGAAACTTTTGGCACAAAGTCTTTCAAGTAATTAACAATACCAAGAATTGCTATACTTGCTTGGGGGATATAGGCTGCGTTTGGATGGGCATTTAGAAAGCCCCTTCAAACCCCAAAGCCTTTTTCACCCCAAATTGAGGTGTTTGGCAACCATTCCTTAAGAGGCTTTCAAGTGAAAGTCGACCCTTGGGAATGCTGAAAGCTCAAGGCATGTGGAGACTAGCATTGAGCTTTCAGCATTTTCGGAATGCTGAAGGCTTCATTTAATGAAAATATTAAGTTACCTATTTTACCCTCAAAACTTTCTTGAAAACCCACCTTTGCCCATTTTGAAAACAAAAAAACCCTAGATCTCATCTGCATTCCTCCCTTCCATTGCCCTGACCCTTCTGTCGCTCTCTCCCTCGCTCGACTGCGCTCTTCGCTCGACCGCGCTTTTCCTTTGCTCGTCCTCTTTAGGTTCATCTCTCCTCTCTCCCCCTTGCTCCCGAAGCCCGATGTTCCCAGCGAGGAAGGAGGGTTGGTGGTCTTGGACTGCGGCCGGCGCAGGAGCTCTTGTGGGTATTGTAAATCGCCGAGTGGGTCCAGCGTTTCTCACGGTCCATATGGTTCTCCTTCATTTCTCGTCATTTCCCTCCCCTCCCCTGTCATTGAGTGCATTTTTTTGCTCGGGCTCCGATGGCTGGGGACTAGAGATGCCATGCTTCGGGTTTGCCTTTTTCCGGCTTTTGCCGTCTGTCATGATTTTCACGGTCGCTGGAATTGCTAATTCATGCTTAGTCTTTAGTTCCAATCTGATGCTTCGTTGCGTGCGTCGACTTGCGTGGATGATTTTTTCCGTTTCGGGTTGTTTGTTTCTTAATGTCTTTTCGACTTGGATCGCATGCTTGAGCGCAGAGCGTAACTATGGATGACGGTGCGCAATTTCCTATTTTGAGAGTCTGGGCACCTCTGGACTGTTGATGCGTTGTTACTAATCCCAACTCGTTGCTCACCATGTGTTTGTTGAAATGGCCGAACCAAGTTAGCGTATATGGATGGCGAGGATCAATACAGGATTAGTACAATGTACTGGGATGACAAATATAGCACCCATGGTGTATCAGCAGATGTAAGTTTTGTGCTCAAGACAGATTTTATATCGTCTTTCTCTTCAGGGTTCTAAGTTTAAGCCAAAAACTGCAGGAATTCTCAAATGACCTTATTGGTTTTTGGGTTTAATCCAGAAAGGTTGTTGCTGTAGTTGTCATTAGTTTGCCATATGCTTTATGATGGGAACTAGCTAATTTGTGTAGGCTTTGCTTTTACGGGTCATAGTTTACTGATTTCAAATGTCCCCCGTTACTATTTTGTTTTTCTATCTAGTCGCAAGACTGATCTGTCACTTTTGAATCCACTCTGGCAAGTCATTTCAACCATGAGAGTTATGATGACAGAGGATTCCAACAATGCTGTTAGCAGTTCTTTCCTATTGGATGATGATTTGAGGTACCAAGACAGCTTCCAACTGGCACATAAAGTCACAAACATTAAATATTTAGATTAATCACCAAAAGGGCTTTGCAGATGTGTTTTCTACCAAAAAAACATTTCTCTCAAAGTCGTTTTTCAAAGCAAAATTTACCAAATAGTCTTTACATTTCCTCTAAGTAGTTTTGGGCTTTCAACATTTACATTGGACTCAAAGCTCCTTGCAAATGCTGAACCAAATGCAGCCATATTCTCATTAGGAGATTTTAGTAATTCTTTGGTAATATGCTCCCATTGATAGTAAGAACCATCCTTAAGATGCATTCCAAGAAATTCAATTTATTTCTAAGCTATAACCGTCTTCCTTTGTGAAAGCATTATGCGATACTACTTGATAAAATGAGCAAACTAGGCTAGTAATTTACAGTGAGATTGAATAATAGGATGTCATCAATTGGAATTTGAGAACTAGCACTAATTGGTTGGAAAATCTTGCACGTGATTTTGTGGAATAGAGAAAGTGTAGTTTTTAATCCAAAAGGGAGTACCTTCCACTGATAATGACGATTGAGAATGCAAAATCTTGTTTTGTGGTAATCTTTAGGTTGAATTCTAAGTTGCCAAATTCCCGCCTTGAGATCAAACTTAGAGTAGATTTTGGCATAAGTAAATATAGGCCCTACTGTGTAATATTGTCCGCTTTGGACACTAAGGCTGTGTTTGGGAACAGCTTTCCCAAGCATCTTTGGGCCCCCAAAGGCCTTTTGGCCAAGTATCAAGCATTTGGGAAATTTTTTTGAAACCCCCTCGAGCGAAGGCCAGCCTTCTGAAGGCTGAAAGCCCAAGGCACCCCATTAGCTTATTGTTCATCTCCTTCGTTAACGTTCATCTTCTTCGTTGAGCTGTTGATCTTGTGCAGGGCTGCTGAGGGTGGGCGACGGACTAGCGAGAGGCCGGTGACAATCACGGCGACCGTCGCCGATGGGTCACGCGACCTCCAGCGGGTATCTAGGCCGCGCGACCTGGATATGGGTCGCTGGAGGTCACGCGACCTCAGGTGCGACACATATCTGGTCACCGCGAGGTCGCGTGACCTCTGGCGGACCTAGATCTGGTCGCCGGGAGGTCACGCTGGTGCCCAAGGTTGTGCGCCAGGCAGCCATCTCACTGGGGGTCACGAGACCCAGTGTGAGACTTTCGGTGAGGGCCGCTACGCCGGGGGTCGCGCATCCCCAGTCGAGACCTCATCGAGGTCATCAACCACAAGCGAGCTCGCCGAGGCCGCGTGACCTCAGGCAAGGGTCTCGCCTGTGGTTGGCGACCTTGGCGAGGGTTTTGGCCAGCGTCGCGCGACCCTTGCAACCTCAGGCGAGGGTCTCGCCTGGGTCGTCGGCGGTCGACCGACCGCAGGGCGACCCTCGCCAAGGCCATGCGACCTCAGGCGAGGGTCTCGCCTGGGTCGTC
Organism: Eucalyptus erythrocorys; assembly: GCA_014182555.1. NCBI lineage: Eukaryota > Viridiplantae > Streptophyta > Magnoliopsida > Myrtales > Myrtaceae > Eucalyptus > Eucalyptus erythrocorys. The sequence continues at coordinate 34,486,548 of CM024604.1, forward strand.
GACGGTCGCCCGACCCCAGGCGGCCCTCGCCGGTGGTCTCCAGGGGCCGCCTAAGGTCTGGCAACCTCAGATGATGGCCGCCGGTCACCGCTGCCCTTCACCGGTCGCTGTTGCCCTTCGCCAGTCGCCGCCGCCCTTCACCGATCAGTTTTTTTTTTTAATAATAAAGACTTCTATAAATATAACTTATCCAAACACAATTTTGGCTAAAGGTATTTGGCAAGGGACTTTTAGGTTACCATTTACCAAACGCAATTTGCATTTTGAAAAATCTCTTCAACTTAAAGTCCTTTGCATTTTCCTAATGGCTTTCCCCAAAAGTCCAACCAAACACATCCTAAGTCCTCATGGCTTTAAAATGCATTACTTGGGATAGAGGCCATGGTGCACTCATCCCAACCCAATATTGCCTGCTTTGGAGGCATGCACACAGCAATCTCCTCCCTCACGGCTTTGTTTTCAATGCAGCGGAGGTGTACGTGAAATGCGTTACACAAATTAAAGAGATCCAAGCCTTTATAAATTAGCCCAAGACTCCCCCCAAGCGATGTGGGACTAGAGAGGAACCCTTCCCCTTCTTTGCACACGTTCGAGGACCGAGGCGCGAACACACCGCCATCCTTCCTTCCTGTGCACCGTCGCTCAAGCTGTCACATAGGACACCTCAGTGCCAAGTCCAGTGACCCTAATTGAACATCTTATGCAATAATTTTTTAATAATATAACTCGCCTACTTGGCTCATCGGAAAGTTAAGTCAACCAAGAAGAGTCAAAACGATGTCATTTTGCCTCTTTTTTGAATTTTAATATCAATATTAAATAAGTTAAAATATTTATAATTAAAAAAAAAAAAAAAGAGAAGGAGGCAAAAGGCAAAGGATCAACTTCGCCAACGCCTCCCCATCGCTGCTGGAAAGGGCGACGACGATGGGGGAGGGTCAGCCAAGGTCGTCGCCCCTAGCCGACCCTCCCCCCACAGTTGCTAGCCCTTCTCGGCGACGAGGGGAGGTGATGAGGAGGGCTTGCGTAGCCCTGCCCAACGCTTGTAACTTCTTCTTTTTTCTTTTTTTCTTTTTAAATAATTTAGTTTTAAATTTATTTTAATTAATATTTATATTAAGATTCAAACTCAGGCAAAACGACTTTTTTGCTTATTTAACCACGTTAGCATGAAAAGGACGTCGTTTTTTGCTTCTTTAGTTATGTCAACATGAAAAATGATGTTGTTTTGTATTTGTCTTGTTGGAAAATCGATACATCACCATTTTAGTCGAATTTTATCGCCATTAACATTCAATTGATCCATTTTGCTCCGACTGTGTCATTTAAATTTATTTTTTTAAAACTTTTGACACTTATATATTCCTTTATTGTCAAATTTTGGGATGTCTTCAAAAGTGTCAATGGCATCGATAGTGTTCTTTGACACTTCATCTTCAAGAGAGAAAATGAATTCGAGATCATCATCATCAAGAGAAATCTTTATCGTTTCTCAAGCTTTTGAATCATCTTGATGTGCTTATTTTTCTTAGCTACCTTAGACACCTTTTAACAAAACGCCACTTTTGTCCGCAAATAAAGCATTTATTTCCTTTCTTCTTGGAAACTTTAATTTGCAGGAAATTTATATCTCTCCTTTCCTCTATTCTTCTTAGCTCTTTTATTGACATAAAAAGCTTCACTTGCCCATTAAAAGTAATGGGGCTCACGTAGTCTGTACTGGACTAATTGTTGGCATTCTTGAAGAGCTAAAGTTGCATTATTGGTTTCATCCCGAAATGAGTTGCCTTTGTTAGGTTTATATCTTCATTTTCTTGAAAGGCAAATGAACAAAGAACTTGGAATTCAGCCAAAAAGGATCAGAGCATTTTTTCCGGAAACTCTTAAGTAATTTTCTGCATATTAACTCAGCAATCGCTACATAATTTATTCTACTTGGGTTGCCTACAAGGAATACATCCTTTTGATGTCAACAAACTCCTTGAACTGGTCTTTGAAACATAGACCGTTTGGAATATTCGAAAAGCAAATGTTTTTGTGAGTTAATTCCATTTTACATTCATGTACGTATACATACATACATCTCAGGATCGTTCTCCTCTCACTCAGTGCTCAATTTGGTTCATTCGCACCTCTTTTGCCATTCTGGAAGCACACTAGAAGCCACCCTTTGTTCGGGCTTTTGATTCTCAAAAACACTCCCCGTTTTAGTTAGATCAAGTCGTTACGTAGCATGTATTCAAACAAAGATCCTCTCTTACAACCATTCAAACTTATTTAATTACAAGACTCATACAATCAAATGGAGGAATGGAGTAATAATCATACATACGTGTTATGAGCAACAATTGATAACTAAGCATTCAACGGAGTCATTTTCTTCAAAGGGTTTTGGACTCTCTCATTACGCTTACGAGTGTCAGAATTAACCAAATTACTAATCTCATGATTATTACCAACCATTTAGAAGCATAATTCGGTACCAACTGAGACTTAACAAATGAGAATCAACAGATCTAAGACGAAAAGTAATGTTTAAATATGAGACAAACAAGTATGATACACCATGAGAGACTTGTGGATTGAAGAAGGCATAGCCAAGCAATCATCGGAATATCGAAAAAAAAGCACGTGACTACAGTTTAGGAATTTAATCAAGTAGGTGGTAGGCATCTCGATTGTGAGTTTGTATGCAACAATGATGCAGCAATTCATGACTAACCATATCACAATATCACAACATAATCAAAACAAGCTCAAGTCAGCAGCAGATCCTCAATAGGAGACTATTTTCATATAAACCACAACCGAATTTCTTGGCCTCAGTCTTACCAAAGCAGAGTATGAAAGCAAATTACCTTGGAAGTGCAGACGTAGACCGCGAAAGGTGATCAAACTAGAGCGCGAAGGTATTGAAAATGTCTACGTCGAACGTTGGAGCCGGCAAAGGAATATTAAACGAGTCGAGAGTGTTTCGAATGAGCTGGCTGCAAAAAAAAGCCGAACGGGAGGTCTAGCTAGGACGGATCCGGTGACGGTGGAGCGCCTATGGCAGTGACTAACTGTGTCTAGAGGTCGATAGAGAAAAAAAAAATTGATGAAGAAGCCCTAGGAAATTTAGAAAAGGACAGAGAACTTAGTGCGATTGATTGAATCAAGAAACGGAAATTCAAAGAACTAGAGAGAATTCAGCGTGTTAAGCTGGACGGCTCCAAGTCCGGAGATTGAAGGACTTCCATTTTTAATAAACTCGAATTTATTGATCGAGCATAGATTTGAAGCTCAAGCGCGAAAACATCTCGATCGAAGAGCACGGATGTGATATGGCATGGTAAGCAGTGGATTCAACGAATGCCATGGAATACTTCAAGATCGTACCGAAACATATTAAAGAAAAAAGAAAAAAGACGAAGACTTGGCAACGAAGTCGGTCAAAGCTTTTAAATGTTCCACCGACAGGAAATCGGAGCTTGTAGAAGAATCTCGAGTGAGATTACGGCTCTTCAATTTTCACGGTCACGAAGCAGGGTCGGACGAAGCTTGTTAGGAACGAGGAAGATAATCATTGGATAATGGGCCGAGATGAGGGAATTAACATGAATATCTTGAGTAATGGGCTTGGTCCAGGCCCAATTGAATTGGTCTAAAGTAGACCAAAATTGATGTGCTTCGACTGACTAGTCCGATGAATAGAATGGGCTGGCGCTGGACTGAGTCTTCGAAACATTACCGAATCGGATTTGAGGCCTTCTCTTCGGCGGTTGCTTTTATTCCTTCATCACTTTTTGTTTTCCATTAATTTATTTATATTTACAACAATGCGCGTTCGATTTGTCGACTTTCAACGAGCATTTCACTCGAAGAAAAGTCAACAAAGTGAATAAGAACGGTCGTTAAGTGACTTTTGTTCATCGGACAATGATTTCCCTTTCCAGGAGTGGGAAATCCATTTTCTTAATTCTAAGCATGAATATTTACTTTGACCATGATTGGTTTACAATTGATTAATCATTTTCAATAAATCAAATGCATGAAAGTCCGAAAATGAATTTGCGGAAAACGTTTTCACTTGAACAAACACGCTCATAAGTTCTAAATGGACAACCTTACAATGAAAATCAATTGATGTTTAGATGTGAGAGAGAGAGAGAGAGAGGTGACAAACAATGAATTTTGAATGTACGGAAAATAAAAAATAGAGAAACAATTTTGAATTTTGGGTAAAAATACAATGGCCTTTAGTGACGCGATCTCTTACTGATAATATCGATTCATATTTATTTGATTTTTGAAAATAAGGATATTACTCTCTAGCATTACATTTTCTTTGTAACAAAATGTAATTTGTTTTACACAAATATGCTCTTTCAATCATTTTTAGTAGAGGTGTGCAGCCAAATTGGTTCTACCCATGAATCGGACTGGACTGCTTGAAAAATAGGTTCGAGAATCGGTTCCATTTAGGAACAGATTCTAAATTTTTGGAATCGGTCTAGGAATAAGTTCTAAGTAAATACCCACTCGAGAACCGGACTAGGCCACCCTAATGTGGAATTGGTTTCGGATCGATTTTATAAGCTAAAAAGCCAAAACCTAATTTCTTTTCCCCCTAAATTCTAACCTCAGCACTCCTCTTTCCCTAAATTTTTATAGATGAATGGGGAATTGAGTTTTATAATTTATGTTTTATGCTACATGTTTGAACTTTTTGTCGTATAAAATTATGTTATGTATTTATCTTATAGATTGTTGATTTTGGTAGATAAGAATTTCTGTTGTTCATTTTTAATTCTAAATAATTTATTTACTCATAGTCTATTCTGCTGTAAAAAATGAACCAAAAAAAGGAACAAAAAAATAAAATAAGTTCTCGCGTAGGCCTTAAAATTGAACCGAAAAAACGAGTAAAGAACAGCGGGAGTGCCATAACTTGGCATGGGGGGACACTTAAGTGCCATAAGTTTAAAACGGTACACTTAAGTGTCACTTTTTTTTTTCAAGTGGGACACTTAAGTGCCACTTCCGGCGACCCTTGCCGGAAATCCTACGTGGCATTATTTTATTATTTTTTATTACTTGCGTGGCTCGCCGGAGAGCTGAGTCGGCTTTAACTCACCAAAACGACGTTGTCGCATAATAAAAATTAATTTAATTAAAATTTAATTTTAATTAAAATATTCTAAAAATTAAAAAATTAAATTTAAATTTAAAAAAAAAAAAAAAAGGAGGAGGCATCGGGGCGGCGGCTGAGTGTGACCCCGGCCGACCCTCCCCCTCCTTCGCCGGCCCTTCCGGCGACGGGAGGCGGCGGCGGCGAGGGCTCGGCCCTCGGCCCGCCCGCCCCGATGCCTCCTCCTTTTTTTTTTTTTAAATTTTTTAAATTTTTAAATTTTTAGAATATTTTAATTAAAATTAAGCTTTAATTTAATTTAATTAATTTTTATTATTTTTACACGTTAGACACGAAATGGCGTCGTTTTTGCATTTTTCGCCACATCAGCGTGCAAAACGACGCCGTTTTGGACCTCCATCGCCGGAAAATTGCCACGTCAGCCGTTTGGCCGAATTTTCGCCGGAGTGGCATTTAAGTGTTCCATTTAACTCCGATATTGGCACTTAAGTGTACCATTTTGAAGTTATGGCACTTAAGTATCCCCCCGTGCCAAGTTATGGCACTGCAGGTATCCAAAACTCCGAAAAAAACAAAGTAGGTTTTAGGATCCAAAAATTGGGAATCAGTTTCTTATAACTAGTTAAATTTCAAGTTTTATTTGTAGAACCTACTCACCTTAGAACCGATCATCCATAATCTTTAAAGTGCATACCAAGAAAATTGTATCATCGGTACCTATTAAAAATGGACTAATACCAAAAAAAAAAAAAAAAAAAAGCACCAACTTTATCTTGAGTTACAATTCTAGCTCAAACTTTTTTTTTGTCTCAATAAAAATCACTACTATTACTGGATTTCCAAATTTGGTCCGTCAATCAAAGCTTGAGATCTTGTAGATTGGAGGAAAGAACACCTGGAGTGTCATACCTTGGCACGGAGGGACACTTAAGATGCCATAACTTCAAAATGGTACACTTAAGTGCCAGTTTCGAAGTTAAATGGAACACTTAAGTGCCACTCCGGCGAAAATCCTGCCAAATAGCTGACGTGGCAATTTTCCGGTGGGTTTGGTCCAAAACGGCGTCGTTTTGCACACTGACATGGCGAGAAAATGCAAAAACAACGCCGTTTTATGTCTAATGTGTAAATAATAATATAACAATTAATTAAATTAAATTTAAACTTAATTTTATTTAAAATATTCTAAAAATTTAAAAAATTAAAATTAAAAAGAAAAAGGAAAAAAAAAAAGGGGGAGGTCGAAGGGGGCGGCCGAGGGCCGAGCCCTCGCCACTCTCGCCGCCGCCGCCTCCCCGCCGTCGCCGGGAAGGACCTTGGCCGACCCTCCCCCCTCCGTCGCCAGCCCTTCCTGGCGACAGTGGGGAGGCGAGGAGCGCTCGTAGCCCTCGCCATATTTGGGCGAGGGCCGTGACCCTCGCCCGCAGCCGGGCGAGGGCTCGCGGCCCTCGCCGCCGGTCGGCCGGGGCCGGCGACCCCGGCCGACCCTCCCCCTCCGTCGCCGGCCCTTCTTGGCGACGGCGGGGAGGCGGCGGTGGCGAGGGCTCGGCCCTTAGCCACCCCCTTCGACCTCCCCTTTTTTTTTTTTCTTTTTAATTTTAATTTTTAGTTTTTTAATTTTTAGAATATTTTAAATAAAATTAAGTTTAAATTTAATTTAATTAATTTTTATATTATTATTTACACATCGACATGAAACGGCGTTTTTGCATTTTCTCATCACATCGCATGCAAAACGAGCCCTTTTAGATCAAACCCGCTGTAAAATTGCCACGTCAGCCATTTGGCCGGATTTTCGCCGGAGTGGCACTTAAGTATTCCATTTAACTTCGAAATTGGCACTTAAGTATACCATTTTGAAGTTATGTCACTTAAGTATCCTCCCGTACCAAGTTATGGCACTCCAGGTGTTCTTTCCTCTGTAGATTGTTATCAACACTTTGGCGGAGCACAACTTGAAAATCTGCTTCACTATACTTCCCAACAAAATCAATTCATTAATGTCCATCACTAGAGCCCAATATATTAAATGAGATCAATTGATTAATGTCCATTCAAAGAGCCCAATATATAAATGAGATCAATTGATTAATGTCCATTCAAAGTAGACTTTGAAGTTTGGGGGGAGGGCTTGGGCTTGTTTTATTAAAAAAAAGTTGTGGTTGTGAGCTTGACGGATTTCTTCCATGACATCTCTCAATGGGTGGCAGACGCCAACTTCATATTATGACGAAACGGCAAAAGCTAGGCAGAGAGATTCAATTTGGAGATATTTTTGACTTGTTAGTGAAGTAAAGGAGACTATAAATAATTTCACGGTTATTTTTAAAGTTGTCACTTAGAAAAGAAGACAATGAATAGTCGTCACCAAAAAAAAAAAAAAAAAAGAAGAAGAAGACAATGAATAGTTCTTCAAGTCTAGCTAGCAAGCAATGTGAATTCATTGCTGAGGTGGAATAGTCACGTTGGACAATAAATATTCCAAGTTAATGAAGCCAAATTTGAACGAAAAAAGTTTGAACCAGAATTGTCCCCCAAGATAAAGTTGGTTCTTTTTTTTTTTGTTTTGGGGGGCAGGGGGTGAATTAGGCCCGTTAAAAATTAGATAAGTTCATGGATAATTTTTAGGTTGTGGTCATAATTGGTGAAGAAATATAAACAGACAAGATGAAAGATTGAGTACGTATCGAAAAATAGGAAAGTTTATTAATTTAGAACTTTTTATCTTGAATATGCTATATACATGGAAAATTTAACTAACCAGTTGTAGAACGAGACGTGGATTGGTTTAATTGGTGTCACGGCCCTATAAATTGTAGCTAATGTCCACTCAATCATGTGTGAGTGCAAGAGTAATACAAGACAATCCCACATACATTACGACTATGGACAAAACTCAGAAGAAGGCTGCTACGAAAAATTGCTCTCGTGGCTTTAAGATTACCGGCCGGGTCAAAGATCTCGGCACATCGGCTTCTCATGCTCTTAGGCAATCTCAAGATGAACCTGGGGCCAACCTGCGTGAGCTATACGAACAGAACTTGGAATTGGAGAAGAAAATATGGGCTGAAAGAAAGCGCGGGGTTGAACTCCAGCGAGAGGCAGAGAAATGTCCGGTCAAAGGCTGGTGGGAGGAACCCATCGAGCAACTTTCCCTGGAGGAGCTGGAACTTCACAAGAGAAGGTTCGAAAAATTGAGCAAGATGTTGATCCAATCCATTGGAGATCGGGCGACTGATTCTCACAACAACAATTCCGATGATCCTTCTAGGATTGATTCTTAGGAAAGTCCAATGTCTTTGAAATAACGCGGTTTGATATCGTAATAAGCGAGACCATGTTTCTTATTATAATGTTGAAATAAAGCATGTTGTTTGATTGTACATTCTCCTTGCACATCCACTTTTAAGCAAACCTAATTGGTAAGATACGAATATATGGAAATGTGTAAATTTGGTAAGTTAAATCACTCAAATATGGTAGGTTTTGCACTCTAGATGGATATACTAGAAATGGCTGGGCTCCCATATGACTTTTGGCAGCAATTTGCCTAGACAGAACAATGTCGCTTTAAGGACGTCAAGTTGCCAGGTTAAACTCCCTCCAGTTAAGGAAATTTGAATGTGCTTGCTCATACATTATTGAAAATAATGTGCAAACAGTTAAGGTGCCCTATTTATTCCCAAGTGGCTCAAAGCACTTCCTTATCGCAAAGCATTAGAAATATTAGTATTTCTCAAGTACACATTAAAGTAGACTTTATGATAGGCCTGGCCATCCATTAAGGCTAGTCGAGCTAACAAGGTCTCAAGCACAAACCGGGCATCCTTCATAAACCAATTTCCTGCTTCGGCTCAAGCCCGCCTAAATAGCCCTCTTGGGCCAACTAAGGCCTAATTATTAATAAAATCTAACAATTTTTTTGAATCATTGGAAATTATGGTCGAGAACTTTTAGCCTGATTTTTAGCTCAACCCGCCCATTGATCCGGCCCATGAAAAACTAGAGAACCCTGTGAAAAATAGACTTTATTAATGTGAAGAACTCTTAGGGAAAAATTAGACTTTACCAATGGAGAATGACACAGCAAGTACTTGAACTTTTGTTTGTTTTACAATTGAATATCTAAACTACTACTTCTTCTTCTTCTTCTTCTTCTTCTTCTTCTTCTTCTTCTTCTTCTTCTTCTTCTTCTTCTTCAACTTTTGTTAAGCTTAGTCAAGTACCTCAACTTTTCAAAATTGGCTCAACAAGAGATCTATGTTAAACAACTTGTCATTCATAAGATTTTGCCAATATAATTCACTTACTTTTATAAAAGTTAAGCACAATTGATAAAGTGGCTTGTTTATTTAGCAAAAGTTGTGTCATCTTTATTCAAGTTTTTGGTGATAAAAGAAGGAAAATTGTCCAAAAAATCTAAAATCTATTGTATTTTACCAATTCAAACATAAATCTGTTAATTTTGCATATGAGGACATCAACCATTCTACGTGATATTATCAATACTAATACATATAATTTTTAATAATATTTTAATATTTTTTTTCAAATTATTATTATTATTTTTCTTTTCTTCTATCTTCTTTATACTATGGCTAGCGAGTGTCACTAGGCAGCCTAGTGAGGGCCTAGCCTAGGCCCTCGCCAATGATTGTGACCCTTGCCCTATAGGCCATCATATCCACACGTGAGGTCTTGCCTAAAAGGCCATTGTGGCCACGAGTGAGGTGGAGAGAGGCGCATGACCCTTGCCCGCAGTCGGTAGGGACATTGCAACCCTTGTCAGTGGTTGGCGAGGGCCTAACCACCCTTAGTGGCCAAAGTAAGAAGAAAAGGGAAGAAGAAAAAACAAAAGTAAAAAAGCAAGAATAAAAAAAAAACTAAAAAATATTATTAAAGATTGTTGACGTGAATACCAATTATGTCATATAGGACGATTGACATCCAAGTCAACAATTGAGAATAGCGAGTGGCGATGATGAATGTCAGAGTAATGGGTAGGTGGTGGTGACAAGTGGTGGGGGAGGCACCTGATAGTTGGTGGCCGCAATTAGCTAATAATGAGGAGGAACGACAAGAAAATTTTTTATTTTTCTTTTCTGTTTCAAAAATAGAAAAATGGAATAAAAATCAAAACTAGAAAAATTTTACTTTTTTTTTTATTCTAAATTTATTTCTAGATAAAAAATTTATTCAAAAATATAATGAAATTGTACTAACAAACAAATTTTTATTCCAAACATGTTCTTGATAACATATAATAATTATCATTCATTCCCTAAGCTTTCATGATAGGGGGGGATTGATCTATAGGTTCACCTAGGAAGTAGACTATTCAAGGAATGAGAATCTCATTACTAGAATTTTGGTGTTCCGTTAGAACTATTATCCTAAAATTGGATCTTATAAATATAAATATTTTTATTTCACCACCCACCCAGGTGGCGCGGTTAGGCTTTGGCCCTCCTCCTCCCCTCAAGGGGGGGGTTCGAACCCCGCCGCGTCGCGGGGTGACTTACCCGGTGGCACGTGTGTGGTGGCTAGCACGTGTCGCCCAGGTGGTTTACTCCCGCATCCGGCCGTGCGGGGCTCCTGGGTCACCAAAAAAAAAAATATATATTTTTTTTTTTATTTCTATAGCTTTGATATTTTTGACTTTGTAGCTGTGAGCTTTCAAAATCGCAACTCACCAAATTATAAATTCATTAAGAAAAGCTCTAGAGGCATGGCATGATATTTGCGTTATGCATTTTGTGAAGGCTTAACACCAGAAAAATTTTCAAATTGGTGCCCACGACACATTTGCCCAAATTAAAGGAAAATTAACTTTCCAATCTTTAATCTATTGTACGGATGTCAATTCAGGTTTACTCTGTTTAATATTACAAATTTAATCATAAACCTTTGCATGAAATTTCAATGCAGTTATATTGATCAAATTTTCTTGAAAATTGCCGATGTGGCAATCCAATCATCATTTGTTGTCCTGCATGAGATACGTTAGTGATTTCTATAAAAAATTGATCAAAATGACCATATGACCATATTGAAATTTCATGTAAAGTTTTAAGATTAAATTGATAAAATTAAAAATTTATGATTAAATTAATATCCATATAATAGGTTCAAGACCGATGGAATAATTTCCTCACAAATTTTTGTCTCATGAAAAATTTCAAATTGGTATCTATAACACATTTAGCCCAAAATTTACCCTTCATTAGCAATTTGGGACCTAATATAGAGGGTGGATTTGGATCACTAATACCAGTTTGAGAATTTTTGTAAGATTGGACTAGTTTGAAATATTTAATGGTATTAATCTTTTCGCAAAATGCGGTATAACTTCCATTCACATATATGATAGTTAACAAGGAAAAAATCACAAAAAAAGTCCAAAATTATCCCTATTGTGACACATTTATCTTTTTTTTTTTTTTTTTTTTTTTTTTTTTTTTTTTTGTGATATCAAAAACCTACTATTATATATTTGGGAAAAAGCCACGAAAAACTCTAAACTTTGCCCCGAGTGACACATTTACCCTAAACTTTTTTTTGTGCCCTGAAAAACCTCAAACTTTCCAAACTGTGACACATCTACCACAAACTTTTTTTTGTGACATCAAAAATCCTGAACTTTTGTTGTGTGACACATTTACCCCAAAATTGAAGGGCATTTTGGTCTTTTCATTTTAAATTTTTTTTCTTTTTTTTTCTTCTTCTTCCCTCTGCTGGCCATGGCGGAGGGAAGCCGGCGTCCGGCGAGGGCGGCCCTACGGCTTCCCTCCGCCGGCCATGGCGGAGCCGGCGGAGGGAAGAAGAAGAAAAAAAAAAGAAAAAGGAAAAAATAGAAATTAAAAAGACAAAAATGCCCTTATGGGGTAAATATGTCACGGTTTGGAAAGTTTGGGGTTTTTCACGGCACAAAAAAAGTTTGGGGGTAAATGTGTCACTCGATGTAAAGTTTGGGATTTTTCGTGGCTTTTTCCCTATATATTTTTAAACTTTTTCTTATAACATAAAAAACCAAAACTTGTGCTTTTGTGACATACTAAAATGTCATCATTTTTTTATTCGTTTAAATCATATGGATGCCATGTCAAAATTATTTGCTTTCTAGCATCCATGTAAGTAGATTTCTAATGATTCTCATTAACAGAATTTTGACGGAAAGTAAATAAGTTTGAGATTTTTGATACCAAAACTTTTTGAAGGTAAATATATCATATTGGGTATATTTTAGGGTTTTTAATGGCCTTTAACTGTGATTACTCATTATGTAGACACGTCAGAACATAATGTTGTTATTTCTTTCGCTTTTACAAAAAAAAAAAAAAAAAGAAAAATCTTTTGGCTGAGTAAATAATTTCTCTTTTTTTTAAGCCAAACTCGTTCACAACTCGAATGAGACGTGATTTCACATAGTTCAGCCAACGCAAACCCCAATTTGCCCGGGTACCACCATCATTTTCCCTCTCATGGCTTGAGACCTCACGTCCCAATTTTGATTCGCCGTTCAACAACAGTTCGATGGTCGCCAAAAGAGTCCATCCGAAGGTATGCTTCAGACTCTTGTCTCCTGTTTTGACGCGAACTGTGAGGTTAATTTGACAGATGCAGAGCAGCTTCGTTCATGGCAAGGCAAGGCAAGGCAAGGCACCCAAAAAACTGATTCCACGTGGGCTGTATCGTCTCCCGAAGGAGTGTCGAATTCTCGATTTGGAGAGTTGGGTCTTGAGTGAAATGGGTTGGCGATTCTTGTACCGTTAAAAAGAACTGTTCTTCATTGATTTTTGCAGTGTCGAGAGCTTGAACATGGAGACAAACCCGGCCAGCGAAGAACCCACCCCGTGGGACGAACGGTACAACATCGATTTGATGCCCTCCGAGTTGGTCCTCAAGTTTCGGAAAGAAATTCGGGGACTCCGAGTCGGTGTTAATCTAGAGGTGTCTCTTCTGATGTTTCTGAGTTTTGCTTGCGTTTGTGTTGCCACATATTTGAAGTTTGTTCTCTGGCCAGTATGATTACCCTGGATGAGTCAAAAGGGGTGGTTTAGTAGCTAAATTTTGTTGAGAGAGCTCTGGGTAGATGAAGCAAACCTTTTTCGCCAAAGGGTTGGAAGGAATGAATGAAATGTTTCGTTTTGAGGTCATTTGCCAATTTTAATCGCGAAGATCTTGTTCGTTTTATATTTGGTTACTATGTTGCTGAATTGGATTGATTGGGTGTGCATATTAGATGTGGTTCCTGTCTAATTTGATTTGGCATACTCGTTCTTTGGTCTTGAAGATGAGTGCCAGATATTTCAGTGTGCGGTTGGCACAACTTTGCTGTTTAGTCGATGTCAGAGATTGCTGCTCTGGCTGCCTAAATCAGTAACTACTCTTCTAACATGCACATGGAGAGAATTGAAAATGTTGATAGATTTTCAATGATGCCTACATCTAGTTTAAGTTTTTCAGATAGATTGACCTGAAAAATTGACATTGCAACTTCGTGAACTATAAATACTCAAAGCTTCTCATTTGCTTCCATGTGTAAAACTCCATTTTGGGGCTCTGTGAAGTCAAGATGTCAGTTCACATGTAGGCGAGAATACGGAGAGTGTTGAACTGTTCAGATATTAATCCATGCTTTCATGGTTTTAAATGAGGTTTTGTTACGGTTGTCACTTATGTTTGATTAGTGAGGATGTTAGAAGCTGAGTAGATTAACAGGAGCATTTTTATGAGTTTTCTTTGTACGATCTCCATGAGCTTCAACCTCACTTGGCTGAGTATGTTAATCAAACTTGTATAAGATCTGTCACACAGGATGTTACAGCTTTCCAGTCATTTACATAGATTCTATCGACATATGCTACTTGATATAATTTCTGTAAATACATTGCTTGGCTTGGCTTGGCTTTGTGCTCACTACTTCATCCTTATTTCCTTAATACAGCTTCTGTCAGTAATATTTACATGATAAAGTGGATGAACCTAGACTTTCTTCTTCTTGTTGTCTCTTTTGTTTTCATTTAAGCTCTGACTGCAATTTTAGTTCATCGGGTATTTTGATTTCTGTGACCTTGTTCACCATACTTCAGCTTAAGCAGAACAATTGATAATATATTTGTTTTTATTTTTTATGTGTATATCCTTATGACTCATTATGATTCATGGTTCTCGACACTTTGGGTCTGTCTGATAGTGCACCAAGAATTGACCATCAATCAACACTTCTGTTGGAGCCTTAAGGCCGGATTTTAACTCTGCTTATTCAGTTAATGCAGTAATGGAATGTAGCCTCATTATGACATTATTGATTTAACATTTTGATTCAGTTTTACAATGCTCCAAGGAATGATTTTCAAGCAAACCTTGTGTTCAAGCCTCTATCCCCAGATCGTCGGTGGAAATTTGTCTATGAGCCTATACATCAAGATGTGCGCATTCTCTCGAAAAAGATTTCTGTCACAAAATTCCTGAATCTCCAGGTTTGAGGATTCTTTAATTTCACCTCTGTTTTGTGCTGGTGCAGAACTTCTATGGCTATTGAGCAATGATTGGTAACACTTTTGGGGAGTCACTTGATACTCTTTGAAAATTACAGGTTGGTGTAGGCCACAATTTTCGGTTAAATGCAATTAATTGGCAATGGAAGCTCACCACATGTTTGGGTGGAGATGGTGTCTCTCGAATTAGAAACAAGACCACTCTTGGACTTTGTCCAGGTGTAGATTTTCGATTTGGGTGGAGGGCTGATTATGTTCTTCCAGAAATCACAGGGTAAGTTTCTTCCTTCTCAATTCCACTATTTTGCTCTTGGAAGAAACTAGATGAGCTATAACATCCAAAAAAGTTCTATTTCTATCACCTATTTGATGTTGTGAATTAAAATTCTGCTAGTACAAAGTATGATAATTCATAATATACAGTGATCTTCCGGTGTGGGTAATTCACTTCCATTACGTATGTCGCTCTTTTATTAATTTTTTCCATGGTTCAAGTTGTGTGTTTTATTTAACAGGGGTCTTGGTACTGATAAGCCATTATTCAACATGAACTCTGGCCAGCTGCAAGCATCGCTAGATAGAGTGGAAGCCATCTTCAACTATCCAGGTACTTTTTAGTGGACTTTGGTGAAGAGATAGTATGTTTATTGGCTGGATCCTTTGAACTGCATCTAATGTGCACAGGATGATGGTTCGACATGAAAATCTTGAATATGGCTTAATTGCAAAATTGTATTGTTTCTGAGAGTTGACGTTGGCCTCAGAAGTTGCCTATTCTCAGGTAGTGGGGTCCCGTATATATTTTGTTCACATGCATGTGGGATTTGTTATTGAGTTGCATTATTTATATGCTTTTGAAATGATTTTTTACCATTAAGTTACTCGATTATGAAATTTTTGGTTTCTCAATTTTTTTGGGTCATGGATTCTATCGTATTCTTTTGCCTGCAGATTGTAGAGGGGACAAGGGAGAAGAGAGTGAGAGCAAGAGCATTTGCGACAGTGAATACCATGAATGAGCTCTTCTTTAGAGAGATCGGGATTCCTATTTCATCATCTCCTATGGATACTGTAAAAGTTGCTGCAAAGACTAGGAGAGATTGGGATTCCTATTTCATCATCTCCTCCAGGTACTGTAAAAGTCGCTGCAAAAACTACCGTTGTGATGAGAGTTGCACAAGGCTACGTGAAGATAATGTATCCGTGATCTATTTGCTTGCTTCTTTGAGCAAATCTTGCCAATTTTCTATAGAGCCTTCCCAGCATTTTTTGCCTGCCTTTCTTTTGTTGATGGATCATCTAGCGATTTCCAGATTTCTATGAGAAGGATCACTCGTATATATCTTCGAGTACCTTCAGAAAAATAAAGGACGCCTATTAATGTAGAGGCAAAAATATGTTACAAACTTTCATGAGAAGGATCGCTCCTATCTTTTGATACCTTTAGAAAAGAAAAATAAAGAACCCTAACTATGTAAATGTAAATTAAAGAGCACAAAAAGCTGGCAAACAACGAAGGTGAACTGACCTTGAGCCACTGGAGTTCCCTTTGCAGAAGAAAAGTATCTCCAGAAACATCTGGGGATATACATCTTGGTAACCATTCGGTGAGCCGTCGTCTGGCTTTGTTTCATCCCAATATCGTTTATCAAAAAGGGGATGTAGTATGCTTTCACTAGTCTAGACAACTCAACGTACGATCTGTTCATAACTTCTCTTAACGGTTGTTTTGTGAAATTTGTGTCCCCATCAATTTCGAAAAATTCTCAAGGTGTAGTAACTTCACAATTTCAAAGATTCCACGAGATGCAGCGTCAAGGACAATGCCCGAGGTTCATAGAAACTTGAGAATTTCAGAAGTTCATACGAATCTTCTCATCAATAAGAGCTAGCTCTGCAAACTTAGGCGAGCATTTGTGCTTCCGCCTACATTTTCTTCATTACTTTTTTGTGAAAGATATACCGCCCGGAACATCAGATAAGCAATTTTTCAAATGATGAATAATAAATGGGTAAAAGAGGCTTATTTGCAATGTTCTTACGCATACTTAGTAGTTGATAAGAAAATGATGGAATTAAGTTATTAATTGAGCAAATAAAATTATTTGGTTTGAAAATCGAAATGCATGCACCAGAGGACATATAGATTTGTTAACAAACACAACGTCATGAGAAAAAAAAAAAGCTCTCTCTCTCTCTCTCTCTCTCTCTCTCTCTCTCTCTCTCTAAATTTATTTATTGAAAAATGCGTAGATTCAGCGACAGTTTAATAAATTTGTTTTTGATTAAGTAATTTTACAGATTCAGTGAATGCATAAATATCGTATAGACTTTGAATTGAATCAAATCGACTTAGGATGTACTGAAAATATTAATTTATACTTTAAATTTAGAGATCCCCGCACATTGATGAAATAAGGTCCTTTTCTAGTTTACAACATGGTAGTTTCGTGTACTTGATTTAGTGGCAAGATTTCAAAGGGATATCTTGAACCGCTTAAGTACTAATGCAATCTCAATGAACAGGAGACAAAAATCATCTCAGCAAATGAGGAATTGATGAAAATAAAATCGTAACATCCTTGATTCGGACTCCCATCTCAAGCACGAGGAATGGACTTAGAATTGGTATGCTAATAAAGAGAATAGGCTGTTAGTCAATCTTAGAGATTTTTCATGAGCCAGTTGGCTGTTTAGGGCAATGTGACTTAGGATCAGGATTACATTAGACCGGAGTGTTCAATCATCAAAGACTGTTGACCATAAAAATCGATGTGGACGATCACGTGTTGTCATGAGTCAATTAATGGACGAATATAGATCGATTTAGCTCGAGTATATACTAGTTGCGGATGACTTCACATGATCACTGTACCGTTCGTGAACGACCCTTATCCAATTCCACGTGACCGTGAGCCAAGACAAGTCGATTGATCCTATACAATTACATGACAATTGGAGGTCATTCATGGATCAACCAGGTTCAAACATAGGTTTTGTTTAGATTCCCCGACAGACGTCGGACTCAGTTTAGGTCTAGCCGTGCAAGCACTGTTAATGCCGCTTGATTAGCATAGGTTGCATTAGGGCCATTTTTAATTGAACTTGGTCACAAACCTGGTTTGACTACGGGTGTCAATTGTAAATGATCTCAAGATATTTCTATCCCGTTAAGATAGTAATTATATAGTCCTTTTTATTATGTCTTATCATCTTGATTTTGTATTTTTTGAGAGTGGACTTGGAAGCTAATAAGACCCCCCTCTCTACACACCTAATTGGAATGAATTAGGGGATAATTTATCTTGCAAGGATTTAAACCATCCTTAGAATTTTGGAGGTTAGTCTATTAGTGCATTAATTGGAAAAATGTGCTAATTTATGGACATAGACCTTAATAACCCTAGGGATCAGACCAATTTAGCTTCTTGACATTAAATTGAGATGAGACAAAAATCTAGTGGCCTTACAAGGAGGGAAAGGCACCACTTAGTAGGGAAATAGGAGGAACAAATCTAGGTTGGGGTAACTAGACTAGTTCTCTTGCAAATAAGCATTAATTGGGCATTGAAGATTGAACAGCAAGCTTGGACAAGAAGAGAGCATAGGGTGACACTTGCAAGGTGGAGATCAATTTTTCGCTCGCCAAGTTTAGGAAATTCATCGTCACAAGTCTAGTAATTGAGCTTGCATTTATTGCACTTGGAAGGCCCATTTCTCTATCTTCTTTCTACTTATTCTGCAGGTTCTACTTTTTCCTCTAATTCTCTCCGTCTCTCCCTCACTCATGCGACTCCCCCGGGGGGCTGTCCATGTCTTGTTGTTATTCCAGTTTTTGTGAGTTAAATATGTGAATTTGGGTTGAATTCACTTATAACTCACCCAAATCCAACCCATTTCATCCATTTGCCATTTCCGATCAAGATAAAAGCCGAGATAGATTTTGATGCCAATGGTATAAAAGCTATTTTCTAGAAAAATCCTTTTCTTTGCCTCTCTTCCTCCATAATGAGAAAGACAAAACTCTCTCTCTTTTGTAGCTCTCTAGCTCACGTTGAATCAAGAAGCGGTAAAAAAATCTGAAAATTATACTTCTCGAAATTGCAAAGGTAAATGATCATACTTTATCTTTCTAATTAGATTTGGAATTCTCTAACCGATTTATCTTGTTGATGTTGCTGTAGTCTATTTACGTTTTTTATCGTACTCAGTTCTATGGCTTTAGAATGAAAATTAATTTAATGCTTAGATATTGATGTTGGTAGATGTCTCCGAATTGTGCATTTTTTACTTTCTTTAATAGAGAACTATGATAAGTTTTTACCATTTTTGTTTGTGTATGTTTAATCTCTTTCGCAATGAATATGAGAAACCATTGGCAATACTTTCAGTTTGTGCATTTCCAGCAATGATCATGAATCGATTCAATAAGGATCTATGCCCTTCCATTCCAACCCTAGGCCTACCTTATTATTTTTTTATTTTGCTTTTACTGGTTTGATAAAAGTTATATCATGGGGTTTTGCTGGATTTTGCTATTATCTCACTTGTTGATTAGTATCTCGTGTGCTCTTTTCCTTATTAAATATGGATCACAATAATAGTGAATAATTCCTTAGCATTCAAATGCCCCATCAAAGATGAAGAAACTATTGATATTATCCAACTGTCGGAGGCAAAATTTGAAAGTACATATATTCAATGAGTGGAGTGTAAGTGGAGGATATGAAGAGGTATTGACATTATTTAAAGAACCATTTGTAGTCATTATTGTAAGAGTTTTGTCGTAAGATTTTTTTTCTCTCTGCCTATTGGACAGGTGCAATAAGGTGCTGGCTTGTCACCTTCACCACCGAAACAATTAAGAATAGTGACAATGATGGTCTTTGTCTTGCTTCATGTTTGTATTAATTTCAGAGGAGAATAATGTTCATTCTCTATCATGCAAGAATCATTCAAAAGTAGCTCAATCTTGTTAATGTATGCTTTGACTTCATAATTTGGTTCCACAGGCTCACTTGCTAATCTTATGAGCAAGGTTTAAAGAAAAAGGAACATTTTTTTCCCTATTTATTTTCCTTCAATTGAAAACCTTTCTTACATCTTGACCGATGACATTTCTTTTTTACAATTAATATGCGAATTTTTAAAACTGGTCGGATTTGAGAGTTCTTTTTCTATTTTCCTTTCTTTTTATTGGATATGGCAGGTATGATGATAGGATTGGTGGTATCTCTTCATAGGCAGCACAAAAAGGTATATTCATCATTTAAACTGATATACAGACCTTAGGATATGACAATATCTAGCTTATATAGTAAAACATCTGGATTTTATATAGTATCTTATCCTAGTTAATAATGCAGGCTAGGGGTGAGCGTGGTTTCCGGGTAGAACTGGGAACCGGAGAACCGAACCCGAGGT
Organism: Eucalyptus erythrocorys; assembly: GCA_014182555.1. Lineage (NCBI taxonomy): Eukaryota > Viridiplantae > Streptophyta > Magnoliopsida > Myrtales > Myrtaceae > Eucalyptus > Eucalyptus erythrocorys. The sequence continues at coordinate 34,506,603 of CM024604.1, forward strand.
TCCGGTTCGGTTCCTGGTTCTAAAGGGACCGGTTCCGGTTCCCGGTTCCCCTTTTCTGGGAACCGGAACCGGTCCAGTTAGGGTTTAAAACCCCCAAATCAGAAATTAACTTTCACTTCCACACGACATTTTCACTCACAGTCCTCTCTTTGCCCGTCCATCTCCGCCTCTGCTCGATGCCACCGCTGCTCACCTTTGACGCCACCGCTAGTCGCCCTCGACACCACCGCGGCTGACCTTTAGCTCGCCACTTGCCCTCGATGCCATCGTCGCTTGCCCTCGACGCCACCGCCGCTCACCCCTGATGCCACTGCTCACTGACCCCTACTCGAGGCCACCTCTGCTCGCCCTCGGCGGCACCGCGGCTGACCTCTGGCTCGTCGCTCGCCCTCGACGCCACCGCTCGTCGACCCCTGCTCGAGGCCACCTCCTCTCGCCCTCGACGGCACCGCCTTGATCTCGGCTCGCCGCTTGCCCTCGACGCCACCACTCGCTGACCCCTGCTCGAGGCCACCTCCGCTCGCCCTTAACGGCACCGCCACTGACCTCTGGCTCGCTGCTCACCCTCGACGCCACCGTCGCTTGCCGACCTCTACTTGACACCACCGCCGCTCGCCCCTCTGCTCAACGTCACCGCCGCTCGCCCTCGACGCCACCGCTGACCTCTGCTCGGCAAGCCACCGCTGACCTCTGCTCGGCAAGCCACCTCTTCTTGTGAGTGTTCTCTCTCTGTCTTTCCTTCCGATTCAGCTAGTCAAATGGCGTTAGTCTTTCCCCCCGTTGGCTAGGGCAGCGCTTGTGCTCATTATATGGTACAATTATATCTTCATTGAAGTGATGCTGCATCCCGAACAGGAAGATGCTTGGGGATTTGGTGGTCTTACTGGAGCAGTTGTAGCTTTTGACTTATGGTTGTAAGTTTGATTTTTTTTTTTTTAAATGTAGTGCTTGAAAGTTGTTTACATTCGAAGAGACAGATATTTTGAAAACAAAAGCTAGAGGCTGAAGTTTGCGAGCAGAACTCCCCCTGTTGCAAAAAAAAAAAAGAATCTTAGTGTTTGGAATGAATGAAGTGCTTTATTATTTATTTATCTTTTTGGCAGAGAGTTATGTGCCTATTTCTGCTAAATGGACGATGGAAAGGTGTGCCGTATGTAGATGGGTTGAAGATTGGGACTATAACAAAATGATAATCTGCAATAGGTCTTACATCTTTTCAGATAGCATTTGTCCACCTTATTTTGGTATTTGAATCAAAGGTCACTAGATAGTTGGTCTTCTTTTGTAAATGAACTGAATTCACTTTTGATTGCAGGTGTCAGATAGCTGTGCATCAAGAATGTTATGGGGTAAACAACGTCCAAGACTTCACTTCATGGGTTTGCGAGGCATGTGGAATGCTTGATGTCAGGAGGCAGTGTTGTCTTTGTCCAGTAGAAGGTTAGATTCAATGTCTTAATATCCTATTGTCCTCATATGTTGTTTCTTATACTTTTAAATTATTTGATGTTCATGGTGATAATATTAGATATATTGCTTTTGATTTTTTAGAAATATTACTATTGGGTATTTGAGGAAGCTGTATCATATGAAATTCATTATCACAGTTGTCTGACTTTTGCTCTAAATCTATGTCTTGGTGTTGTGTGAGTTAGTATTTTCTTGCTTGAAATTATTTTGATTGGCTTAAATGCTGGTCTCTAGGGGGTGCTTTGAAGCCAACGGATATTGAGCCACTCTGGGTTCATGTCACATGCGCATGGTTTCACCCTGAAGTTGGTTTTTTGAATCATGAGAAAATGGAACCAGCCATTGGAATACTCAGAATTCCTCCGACTTCTTTTTTGAAGGTAATCCATACTTATTTAGATTTACAGTTTTGAAGATTGCTATTTCTTTGATGTGGTGAATTGTACTTATTGTGGGAATGATAAAAGCGTTTAGCAATAGAGGAGAACCTGATTTCATAATAGCTTTATAGCAGCTTACTGTTCAATTGAGTATTTGAGTTTCATGTGTTGATTTTGTTTGTTGTCTACTTGCTTAGTTTATTTGCCATTAACTTCTAGACGCTCGGTGCTTCTTTTCAAATGCTTTTCTTTGCTTGTGGTGCGAGTTGTGTAATATGTAAGAGACTCATGGTTCCTGCACTCAATGCAGCAGATGTCCTACTTATTTTCGCATTATGTGTGCTGCAAGAGCAGGACACAGCATGGAAGTAAGTCCTTATATAGATATTTATTATTTTCATGTCTTTTATCATAACTAACATCGGTAGAATTTCTTGAGCTAGATTTTTTAATCTTTTCTGATGCTCGCTCTTGCTTTCTTTCTATTTTCTTTGCCGTTGGATTTCAACGAAGGATATGTTAAATAGATAATCATGTAAGTTTACACCAATTCTATATCTTTGATTTCAAGGAAGGATATGCGTTATCTATTGACAAGTGCGTAGCCTTTCGGAACAGAATGTCTTGGGCAAGATCTGGAAGTCATCTGGCAGGACCACAGTACAGAGAGAGCAACTAGAGAAAGAGAAGTTTAGATGAGACGACCGTACCCTCACCTTTTGGTTTAAGGATTGGTAAATGTTTAAATTTCGAGGGCGAAATTTTTATAAGGGGGGAAGAGTTGTGACATCCCGATTTTCCTTAATTTTATTTTCAGCCAATTGGGTCGGGCAATTCATCTGTGCATGTAGTTCGTCTCTCTGAGTCGGCCACTCACGAGGGAATTGGTCTATTGGGTGAAGCAATTAAGGGATTTTGATGTGTTAGACTTGGGGACTGATCACCCTCGGGTCAAATGCAAGAAAATTTCCCTGAAAGCTACTCAGTGGATTAGGCGTGCTAAAATCGCACCAGATTGAATTTAATCACGAAAATTGAGATTGAATCCAGAAATTGGAAGTCATGGTATGTCACAAATCATTTTAGGATCATTAACTCATCTTCGGAAGATTTTTCATGCAAGCCGAGTTTTTCAAAGCAAAATAATCAGAGAATGGCTAATTTGGCTCGAGAATTTAGTAGGCCCACCTTCAATCGCGCTTTTGAGACTCAAGAAGGTTTTATGGACAAGTGAGGGTGTGGATTAAAGTGTGGTGACATTGGATTAATTTATGGACTTTAATTGGACCCAAATGAAAGAGAATTGAATAGAATTGAAGCATTTAGTGTACAAGATTTCAAGCCACGGCGGAGAAGGAAATTGCAACCATTGGAATAAGGTTGTGGGAGATGGTGGAGTGTGACATCAGCGAATGATGTCATGGTGGGCCACATTTGGGATTAAAGAAAAGGGAAAATGAGGGAAGTGGGCCCCACCGCTTCATCTTCTACCTTTGAACAAAAGAGGGAGAGAGAGAGAAGAGAGGGAGAGGAGAACTGGCCGAAGCCTCCCCCCCAGGTCGACGCTAGCCCCCGCGCGCGAGCCGTTCGCCGTTCGCCGAGCCGCCGTTGTCGTCACGCCGCATCGCCACTCTGCTGCCCCTCCGTTGCCACGCCGAGTCGCCGTCGTCGCTGTGCCCAGCTCGCGTTGCCTCGCGCCAACAACCCCGTGCCCAGCAGCCTGCCGTCGTCGCCCTTCGCTAGCCGTCGTCGTGAGTTGCCGCCTGGCCAGCCGCACCTCTCTTCCACTGTTCCTCCGCCCGAACTAGCGCCAGATCTCCTCATCTTCGGCCCCAAATGGTAGCAAACCAGCAAGCGAGAAAAATGGGTATGGCAGCCCCTTCGTAGCCCATTTTGGCCGGCGTCCCGACCCCGGATGCTTGGCCCACTTTGGAGAAAGTCAATTCCCTCGTCGTCCTCGTCGTTTTGGTCCGTTCGGCTCGTCGTTTGGGTGAGTTTATCTCACTAATCCTTGATTAGAGTGTTAATGATACCCTAAGTGTGTTTAGTTTGAATTAAGCATGTTTAGGTGATTAGTTAAGTGTGTTTAATTATGTTTTGGATTAAGTAGTTTGTTTAAAGTTAAGTTGTGTTTAATTAAGGCTAAGAAAAGGATTATTTAATGTTAAGCTTGGATGGGACATGATCGGATTTAATTTAGAATTATTTAAATGCTTCAAAATTTTGAGGATTAAAATAATATATAATATTCCGAAATTAATTAAATATTAATAAAAAGGAAAAATTTATTTTTAGCCCCGATTGTTCAGAATTTCGTGCCAATCGCCGTTGTGTATTTAGAATTTAAATTTGATGATTGATTGTGGCGAATTCAGTGTGATTGCGATAATTTGGGGTTCTTTACAAAAATCCCAAGTGTGGAAATTGACACCTATTAGAGGTCGTGTCTAATGAGACCGTGATTTACCACCTCGTTGAGGTCGTGCCCATGGGGTCGTGATTTACCATCTCGTTGAGGTCGTGCCCATGGGGCCGTGATCTACCACCTGCTAAAGGTCGTGCCGAGTGGGGCCGTGATTGCCACTGATTGTTAAGCTTTCCTTTAGGGTTGTGATTGGAAACGGGGATTGATTTGCTAGAATGACATGTAATCGACTGAGTCGATTGATCGCTGAGACGATCCAAGTGATTGAATTGTTTGGATGATGTTATTGTGTTACAATTGTGGGCTTTTATATTGGACGTGATTGATGTATAGAAATTGTACTAACCTGCAGATAAGGACTAAGGCGAGGTAAGTCCTCTTGATGTTATGGCTAGGCCACTCTAGGGTGTATTTTATTTCTAATAGAGGTTTAGGGGGTTGAACTTGTTGAGACAATGTCTCATCCCGTTGTGGGCCAACATTTTCAGGTCCCGTGTGGACGGAGCGACCAGTTCGCCTGGTTGGCCTGGTGAAGTTGCAGCGGTGAAGTTTGAAGGATTGGAATTTGTGTTTGACTTGTGGGTCGTAGGATGGTTCCTGTTTAAGGGCCGGTCTTTTGTAGACTTTTGGCCGTAGGCCCTTGTTTGTAACTCCATTGATTTATTAAAGTGTATTGTTGTGAATTTACTTCCTACTGCGCTATCCCGTATTTTATTGTCAGGGGTTTTATAGTACGCTTCCGCATGCGCATTTATAAAAAGGATTGGGTCGATGACTTACTTGGGAACGTCGCTTGTGAATGACCATGGTGGGATGTTGGCGTGCTCGAGGTTCGGGCGTGACATCCCCGTTTAAGTGGTATCAGAGCATGGTCTGTGTATGGAGTGATAAGGTGCGATGAGTCATGGGATAGTTAGTAGGAAATGTTTTTAATATTTTGATGCATGTGATTGATAGTTGCTTGGTAGCTTGCTTGTGTGATCACTTAGATTCTAATGTGGTGTTGGAATTAAAAGCGGGTGTCTATATTGAGCCTGCAGCTTGAGTGACCGGGTGTTGAGGGCCGCTAGGAAGAGGGTAGTAGGCCCTGTGTTTCGGAGTGGGCCGCCGTTGTGAGTCGGTGCCCGTGGTGCTCGGGTAGAGCGCAAGTTGGGGCTAGTGCGAGTGGTGAAGCATTACCTCCAGTTAATGCTGGGGTAGTAGCCCTTGAAGATCCAATGTTTGCTCAGTTATTGAGGATGCTTGAGATGTTGGGAGATAGAATGGGTTAGTAGGCCGCCGCTTCAGTCACTGTTACCGCTGCCGCCAAGGCCGTAACCGCCGTTGTTGCTACGCTTGTTGAGGCCCAATCTAGAGTTGTGATCAAGGATCAAGCCATCGTATCTGAGTCAAGGTTTAGTTTAGACAAAAATGGGAATCAATTGGGGAGAAAAGCCGATGTCAAAAGAAAGGTGCTGTGTTTCACCCAGCTGGAAGAGTAGAATTGGAAAGTCAATGCTCAACTCGATTGTTGTGTGTCGTGTCTGTAAGAAAAGACATGGATCTGTTCCATATTGTAAGAAAAAATGACTTGTTACAAGGGTCGCCAGTACATTAATTTGATCAAAGATTGTCCGTATACGCAGATGGAACTACCGTTGTTTCTATCACTGCCGTTGACAAGATAGAGCAGAGGAAACATGCTTTAGGACATTTAGTGGGGTACTTGGAACGAACCTCAGTGCAAGGAAGGGTGTATGATGTTCCTTGATGGGAGGTAGAGGGCTCACCGATTGTGTGCCGAGTTGTGGAAGGAAGATATGAGTTAGCCCAGGGTTAGAGTAAAAAGGGAACACGGTTTGAACGTGGCCGGCATGGCCATCAGGTTAGGAACTGTCCAAGTAAGTTAAGGAGAGCATAAGCATCGTTACTGCAATAGGACGCCACTAGGATGGCTAGAAGAGCATGAAGGGATTGACCATGCATCGATCAAGGGAAGAATATTTTTGACGTTTTTATCGGAGTAATGCAGCGGAATTTTCAGTGAAGGTTGTAGGATTTTCGTTGTGGTAATAAAGTAATAGAAAGATGAATCTCTAACTATAATTGTACTTGAAGGATTTGCTTAAGTCTGACTTGGAAGTCATTTATAAAAAGGTTTAGCTCAAGGAGCTTTCTGTTGTTTTGAATTGTGGTAGTAATATAATTTAGCTTGTTCAGTTAGCGTACGAGAGTTTTGGAATTACTGAAAGTTGAAGAAGGAATTCAATCCTTGTTATTTGCCACTGAAGATGACCTGGTTCAGGTTGTTGGTTATCGAATCTACATGGCAACTCTAATGGATACGTTAGTTGAGGGGTCGAATATGGAGAACATAATCGTGGTACAGAAGCTTTCTAAAGTATTTTATGGAGAATTGTCAGGTTTGTTGTCAGGAAGAAAAATAGAGTTGTGATTGAATTAGTACCCGAAACAAAGCCGGTCCCTAAGGCTCCTTACCGGATGGTGTTACCTGAGTTAAAAGGACTGAAGGTGCAGATGCAGGAATTATTGGATTGGGGATTCATACGTTCCAGTGCATCACCTTGGGGAGCACCTGTTCTATTCGTGAAGAAGAAAGTTGGTTCGTTGTGTTTGTCCATTGATATTCCTCAAGATCAACTGGAGGTCAGGGTATCATCAGTTGAGGATCAGGAAGAAAGACATAACGAAGTTAGCATTTCGCACTTGATACAGCAGTTATGAGTTCACTGTAATACAGTGTGGTTTGACGAACATCTCAGCTGTTTGTCTGAGTCTAAGGAACAAAGTGGTTATTGGGTACTTGGATTAGTTTCATGATCGTGTTCATTGACGTTATTTTGGTGTGTTAGAAGAGTGCTAAGGGGCACGAGAGACATTTAAAGATGATACTTCAGACCTTGAGGGCCCTTGAATTTCATGCTAAGTGTAGTTAGTGCAAGTTTTAAATGACTTGTGTATCGCTCTTTAGTCACGTGATTTCAGGCAAAGAAATCTTCGTAGTTCCCGCCAAGATTGAAGCAGTGATCAGCTGGCCAAGATTGACTATAGCGACAGAGATAAGAAGTTTTTTGAGTTTAATAGAGTTTTACAGAAGTTTTGTGGAAGGGTTTTCAACGTCAGCATCACTGTTGATTGGGCTACTGAGGAAGAAAGAAAAGTTCATGTGGACAGAGGAATGCGAGTATAGTTTTCAAGAGCTTAAGCAGAGGCTGACTACCGCACCTGTGTCGACTATTCCGTCTGGTCCTGGAAGTTATGAGGTTTGCAGTGATGTGTTGTTTAAAAGATTGGGTTACATGCTGATGTAACATGGTAAGGCTGTTACATATGCGTCCCGTTAGTTGAGATCTTATGAACCGAATTACCTGATAAATGACTTGGAACTCACGACAACAATTTTTACTCTGAAGATTTAGAGATATTGTTGGTGTGAAGAAAGACTCCAGATCTTTGCTGACCGTTAAAGTCTCAAAGTATCTATTCTCTCAAGAGGAATTGAATGAGATAGCACTGGGAACCAGATCTTTTGAAGGACTCGGATAGTGGTATCTGGTATCATCCGGAAGGATGAAAGAAGTCGCTGATGCTTTGAGTCGAGAGTCTTCATTCGTGCATATACTGGTTAAGAAGTGGACTTTTCATGAGAAGGTGGAGATTCAATTTTCAAATTTTGGTAAGCCATCTTTTAAATCTTGTGGCCACCCTCAGTATTGAATCGAAAGTACAGATCAGAATCAGAACACTTCAACCATTAGATCTAGAGATTCAGAAGATCGTGCAAGCAGATATAGAAGAGAGAGAGGTTGATTTTCATATTTCTGAAGAGAAACCACTAAGGTTCTGGGGACGGTTGTGTGTAATTGATGATACAGAGATTAAATAAGAGATCTTATGGGAAGCTCATCATAGCAACTTCAGCGTTGTCCAAACAGTACGAAGATGAGTCAGAATCTACATCATCGATAAGTGAGAATTTGGGTAAGGTAAGCCAAGAAAGCTTTTTCAAGCACTTGAGAGAATCCTGTGTGGGAATGGAAGTATAGCATGATGGAATGTTATGATGGGCTTATTAAGAAGTCGGGAAGAGTATTGATTCCTCATGGGGTTATGGACGACAGATGAACAGAGTCAACTCACCTTAGTACAGCATGAAAAGATCTCGATTAGAATGGGTATATCGAAGTGTGTGTATATCATATAAATCATCTGTATGGGGGTGCCGGGGATGAATTGTATTTCAAATTTAGATCATATGTTCCAAGTTGGTAGAGCTTTCATATGGTTCGTTCTTAAGCAGTGCATAGCAGAGAGTGCAGAATTTCAATTACTGAGACAAAGTCAGGGAAAGAAAGATCATAGGACAAGGTCAGTACAGTAGTCAGTGATTGCAGTTGACGGGATCAGTGTCAGAGTTATATCAGATCTTGATAGAGGTTCCTAGTTTCAGCAGAACAATCAGATGGTTCCTTTTAAAGCAGAGTAGAGCAGAGTGTACAGAACTTCAATGGGATGAGCTGAGATCAGAAACCAGAAAATCATAGGTACAGAGTTGGTTCAGAAATCAGTGATTCAATCGCAGTTATCAGGAACAGTTTAAAGACTACTCAGAGTCGACAGAGGAGTTGCATAGATTTGTGTCAAGGACCTTTGGAATTTTAAGTAGGAAAGTACATCTTCCTTGGGTGTCGCCCTGGTAAGGACGTCTCCACATGTTAAGGAAGGGAAGATGAATCGGCTTTTAAATCAGAATCCATTGAAATTTGGGTTCAAAGGAGGATTTTGGCTTTAAGTGAGTAAAAGAAGCAAGTCGAGATACCGCCGACACCTTTAGCCGAGTGGTACCCGGGAAGGAAGCAAATGGTCTGAAGTCGGGGTTTCGAATCCCTAGCGCGGTAGTTAGCCGCTTTGTGGAAAAATAGAAACAAAAAGAAAAAGAACCAAAAATTTTTGCAACTTTTGTTTTGCGAAGATGGACAAGTGCATAGCCTTTCGGAACAAAATGTCTTGGACAAGATCTGGAAGTCATCTGGCAGTACCGCAGTATAGAGAGAGCAACCAGAGAAAGAGAAGGTTAGATGAGACGACTGTACCCCCACCTTTTGGTTTAAGGATTAGTAAATGTTTAAATTTCGACGATAAAATTTTTATAAGGGGGGAAGAGTTGTGACATCCCGATTTTCCTTAATTTTATTTTCAGTCAATTGAGTCGGGCAATTCATCTGTGCATGTAGTTCGTCTCTCTGAGTCGGCCACTCACGAGAGAACTGGTCTATTGGGTGAAGCAATTAAGGGATTTTGATGTGTTAGACTTGGGGATTGATCACCCTCGGGTCAGATGTAAGAAAATTTCCCTGAAAGCTGCTCAGTGGATTAGGCACACTGAAATCGCATCAGATTAAATTTAACTGCGAAAATTGAGATTGAATCCAGAAATTGGAAGTCATGGTATGTCACAAATCATTTTAGGATCATTAACTCATCTTCGGAAGATTTTTCATGCAAGCCGAGTTTTTCAGCAAAATAATCAGAGAATGGCTAATTTGGCTCGAGAATTTAGTAGGCCCACCTTCAACCGCGCTTTTGAGACTCAAGAAGGTTCTATGGACAAGTGAGGTTGTGGATTAAAGTGTGGTGACATTGGATTAATTTATGGACTTTAATTGGACCCAAATGAAAGAGAATTGAATGGAATTGAAGCATTTAGTGTACAAGATTTCAGGCCACGACGAAGAAGGAAATTGCAACCATTGGAATAAGGTTGTGGGAGATGGTGGAGTGTGACATCAGCGAATGATGTCATGATGGGCCACATTTGGGATTAAAGAAAAGGGAAAATGAGGGAAGTGGGCCCCACCACTTCATCTTCTACCTTTGAACAAAAGAGGGAGAGAGAGAAGAGAGGGAGAGGAGAACTGGCCAAAGCCTCCCCCCCGGGTCGACGCTAGCCCCCGCGCGCGAGCCGTTCGCCGTTCGCCGAGCTGCCGTTGTCGTCACGCCGCATTGCCACTCTGCTGCCCCTCCGTTGCCGCGCCGAGTCGCCGTCGTCGCTGTGCCCAGCTCGCGTTGCCTCGCGCCAACAACCCCGTGCCCAGTAGCTTGTCGCCGTCGCCCTTCGCTAGCCGTCGTCGTGAGTTGCCGCCTGGCTAGCCGCACCTCTCTTCCACTGTTCCTCCGCCCGAACTAGCGCCAGATCTCCTCATCTTCGGCCCCAAATGGTAGCAAACCAGCAAGCAGAAAAATGGGTATGGCAGCCCCTTCGTAGCCCGTTTTGGCCGACGTCCCGACCCCGGATGCTTGGCCCGCTTTGGAGAAAGTCAATCCCCTCGTCGTCCTCGTCGTTTTGGTCCATTCGGCTCGTCGTTTGGGTGAGTTTATCTCACTAATCCTTGATTAGAGTGTTAATGATACCCTAAGTGTGTTTAGTTTGAATTAAGCATGTTTAGGTGATTAGTTAAGTGTGTTTAATTATGTTTTGGATTAAGTAGCTTGTTTAAGTTAAGTTGTGTTTAATTAAGGCTAAGAAAAGGATTATTTAATGTTAAGCTTGGATGGGACATGATCGGATTTAATTTAGAACTATTTAAATGTTTCGAAATTCTGAGGATTAAAATAATATATAATATTCCGAAATTAATTAAATATTAAAAAAAAGGAAAATTTTATTTTTAGCCCCGGTTGTTTAGAATTTCATGCCGATCGCCGCTATGTATTTAGAATTTAAATTTGATGATTGATTGTGGCGAATTGAGTGTGATTGCGATAATTAGGGGTTCTTTACAAAAATCTCAAGTGTGGAAATTGATGGGAATTTGGCCATGATTGACCACCTATTAGAGGTCGTGCCTAATGAGGCCGTGATTTACCACCTCGTTGAGGTCATGATCTGTCACCTGCTAAAGGTCGTGCCGAGTGGGGCCATGATTGCCACTGATTGTTAAGCTTTCCTTTAGGGTTGTGATTGGAAATGGGGATTGATTTGCTAAAATGACATGTAATCGACTGAGTCGATTGATCGCTGAGACGATCCGAGTGATTGAATTGTTTGGATGATGTTATTGCGTTACAATTGTGGGTTCTTATATTGGACGTGATTGATGTATAGAAATTGTACTAACCTGCAGGTAAGGACTAAGGCGAGGTAAGTCCTCTTGATGTTATGGCTAGGCCACTTTAGGATGTATTTTCTTTCTAATAGAGGTTTAGGGGGTTGAACTTGCTGAGACAATGTCTCACCCCGTTGTGGGCCAACATTTTCAGGTCTCGTGTGGACGGAGCGGTCAGTTCGCCTGGTTGGCCTGGTGAAGTTGCAGCGGTGAAGTTTGAAGGATTGAAATTTGTGTTCGACTTGTGGGTTGTAGGATGGTTCCTGTTTAAGGGCCGATCTTTTGTAGACTTTTGGCCGTAGGCCCTTGTTTGTAACTCCGTTGATTTATTAAAGTGTATTGTTGTGAATTTACTTCCTACTGCGCTTTCCCGTATTTTACTGTACGCTTCCGCATGCGCATTTATAAAAAGGATTGGGTCGGCGACTTAACTTGGGAACGTCGCTTGTATCCATGGTGGGATATTGGTGTGCTCGAGGTTCGGGGCGTGACACAAAGGATACTAGAAGTGTCATAAGTTATGTATGACGCTCATTTTAGTGTCAAAGTTTTTGCTAATTCACTTTGAGTGCCAAAATCAGAAAAAAACAATCACTCAAGTGCCTCCAGTAAGAAATTCCAAATAAAGAAATTACGTGACATTTGTAATTAAAAATTTTAGCTGAGGTGGCATTTTTTTGATATTGAAATGATAATTTTTTAACAATGATTGATACTGAAGTGATCGTTTTTTAACCATGACTAACACTAAAGTGATTACTTTTTAACCTACTAATGTCGTTTGGGAGTTATATGCTGACTGGACATGCTGGCAAGTCATATTAGAATGAGAAATTAATAAAACATGGCCATGCCAAATTTCAGGTGACTGAGATCGGAATTATCATTTAAATGATTTTTTTATTTATAAAAAAGTAGCATTTAAGTGATCTAAAAAAACTTTTGGCACTAAAGTGAGCGTTGTACATTACTTATGACACTTCTAGTGTCCTTTTCTCGCAACTGGAGAGAACTTTGTATTTTGCCTTAATTAAACACCAAGTGGTTTGATTGCTTTAGCTCATTTTTTTTGGCACGATTTCTTTTGCAATATTACGGATCTTTCATTGTTCATTAAAAAAATCTGATGATGGCATTCTAGCTTTGCATTTATATGTAGATGACATGATTGTTTTATGTGATGATCTAAAATTGCTTGATGGACTCATCTCTTATGGAGTAGCGAATTTGCAATGAAGGAAATGGGGTTGTTACACTATCTTCTAGGGGTGGAGGTTAGGATATTGTACAGTGGCCTTTATTTGTGCCGACAATAATACGCTCACAAATGGAGGGCTACAAGCTTATTTTCACACCTATGGCTGCTAGTTCTCATTCTAATAATAGATGCAAGACTATTTTCGAATCTTATGCTATATCGAAATATCATCGGAGCTTTCTAATATCTCATGATGACATGGCTGGATATTTCATATGTAGTCAATTTTTGTCCGACAATTCATGCATCAACGTCGTGAGTTATTTTTAAATTGTGAAGTGCATTTATGTTATGTCAATGACACAACAGATTGAGACATGCAAATCTTGTCTAAGTAAACTTTTCACTTTTATGTCTTTTGTGATGTAGATATGGTAGGTTGTCGCTTGACTTGATGATCACTATTGGATTTTGTACTTTCTTAAGTAGCAACCGCATTTTATGAATTACGAAGAAGCAATGTATGGTTGCTCGATCTGGTGCTGAAGCATGGCATTGACAGCTGCAAAAATTACATGGATGTCATTCATTTTAGGAGATTTGGGTATTCATCTCTCTAGTTCACAAATATTATTTTGTGATAATATCAGTGCACTTTATATATCGATTAATCTAGTGTTTCATGCAATAACTAACATATGAAATTAAATTATCATTACGTGTGAGAAAAAGTGGCTCTTGAAACACTTGTAACTAAGTATGTTCTTTGTACGCATTTACCAGTTCTCTTCATGAAACTATCAACTAAAAAGGCATTTGAAAACTTATGTCGAAAATTGGGGATTTGGGATTCTCCTATTCCCAATTTGAGGGGAGTAAATGCACTGATTTATCAATTAGGTAAAATGAATATGGAAATAACAATTAAAATCACAAGCCGATTTTTGGAGATACTAGAATAAAGGGATTGATATTGTAATATAATGATATTTTCATTTATTATTTTCCATTGTTGTATTGTTTCCTTACAAAGTGGAACATCTGTGATATCTTCGTATAATGAAAATCATCTCAGTAATTGGACGGTGAGATCAGTAATAAAATACTTTTATCCTTTTACAGCACACCCGTCGATTTGTGATGACTGGTGACGCAAGTGAATTCCCAGAGCAAGTATCAGCTATTCCCATGATTCCACGGTGCTTTTAAGATAGTCACTGCCATTATTTCTAAACAAGAAAGTAGTGTGGTCTACTATGTAGCACGGACACGGCGACACGGACACGCGATACGACACGATACGACACGTGACACGTCATTTCTCAAAAAGTAGAGGATTTCGACACGTTCCGACACGTTAAATATTAAATAAATATTTTTATTTTTAATTAATTCGATCCAAATTCATAAATAAATAAATAAAGAGTTTACAATAAATTTGTACTAATAATATTAATAAATCTTACACTTTTTTTATTTCATTATCTTACATTTATTTTTCGAAATCCCCCTCCCCACATATTTTTCGAAACCACAGCCCAGCCCCCCCCAAAAAAACTTCCCTCGCCTCTTTTCCCCCAAAATTTTTTTCCCTTTTTTCTTCCCTCCCCACGTCGTCCACTTTCCCCCCACTTTATTCATTGACAGACGGGCTGTCCTCTCACTTCCCCTCTCCCCAAAAGACGTGATGGCCATCTATCAAAAACCCTAGCTTTACTTTCTCCTTTGCCGCCCACCGCACGACCCTTCCTCTTCTCCTCCTCTAGATCTGTCTCCTTCCTCGCCGCTTGCCGCTAGCCTCTCGCTACACAACCCACTTCTTCTTCTTAATCTCCATGTTCTCCCGGTACACGCCCTTTTTCACGTAGATCATGAACCGGTGCGTCCCGTGATCGGGCACGGCCGCGATCGCGTCCTCCACCTTGGTGAAATTGCTGCTTCGCCGCTGCCAGAGTTGGAGCCGGAAGATGGGTCGACCATGTCTCCTGGTTTGCAAGTGCAGCACTTGGCCATGTCCTCGCCGCTTGCCGCACACAACCCCCTTCCTCGCCGCTCTTTCTCTTGCCATCTCTCGCTGTCGGGGGCTCGCCGTCGGTCCGTCTCTGCTGCCTCGCCATCACTTCCACCCTCCATCGTCTGCCGGACACGCGTGTCCAAACGTGTCGGGCAAAGATTGACCACGTGTCGGAAATCCGACACGCGTTGACCACATGTCCGAACGTGTCCGGCGCGTGTCGACGTGTCCGACACATGTCGGACGTGTCGGACACGATACGGGCTTCATAGGTGGTCTACACTCAAATTGGTATCTATGCTTTTAGTTCTGAATTTCTAATTTTTGTCGCCTGAAGGTATATATCTCATGTTGTCCTGAATGATGTAACGAAACCCTTTTACCAATTAAAAAAAAAAAAAATTCTGATTTCTGTTTTTCTGGCCAAATAGTTCTGAATCTCTTTAGCTCTCTTCTCCTAGAGAGTTTAAAATTTTTCCATTGGATTCATTATATTTCCGGTCTATACTAATAACTTGATTTATCAAAGATCAAACTTCGTCCTACTCGGCTCTCAAAATACCAACACCATACAAAGAAAGTCGAAACAGCGATTATTAGGACAATTCAAAGGAATATACGTAATAAAATTGAAGATACACTTCAAAAAGCTCAGAAGAAGAAGAATCTGTAAAGTTGGACACACAATTTTATCGCACTGCTCTAAGAAAAAGCATGTATAGATCCTTAAAAAAGCAAGATCCAGAAAAAGCAATAAAAGAAAGAAATTTCAACGAAACCATTCTATTGATCCTTTTCTCCGACCGTAAAAAGTGAGGGTTTTCACGAATCCGAGACCAAAATGGCATCCCAAATCATCTCCATGTCCAATGAAGGCATTCTACTAAGCTGAACGGCATCGGCATCAGCACTAGCACTAACAACGGCCTCTTGTGTCTTCTTGCTCATACTCATCATCTCAGACCCAACAACTCTTGCTTCGAACTCAAGTTGCCACTCGCTTCCCACTGGGTCTTTCGGGCTTGAGGTGCTTGGGCTTTCGCTGGCAAATTCCTCCTTATTCGTAACGGATTTTGGCGGCGATCCTCTGTGGAGTTTCTTTCTCGAGGACGCCCCTTGCGATATGGTTTTGATCTTGGCTTCAAGGAGTGCAGCTGTGGTGCTGTTCAGGGAGCGATTGCCCTTGACCAGCTCGTGCTTGAGGTCGGGGAAGTTCAAGTGTGCAAAGTCGCCTCGAAGCATGTATGCTGCAGTGTCGTAGGCCAGGGCCGCCTCCTCGGCCGTGTCAAAAGTCCCAAGCCACACCCTTGTCCGGTTCCTTGGTAATCTAATCTCGGCCACCCACTTCCCCCAATGCCTCTGCCTCACTCCCCGGAACAACTTTCCTGACGAAGAGATTGAAGACGATGATGTCGACCTGTGCTCCTTCTTGCTTTCCATAGATCTCCGTACTGTGTACTTCATAGGCTGAATCTTGGTATTGCTGAGCCAAAAGCAAGAGTCGCCGAAAACCCTAGATGATGAACGATCTGATGGATGGTCTAAACTTCGGTCTGTTGTGGGCCAGTCCGATCCAGGTCGCCGCAGAACATAACCGTACTGAGTCAGGTGGTTGTCTGTTGAAGATGCCATGGACTCAGAAATTGTGTCCATTCCGAGTAAATCCATCGTTGGTGGAGTCTTTTTCTCGGGTTCTTGCCAGGACAAAGTTAGATCACTCGGGACCCTCGATGTCGATGACGATGAGCCCTGTGAGGACGGAGATGGCGGGTTTGGCGCAGTAATCTTTGCAAGTGGATTTAAGAATGCCTTGAAAGGAAACATGCTCTCCTCGAGATCACCACCACATGAAAATGGAACTTTGTCGGTAGAAGCGTTGGAAATTGAATCATTCTGGTAGGCATGTGAAGAGATCGTGCCTAGTGAACCCCACAAGAGCGGATCCACAAGGGATCTTGGTGATCCATTTCCTGATGATGATCCCTTATTGAAACACGATGGTGATGCTGCTGATGATGAGAATTGCTTTTGCAACAACAATCTTTCCATATATGGAATCTCGTTCTCCATTTTTGTGAGGTCGAGATGTATGGGAAGTAAAAGAAACAAAAGATTGGGGTAGAGTAAGAGAGAGGAAATGATGCAAAATGAGCAAGTCCAGGACTTTATATAAACCAAGCTTTACTCAAAAGTGCTTTAGAAAATTGTGGAACCACCCACTTCATCGAGTCATCATCCGAGTCAGATCCCCGCTTCGTCTACTTCTAAAAGAATAATACAAACTTTTTGCATCTCTCCTCTGGCATTCTAATCCTTCTAATTCATACTAACCAGCCTTTGAGTCCACGGAAAAACCTTAGCTGCACCTCCAATATGTGAGAAGAGATAAAATAAACCACTGGATGACGTGGGACCTACGTGAGTTGATTGCTTGAAACCTCCTCGCTCTTGTCTTTTAAGGGGAAAATTATTCCAGAAACTCAGTCCCAGAACGGCACGGCGGAAAAAAAAAAAATCACAATGCTAGAAATGCATAAATATCGATGTTCTTTCTTCAAATCCCATAGGAATTTTACCGGTTCTTTGTACGTGAATGATTTGACTTAGAACGGATGTATGTAGACATTAATAATTTGGGGAATTTGCAGTCCACTTCTTTTGCATAAAAGTTGCGTCCTCAGCCTCCAGTCGATTTCTTGGCGTTTAGTTGCAAGTATTTTAATCCGTCGCATGTGATTTTCTCGGACACCCACATGTTCGATTTCGGCTTTTTGACCTTTTCCAGTAAGTATCCATCGACAAAATAGGGGGTCATTGAGTCCCACTATCTTTAATTATGCAAAAAGTGTTTGTCCTTATTTTTTACATGAATATCATATTACAAGACCTTATCGTCCAATACATGTTGGATCTAATCACAAAACATTACCCTTGCAATTTTTAGTGATATTATAAAAACTATAACTTGCTTAGTTTAAACCATATGAGGATGGTTGACAACCAAAACGAGAAAACAAACATATCTATTTGTCAACCAAGTTGTTAAAGAAAAACCCTCATGATTGGTGCTCAATTAGAGTCAATAGTACAAAAACATACCCTCGCTAATTAAATCATTTCCTGGGTTTGCATTGTTAATGTTATCACAAAGCTCAGCAGGCTCCACCATAACTCAACCTTAATCAATAATGTCTCCAATCTATGCACAATTGAGAAAATAATAGCTGTCCTTTTCTAGATCTGGTACGAAAATTAGCGATTAGAAAACCAAGGGTGTGGGCCCAGCAGTATAGCTCGTTTGGCTTGAGTTTGGGGGCATCACCGGAGGATGTCTTTTGGGATTGAGCTGGGGGACACAAAAACAACTGATCAACTGTATAAACTGAGGGAAAAAAAGCAAATAGCAAAAGAATAAAACAATTAAAAAAAGGAGAAGAATAGAAAGGAGGGACATTCTATGGGCCATCTCTCTTTCCACCTCAAAATCTGCTGCGCGCAGGGAATGATTGGAATCTGCATCGTGGGTTGGTGACACATAGCACTCATCTTAAGCTACTTGCTCTGGTCTATGCCACTTGGGGCCATCTGTGTGGAGGGAATAGAGCACAAAATAGTGGGAGGAGGCGGAGATTCCCTTTGGGCATTCTTTTTTTGTTTCACTTTCGTCCCCTCAGATTTCAAATTTTCCTTTCTTCTCTAGGGTTCCAACTTCGTCCATACGTCTTGCAAACGTTCAGTTGTGCGGCCATTTCTATTGGTTGTCCGTTCTAGAGAAGAGACAACCATAAATTTGGCGGATAATAATAAATGATATATCATCTTCTTTTACAAGAGAGGTCTCTATCATATTCAACAATTATTATTTTTAGTTAAATTGTAAGTACATTCATCTTTCTTATTTAAGATCGTTACATCTAATAACAATTGGATACTAAAAAAATCTCAAACATCTAGCTTTTTTTATAAAAAGATCTTCTAGAATAAAGTTACGATTATTTTTTTGTCCTTTTAGCTCTTAAACGGATTGAGTTGATATGGTTACGTAGGTTTGCAATGTAGGTCATTATAAGTACCTAGAATTGGAGAGATGCAGCAATCCCATCAATAGTTGGGAATCTTTCGACTTTGACAATAGGGTGGTTTCCTCTGTACAATCCCATCAATCCCTTATGGGTTCACCTTTCCAATGTCCTATGAATCTATCTCAAAGATCAAAAAGAGATGCAACAGATTAGGTGATTCTAGTCCTCTAGACAGAGCCTCAAGGACATCTTGATGTGTCAACGAACTTTGATACCATTACAAACTCCAGATCTTCGCTTCTTAGATGGAAGAGAAAGGATGAAAATAATCAGAACAAAAGTGGGATCTCGAAGATGAGGTCACGTTCCTCCTATTGCGCTACTTGTATTGCCCTTTTTTCCACCACCTTTTAAGACACAAAGTTCTTTATTCCTTTACCTTATGCTTGCCCTAACGGAAAACTACAAATAAAGTGCGAGTATACATCTATCTATAAATGGAAACGGAGGTAGACGTGGAACGCGATTTAACCGTAGAAGAGGAATCATTATCTCTACTTGCTTAAAGACAAGCCTTCATAAAGTCCATCACAAGCAGCTTTTTTTTAATTGTTTCTTAACGAAGATTAGTTGAGAGTCGTGACGACAAGTTGCTGTTAGCTGCGCCCGTAATTGATTACTCAATCGTACAACTGTTGTACATTGCATGGCCATGATTCATCACGCCTTCAAATTTTCTGCATAGAAAATGTTGAATTCACTTAATGAGGCTAAGGATCATAAATGAGCTGATGATCTCTTGCATCCAGATTCAATACATTTGTATGTGCGAATAGGCATGGACTAGCTAAGGAATGATTTTTGTTAACGTGCTTTAGCGACATTTTATAATTGAACAAGAATATACGCATAGAGCATATATACTCAGTGTTGGAAAATTGAAAAGTTTCCTTGTTTTTTGGGATGAGTCAGAGAGTTTATCATTGACAGAGCAAAATGACTCCTCTTTTTCATAGAAAGTCTTTAAGGACTGTTTTGGGACTATTAATTGATATTGAGAATAAGTTAATGAAATTTTATTAGGCTCTTCGTGGTTGTAAAATATATTTCACACATTCACTATTGAATAATCGCTATGCAGAACAACTTAGTTAAAAAATTAACTCTAAATATGCATGTCACACATCTGATGATGAAGGTGCAAATATCTTTTTACACTAATTTGGACCTAATGATGATCCTAAATAATTTATGAATGTTTCACGGACAATACATCGATCATAGCCATAGCAAAATTATGAATTTTCTATCATAGATTGAATGCCTTTGAAACTTCACAGGCATGACATAAAAGAATTGTAGTATATACTATGCATCTAGAAGAAAATTTTCCAATGTGTAGATCATGCTTTTCTCCGATTGGTTTCCTGTGCATTTTAAATTGTAATTTGACTAATTTTAGTGTATTCTATCTCCCTGGTGAGGCTGAGTCAACAAGATGATGCAAAAATAGTTTTTAATTGCTTTGCTGACATGGTGTCTCTCATACCTCCCTAATTTATGTATATAATATGCTAAATGAATAGTTTTATGTGTATTTGAATACACATGAAACTATGTCTGGTGAAAACTTAATTCGACCTAGACGCATCTACTTGCTCTACCGCACCTTTCCACGAACATTTCCAAATAAATTTATTAAAAGATTAGAAAGATGTCATGATAAGATTAACATTAATTTGATCCCTGTTAGATCGATTTACTTAAACTTTTAAAAAAATATGCAGTTGCATTCTGACTTCCCCAACTACCTTCCTAGCCTCCAACTCCTTTAGTTTTGTTTTTCTTTTTGTCCTTTTGGAATCCGAAGGGCTTTTTTCACGCTCTCTCCATGTATGATTTAATTCCATTTTGTTTATTTACATGTTTTAGATATATGTATGTGTATTTTTTATTGATCTGGAGACATGAGCATGGAAAATCTAACTACTCGGAGGGCCCATCAAACAATCTGTAAGCTCCTAAAACTTTAGACATATTGCTAATGATTTATTGTTTTTATAACTAATACAATGACTTATGCATATATTAGAGATATTTTGACTTTACGAAGTTCAACCATAAAAGACTTGTTTACAGTAGAAATGGCCCCTCCCTTTTTCTTTTGAGCCTATCAGACATTACTTACATGATATGTATAACCCGAGCACATAACCTTGATTATTGTTGAGTAAGGCTAGACAAGACGGGAAAAGACAAAAAAAGAGCAAGACAAATATTTATGGTCAACGCTTTGATTTTGACAAAGTTTTTTAGCGGTTTGAGTTCGATTCTTCCTTAAATGGAATTACTGATAAAACCTAATAAATACAGTTTCATGCTTCCTACTTAACTTTATCTTATTTTGTCCGTTGTCCGATGCCTAACAAGAATCTATTGAGAGACATGATAAAAGTAGAGATAAGATAACGACAAGATATAAGGTAAAAAAGAAAAATAATAAAGGCGGATGGATCATGGATGTACTAAAGTAGAATATCATTTCACGTCATCAAACGATTCTTTTCTTTTGTTTTTTGGTCACTCTTTCCTTCTTTTTAGATCAACGTAGATCGCATTCGCAAGAGACGTTGTCCTAAAGAGAGATTCTCTCCTTGAACTGTGAATATCTCCAACTTTTGGTCATGGGAAGAGGAAGGAGAAACTTGAAATGCAGTCGAATGCATAATGCCTAAAAAAAAAAAAGAGTGAAACACGTACAACTACATCGTGGAAGGCTATTGTCTTCGGCTTTGTAGTGACCTTCAATGGAGGCGAAAGGTTACCGATGACGTTTGCGTGATGAGGCGAATCAACAACACGAATATCTGCCAAAGTAGTATCGTGAAAAAGAAAGAGAAGGCGCTGTGAATGATTGAAGACCTTTTCTTTGACTCTGGATTACCTCCGAGGCAGTAAATTATTGCTGACAATTACGCTTGCTGTGAAGCTAATAGAGGGAATAAATGTATATGAAACACCTAAAACGATAAATATGTAGTCTTTTACATATGCGCGATGAGGACTTTGTTGGCAAGCCCATGAAAATTGTTGCAATGAGTTTATGCTTTCAAAATAGTGGTACCGGCTCCAATTCTCAATCATATTAAGTGGAAAAATGGGGATAAGAGGCTGCACATTCTGCATCTCATGCCCACCAGAATTGTATGCAGAAAAATAATATAAGGTAATGTGAAGATCCCCAGTCACACCCTTTGAAAAGAATTAGATTTAAAATCAAGTTGACAAAAGTTCAAGAAAAGAAACTTAAGAAACAGATAAGAAATGAAGTCACTCTTCATGCCTCCGCCGGATGTAAACACAACATCACATATTTAACATATATTTTACTCATTTCTACTCACCCTTTCGGCAATGTATTAAATAACATAGATTTTATATTTGTGAAAGCTATGTTCTACTGGCCCCACTCCTTGGGGAAGAAACCACCATGGACTTCCACCAATTTGCAAGTTACTCGTAACGAATAAAAATAAGACCGAGTTTTTGAAGCATGCGCTTTTTGGCTATTTTAACAAGGCATGCTTGTCATTGCTGTTACAGTTGTCACTATCTTTACATTACTTTAATCTAGCTAGCTCCCGGGCTTAGGTACAAAGGGTTATTATTTTTATTTTTTCACCAAAATTTGAAAAAAAGAAAAGAAAAATGTAGGTCCAAGGCAACGGAATCTAAGACATGGTTCGGTGGACGAAAAGAACGTAATGTGATATAGAAGTGTTAATTTTGAAAGGCTTGTGAACGGGGAACTGCTACGTGTCGTGATTCTTATAGTGGTCCAAACGCGACCACTATGAGTTAGCGACGGAATTGAGCTTAAATCAAGGAACAAATTTAGTCGTCTTTTCTAATGGCAAATTAGGTAATGATTATCTTATTACACGTATTAAATAAAATACCTCATCTTCGATTACATCCAATGAGCTGTGAAGTTTAAAGATTTAAAGATATGTTCGAACATGGGTGTCTTATATGGACTGTTCATTCCCCCCTTGGCATGTGAATATTAGGATAAGTTTCTTTAGTTCAGCCGAAATGACAAAAGATATTATTAATTTATTTAAAATATATAATACCATAACAACAACTCCAACACAGCACAAAGTGCTCCGCATGCAATTGTTTTCATATAATTTCACAATGTTTTTTCCCTATGTTTGTCCCTTTTAGTTTGGTGCTAATCATGGCCTTCGGCATAAGTATTATAAAAGGAAAAGACGCTTCCAAGTTAATGGTCATATAAGGAAGAGATATAATAGTGCAACGAAAGAGACCGGAGCAGGAAATGTATTAAAATATAAAAGAGATATACTAATTGAATGTTATGATATTCTAAGGAGGCGCTTACATAACCCCATGAGAGTATTATCACATGAAGGTGTTGCCTTGAGGAATAGTTTCCAATTGGAGCAAACGCCAATTTCTGATTAATTGTCTATGACATGCTGGGCAAGTGGTGTGGATAGCACGTCAGCATGTTTGGACCTCTCTCCCACTCCCTCCCTCCCTCACGCGCGGGAGGATGATTATCGTCACAAGATGCAAAAATTTAAATAGCCCTGATTTAGAGTAACTTGGACCTAGTTGATGAGATGTGAACAAATGACATCGAGCTTTGAAACTGGGAAGCCACAATGGATTGCGCCTGCTCTAAAGGATTATAATCGCTACTTACTAGATCCTTAAAGAAATTACCTTTGTCGAAGTCGCTAATTAATCCTGGATGCTTTTGGATATATGTTTTACAATTTCTAGAAAAGTTACTAATCACCAGTGAAGGATACTCACTTTCAACATGTCAATGATTTTTTTTTGAGAAAATTATCTACAGAGTCTTAAACTTATTGTATGGCAACCAATTTATTTTTAAATTTTTTTAATTGTACCGACTTAGTCCTCAAATTTTTAGAGATTTACCAATTTAGTCCTTAAACTTTTAACGAATTACCATTGTTATTCTTTTGACTAATTTTGACTAAAAATTGCTAATGTGATGTGGTTGGTTGACATTGACAACTTTTTAAATATTTTATTTTTTTTTTCAAAATTTTATTATTTTTATATTTTTTTTGTTCTTTTTATATTTATAGAGTCGATGATAGTTGTCGACCACTTGACAAGGGCTAGCGACGGTCGTTGGTCTTTGGGCAAGGGTCATGAAGCCCCTGTCGGATCTAGGTGAGGGATCATGAGCCCACGCTGGAGATGGTAAGGTAATTGGGAGCCCTTGCCTGGGCCCTTACGGGTCACAACGAGGGTGTTGCAGCCCTTGCCTACACTCATTTGGTTGGTGAGGGCCTAGTTGAGGGTCACAGTGCCCTCGTTGGCCACACCTTGCCTATCACAACAATGGCTTGCAAGCCCTTGCTAGCCCTTGCCTAATTTGGTAAGGGCCATGACCTTTGCCTACTACTAGTGAAAGTGTGATGACCGTTACCTTGGGGCTGGTGGGGGTCATTAGCCCTTGCCTAATAGCCTATTGATCATTGGTCTTGTGAAGAAAAAAAATGAAAAAAAAAAATCAATTAAAATTTTGGGAAAAAAAATTAAAAAAATTATCCATATTAGTGCCGATCGCACTATGTAGGATAACCAATGTTGACTAAATTGCCACATCAGGGATTTTCAATGAAAATTAACTTGAAGGACTATATTTTTAATTTGTTTGAAATTTAGGAGTAAATTGAAAATTTTTTAAAAGGTTTATGACCAAATTGACACACTTGAAATGCTTAGGACTGAATTGACAAATTGTCAAAATATTTGAGATTAAATTGACACAATAAAAAAGTTTATATTTGAATAGGCTTCTCTTTTAGATGGAAAGAAAACTTAGTCATCCCATGATGAATCAAAATTAACAGTTACTCATTTTATGAAGTGTTGGGATTTTGTGGTAAAAAACAAGAACACGTGCATAGATAAAATTGAATTTGAAGTGATTTGCAGCGGAAGCAAAAATGCCCATACACATATCTCCAAAACATTGTTCGTGCATTTTAACAAAAAGTATGTAGAAATGAAAAGGAAGCTAATCATTTTACCCTTGTATTATGCTCAAAAAGCATTTTTCAGGATCTTGACCACAAATGTCTGATGTCCTTATAACATTGGTTCTGAGATTCTTTAGATCCATATCGCAAATGTCCGATCTCCTCATATCCTTGAAGTATTACAGTTCTAATGTTCTTCATTTTTAGCCCCACAAATGTCAAACCTCAAATACAAAAATGCCACCAATCTCACGTTGAATGATAGAGAAAAATTTGAGATAGATTGCCACTACAATTGTGTTAGCAATTACTCTTGTCTGTGATAATTTTAATAGATCAATATCATTTCATTCGATCATCACATAATCCTCTCTCAATCTACTTTTATAACCAATCTTAGGTTGCATTTATTTAATTTAATTTGGCTTATTAACTCTAAAACCGTTTCAGAGCATTAATTCGTCTATAAAGTCCGAACTCGCTTCGGAGTATGAATCTAGACGTTGGCTCTAAAATCGTTTTAGAGTAATAATTTGGGCATTAATTCTATAACCATTACAAAGCATTATTCTATGTATTAATTTTGTAACCAATACAGAGCATTATTCCAGGCATTAACTTTATAATCGTTACAAAATTTTAATTTGATCTTGAGTCTAAAATAGTTTTAGAATATTAATTTGGCGATTTGATTTTGAAACTGTTTCAAATGATTAAACTGTCAATAGATTATGAAACTGTTTTAGATCATTAATATGACTGTTAAGTCTGGAATTGTTTGATATCTTTAATTTCGTCATTAAGTCTAAAGCCATTTTGGATCTTTAATATGACCGTAAAGTTTGAAATTGTAGCCGTTAAATCAAACCGTTTCAGATATTTAATTTAGCTATAAAGTCTGAAACCATTTCAGACTTTTTAATTTGGATATTTATTCTAAACTCACTTTAGATGATTAATGCGGTTATATATTTTGAACTCACTTCAGATCATTAATGTGGCCATTGATTTTGAACTTGTTTCAGACCTTTAATATGACCGTAAAGTTTGAAACTGTATCAAATCTTTAATATGGCCATACAGTTTGAAACTATTTTAGATTTTTAATTTTGTTGTTGGTTCCAAAATTATTTCAAAACTTTAATCTTTGGCCTAAGTCAATCTTATTGCTACAATTGCAAACGCGTTTGCAATATAGTCTGTCCTGTTCAAACATCATTCTGGATTGGTTATGGTGTGTTACATTCCTAAGTTCATCATTTAGTTGGTAGTAGGACTTGTACTAACATATTATCATAACCAAGAGAATTAATTCTCCCGGTTAATCTTCAGTTCATAGAAAGCATGAGTGGCATCTAGCCATATGTCATGGCTATTAAGGTAAACATTTCAAGAATATAATGAACCCATCAGTTTTAGCGACCGTGTAATTTGATCTTTCTATCTATCTATGTCTCAATCAAACACAGGCCATTGAGTTGTTTGTCAAGCCACCAATTCGATCATGCGCCCAAATCTAACTAACATGTATTTCTATGAGACATGAATCATTCATTCTCAGTTACAATATCAGTCGATGATTTCAATACAATGTCATGATTAAATCATATGAGTAATCAATCTTCTATCTTGTATATCCATGTATATATTAAGAAGACAGACTCCATATTGCGCACGCATGTTCCTTTGTATGTAAACAATTTATGCAATCAAGTATAGAGACGATTCGACAGAGCATCAATATGTGCATTTGTTAACCATAGCCATTTAACATTTAAGTCAGCATCATGCCTTAAGTCTAAGGACAAACGATCAGTCATTAACCCTCTAAAAGCTTTAATGTTGCTAATCATTCTATGCATGTCATGTTCAATGAACTTGTTTGAGATAAGCACCTATGTTCTAGATCGAGTATCACGATACCCAATGGCTTGTAACTCATTATCTCTCGAGGTATTCAATACTCAATGACAAAGCATGAGAACACACTGGTCTTGATAGGATCATTAATATCCTCTCAATGATTCATTGATTGGGAATCATTTAAAGACTCAATCTAATTATATTCTTAACACTTTAAGAATAGGTTTTGTCACAACTGATCTTATAGACTCATTCTTGTAAATGAGATGATGAATGATTTTTTTTTTTTACCATTAAATAAATAATGCAACTGAAATTTTTCACATGTAATTATTACAAGGTTACTTTATGGCACATAGCTAACACGAAGCAAAGATCATTCACTGATATGCTTAAATTCACATATTGATAAAGAAAATTGGTATTAATGTAGAGATTTTACTAGCCATATGTAGGCAGGCAAAATTTACCTTTCGTCAGATAAATATGTCAAACTCATGACAAAATCCTAGTCAACTCATAAATATAAACTCACTTTTCCAATGTAAAAAATTTAATGATTGGAGCAGAAAAGTTTCTTAGTGATCTTTAAGAGAAGTCGCAAAGCATGTGAAAAACTAATCATTAATTGATTAAAAAGAATCATTTTTCCTCTCAAAAGGTTACTATTCTAAAAGAAACATGATTTAATTCTTTTTTCTAATAAGAAACATTGCTAAATAAATTTCCATAGAAACTCACTTTCATAATTTGATAGGGATAAGTGCTGCAGAAGTTCTAGAACTTGTCATGAAAATGCAATTGAGTCCTAAAACTTCCAAAAAGTGCAATTAAATCCTAAAACTTGTCAAAATGTTTTAATGGAGTCCTAAAATCGACGCCGTCAAATTTCCTAATGGAAAAAGCTGACGTGGTGCGGACGTGGCTTTTTTTAATCGTTTCTCTCTCCTATTTGGTGAATAGTCAAAGACATCGTACATAATGATATTGTCTGAATTGAAAGAACTAAAGATGCAAATGCAGGAATTATTGGATAAATGATTTATTCATCCTAGTGCATTCCCGTGAGGAGCACCAGTTTTGTTTGTAAAGAAGAAAGATGGTTCGTTGCGCCTGTGCATAGATTACAGACAACTCAATCAAGTCACGATTAAGAATAAGTATCAACTTTCGAGGATCGATGACTTGTTTGATTAGTTGCAAGGAGCATCAATATTCTTGAAGATTGATTTAAGGACGGGATATCATCAGTTGAGAATTAGGAAAGAGGACATTCCTAAGTGAGCATTTCGTACTCGGTATGGTCATTACGAATTTACAGTAATACCATTCGGGTTGACGAATGCTCTAGTTGCCTTCATGGATTTGATGAATAGAGTGTTCAAGAAATTTCTGGATCAGTTTGTGATTGTGTTCATCGATGATATCTTGGTCTATTCGAGAAGTGATGAAGAGCACGAGATTCATTTGAGATTAGTGCTCCAGACTTTAAGGACGCATCAATTGTATGCTAAGTTTAGCAAATACGAGTTTTGGTTAACTCGTATTGCGTTCTTAGGTCATGTGATTTCCGGAGAAGGAATCTCCATCGACTCGAGCAAGATAGAAGCCGTGATTAAGTGGCCAAGATCGACAATAGTGACAGAGATAAGAAGTTTTCTGGGTTTGGCTGGTTATTACAGACGGTTTGTGGAAGGTTTCTCATCGTTGGCATCTCCTATGACAAAACTCTTGAAGAAAGAAGAGAAGTTTGTTTGGACAGACAAGTGCGGGCATAGTTTCCAAGAGTTAAAGGAAAAGCTAACTACCACACCTAAACTGACGATTCCATCTGGTCCGGGAGGATTCGAGATCTATAGTGAAGTGTCTTTCAAGGGACTGGGTTGCATGTTGTTGCAACGTGATAGGGTTGTTGCATACGCTTCCCGTCAGTTGAGGCACATGAGCAGAACTACCCGACGCATGACTTAGAGCTTGCAGTAATTATCTTTGCCTTGAAAATTGGAGACATTATCTATGCGGGGAAAAGTTCCAGATCTTCACGGACCGTCAGAGTCTCAAGTACTTGTTCTCTCAGAAGGAGTTGAACATGAGACAATGTAGATGGATGGAATTGCTGAAAGACTACAACTGTGATACTCTATATCACCCAGGAAAGGCGAATAAGGTTGCCGATGCTTTAAGTCAAAAGTCTTCAGTGGCTCATATATTGATTTGGGAGTGGAACTTAATTGAGAGAGCTCGAGATTCGGTATTCAAATTTGAGATAGGCCACCTATCTAATTTTATGGCCACCCTCAAAATTGAATCAGATATCCAAATCAGAATTAGGACACTCCAACCGATAAACTCTGTAACGACTTGGGCCTCACTGTATAATATTGTCCGCTTTGGATGGGATTGCACGAAGCCATTTCCCTCCCTCACGGCTTTAAAACGCGTTATACAGATTAAAGGGACCCAAGCCATTATAAACTAGCCCAGAACTCCCTCCCTAGGCGATGTGGGACAGGAACCCCTTCCTTGCGCACATCCAGAGATTGAGGCGCGGACGCACCGCCATCCCTCCTCCCCGCGCACCGCCGCTCGGGCTGTCACAGACCCTGATGTTTAGAAATTCCTACAGGAGGACACTGAGAAAAGAAAGGCTAACTTTCAGATCTCTGATGATGGAACACTGAGGTGTCAAGGACTTTTGGTTGTACCTAATGATGTAGAGCTTAGAGAAGAAATTCTATCTGAAGCGCATCGTAGCAGTTACAGCATTCATCTTGGAAGCACTAAGATGTATCAAAATCTGCATCAACATTATTGGTGGTCAGGTATAAAGGCGGATATCGCCAAGCATGTCGCCAAATGTTTGACTTGTTAGCAAGTAAAAGCCTAGCATTACAAGCCGAGAGGACTTCTACAACCTCTCGCGATCCCATAATGGAGGGAGCATATCACGATGGATTTCGTGACCGGACTGCCAAGGAGTCAAAGGGGAAATGATTCGATTTGGGTGGTAGTTGACAGGCTGATAAAGTTGGCTCACTTCATTGCAGTTTGAAAGGATCTTAGGTTGGATAGGCACGCAAACCTGTACGTGCGCCAAGTGGTTCGAATGCATGGAGTGCCGGTTACGATAACATCTAATAGAGATCCGAGATTTACTATCACTTTTTGGAAAAGCTTGCAGAGTGCATTATGTACAAAACTTTAGTACAGTACGACGTATCATCCTCAGATGGATGATTAGTCTGAGAGGACAATTCAAACTCGCAAAAACATGCTGAGAGCTTGTGTACTAAATTTCAAAGGAAAGTTGGGAAGATCAGCTTCATTTGGTAGAGTTTGCCTATAACAACAATTATTAGTAGAGTATTCAGATGGCTCCATTTGAAGCGTTGTATGGTAGAGCGTGCAGAACACAAGTATGTTGGGATGAAGTCGGGGAAAGGAAAATCACCGGTCCAAAGTTGGTTCAACAGTCAATAGATGCCGTGATAGTGATTAGAAACATATTAAAGACCACTTAGAGCAAACAGAAAAGTTATGCAGACAAGCGTCGAAGGTTGTCGGAAGTCCAAGTTGGTGATCACTTTTTTTAAAAGTGTCACCAATGAGGGAAACTTCGCGCTTTGGTAAGAAAGGAAAACTTAGTCCAAGGTACGTAGGTCCCTTTGAAATTTTGGAAAGAATAAGGACTCTAGCGTATCGTCTTGCACTGCTGCCGAGGTTGGTGCAAGTGCATGACGTCTTTCACGTGTCGATGTTAAGGAAGTACGAATCTGACCCGACTCACGTGCTCAATTTCGAGGAATTGGACTTGGATGACCATGTGTCATATGTTGAAAGTCCAGTTCAGATAGTGGATCACAAAGAACAAGTTTTGCGTACAAAGACCATTCCATTGGTCAAAGTGGTCTGGCAACACCACGGTACAAAAGGAGCAACATGGGAGATTGAGGAGTCAATGAGACAGTTGTACCCCCACCTTTTCGAGCAGAGTGTATAAGGTTTAAATTTCAAGAATGAAATTTTTATAAGAGGGGAAGAGTTGTGACATCCTGAATTTTCAACCTGTTTTCTATTGAAGTAATCAGACATTTCATTAATGCGTCTATAGGGTTATTTTCAGAGCCGATCACTCTTGAGATAACTAGACTAATTAGGTAAGCCATTATAGAATTTCAAGGCAATAGACTTGAGAGTTCGACTAGGAATCGGTTTTTCGACCGTGCTCATCTTTTGAGGTCATTACGGCAAAGTTAAAAATCGAATTAAGATCAGAGATAGGTTGGTTTGACAGAGATATGTGGCTGATTGTGGGTGACTCCATTATATTGAGAAATTCTCGTTAACTAGCACTAATTTGATTTTACTATCATTTTGGTACCCTATATCTGTAATTGAGCTGTCGAGATTTTCATGACAACCGAGAGTCGCCAATGTGTCGAGTGGGTTCAATGTGGCTTGAAGAAAATCGACCACGGGTCATTTGCCCTAAAAAGTTCTGAAAACTACCCAGTAGCCTAGGTCACACTAAAAACGCACCGAATAGAAATAAACCGCTAATTTGAGTCCGATGTCAGAAATTGAAGATTCTGTCATGTCACAATAAATTCTATGACCTACGACTCCATCTCTGAAGATTTTTCTGACAACCGACACTTTTTGGGAAAAAGTCGGTTTAGGACCCTTTTTGTGCAATTGAAGCCGAGGATTAATTTTGGTTGCAAAATTGAGAAACATGAGGGATTCTTGGATGGGGAAAATTATCAATTTGATAAATGAGACATCAATTGATTTTACGAGAGCCAATTAAGAGAGAATCAAGAGAGAATTGAATCCAATTGAAGCCATTCTCTCCCAATTTCGTAGCTCCCCCATCCCCCTAGCATTTTGGACCATTTGAGATGTTGTGGGGAGTGCTTGGGTGGTTCAATGGAGGCCGAGGGGTTTTACTTGGCCAAGAATGAGTTTTAAAGATATTTTTGTGGAAAAATTGGGCAAGGATGGCCCACTCTCTCTCTTATCTCTCCCTCACTCTCTCTTGGTCGGCACTCTCCCTCTCGCCCTCCCCTTGTGTGACGCCAACCAGCTAAAGAACAGAAGCAGCTCATCGTCTAGTTGCCGCTCGCCGAGCAGTCACCGTCGCCGCCGTCTGCTCCCCCGCGTGTCGCCTGGCCGCACGCCACCATCCCCTTGGCTGCCTCCCTCTCACGTCCAGATATTGTCCTTGGACTGTGGAAGCCTCGCCGGGGTTGGTTTCGAGTACTTCTTCACCAGTAAAGCTTTGTTTAGGTTCGGTTTGGTTCAACCTTTCATTCCCATGCAAGTCTCTCCTAAACCGATTGGTTTTCCCTGATTTTCCAACCAAGAACAAAAGATTTTGGTGTGGGTATCGCGACGGAAGGTTTTGGTGTGGGTATCGCGACGGCTTCTAGGCTCTTTTTGAGGGTGTTCTGCGCCTCGGTTTCTAGGTCTGCTTTGGAGGTTGTTGTTCCCCGCGCCGTCCTCGTCGGTTTGAACTGACTCGTACGTTATTCCAGTGAGTTTAGCTCACTTATCTTCACTTAGTAAACTAATAATGCTTAAGGATTGATTATTGAGTAGGATTAGGTGGTTAGATTAGAGTAGATTAGTGATTATTAATTAATTGTGATGCATATTAGACAATGTGATTGTGCAATTAGCAAGTAGACGAGTACTTCTATTTATTGAATGCATCGTGGTATTTTTCCCGACCCGTCTCGGGCTCCAATTAGGTGATACAGGCCTAAGTTGGATTTATTATAATTATTTATTAATTTTTTGATTAATTAATTAATTATTTAGTTTTCGGAAATTCATCCGGGATGGCCGGTGACCGGAATTTCGTACTGACTGTCATAGTACAGTTCGTTTATTTATTTGAACTCTACGTTGCGTGGGATCGAATTGATTGTGCAATTTTGTGAATTTTTCCTATATTGATTGAAATTGAGTGATTGATTGGTTAATGGTCGAGTATGATTATTTAGCATTGATAATGCTTTGATGAGCTTTAAAGAAGAGGGAGTTGTGAGAGTGAATTGGAGAAATTCTCGACTAAAACCAATCAGGTATGATGTAATGAGACATACATGGTTTGGTGATCAGAATATCATTGGCGAAAATGGCGCCTTAAAGAATGCACGAGTACTGTCTATTACATGCATCATTATGGACATACGTGGTTCGGTGATGGAGGGTATCACTGGCAAAAATTGTGCCTTAAAGAATGCATGAGTGCTGTCCATTGCATAGATCACCTTGGTGAAAATGGCGCCCCATAAATGATACATGATTCGGTGATTGGGATATCACTGGCGAAAACGGCGCCTTAAAGAATGCACGTGATCAGTGATGGTATGGTAGTTGGCGAAAATGACGCCCGAGAGAATACATGTGATTTGATGTTTGGGAATGACCTAAAGTTGGTCCAATTAGCATGTAATCGACTAGGTCGATTGATCAATGATTTGATCCGATTGTTGTGAATTGATTGATTATTTGATGTGAAATATGTGACATTTGTATAAC
This sequence comes from Eucalyptus erythrocorys, assembly GCA_014182555.1. Taxonomy (NCBI): domain Eukaryota; kingdom Viridiplantae; phylum Streptophyta; class Magnoliopsida; order Myrtales; family Myrtaceae; genus Eucalyptus; species Eucalyptus erythrocorys. Next base: position 34,539,683 of record CM024604.1, read on the forward strand.
CTTGAATTGTAGATTGGGACTGATACCGGGGTAAGTTTCTTGACTCGTGTTGTACTTAGGCAACCATGTGGTATATTGGTTTCCTAATTGAGTCTTAGGAGGTAGAACTCGTTGAGACATAGTCTCATTGGTTATTATATAACCATTTTAGGCCCCTAGATAGCGGCACCTGTACCTCCCCCTCCTCCTGAGCAATTTGAGATAGTGCAAGAGATCATAGAGGAAGAGTATCATTTGCCTATACACCTCCACCCTAAAGGACTAGAGTATGTGTTAATAAAGTCCAAAGTTTGGGTTGATGTGGGTAGGGATGATTTGGTGCCCCACGAGTATCGATTGTGGTATCGTCACTACCATAATGGGCGAAGAGAGGGTCCCGTCCCGAAAGGCGATGTGCATCTGTACATTCTAGAAGCAGTATTCGGGCTAGAGACAGCATATCCTAAGGATGGGTCAGTAGTGGATGCTAGAGATCTTGCTCTCGGGAGTGAGCCATCTTCTCTTGTATTCACTAAAGATGATGCAAATTTTGAGATCGAGGAAGGTGAGATCATGAAGCAAGAAGTGGAGGGACCAGAGGAGGACAAGGAATGGAGAGTAGCTGAAGAGGAACTGGACGATGATTACCTGTTAAATGAACCTGCTGATGAGCCAAAAGAAGATGAAGAGCCTGATGAGGATGAGAGCGATTCAGAAGAATTAGAGGAGGATCGGGATGATCCTAAGTACGACCTGATCAGGATTGAGATCCCATCCCTTTTTGAGAACCCTGTGTATGTGTAGATAGGGTGAGACTAAATAGTTGTGAATAGTATTGTAAATATACTTGAGTTATGCTATGTATAAAAGTGTGGTTGTAAATTTTCAGTATGAAAAATATGGCCCTATTTTTCTATCCTATTATTTTATTGTCTGAGGATTTGTAACTACTTCCGCATGTGCATATAAGAATGAAATGGTCGGTGATACTTAGTCCTGGGATATTGCACTTTAAAATCGATCAAGTAGAATGATGGGCACGTACCCGAGAATTGAGGCGTGACTTCAGAGGCCCTTCTCAAATCACGAGAGTGATTTTTTGAAGCAGCCTTCTTCTGAATCATATTGTCCATCTTCGTAATATATTTGAGATCGTATTGCATTACTCTCACAGTCAAACATAATTGAGTGGGGATTAGCCACAATTTATAGGGCCGTGACACCAATTAAATTTACCCACATCACGTTTTGCGATTGGTCAATTCAATTCGTTTTTATGCATAGCATATTCTGGACGGGAAATCCTAAGATGTCATAGTTTCCTACCTATAGATAAACAGTCAATCTTTTATCTTGCTCAGTTTGTATTTCTTCGCCAATTACAACCATGCACTACCGGAGAATTAAATTAAATTTTTGTCCTTGAATTTGCTGATACTTATTTCAGTACTCGAATTGGTTTATTTTTTCTCTAGGTTAATACCACAAAAAACTCAAATTATGACACAAATAATCCGAACTTGTTTTTGTGTCACTAAGACCTCTAAACTTGTCCCTTGAGACACAAATATCCTAAACTTTTCTTTTTGTCATAAATAGAGTTTATACCGGTATAATAAATATACCCAGGATGAAACTAAAATACATGGTATATATACGCACTTATAAATTTGGGTCTTTTCATGACATAAAAAGAAGTTCGGGGTATTTGTGTCATAGTGAAAAAGTTTAGGATTTTTGGTGATAGAAAAGTATGGGATATTTGTGTCACAGTTAACATAATTTAGAGTTATTTTTTTGGTATTTGCCCTTTTCCATTTTCAGCCTTTTTTTTTTTTTTTTTTTTTTTTTTTGTGTGTACTCAAGAAGTAATTGGAAGATCACATTCATTGTGAAGATATTACATTTTGTTTTTAATTATAACTCGTTGACACCCAAATTTTGACAACCCACAATCATTCATTACATAAAAAATTAGGAGTGGTCTCGACCCTTAACAAAAATTATTGATTTGTATTTGCATATTAGGAACATTATAAGAAATAAGCCAGCGTGAATTGCATTCCAATAAACTGGTGCCAACGGGTTTAAGCATGGAGTTCCTAATATTTGAATTTTCAAGGTTAAGCCCATTCGATAGGGAAGTTCGGCCATAGGTAAGTTCGGCCTAACCCATCCATTTCCTCTGTTTGATTGGATATAATGTATGCAATATATGTGATGTTCTGAATTCGGGAGGTGAGTGGTCTAGAGCAAATAGCCTCCGCAAAGTATGAATTTGGACAGGACTCTACCACGAATTAAAGAGAAAACATGCGGTCCTCAAGGAAGATATTCTGCGCACTTAATTGCGGTCACAAGGGGACAGGATCAAGAGCCATAAATTGAGCAAAGCAAAGTTCGGTGGGTCATGAGAGCGAGAAAACCCACGTCCAACATAAGGAACGCTATAACGAGACTCAAAAAAAGCCAAATGGATCAAGGAAGAAAATTATCTAAAAAGTCTTTTAACTTACTGCATTTTTACCAATTTAGTTCTAAATCACTCAATTTTGCCAATTAAGTGCTAACTCTTTTCACAATTTGCTAATGAGTCAATCCAACCAATTTTGGCAAGAAATAGTTCATGTGGATGCTAGTCGTCCTAATTGCATTATTGGCATTGATGTAAACAATTTTTAATAATATTATAATAATTTTTAAAAAAATTTATTAACTTTTTGAGTAATTTTCTTTTCTTTTTCTTGTTTTGGTTCAAAGAACCGACAGGGCCACCAACCACCGGCTAAGGGTTGAAGACCTTCGCCAACCACCGATTGAGGGCTGGCAACCCTTACCAACCGTGGGTGAGGGGTTGTGGCCCTTACTTGCCCTTGCTATGGTCGATGGGGGCCCCTATGCCCTCGCTTCGCTAAATCTAGCAAGAGCGTTATGTGGCCTTGCCAGCCACAATGAGGGCTCATGAGCCCGTATTAGATCCGACAAGAGCTTTGGGCCCTTACTTAGGGACTAGTAGGGGTCATTGGCTGGCAACCAAAAAAAAGAAAAGAAAGAAGAGAAAGAAAAATAAAAATAAAAATCAGTAATTTTTTTAAATGTTTAAAAAATTACTAAGATTTGTCTATGTTAGTGGCAATCTTGCCATGCGAGATGGTTGGTATTGACTAGACCGTCATGTCATGTCAGTGATTTCCAGTCAATATTGGTCAGATAGAATTAATTGGCAAAAAATTGAAAATGTTTACGATTCAATTGGTAAAATTAAAGGATTTAGAACTTAAATTGACAAAAACGCAATAAGTTTAGGTCTTTTTAGACAATTTTCCTGAATCATTGCAGAGGATTCTCGACAAAGTGAAAGACTAACGGGAGGTTTAAGAAAAGGAAAAGGCAAAATTTGGTGCATTTGTGTTGAGGTGGATAAAAAAACAAATCAATGGGATTTTCCCATTAGTTGAACGAAATATTAAACAATATAAACGTGGTTTGATTCGGTGCATGAAAGAGGCGAGTGCGTCCGGCAAAAGAAAGGAATCTGGGCAGAGAATATTGAGCATATCTTCAGCGATGAAATTTAACCATATGTAGACAGGACTCTCAACCATTATATAGGACAAATTCATCCACGTCTCGAATTCTGGGGGAGGTAACAAAAACACAAATCCAAAGTGAATCCACACGGTTAAGAAAAGCAGAAATTCACTTAACCACTGGAGAAGCTCAATACACACCTGCCTTATCCCGTCGAAAGCTCCAAGCTTTGGCGAGCTACCGACCCGCCCACAGTGACTCCGCCTTCTCCAGACGCCCCCACATGCACATCTGGTGTCCCCTCGACAAACGCCTTAGCTGCAATTAAAGCATTATTGCATATAAAAAGCGAATACATGTCTAGGCAAATCCCTCCTACGAGTCCAGATAGATATATTTCTTCAAACTAAACCTGAGTGCTTTGATAAAGCAGCTAGTTGGTATAACTTTCGCACAAAACAACCCAGGTGGGACAAGTATATATTCTACACACGGACAGAGCATTTCAATGGCGTTTCTCGTACGTTCAAATCACATGTACATTGATTTAATGATACATGAATGTCACGTGCAATATTTCCTCTCAAGTGGTGTTCACGAGGGGAGATCGTCGCCATAGACATGGACGTCGCGGTAGCTGAAGCTGTCGCCGTTGCCGTTGGTTTCCACACCAACCCAGTCAATGAAAGTGAAAAGGAACTCTCTAAAGCTAACTCTTCCTTTCCTACCCCAATCCATCTCCTCTGCACTCGTTGAAAAAATAGACCAATGTCAACTATAATCTGGGAAATGAATCGTATCGCAATATTTGCATTATAGCTAGGGTTTTGTGGTTTGTACTAAATCGTTTCCTCGTAACGTGGCGAGGAGATTTCTCCCTCCGTGAGGTGTCGTTCAGTGCTTTAATGACGTCTTTCTTCTTCAACTTCCCATCGCCATCTTTGTCCAGAAATAAGAAGGCTTCAATGATCGTATCAAAAGTTGCTTGTATTGATGGTGAACCTACTTGTTCCGTCTGGAAAATCATGTCATAGTTAATAATACAATATTAAGATGGTTTGTTGCTAATTTTTGGCCTTCCAAGTAGATTAGATTAGAGAGATAAATACCTCATTAGTTGATGAAGATTCTTTCAAGAGATAGATGAGGCATAAAAGAACGATAAATTCTGTGAATTTTATTTCTTGGTTCTCATCAATGTCACAAGAATGAAACAAGTCCTCCATATCCTTTTCGGAGAGATGAAGCTGCACTCCGTCCAAACATTTCTTTAATTCCTCTTTATCGATTTTCCCGTTTGAGTCCTCATCTGGAATGAAAAGAAGAAATGAGGGAGTAGGTTGCAATATTTATTGCCTTCATATATCTTTAAAGGTGAGAGGATATTGCAATATATACTAATTACTCAAATTTATTAGTATATATTATATACATATAAATACAACAAAAGATTAGTTATATAGTAAAATTCAACTTATTTCAAAATCTAATAGCTCTAACTTTAGATTATGCCATCATCATTCACTATCTCAATGATAACCCTGAAATATTCATCATAATCTAACAGTAGTAAATTTCTTAAGACAAGTTGATAATCTACAACATGGATTTTATTAGTTTTACCAAATAAGATTAAGGGAAAAAAAAATATAATGAGCTCAATTTTGGGTTTCTTAGCAAACCCACAAAGATTAAGAAACAAAATACTTATTGTTTTAATTGATAATTTAGATAACACTACTAATTTTGAATGCAAATATGCATCACTTGTGCTTTTACTCTAGTAATAACAAAAGAACATACGGGGCAATAGATAATATTGTTAGACTCACCGTATTGATGGTAAACGGCCTTAATATTCTTCAATCCCTCTTTGAACTGAGGAAACTTCATGATGAGGCTATCGATTCTTTGGAACTTGTTATGCCTTGATGATGATGTGTTCTTCACTTCGAGCACCTTCTTTTCAAGCTTCGTGTCCAATCGCTTGTACCTAATTTGTGAAGTACGATGGCAAAGTATGTTCCCCACTTTGTCGGATAAAGATTTGAAGGAAGGACAAGTGCATGATGTGCCTGTTACAAAAGTGACTAGTGAGATGTTGATAAGACCTACATCCCATTTAGTAAGAAATACTTATACAAGGTTAATGATGAATATAGTAAGACTGTTTAACAAAATTGCTAGCATATGTATTTATATAAGTGAGGTAATGCTGTCATGTGGTTACATCCTATGATATGACCACGCGAGTTTTGCATACTGTTAATGAAAATTTTTATGACATTTGACGAATGCTGGGAATCAATTTTTGAAAATTTATGATTGATTAAATGTATTGTTTTTATGCTTAATGCTAAAGACCCAGAATTTGACTTTATTTATCTAGACAAGATCAAAACGATGTACCGCCGACCATGCTACTTAGGACAGTCGGCAGTAACTGGATGCTATGTTAGTGATTTTCGGCAAAAAGTAATTAGAATGATTATATTAAAGTCACATAAAGATTTATAACTAAATTGTTGAAGTTGGAAAGTCTAGAATTGATTTGACATTCAAATAATAGATTTAGAATCGATTGGGTAATTTTTTCTTGTCGTTTTTATACCGATCTCTTATCTATAATAAATTGCTTTAGGAAACGGGTAAGCTGAAAGGTCAACGCTTTTTTGGATCGTGGATAACACTTTAAGAACAAGAAAATGGTGTCATGACAAATTTCTTATCTATCGAGGGACAAGTGACATGTAGATTGTTCGTTCGTGGGTGAGTTGATGTGCGAATTTATGAATTTGTACATTTTTTTTTTCTGTTGAGGTGGACGAGATTATTTGAATTGAGTGTTGTTATATACATATATGAGGATATGAGGATGTTTTTTTTTGGTCGGTATGATATGAGGATGTTAAAAGGCTATATAAATAGGCGTCATGTGTTTTTTTTTTTTTTCAAAAAAAGGCAAGATGAAAAAATTCTTATACGACTTCTAGCGATCAATGAGCCATTTTTTTCATCTCTTGAAGGTCACCTAAATTACTCCCACCCACTAATTATGGCTCAGTCGGTCGCCATCTGGTCGCTAGAAGGCGGGGCCAGAACCGTATTTGGGGGAATATTAGCGACTACATTTACGACTTTTTCAATTTAGATCTTAACAAGTTCTTAAACTGTTACAGCTGAACTCTAGGCTGTAAAATTTGGAGATATTCCTTTTGGGAGGGAGATCTTAAATGAGGGATTGAGGCGTGTGGATATTGATATATTAATATTATGAACGAAATCCTGTCAAGTTAGCAAGGTCATCTAGTGGGTGAGGCAGCCCTCAATAGAACTTTTCAGCTCGTGTTGTGGTGAGGTACAACCTAAGTCACTATCAACGATTTACTACGTACTCTGATTTTAGGTTTTAGGCTTCCGGTCGTTAGAAGTAGGGGCCAGGACTGCCTTTCAGGGAAAATTCGCAACCACAACTACCACTTTTGCGACCAAATACTCTGGTCGCAACATATAAACCTTTAGCTACCAAATAATTTGTGTGGTCACGAGAACATTTGTCGACCAACTTTTGGTCCCCAAAAGTCCTGTTTTCTAGCAACCCATTTTTTGGTCGCTATGCAGCGATATTTTCTAGTTTATGAATTGATCTTTATTCTTCTAATAAAGCAATTTTTATCTGTAAAATTACGAAAGCTTTCAATCAATCTGAACAGAAAAGCACTTATCTGTAGCAGGACATTTAATGTCATTTCTTAGAAGATTGTTAATACTTAGCGACATGAAGACCTTATGGATGGGGAAAAAAAATCCATGTATAATTAAATAACAATTCACGTGAAGATACCTAACTTATCCGTTTGTTATTCAAAAAAATGAATTATTTAAAAAAATATTTTTCTTAAAATGATTGCTTATATCACTTAAGCTAATTAGTCAATAGAAAATAGGTTTAATATCCTAAAAACTCTAAATTGATACACTTGTAATAAAATTTACCAAAAACTAATTTTTTGATTATGAAAAACCCCAAATTAGTACATTCGTAACAAATTTATTCCAATTGATTATGAAAAATCATAAATTAGTACACTTGTGACAAATTTATCCTAAACTAATTTATTCGACTGCTAAAAACCCCAAATTGATATATTGTGACAAATGTATCCTCCATTAAATTAGATTAATATCACGAAAAATCACAAAAATTATATAACTGTAACAAATGGAGAATAAAATCCTAAAATGATACACTAGTCAATTGTTTTTTTTTTGGTAACGTACACTAGTCAATTGTTATGTGTCATTCAAATTAGTAATTTGACAATAAGATTTAATGGAAACTAACATAGGGTAAGTTTGTCACAACTATACTAATTTGATATAAATTTGTCAAAAGTGTATCGGTTTGGGCTTTTTGGTGGTCAAAAAATTAGTTAGAGATAAATTTGTCACAAGCATATCAGTTTGGGATTTTTTAGGGTATTAACTCAAGAAAATATCTTTCGTTTATTTATTTTTGTAAGTGATATATGTGGGGAAAATATTTTCTAAATCATTTATTTTCATGAATGAATTGGAGCATTAGTGACAATCATAACGATAGTCTATCTTATTATTTGCTAAGCCAACACACAATACTCTAATGATATAATCTTTACCCAAAAAAAAAACTCTAATGATATAATTACCAATATTTTTCATCCTAAAAATTATAGATTTACGTTTACCAATCTTTTATGAAAATTACTTGTTGGAATGAGTAAAAACAATTCAAATTATCATATTGTTTTGCTGTTTTTGCTTCTCGCATGATTGAATAAATCCTACATAATGACAATTCTACATATAAAACATTAAACAAGAACGAATTTAAATATTAAAAATAAAAGAAATTCTAGCTAGCGAAAGGAATTAAGGATTACCTCTTTGATCTTTCATTTTGATTGTCTGTATTGGAGAAAGGAGACGGCTCTTCCAAGAGTTGAAGAATGAAGGAAAGAGCAATGTTTCATAGGTGACAAGAACATCGCTTACAGAAGAGAACGAAAAATGAACCACCACGAAGAATTACAAGAGATGCTAAAGTAGCTTTGAATGTAAGCATATTTATAAATATTCCTTTCTTTTTGTTTTTATTCTTTATTTTGTTTGATAAGAGACATTCCTTTCTTCACCGGCGACTAATCAAAACAAATCTTCTTGAGGCATGTTGTCGAAAAATAATAAGATAAAATATGGAGAAAACTATGTTAGCAAAGAAAAGTTCACTAAAAGTCTTCAATATTTTGCGAACAGAATGCAATTGAGCAATAAACATTTTCCGACATAATATCCATCCAGTGTATATTGGTAGACCAAGAATTTTAAAGACAGTTCTGAAATTTTTTTATGCTTAACCGACATCTGAAAAAATTGCAAGTTAGGCTGCGGGCCCACTATTAACCTCATAAGTCTGCCAGTGGAGTCAACAATATATGAACTTGCTTAAATGACCGGAAATTGCCTATATCGTACCGTTGAATTGCACTTCCGATAATTTTGCGACTTCTCGCGAACGTTTATAACTTGCGCAAATCCAGAGGGTTAAAACTCGGTTCGCCCTAAGTAGATTGAAAGGATAAGGGCTCGACGGTGTAAACTGTACTTCATAAAGGAAAATTTGAGAAAATCTACTCCATGTTGGGCTATTTTGGGAATGTGGGTAATGCAAATTGGCCGACAAAACTTTTCTCTTGATTAATTAAGGTTGTTGGAATTGTGAATTACTTTTCTGAGATTCGATTTAATTAGGGTGGGTAGATTACAAGTGCTTGTCAGTTATCCACCGCGTAAATATGCTTTGTCAAGAGAATAATTTTTTGCAATACGCCGTATGCTTCCTAGGCCATGTTATCCAGGACTAACCGTGGAGTGTTGCAGAATCTGCCTGGCTAGTTCCATAAGTCTACTAGGGTTTTCTGTGGACATATGTTTATGTAAAATCACAATCAATTAAATTGTCATGCTTGATTTATCAAACTGGACCTACCATAAAACTAATAATTACAAAACTGGCTCCTCCTCATTAATGAGGTCAACTAAATTTTATTTTTAACATATTTTCAAATCTTATGTAGTTTTTGTTTTACAAATGTCTAAATCCGATATATATGCTTGACTTTGTTAATTAATGATCTTGGGACTTTTAATTGCCGAATGCTAAAGAGTCCAAAGAGCTTTCGAACTCCCCGCACACGCAAAAGCCAAAATAGAAAAACCTCACGACAAGCATGAAAATGTTCTTTCACATGCGAATACGTTGAAACGGAGCTAAAGGATAGTAGGAGGGTCAAGATTATCGTTTAACCAATTAATTATTGAGGCTGTTCAATCAGTATTAAACAACCATTGGTATGTTCCATTCTCTTTTTCTTACTTCCCTCCTGTTTTGTGGAGCCTTACTCTTCTAATCTAGTCTAGATTTAGAAGCTTGTCTCTCCCGTTTCAAGGAGAATTCTGTCATGTCCCGATCCTCCGAGCACGTATCCATCCCTGCTTAGTCGATATAATAGCGAGTCTTAGGACGCATTGCCGATTAATTCATTTTAATATGCATACGGAAGCATATAAATGATTCCCAGACAATAAAACAATGGGATAAGAAAGTAGGGCCAATTTTCACAAAATACCTTTTCATAAACACATATGTCTATACACAAAGGTTTACAAAAGGAATCGACTCCCTACAAAAGAGAATTGTTCTATGACTAGCTAGTTGGACATGGCCATTGATTCTTTAGGCTTCACCTCATGAACTCCGGGCTCCTAGTCCTTTACCAACACCACCTACGGACGTGAAATGGTTATACAATAACCAGTGAAATAATGTTTCAGCGAGTTCTACCCTCTAAGACTCAATTAGGAAACCAATACGCCATAAGCGCTATCTAAGCACAACATGGGTCAGAGAACTTACCTTGGCCTCAGTCTCCTTCCTGCATGTCGGCACAATTCATAATCTCATCGAGTCACATCAACACACCAATCAAGAATTCAGATTGACTTATCGATTAATCGACCTAGTTGATTACATGTTAATCAGACCATTCCCTGGTCATTTTAATCAATACCATGCATTCCTCAATATGACATAACTAGTCGTCGAGCCCACGTGCATTCTCCAAGATGACATACCTAGTCACCGAGCCCACGTGCATTCTCTAAAACGACATACCTAATCACCGAGCCCACGTGCATTCTCCAAGATGACATACCTAGTCACCAAGCCCACGTGCATTCTTCAACGTGATATACCAACTCAACGAGCCAACAAATCATAACATCTTTCTTTGAAATGACATACTTAGTTTTCGAACTGACATAACATAGCATCTTTCTTCGAGATGACACACTTAGTCATCGAGCCGACATAGTACAGCGTTCTTTCTCACTTTTTATCGCATCCAATAAAATAGCCGTGCGTGGGTACACGGTTGGCCTTAGCCAAAAGTATAATAATTTCACTTTCACCATTCTCACCACTTTATATAGCCCACCAAAATATTTTTTGACATTGTAAATCGACACTTGGTTATTTTCCAAACAAATACTGAAATTAAATCAATTTAAGAATAAATTCCAAAAAATGCAATTCATACAAAATCAATACAATTTAAGGCTCAATTAAATACACAGATCACACCACTATAATCAGTGTAATTTTCCGGTCACCGACCACCTCGTCTTATTTCCGAAAAATAAAATTAATTAATTATACGGAAAATATTAAATAAATGCAATAAATCCAACTTAGGCCCGTTATAGCCTAATTGGAAGTCGAGACGAGCCCGGAAAACTTTTGAGACTCGATAAATAAATACTACAGTCTATTTACTTGCTAATAGCACTAACTAACCACCTAACATGCATCGTTAACTAATTGAATTCACTAATTAAGTCTAACTAACCACCTAAACCTGCTTAACCTAAATTAATTATCCACTAAGCATCATTAACGTACTAAGCGAGGTTTAGTGAGTTAAACTCACTAGATTTGCGAGTCGGTGAGTCCACAGTGACCACGATCTGAAGGCAGGCGACAATCCTCCAAGCGGCGACACCAACGGAGGTCGAAAAGGGCTCGGAAATGGGCCACGAAGTCTAAAAACCCTTGCTGGTTTGGTTTCTACTTCTACTTTTGCTGGACAGAGGAGAACCAAGGCTAAACGGTAAAGAAACGGGCCAATTAGAGCTCCAATGAGTGGGTGGTCGGCAACCGGTGACTCTCGGGGTCTAGGGGGTCTTGTTGGAGGTTGGGATGGGCAAAGGAAGGGTTGGAATGGGAGAAAAATGAAGAAAAATGCGAAATAGGCGGACTAGCGGGCGGACCGATGGACCGGCGGCCAGGAGCTTGCGGCGGCCATACAAGACGGCCGACGACTCTGTTTGGGGTGAGGTCAGGCTCTTTGGAATGGTCTGGATGTGCTAGTCACGATGCTAGGTGAATCATTGGCTAATTCGTTCGAGAAGACCACTTTCAACTCAAATATTCAGCAAAAGGTCATTTGGAGCAGAAACTGGAATAAAGGAAAACATAAGAAGAAAACGGTCCAGTGGGCGTGCAGCTTGGTTGAACGGCAAGGGGGCTTGCTTCTCTAGTTTTCTCAAGCTTCTAAGCACCCTCAACAATGGAGAAAGCAAGTGGATTGAGGAAGAAGAAGGCTGCTGCAAGTTGGGGGGGCCACTCGGCTTGTTTTTCCACCAAATTATCCCCTTAACTCAACCACAGCCATGTCTGGCTTCCTTGGCCACAATCTAACCAACAATGCTCATCCTTAGACACTTGAAATAGTCAAAAACTAGAAGCAAAGGGGGGAGCTACGAATTTGCTAAGTTTCTCCCTTAATTGGACTCTTATTCTTGCTCAATTCAATCCCAATTGGCCGTCATAAATTCAATTAGCACCTCAAAGATCAAAGTGGTATTTTGCTTACCAATTGATCCCACTTGCTTCCCAATTGCACGATCAAAAATGATCCTTGCCTTTTTCTGGACAAAAACAGCCCTAGGACAACTTTTTCCCACAAAGTCTCGATTTTGCATAAAAATCTTCTGAGATTGAGTTGACGCTCCTTAGATTGATTGTAACATGACAGAACTTTCAATTTTTGAAATTGGATTCAAATTCGTGATTAATTTCAATCCGGCGCGTTTTTAGCATGACCTAGGCTACCAAGTAGCTTTCAGAAATTTTTAGTGCAAATGACCCATGGTCAATTTTCTTCGAGCCACCATAAACTCACTCAACACATTGGCGACTCTCGGTTGTTTTGAAAATCTCAAGGATTCAAATACGGACATAGGGTACCAAAATGACAGAGAAATCAAACTAGTGCCGGCTGACAAGAATTTTCCAATTTAGTGGAGTCACTTGCGATCAGCCTCACATCTCAGTCGAATTGACCTATCTCTGATCTCAAATCGATTTTTAATTATGCCATAATGGCCTCTAAAGATAAGCACGGTCAAGAAACCAATTCTTGGTCGAATTCTCAAGTCTATTGCCTTAAAATCCCTTAATGGCTTCCCCAGATAGCTAGTTATCTCGAGAGTGATCAGCTTTGAGAACAGCCCTATAGGTGCGTTGATGAAATACCCGATTAATTTAATTGAAAGCAAAAGTGAAAAATCAAGGATGTCACAAATTCTATCTTGATCTAATCTAGATTTGGGGATTTTGCGTGTATGATTTTGGTTTTTGCTTCCTTTGAGTTTTGTTGATGTACATGTTAGTTTCAAAGGAGATGACGGAGTTCTATGAAGGTTTCAATCTCAATAATGCATGAAAACCAAGAGGATATTAATGTATTAATAATATTAATCGGTTTCTACTGAGGTGGCATGTTTTTCATATGTGGTCTTCTAAACATTGGTGTGTAAATTCTTCTATGTTCACCGTTTAATCTCTAACGTGCAACTAAAATTTATACTTCATGCAAGTGCTTGGTTTACATACAACACTTTCCAACGGTTACTTATTTCTTGGTCCTGTTATATTAGACCATCAATCTTTTTGTCAACTGCAAGATAGACTTATTTGACTATTTTATTTGGTATATCAGGCAAAATTTCTACCAAGGTCACCCCGTTTGTGCTTTGGACCATGTTGGCTAGACCAAGCTTTAATGGACTACTGGGTCTACGATAAAGTCTACTTTAGCATGTCTTTTAGAAGCTTCTCAAATCACTTGCCATAAGGAAGTGCATTGAGCCACTTTGGAATATATAGGACATGATGGACATGAGGACTGTTTGCACCATATTTTGATTCCGTTTTTTCGTCTTTACTTATATTTGCCTTTTATCATTTTTTTGCTAGAATTGTATTTATCTTTTTCACTAATACTATAAGAAGCACTTGTGTGCATAAGGGCTAATTTGTTTGAATTCAAATTACTTTAATTGGAGGAAGTTACCATGGCAACTGTAACAGCTTGATTTTCGAGTCTGTTTTTGATTGAATAAATTGGGCTTTTCATCGACGCGCTTATGGCCTTTTTTCTCTGAGTTGGCCACTTACAAGATAACTAGTCTATCAGGTAAATCCGTTAAGGAATCTAAACGTGACTAACATGAGAATTTGACCAGAAATCAATTGCTCGACTGTACTAATCTGCAATAGTCATTACGGCACTGTCAAAATCGATCGAAGATTGGAGATAGCTCAGTTCGACAGAGGCATGTGATTAAAGTGTGGGTGATTCCACATAATTGTAAAATTCTCGTCGAACGACACTAAACCGATTTTTCTGTCATTTCTGTACCCTGTGACCGTATTTGAAACCTCAAGATTTTCACGACAACCGAGAGTTAGCAATGTGTCGAAAATGCACAACGTGGCTCGAAAATAATCGACCACAGGTCAATTGCACTAAAAACTCCTAAAAGCTACCCGATAGGTTAAGTCACGTTAAAATTGTGTCCGGCTAAAATTAACCGTGAAATTGAACTCGGTTTTAAAAATTGAAAATTCTGGCATGTCACGATTTATTTTAGGAACGTCAACTCATCCTCCGGAGAAATTTCCGCAAGTCCGGGATTTTCGGCGAAAAATCGAAGTTGGACTATTTTGGACTGGGAAATTCGAATGGCCATTTTTGGGTGCGTTTTTTGCCGTCAAGTTGGATCAATTGATGAGGAAAATTGTGGAAAGTAGGGTGGGCATCCTCCTTGGCAAGTTGGCCATTAATTTGAGTCCAACTGAAAAGCAATTAAGTAGCAATTGAAGGGAAATGTTACATAAGTCTACAACCAAAAGACTTCAAAAAATGACTCTTGCAAGAAACTGTTCTATCTGACCTACACTTTAGATCACCTCAACTCGGCTCCAGATCCTCCATCCTACAGTCCTGAAAAGTTAAGCCCACAATGGGGTGAAATATGAATCTCCGCGAATTCACGTCCTAAACCCTTATTAGGAGGGTAATATGCCTAGGGCTTCCTAACCATACAATTATACAACCACAGAGACTTACCTTGTCTCAGATCCTCCCTACAAGTCAACACAGTTCTTAACACAACCATGTGCATATAGCATATTCACACATCAGTTGGAATATCTAAATCAATCACTACTCACACAAGCAAGAATTACCGACACACATCGGTCCATTAATTCAAACATAAGGGTCTTGATTATAAGGCCAAATCGTTATGGCACATCCCATTCCATATGACACAATTTTATTCCATAATTTGGCGCATCAATTTCACTTAACATGTGTTCTAATTAATTATTACTACCTGCATGGGCAGTTTTACCCGACACATGCCGATCCTCTATCCACCGACACACACAGGGGATATGTGACATCCACCGACACACGCCGAGGATGGTCATATCCACCGACACACGTCGGAGATAGGTAATATCCATCGACACACGCCGGGGATAGGTAATATCCACCAATACACATCAGGGATAGGTTCTCTTAACTAGCACACGATCATTCAATTTTGGCAAAGGGCATTGTGTTTTGCACTCACATGCTTCAATTAAGATAACGACATTGGCATGTTTTCTTCTTATTAAAAACATCTAGTGAAAATATCGTGTATGGGTACATGGTCAGATTGAACCTGAAAAATTGATATCCTCCTTTTTAAAATCCCACTATTTTATATAGTATATAAAACAATTTTTGGTGTTAAAACCCAACACCCGGGATTTTCTGAATAAGTATTGGAAATTCACAAATTTTGGAATAAATGACCAAAATTCCAATCAGCACTCAATTTGCACAAAACAACATCCAATTGCATAAATTAACCACATCATTGCAATTAGCATGAAATTTCGGTTACCGACTATCCCGGTCTATTTTTCAGAAAATAATTCGTAATTAAATAATTATTGAAATTAATTAAATAATACAATTAAATGCTATAAATAGGAACTTAGGCCGAAAAAGCCTAATTAAATACCGAGACGGGCCCGAAAAATTCCTGAACCATTCTAGGTAATTAATACAACCTATTTAGTCTCTGATTAATCTAATCTAACCACCTAACATGCAAAATTGGATAATTAAATCACTAATCTAATCTAACTAACCACTTAATCCATAATTAACTTAAACTAATCACCCCCTAAACGTCATTAGCCTACTAATTAGAGTTTAGTGTATAAACTCACCAGTTTAACGTGAAAACCGGTTCACCGTGACGGTGGCGCGACGGCGGCCAAAACTCAAGCTTGCGGCGACGCCAACGGGGGCTTGGACCGAGTTGAAAACGGCCCAACAAATCTCAGCCCAAGTTGAGATATGTCCTTGAATTGAGCTGATTTTGAGCGGGTTGGATACGCATGGTTGCTAGGCTCAACTTCATGTGGGCTACACGCGCTGAGGATGGGCTAGGCTGTGAAGATGCGTGCTGAATTGGCGTGGCCTGGAGCTACTGGATGAAGGGCCGCTAGTCGGTCGAAGATGGAGCAACAGATTCTAAGAGAGAGAGGCGGTCAGTTGCTGGGGTCAACGAACCGATTGGGGTTAACTTCTGCTGCAGCTGGCTCCATGAGGGACGGCTAGCAGTAAGCGTCAAAGGAGACATGCGAAGATAAAACGAAATGGGGCTGGGCTGTTCGGTGGGGATGCACAGACGCATGGAGCGGCTTACAAAGTCAACAACGGGGCTTCACTTGGAGAATTCTACTGGAGTATGATCGAGGGAAACAAAAGATGGTGGATCTGCAGGTTTGGTGGGGTTGGTAGCAAATTGGGGGGCAAAGAAGTGCTCGGTTACAGAGAAAGGGAAATGATGGAGAGGGATGCAAGGAAAATGAAAATGAAGGCAGAGTAGAGGGAGATCGGGGGAAGAAGGATGCTCGATCAAGAGTAGAGGGATAGGAGAGAGGGGAGGCCAAATAGTCAAACAAAAATATCAAAATCATGATTAAAAAGCCACAAAAGTCTTCAATCTTTATCACCTTGGTCTCCTAATACTTTCTAGGAAACAAATCCACAAATAAACCAAATTTGAAGCCAAATGTTGTAGCCCCCAACCAAGCTCCGAATTTCTTCAGTTTCTTCTCCAATCTTTCAATTTGATGTCCCATTTTGCTAAGGAAAAAGCCCACATAATTGCTGTAAGTCCCCTTCACCAAATGGCTCAGTAAGAAGGCCAAAAATTCCTTTAATTTGGCCAATTCAAATTTTCATTCGCTTCCAAATTGTTCAAATTGATTTTCCGCAAAAATCCCGTACTCAACGGAATTTCTCCGAAAGATGAGACGACGTCCTATAAATGAATTATGATACGCTCGAACGTCCGATTCCCAAGTTTTTGTAGACTTTTGGTCATAGACCTTATACATGACTCTATGTGAATATATATAAAAGCATGTTTTATTTTGTGAAATTTTTGTCTTGCTTTTCTATCCCGAGATGATTACTGTCAGGGGATTTATTTTTGATTCTGCATGTGCAATAAAAAGAAAAGGTCGACGACTTGTCCTAGGAAGTCGCAAAATTTTATCAACCATGAGGGATGGGCACGCGCTCGAGGATCGGGGCGTGACACTCGTTGTCCCCGCATGTCCTTGCCACCATCGAGCCTCTGTCCAGCTCGTCGCAAGTCACCAAGCCACCACCCAGCTACCATTCGCCTCCGTCGTTCGCCACTACAACCATCGCCGCCCATCCCTTGCCATTTCAGCCCTAACTGACCACTCGAGTAGTCCCGTCCAACAACAAGCAAAGGCCGAAAGCTCATCTCCAGCCAAGAAATTCTAGGCCCATTTTCAGGCTCGCTCGGACCTCCATTGGTGTCGCCACAGGCTCGATTGTTGCTCGCCTCTGAATCGCCGATGTCGTGGACTCACTGGATCGCTAAACCGGTGAGTTTACTCATTAAACTCTGCTTAGGGAGTTAATGATGCTTAAGGGGTGATTAGTTTAGGCTAATTAGGATTTAGGTGGTTAGTTAGAATGGATTAGTGATTTAATTATTCATTTGCCCATGTTAGATAGTTAGAATTAGGGGTGAGCGGTTCTCGGTTCGTTATAGGTTCCACTTGGAACCTAGAACGTACCCTCGGGTACAGTTTTCTCATGTTTTGGAACCTGGAACCTACTCATCAGAATCAAGAACCTGGAACCTACCCTGTTACAGGTTCCAGGGTCGGTTTCAGGTTCCAACAGGTTCTTTTTCTTTTTTTTTTTTTTTTTTCATTTTTAGTTAAAAATGGAAATAAATGCAACAATAATAAACAAACTTATCATTCATCAAAGAGAATATAACACAAACACAATCTATAATACTCATAAGCATTCAATGATCATAGTTCAAAAGTTGCAATAAGAGAGGACAGATTCAGTCTTACCTATATAATGGCATTGGCCAATTTTGATGCAAACATATGTCGTTCAATGTCTGTCTCGTAAATGTTTGGTTACCATTTTTCTTCTTTCCATCATTATTTACCTTAGCATCAGATATATCCCTTTCTTTCAGAACAGCAAGAGCATTTCGTACAACAAGTTTCTGCACCATCTTTTTTTGTGGATTCTGAGCAACCCCAACATGTACTCCATCAACAAAGACTTCAACTGTGGCCAAGTTGCCATTTCAGAAGGCTTTATACTCCAAGCCTTCAGCCTGCTGCTAGCAGCGCTCTTACAGCTCCTGACAAGATGCATTGGGAGTCTATCTGGAGTGACCATAGGATGCAACAAGTGCTGAAAAACCTGTAAAAGAAAAAGACAATTTAGTACTCTAGATACTCTTTATGTATTCACACTTCCAACAAAAAAAAAAATGAAGTTCACTGTTTATCAAGAACTTTTTTCTTCCCATTTATCCTCTTTTTTTTGTTTTCCAAGAGGACATATTGAAAAAAGAATGCCCATAGGTCAACCAAATTGAACTAACCTTCCACACAACAACAGTATCATGTCCACTATCAAGGAATATAGCACTAGCAATGGATTCAACAATATCGCCAAGGGCTTTTGGTGCTTTACAATCCCCTAAACCAAAAGAGTTGAAACCTAGCTTCGACAATTCATCCTGAACTTCCTTTACGAAATCTTTGATCTAGAAGAAAAAGCCAAATGACCTAATAGTCATTGCCCTCATAGACAAGTCAAACAATATTGTTTACGGGTCATGTTATGTACCAAACAACCACAAAAGAAATTTAATGATGATACAATGCCACGAGCAAGAAAGAAAGAAATGAAAAACCTACTTCTCCATGGCACTGGACCCATGTTGAAGGTGTAAATGGAGCTTGTGTTTAACCGCGACACTGACACGTGCAAAGTTCTCATTGTTTATAGCAACAGCTCGTAAATCAATCAAGCGGCCAAGTGGAAGATCAGTATAAGTGAAGAACAAATGTCTTGTAATAGGATGATCTAGAACTGCATCACCAACAAACTCTAAGTGTTGGTAGCAAGTGACTCTAGAAGATGGTTAAAAAGCATGAGTAATAGCTTCTATCAAGAGGCCTCTATCTTTAAACTTCAAATTAAGGGCAGATTCTAAAGTATCAAAATTGACACTCTTGAGGATGCTCTCTGGGATATTTAATGGCCTAATTGCATGTTCTTTCTTGTTAGCACAAACCTCAGTTCTCATAAAACCTTCGATCGTGTACAAATATGAACGACTTCTCCAATTAAGTGAAACCCTATGTTAGTCTCATGATTGCCTTGGATAAGATTTGGACACAAATCAATTAATGTGGGAATGAATCATTAGACAAGTGTCAAAAGGTAATTAGAGTTCTAGAATCTTCCATGACCTTTGACAATAGTCTATCATTATCCATTATATTGACCATAGTCTATCCTTATCCATTATATGTCACATGTCAATTGCAAGGAGGGAGAAAACTTGCTTCTAGGCACTCACTTAAGGGATTTGGACATTAGTTCTTTAGTGACTTTGATGAATCACCACATTTAGGTGTCCTCTAGAATCTTATGTGAATCTTAGGTTATGATGGCCCTAGATTATAGCCTTGGTGAATAAGACAAGGACCAACCAATTAGAAGAAGACATTAGGCAGTGAAGGGGCTTGTGTGTCCCTTAGGCGCCATAGGCAATAATGAGCCTAGAGCTGGCGCCTAGAGCAAGCCTTAGTGGATAAGCAAATAGGTGGACCAATCAAAATTAAACGCAAATAAGTACAGGTGCCAACTACGGAGGCTAGATAAGCCAACTCATATCTTAGGCTTACTCATGAGTTTGCATAAAAATCTAAGAGGAAGAGGCCTATAAATAGGAAAAAGCATCCTCACATTTTAAGGTTAGCCATTCTCTCATTTCCTCTCCCTTTCTCTCCTCTTTTCCATGCCTTCCTCATCAAGCTGTCTTAGGAGTCGTCCAGTCACCAAAAGAGCATCTTGAAGTTAGGTCAAAAAAGTAGTAAGTAGACTTTCCTAACTCTTTGATAGGGCGATGTGCTACACATATCGATTTGAGGATCATGTCATTGTTTGCTTGTGTTGGCTTTGTATTGTTATACTTTTTGTGTTTCTATTTGTTTGTTGTTGCATCAAGAAAATTCATAATCTAGCATGAATGTTGAGCACACCTAGATGTCAAGGAAATATCTCATGTGACTTTGGACATGTCTCGAGGTGGGTGCATGACCCACACTTGATTTTAAGACAACATTGAGACGTGTTATTACTCGATACAAGTCACGGGTCGATGCTGAAGCTAGAGTGAGCAGTTCCAAGTCCAGACCATAAGCCCAAGTCACATCCAGCATGAGTTTAATTTAGTAAGACAC
This sequence comes from Eucalyptus erythrocorys, assembly GCA_014182555.1. NCBI lineage: Eukaryota > Viridiplantae > Streptophyta > Magnoliopsida > Myrtales > Myrtaceae > Eucalyptus > Eucalyptus erythrocorys. The sequence continues at coordinate 34,560,474 of CM024604.1, forward strand.
AAGAGTCATTCATTAGTTCACCTTGCATAGCACGCCTTCAGGCATTTCATTCGGCTAAAAGTTTAAACATAAAATGAATTGGTTGATGCTTAAAACGCATGGACACACGATGGACTTATATGCCAAAGCTAGGGGATGCTAGGTCGCTGCCTAGGATAAAGCCCCGGATACCATCCCGATATTGAGATCATGAACGATGTCGGCCCGGGTGAGGCCAATGCTTGAGGGTCACCCTGGATGCCATCCTAATAATGAGATCAGGACAATGCTAGTTGCCAAGGGGGGACTAATGTCCGGTTGTTACCAGAAGAATTGATTAATTTCAACTAATATGATACCGAAAAGGAAAAATGAAAGTACATGTGTGATGCTTGAGTTGATGCTTGCAAAAGCTGGGTTCGTTTTGATATGTGCTATTGAGCCTTTGCATCAATTTGAGCATATGTTGCATTAGGTCACTTAGTGCTTGAATGGGTCTTATATGATGCAAGCATTTCTCTTAGTGACCGAAATGATTGTAAGCCGTGGATCTTTGGGAAGGCTTGTTCTTATGCGCTAACTTCTTGTCTTTGATGCTTGAAGGCACATAAAGGCACAAACCTTGCTATTGATTTGCCATCAACAAGTGGATGGTGATTTTATATCCGAGGATCGACAACAAGACGTCCTCTTATAAGAGAATTAGGAATTTCTACTTACTGAGTCACCAACTTATTCTAGTTGTTTTCATCATTTTAGGTGTGTGATAGATGAACTAACCTCATAACTCATCTGTCTCAGCCTTCCCATCCATATGCTTACCACCATGCCAAACATAATAGACGTGGAAGAGGATGTCACCTATCAAAAATACACCACAACCAATTGGGTTCAAAAAGGAGTAGACATTCTGGTTTGCCACATGTACAAAGCTCGGGTTTATTTTAGCGATGTCCTAGGCTCGTCGCCATCCCGATTCTTTTTATCTCGTTATCATGCACATGCGAAAATGTGAATAAACAATTCCTCGGACAAACAACAGTTGGAAGACCGGGACCAACATCAAGCATAACATGCTAATTTATATTATAACAATACTTTTACAAGCCCCTTCTCTTTATGGGCCCTCTTTTCTTTTTACATCACAGTACAAGTTTTCCACATAGGTCAGGGGAAATCTTATCTCCTCTAGCGTGACTGTAGCTCCCAAAATTGACGAGACTTTCATGCCTACAATACTGAAAGATAAGGGGGTGAGTTTTGGGGAAACTCAATAAGTAAAATTCCTAGTTCTCTACTAGGAAAGCATCTCATCATCAAAGCCTAACAAGCAAAGCATTCGTAAACAGTGTCGATGATAGATTAATTGCAAATCATATGTCATGCTTTATCTAAACACATGCCATCCATGCCAAAACTACCATCGGCTTATCAATTAACATACCAACATATCATGCTCATGCATAATCGACATTCATGCAAATTTATTTATCGTTGTCCTAGCTCAACCAGGCCCTCCTTGCTCAACTGGGGGTTCTAGCTTCTTGCTAGGTTTCCTGGCTTGATCAAAGCATCTCGGCTCGACCAAGGCTTCTCGAGGCTAGCTTCCCAAGGCTTCCGAGTTTAAGACCCAAGCATCCTGCCTCAACCAAGGCATCTCGGATCAACCAAGGCTTCCTGTTCAACAAACAAGGCATCACCACTTATGCTATGTGGTGACGGGTGCTTTTTCCTATTTAAATGCATGCATAAATGCATCATACAAGCCGGTTCTTATCTCTTTTCTTAGCTAACACATGCATGGCCCGAAGGCGTGCTCATTCATTCGTGTGTGTCACGAATTTCTTATACTTGACTAGCAAATGTGTCAGGAACGACCTTTGATCCGTAACTTGAATCAATCACTTAGCGCTAGTCCCCGCACCGGACAAGGCTTGGAAATGGTACGCTTTAATACTAATCCAAGACCTCAAAGCTCAGGTATACCTCCCTTTAGTGACGATCCCAAGCTTGAGGGACCCCAACTCCAACTCAATGTGAATGCACATGTATCAAGAATGACCATCGGCTCACGGTTTGATTCAACGTCAAGCACAAAGTCCCCACGTCCACTTGAACTATAGAAATCGGTATGCTTAGTGCCTTATTAAGACCTCGTGGATTTGGACAATCCCCGTACCGATCAAGGCATAAGATCAACACGCATCAATGTTGACTTAGGACCTTGCGGCTTTGGGCAATTCCCGTACCAAGCGAGACTTGGACTCGGTATTCTATTTATGCCAAAACCAACACTTCATGGCTAGGTGACTTGTCCTGCAAAGAACTTAATCTGAATGAACCTTGGCCTTATTTCGAGCATGAACAACTCAAACACATGTTCAACCGTAAACATGAGCAAAACTATACAAAAGATCCAACATCTTACCCATGGCTTGACGGGTGAGCACCTAACTAGACTCAACAATGGAGACTACCATCCTAAAGGAGACATAGCAATCTTACTTACCTGGATGAACCTCGAACTACCGCTCAAACTATACAAGCTAGGCGACTTCCCTTGGAGGCTGAAAGAGAGAAAGTGGGCACAAGAGAAAGGGTGATTAAGGAGGAGGGAGGAGGAGGAAATGGAAGCAAGGTGGTAGAAGTGAGAAGAGGCTCCTCCTGTTTATACTCCTTTGTGTCATCATTACTAAGACAAGCGATCCAATCTTGAGTTTTTGTGTGGCTACCTACTTTCCTTGGGTGGCAAGCCTACTTTGCCTCATGATTATACCTAGAAAGTGAGTTGGCCAAGTTAAAGGCCTTGCGTGGCAAATCTAGTTCCTAGGCATCATCAATGACGACCCACTTTTCACTCTCTTATCGGTCCACCAATACCTCGCATTTAATGGACATTTAATGAAGTTTAATGATAAAGCTACTCTAGGTTGCTAACTCGGCAATTCTAGAATATTTGGTTATTGATGAGGGTTCATGTATCGCTCTCTAATTGGTCCACTTGTGTGCCGCCTTTCATTAGAATCTTTAAAGATATTTTGGCTGTCATCATGACTTTTGACCATTCCAAGAACAATTCACACCTTCATTTAATGAAGGGTTTCTAGAATTTTCCATGCTTTTGTCTTTTCTTCATTAATGAGGTGGTCTAGAGAATTCTATAATCCAACTTGGTTTCGGAGCCAAAGAAGGGATCATTAGATACACCTTGAAAAATCAAATCACATACATGTAAAGTTCGGCCCTTACATCCCATATTTGCCCAAATCGTTCCTTTGGACAGTCAATAGACTAATAAGGTTAATTGTCCTTTAATTGGTTTGAGACTTATTTTAAGGCTACCCATGGCCTAGCACAAAGCCAAGGCATCCATTGACCTTAGAATAAGTGATGGAATAACCGGGTCTATCCCTGGGCTCATTTTGGTCTGCACTCGATCCACCGATAGGGTTTATGGTCAATGTACTACCAATCCATGATTGGACATCACCAATTCGAGATTCCGTTCCGATCACTAAGAATTAAATAGGAAATGATGCATTTTTGGTCAGAAGGAAATCGCATTTGGTCAATTCGGATCGTCCATGTATTGATGCATAACCGGATAGAATCACCCGTGACTAGAAATTGCGACCGATCAGATCGACCCATGACCATCCACTGATCCAAAATCATCCCGTAACCAATTCTCATGATCAAAAAGTCATCTTATGAGATGGTAATCATATCTCATTGATATGGTTGGTAGAAATTCATGGCCGACACCTTGACCCATTCGTGACTGATCGATTAGTCAGTCGGTCGGTTGGTCGATCCATGATCGATCCATCGTTCCTTGCCGATCAAACTAACCGATCCATTGCCAATGGCCCATGATCGATCATTTTTTGACCTTATGGCCGATCTTTATGAGGTTAGAATCGAGGATGTTACACCTCACTTTTGAGGGGGACATCATAGGTCCTATTTGTGGCTTCATCCCTTCGGTGGATCCCACAGGAACGTCATAAGGGACTATGTAACATCCTCGATTCCGACCCCATAGAATCGGCCATAAGGTCCTATATGGATCGACCATGGGCTCTTGGCCATGGGATCGATTAGTTTGATCAGTAAGGAATCAATGATCAGTCATGGTCCGACCGACTGACCGGCCATGAAATGACCTAGGTGTTAGCCGTGAATGAGCTACTCACCATACCAGTGGGATTGGATCACCAATCCATAAGATGACTTTTGAATTACGAGAATTGGTCACAGGATGATTTTTTATCAGTGGATTGTCACAACCGATCATAGCGCCAGGCCATAGGTAATTACGCTTGGTTATGCATCGATTCATGATCGATCCAACGTGATCAAATACGATCGCCTTCTGATCAAAAATGCATTATTCCCTATCTAATTCTTTGTAATCGGAAAGGATTCTTGAATTGGTGATGACCCATCATGGATCGGTCATGCACCAGCCATGAACCACACGAATGGATCGGGTACCGATCGAAATGAGTTTCAGGATAGACCTAGCTATTTTTTCATTAATTCTAAAGTCCATGGATGCCTTGGCTTAGTGCTAGGTCATGGATAGCCTTAGAATAGACCTTGAACCAACTGAAGGATCAACGATAAAATATAAAGAAATCGATCGCAGTAAGTTTGATGTTAAGCTAGGGACCGACCCAAGGGCCAGTCCTAGACCTAGACGGATGCAGCGGTGCCAACCGAATGGCCAGCTAATGTGCCGACCAATGCCTAACCCACTTGGGCCAACCGACCCTCCAAGGGACAATTGGGCGAGTATGGGGCGTGGTGGCCGAACCTCGGGTGTACGTGATTCGATTTTTCGAGATGTACCTAATGATTCCTTCTCCAACCCTAGAATGAGCTAAAATGATAGAATTTTCTAGACAGCCTTCATAATGGAGAAAAAGACAAAATAGAGAAAGTTCTAGAATTCTCTTATTAAATGAAGGGGTGAGTTATCCCTTGAAAAAGCCAAAAGTCATGATGGCAGCAAAATATCTTCGAATATTCTAGAAAAATGTGATGTATATGTGGACCAATTAGAACACACTACACGAGCCCTCATTATGGCCGAATATTCTAGAACCCCAAGTTGGCACTATCATCATTAGGCTTCATTAAATGTCCATTGAATGTGAGGTGTTGGTGGACCAATGGAGAGTGAAAACTATACCGTCATTGATGACACCTAGGAACTAGATTTGCCAAGTAAGGCCTTTTAGCCTTCCAACTCATGACTTATGCCACAATTATTGGACCCATAGTCTTGCCAATCAAGGAATTTAGGTGGGACACTTGGAAACATTGGAGAGGACCACTTGGTTCGGTAATGATGGCCCCAAGAGTTATAAATAGGAGGAGCTCACTCCATTATCCTCACTTTGCTCCCATTTTCTCCTCCCGCCATCTCCTTGAACGCCCTCTCCTCATGCCCTCTCTCTCTCTCTTTCAGCCTCCAAGCCAAGCCGCCGAATCTTTGTAGCTCATGTCCTAGTTTAGGGTTCATCTAGATAAGTAAGATCTCTGTCTCCTCTAGGGCGATAGTTTCCATTGTCGAGTCTAGTTAGGTACTCACCCGTCAAGCCGTGGGTAAAATGTTGGATCTTTTGTATGGTTTTACTTATGTTTGTTCTTGAACATGTGCTTGAGTTGTTCACACCCGGAATGAGGCTGACGTTCGTTTGAATAGAGTTCATCGTAAGGCAAGGTTGCTTGGTTTTGGAATAAATAGGATGCCAAGTCCAAATCTAACTTGGTGTGGGGGTCGACTAAGGCTGTAAGGTCCTAAGTCGACATTGAGGCATGTCAATCTTATGTCTCGAGTGATATGAGGATTGCCCAAATCCACAAGGTCTTAATAAGGCACCAAGCATGCCGATTTCTATAGTCCAAGTGGACATGGGGACTTTGTGTTAGGCATTGAATCAAACTGCGAGCCAAGGGTCATACTTAATACATGTGTATTCACATCGGGCTGGAGCCAAGGTCCGTCAAGCTTAGGATCTTCACCTAAGAAGATAGCTCTTAGGATCCTATGCATGCCACCTTGCAAACTAGGCTTGCCATCTTGATGCCATAACCGTGCCACTTCAAGAAATGTGATTTGGCCACTTAGATAAGTAATGATGGCGCCGAGTAGTATAAATAGGAGGATTTCTCCTCATTTTCACCATGCCATTCACTTTCTCTTTTCCTCCTCTATTTCCTTTCTCTCGGCCTTGCATCCTCAATCCTCAAGCTAATCTAAGTTGGTCTTCAAGGTTGTCAAAGTAAGTAAGATCCCTATGTCTCCTCTAGGGCGGTAGTCTCCATTGTCGAGTCTAGTTAAGTGCTCAGCTGTCAAGTTGTGGGTAGGATGTTGGATCTTCTGTATGGTTTTGTTTATGTTTGTACTTGAACGTGTGCTTAAGTTCACATTTGGAATGAGGCTGAGGTTCGTTTGAGTTGAATTCATCGCAAGACAAGGTCGCCCCAAGCCATAAAAGCCTTAGTTTTTGGCATAAATAGGATGTCAGGTCCAAGCTTCGCCTGGTGCGGGAATTGCCTAAGGCCGCAAGGTCCTAAGTCAACATTGAGGCGTGTTGACTTTATGCCTTGATCGATACGGGGATCACCCAAATCCACAAGGTCTTGGTAAGGTACAAGCATGCCAATTTCTATAGTCCAAGTGGACATGGGGAATTGATGCTTGACGTTGGATCAAACCATAAGCCAAGGGTCATTCTTGATACATGTGCATTCACAATGGGTTGGAGCCGAGGTCCATCAAGCTTGGAATCGTCACAAAAGCAAGGTATACCAAAGTCTTGAGGTCTTGGTTCGGTATAAAGGCATGCTGTTTTCCGAGCCTTGTCCGGTGTGGGAATCAACACTAAGTGATTGATTCAAGTTACTGACCAAAGATCATTCTCGACATATTTGCTAATGAAGTATGAGAAACTCATGACACACACAGATAAATGAGCACGCCTTTGGGCCATGCACGTGTTGACTAAAAGAAAAGATAAGAACTGACTTGTGTGATGCATTTATAGATACATTTAAAGAGGAAAAAGCGCTCGTCGCCATGCAGCGTTGGCGGCGATGCCTCGTTCATTAAACGGGATGTCTTGGTTGAGCCGGAATGCCCTAGTTGAGCTAAGATACCCAGGTTTTGAACCCGGAAGCCTTGGTCAAGCCGAGATGCTCTAGTCAAGCCAGGAAGCCTAGCAAGAAGCTAGAAGCCCCAGTCGAGTCGGAAGGGCCTAATCAAGCCAGAACGATGCTAAATGAATTTGCATGAGTACCGGTATTTGCATAAGTATGATATGTTGCTATATTTATTAACAAGCCAAAGGTAAGTATGCATGATGGATATTTGCATGTAGTCAAGGATAGCAACAAGTTTGCTATTGATTTATCATCGATACTGTTTGCAAGTGTTGTACTTGCTAAGCTTTGATGATGAGATGCTTTCTTAGTAAAGAACTAGAACTTTACTTATTGAGTTTCCCCAAAACTCATCTCTCATCTTTCAGTCTTGTAGGCATGGAAGTCTCTCATCAATTCATGCTAGAAGAGATAGGATTTCCCCTAGTCTATGTGAAAAACTTGTACCGTGATGTAAAAATAAAAGAGAGCCTGTAGAAAAATGGCTTGTAAAAGCACTTTTATAATATAAGTCAGTGTGTTTAGTGTGATGTATGTCCCAGTCTTCTAACTGTGTCCAGGAGGTTATTTGTTCACGTTTCCGCATGTACATGATAATAAGATTAAAAGAATCGGGATGGCGATAAGCCTGGGACATTGCGAAAATAACTCTTGCCGCTCATGACCCTAGAGATGGAGTTAGGATCGTGACGGAACTACTAAAGGAAAATGAAGTATTATCATCAAATTGAATATCAATTGATCAAATTGATCTCTAGTTTAGAATGGAATAAGTTGAATCGCACCAATTGGACTAACTTGGCTTGATTTTGTGAAGCTTTGATTAGTCAAGTCGATTAAATCAAATTGATTGATGTGAATTTGTCAAGATTGATATTGGATTTGAGTTGCCTCTAAGAAAATGGACTCATTCGTGATTAATTGTGAAGAACTTACGGAAACCCCTAATTAGAGTCAAAATTAGGGACTTCTACCTTTTGAAAATTGAATGTGGGACAACCTCGTAAAGGAAATTTTTCTACAAAATGAGTAGAAATTAACTAATTTTGTTTTTGGTTGATTTTGAACCAAAATTCACAAATTGGGGAAAAGTTAGTTCTAAATTGCTTTTTGCAAAATTGATAATGCCAAAGTTAAATTAAGGTTAAAAAAGGATGATTTGGAGATTTTGAAAAATTTCAATTTTTTGAACATAGTGATTTAACTTTATAGTGATTTGTCACTAAAATGTCAATTAAGGGATCAAATTTTGATTTTTTTTTAAATTGACAATGCAAAATTGAAATTAACACTAATTTTGGGCTTCTCATGCAAAAAATGAAATTTTGCATTGGTGCATGGAGGAAAAAGAATACAATATAATTAAAAAAATCAATTAAAAAATATAATAACAAAAAAATTATTCGCATTAGTGCATGGAGGAAAAGATTTCTCTTACTGAATAGAGAAAAATATTCTTTAACTCATTTTCCAGTTTCAACCGAATACCAGAAAATATGATTATTTTATTGGAAAATAGCTTCCTAGAAAACATTTTTAAAAAACGCTATATATTTTGCGAAACGACCAGAACCTTACCATAGTGACATTTTCAGGTAAATAAAATCTTTAGTCTGAGCAGACCCCATAGGCTTTCTTCAACCACAAGATTAGTATTTCAGCATGGATCTGATTTATCCCGTAATCAAAACAATAGTAGTTCTTTGTCATTTTCTTCAATGCTAGGCGTTTTTCACAGGGAAACTTTGCCACGTTCAAGGCCAAGGGCACTATGGGGCGGGGATTCCTCGTGCACGTAATTAGTCATGCCAATTCACTAAGGCTGCATTTGGCAGTCATGATAAAATTCGGGATAGAATATGATTTATCAAATCTTACGTTTGATGCTTGCTTAGGATAGGATAAAGTCGAATATAAGTGGGATATAGGCGGGATAAAATTATCTCATGGGGAAAATAGGATAAAGGTGGATATAATTTCTAGGCTGCACATGACAATACTTCTTGGCTGGGAAGTAGTTTCTTTTCAAAAATGCTTCTTTTCTATTTCTATTCGAAGAATAATTTCGAGTAAAAAACACGTTTGGTAACTACACAAAATTTCTACCTTAGAAATAGAAAAGGAATAGAAATGCGTTTGGTAAAAACAGTTTCTTTTTTGTATTTATTCATTTTTTATTCTTGCTCATTGATCGTCGCCGAATGCCGCCACCGCCACTGCCGGCTGCCGCTGAACGTCGTCGCCGGCCGACCGCCGGTCACCGACTGCCGCCACCGACCACTAGCGCCGGCGGTATATTCAACTTTATTATATTTTATAATAAACATCAATCTATAAATTATATATTTATATTTATTATATATATTTTAGGTATTTTTGCATTTTAGGTAAGTTAGTACAGTTTACTATTTAATAAAATTTTATTAAAGAATGATGAAAGGGGAAAAAAGAAATAATGAAGAAAATAATTTAAAAAAGAGGAAAAATAAAATAAAATAATAAAAATAAATTAAGGAATAGTGTCATGGAGATTTTCACCATCTCCATTTATAAATTTTTAGGTTCATTTACAATTATGTGCCGTTTATATTAAAAATATATATATATGATATGATGTGAGTATATCCGACTTTAATATTATGATTCACCAAACAAAGTTGATAAGATAGAAAAATCCTAGAATTTCATATCCTCTCCTATTCAGTCTTATCTTGGCTAGAAATTCGAACAACCAAACGTAGCCTAAGGAGAAAAAAAAGGAATATAATTTTGACATTCACTTTGCTTTCGTTCGACCTTAAAAACTTTTTTACATGCTTCCTATACATCAAACTAACCTCAAGACTCCGTGTGTTTCATAGAAAAATGAATAATTTAAAAAATATTTCTCTAAAAATGATCACTTATATCGTTTAAAATAGTTAGTCAATGAAAATTATTTTCATTATCGATAATATTATATCTAATTATTTCGTCAATGAAAATTATTTTCATTATCGATAATATTTATATCTAATTATTTCGTAGATGATGAAAATATATTTTTTTTCTAAGTGACCATTTCTAAAAAAAAAAATTTCAAATCATTTATTTTCCATTAAACAAACTCAAATTTTGCTCTATCTTCATTCGTCTATTTGCTAGATATGCAAAAATAGGGCAACGATTCACTCTTCTTCGTTTTTCAATTACTACTTTCCCTTGAATTATATAGTACGATGAAAAAGCTTATGACATGGTCTTATAAGTGAAGGTTTACTCTCTTTCAAAGCTATATTGTCGAAATTTTTTACTTGGGATCATAGTATGATTAGTAATTTTATTATACAGCTTGGCTTATCTTGAAACCTAAACACTTGAAAATGATACCGCTTCACTCATACACATAACGTCATCTTCTTCTTTAAGATTTTTCTTTTTTTTTTGGCTTCTTAAGAAAATCTTGCATTTCTCCCAATTGTAATTTCGTTAAGAACAAAGTAATGAAAACATTTCAAAGCAACTAAACATTGAAGTAGTTACGCATTTTTTACTTTTATAATTTTAGATTTTCAATGGTACTTTTAAAATTAGCAAAAAAGTGGATAAGTAAGATTTTTTTGGAAAATAAAAATAAACATGCCCGAATTGAATATTTTGTAATAAGTGAGATTCGTGCTTATTTTCTTAAAAACACGCAAAGGAAAAGGACAAATGAAGAAAAAGGGTCAGAGGGTGGGGGAGAGGTTTTGCGAGCAGAGCCGTAAACCCCGCCGTCGCCGCCGCCGAGGATGTTCCGATGGCGCCCCCGATCGACGGTGCTCCGCCGCACTCCCGCCGCGAAACGCCTTCTCCCTCTCTCCTTCCGCACCCGTCAAGGTCCTCCCCCACTCCCTCCCTCTCTCTCTCTTTCTCTCTCTCTCGTCTCCGTCTCTGATTTTCGTCTCTCTGCGCGTGACTCCATGCGAGGTCGCAGCTCCTCCGCTTCGTGCCCCCTTCTCCACTCGCGTTGTCGGTGACGAGCCTGTCCTCGTGAGACCGCATTCCCGATCGCTCTGCGTTTCGTATTCCGTCGAACTTCGTCGCCGTCCGGCGGATTCACGTGGTTTTTTTTTCGTTTGGTGGGATTCTAATCGTGTAGGTTCGAGATTTCATACGCTCGGCGTTGTACGACCCGAAGCATGGCTACTTCTCTCAGCGGTCGGGCTCCGTCGGCGTGCTGGAGAAGAGCATTAAGTTCAATCAGCTCCAAGGTAACTCTTTGCTTGCGGTCCTCGATTCTCGGTTGCTCTGGAATTGTTCTTGTGCAATGCGTAGGGGCAAGGCGGTTTTCGTGAATAAGAAATTGCATATGTATCCTTTCCGATGATATGGTTATTGTTGGTTGGCTGGAAAGTGATGGTGTTGTCAAAAGCTTAGGTATTTATTGATTAGAGCTTTCTCATGGTTAAGTTACTAGTTATTTTTTGGTGGAGGCAAGTGGCAGAATGAACTGAAGATGATGTATGAGCACTTCACTGCTTGAGTAAAGATGGATTTTAACTTTAATATATAGGGCAGCCTTTCGAGTCAAACCTAATTATCCAAGACTTACTCGCTCGAATGACGGAGAACGTATAAAAGCTTTGGAATGTTATATTTGGGCAGTAGATTGAAGCCTGTCTTACCACAGGCTTTCGATGGTATTGTTATCAATCCTTCTGATCACGTGCGTGTATTTCTCCGTAGGGGCATATGAAGTTAAATCACAATCTGGTCTTCAGAGATCAGTTACATTGACCAGAGTATTGGTCATGCTGTTTTGTTTATCATATGATTATTAGATAGATGAAGCTGTGTCTCTTGATGGTGGTGGGATAGTTTGATTCACTACTCTTTCTTTTGGCAGTTTAAAAAAAAAAAAAAACACAAATGCATGGCTTTTCAACTGTCTTATTTCAACTACTCAATTTACTTCCTTAGTAACTTCAGTCATTATGCTATTCCTCGCAATGGTTAGAAGATCAAGATAGTAATATCGAGAAGGAAACAAAATATGATAAATATGGGTACTGTCTTTCTGTTCATATACTGACACATTGTAATTCTAGGCAGGAAGGATTACATGGAGCATTTGGATCAAATCTACAAGCAAAGTGATATTTCGTGGTTTACTCCTGTCGAGCTTTTCAAGGTATATTAAGTAAAACTTGTGTTGACGTAATCACGATGCTCTATGAATTTTTCTAGGGTAAGGATTGTGTGCCTAGTGTTTGGAGGGTGAGGCTGGGTGATAATTCACACACAAGTATGCAAAAAAAAATTTCTAGCATGCACTAATTTCATGTGAGCTCAGTGCATCTCACCAATTGAATTTGATGGGTCACACGTGGTGCCCACATGATCTAATGGTTATAGTAGGCTGGGCTTGGGTGAATGTGGTATTTACATGATCATGTGAGGTAAGTAAGTTTAGAGATATTTGATTTGGTCTTAGTGTCTGATCGCTTTTAATCTCAGTGGCCGACGTCATAGAAGCTTAGTTTTTGAGTGGTAATTTGGATGGGCTGAGCAACTCCACTCTCCCTAGGCAGTAGTAGATGGATATCCTAGTGGTATGAAGGCAAAACCAATCTTAATGGCGTAAGTACGTCAAAGCAATAGATAGAGGTTTCAAGGGATATCTATCAAGCATTGATGCAAAGGCATTAGGTAGGATAGTTGTGCATAGAATAGGCACTGCAAGTGATGTTGAAAAGCTGTCATCGATTAGTTTCCATTCACATAGGGATCTCATACCTCTTGAATTCCAAGGTACCCCTTTGAGTTGTGCTATTTTGCTTGAGAACTACAATGTGAGAATTGCCAATCAAATCACTGTTATCAAATAATTGATGCTGACTTCACACTTCACATAATGTCATATGGTTGTCACTAATGGTTGTCATTGTGTTTGTATGGAATCCATTATTGGAGTGAAGTGCATAATTTATATAAGATTCTCTTTTTGTAGGTTTTTTAAAACCTCTAGGGGGATCTATCTGGTTTTGCTTGCAAATTTATTGATGATTTAGGACTAGTTGTCATGCCGATAAACATGTTTTTTGTAGTTTCTTCACGTCATGGTATGCCATGCTCATTCACTTCAGATCTGGAGCTCTTCTCTAGATCTCTTTTGGGTTATCTTCTTTGCCAGTGGATTTTGCAAATTGATTAAATTATGTTTTCTCTTCTTGTAGCCGTGGTATGCCCATGGCATCGCTGAAGCCATAATGCGCACCGCTAACCTTTCAGTTCCTCTGAAAGTAAGTTTATTTGTACATATTTGTCTTTCTTGTTGCTAGATGCTAGAAGTTTAACTGTTTACGAAACATCGAAGGCCATTTTTGTACTTAAGTGTCGAATTTACAGGCTTCATGGCATTTCATTCTCCATTGGAAATGTTGTATTTTGTATCCTTATCTTTTCTGCCTAGAATGGCAATGACATTAATGATTATTGTCATCGAGTTTGTGAACCAAGACATACAGCCTTAAGAGTTGAGGTCCTAATTTACACAACAATGGTCATGACCAAAGTAGTTTTGAGTCCTGCTTTCTTCTATAATTTAACAAGCACAAAGAAGGGTTTGAATTGGTCATAGCTTTCCTTACTTTCCTCACTTGCTCAAAGAGTTTTCTTTCTTGCTGAACTGGAACTAGCACTGCAGCTTGACTGTTCAACCTTCCAGATTTGAGGCAATTTTGCTTGCATTTTGAGGTTTTGCAACTTGATGATTACCTGAATGTGCAATAAATACTTCTGAGTTGCCTATTCTGGGATTACCCAATGAAGCAGTTTACTTACTCCTACTGCTGCTTATGAATGCTTATCAAGTACTAAAAGGATGAAATTAGTGCAGTTTAGCTACTGCTGGCAGAGTGGCGACTCTCTCTATCTCTCCCCAGGTGCATCTTCCGTGCAAGTGTGCATCTGTCACAAACTTGAAGAGCATCCTTCACCTGAGCAGTGTTTTCCTTGGACAGCACTATAAAAAACTAGGATAGTTTTAGCAAAGAGCTTTCACATAGCCATTGTCCCAGAAGGGGGCGGGCACTTGCTAACTCAGTGATCCGATGCTGGTTTTCAGCCGCTAGCACTTCTGTTACATTACACGTGGGTGGATGAAACTTCTGTTGATGGCCTGACATGGATGAAATTGTTTTTTTTTTTTTTTCTTTTGTTTCGTCTATGTTGATGTGGCTTTGGAAATCTTCTGAAATGTTCATTGCAATGTCCTGCCTGATTTTGAACCAAAGTTAAGTCGCTGTGGTTTTCAACATATTGGTATTGAATATCTTTTGGTCTATCGGTATAGGATGACATAGTACCTCTCCTTAATTGGCAGACTTTAGATCTACTTGCTTACTTCTTTAATATAAGAAAGTGATGTGCACTTTGTGATATTCTTTCAGATATATGAAATTGGAGGTGGATCAGGAACTTGTGCGAAGGGCATCATGGATTACATGAAATTAAATGCACCAGAAAGGGTTTACAACAGTATGACTTATACGTATGTGCAACAACCATTCTTTTCATTCTTGAAATCGTGTATAATGGACTGCACTGAAAGAGTATATTTTGTGTGTATCTTGTAAATGCTTTTGCATCCAGACACATACTATACATACACTCTTGTGTTCATATCTTGCATATGATTGTCTGCACTTTACAAGTTTGAGATGAACTCTGTGTGTGAGAATGATGACTCTGGATGTAATTCCCTCTTGCAATCATTACCTGCTCTACAGTTCAAGGTCATGCACGCAGAAATGTTTGCTTCTGCTTGTACTATAACTCATCATCAACCATTTCCAAAGATGAAAAGCGTGGAGATTTTAGTATCAATTAATAGTTGGAAAGATAACTTTAATTTCACAAGCCCCTATAATGTAGTGGATGGTTGATTATGGATGAAAGGTACTATATCAGGACAAAAAGTCACACAAATCTTTGGTGGCATGAATCCTATTAAATAAAGATAAGAGTAAAATTCTCTTTGCACTCTTGAAGTCCATTGTGTTTTCGAGCAAGCATTTACTATATGCAATTGTTCCACTAGGCTTCCAAATGCTGTTCAACCATCCTGCTAGTCACAAATACAACTGTTTTCTGTTACGCTATGTTCTGCAAGTAATAAATGAAGAAGTTGGTTCAATGAGGTAGGCTAGCTTTGAAACATGTTCCTATGGGTATGGTCAGTCTGTGCTTTAAGTTGCTTTATGTGCATGGAGACATTTATGCCTTTCTTTCGAATGTTCTTTTGCATCTGGAATTAATAAAATAAGTATGGTGCTTTGTACATCTTTTGCAGCTCTGTGGAAATTAGTCCCTCGCTGGCAAAGATACAGAGGGAAACTGTTGGACAAGTCCTCAGCCACTCTTCAAAATTTAGGGTGGAATGCCGTGATGCCACAGACCGAAGTGGATGGGGTAAAGTAGGACGCTTTTTTCTTTTGATTGATCTTTACTTCTTTAATGAGAGTCAGCTATTGTTCTACTTGAAACATTTAATGTGAATCTGAGTGGTAAAGGAATCAAAATAGAAAATAAAGCCTTTTCATGCCATCTTCCAAATCACATTGATTAGGGCATAACATTACTATCTTTAGATAATATTTTGTGTTGATGCTGCTGAAATCGGCTGCTTATCCCGGGGATAGTGTTTAAATAATTATGATCAGAGATTAGAATGACAGTATTTCTAGGTTTGCTGTGGGGGATTTAGAAGAGTGTAAAGATATCATTCTATGTCAGTTTACTGAGAGTAAATTTATAGATCATATGTGCTTTGATAGGGATTTGTCCAGATCGGTGTATAATAAAACTTCTGTGCAATCTCAAATCATTAGGGACAAGACATTTTCTTTGCTTCCTAATTTTAAAATAAGATCCTTATGGAACTTATATTCAGTTTCCGACTTATTGATCTTCACCTTTTTTTTTTTTTTTTTTTTTTTGGTAAAAATTTGATCTTCGCTTTTTTATCTTGATGTACGAGAGAACTATTTTGTTTGTGTCTCTGGTGAAGGCACATAATCTTTTCCTATTGTGCTTTCTGGTGCATCCAAAGTGTGTTTTCTGACTAGATCAAATTTTGCAACAGAGTATTATATTCTTCTCAGATCTGTTTGTTTCTTCCCCTGAATTTTAGATTTGGATGATAAATAGTGTGCCAATGCTGGCTATCCTGGCTTATAGTGCTTGTCAGCTTATGTGCTTCCTATTATGTTAAACTAAGCTTCTGTCCCCAAGTCTATGTGTCTCTATATATTCAAATGAGATGCATCAATCATATCTTGATGATTTTTCAATTTCATATGCCTTTGTCGCAGGGGACCGTGAAGAACAACCTTGTTGGGTTATTCTGCTTGAGGTATGCTTGACTTCTTGGAGCTATCTCCTCTTTTGCTCAAGTCATGAGATTCTTCTTTTTAAGAATGGTAATTTCCAATATTTGTTCGTTCCCTTCTTTATTGCAATCTGGCTGCAAGCAACTAGCACTTTTGTTTTTGCCCGCTCTTCACTTTGCAAAGTCTATATAGCTTCTTCAATTGAATTATGTCACCTGCATTTGCTCTATTTTTTGCTAATTTGCGGTAGTTACATCCTTGGTCTTTGTTGAGTAATCACCTAAGCAAAAGTTGGTTCCTTTTCTTTTGCAGGTCCTTGATAATCTTCCACATGATCTTATCTATGCAGAAAATCAAATTTCTCCATGGATGGAAGTGTGGATCAATAAACATAATGACAGGTTGGAGAATTGCAAGTCGCATGCTAGCTATGTGTTTTTGCTTTTTTGAAGACTTGATTTTACAACGTGGGTGTAATGAGGTTCATTAAATAGATTGGCCAACTGCTGGAGCAGTTCTATTATTGGATAAAACAAAAAAGTAATAGTTCTGCAAAACTCTGTTTTTGACTCAGTTTCACATTTTATTAGGCCAAACTAAGTTCCACAGTTTAAATAATGTCATGCTTATCTGTCAAATAGTTGGTTGTTCTTTTTATCAGTTTAGGCTGAAATCTATGTGGTACTGAGATTGGAATTATCTACCGTAAGTGAAAGAACAGATAATATGGTTTCATTGTTCTCTCTGGGTCAAGCTGGGTCCACCTACTTACTTCCTTGTAGTAATTGCTTTTTAATAATTTTCCCTTTTTTATCCCCTTTTTGTTTGGGATACAGAATCCTTGGATTTAATCAGCTCCTAGATTCCCACTTTGTGCATATTGGAGATGAGACTCAAGTTATGCAAACCAATTAATGCAGGGAAACCCTATCTGAATTGTATAAGCCATTAGAGGATCCACTGATCAAGAATTGTCTTGAGATCGTGAATTCAGCAAAAAAACCAGCTTCTCCTAGTGGCGTAAGATTAATGGCAGATACTTTGTGGTCCAAAATCCTTCCCAGACCCCAAAGATGTTGGCTGCCAACGGGCTGCATGGTAGGAAACCATAACTGCATACTTTCTGCTGTTTGCTTCATTCTACTTCTAGTCTGCTAGCTTGGAGACAAACCCAGTAGGTCATGACACCACCTTTGCGAATATGCAGAAACTACTTGAGGTGGTACACGATGCTCTACCAAAGATGTCTTTGATTGCTTCAGACTTTAGTTACTTACCTGATGTAAGGATACCTGGTGAAAGAGCTCCTCTTGTATCAACAAAGGTACATCCAATCTCTGTAATGTGTATGATGCTGCTCATGCTTTTATATTCTATTTCAAGCTATCTGTGGACTGTCTAAGTGCTTCGAACTTCAAATTGAACTGTATCTACATGCCATGCATCTATTATGAGATGAGTCGCAAGTGACAATTCTTATTTCTCACAGACATTATATTCACTTGCTGCCTTAGTTGATTCTTGTGTTGCATGCTTCGACCATGGTGCCTCCTCATATAATTTGTCCATGAACTATACTAATGATGTTTGCGTAGGCTTCCACATCAGTATGTCTTATGATTAGTACCCTCAAAGGACAAATTGGTCTGGTTTCTTTGAGTTCTGTTAAAGATGCAGTAGGTTGGGAAAAAAGAGCTAATAATGAGACTGTAAGAAGAACTGCTATGGCAGGTAAAAAAAAATTGAGAGATGTTATAAACTTATGCAGGACTGCAATAGAAAAATTTACTGAGGATATTGAAATGAATTCTAAACTGAAGTGTTGCAAAGATGGTTATACGGATCTCAATCCAATTTACAGCATAGCAGACTGCAGACTGTGTTTTGGATCCATTTGGTCTGTCCTCTGATGTAGTAATTGGCAGCCACTAATTTGTGTTGCTATTTTCATATAGTTTTCTTGAGTTCTGGAGTGGTTGTTTAAACTTTCTATTAACAGCATGGAATAAACAGTTCGACCATTTTTGGCTTTTGTTCTGCAGAAGGATGGGAGGAGCTCAGATTATAATAGCTATTTGGATGCAAAGGTTTGTAATTCATAGAATAACTTTAAATGGTCCCAGCAATCTGTCACCATGGAATGCTTCTTGACATCATATTAACTGATTGCTGTAACTTAAATGAACGTAGTCCTGCTTTAAGAAGCCTTATGAGTGACTTCTTTTGGGGGCCAAAGCCTATTGGGTAAAGTTAATAATGGAGGTTATTCAGGAATGTGCATTTTAGTGTTGGAAATTTTGCCAAATGTTTGTTTGTGTTCTTTTAGTTTCATTATTCAGAAATCTACCTAGTACGCCTACCTTGAGTATTTGGTTGTGTATGCATGAGCTATACTCGAATGTCTCTTAATCTGTTTGGCCACAGCTGTGATAACAACTCCAAGCAATCAATATTTTGAAATGCTTATTCCATCTGTACAGTAATGATTTGAAGTGCCAGAATCAGCAATCACAATGTTTCAATATCTGAATAGTTATTAAACTTTCACATGATGCTGTAATCTTAGATCTAGGCATAATTAAAGGTATAATTTTTTTAATTTAGTATCATGCACCTTTTGGCTATGCATAAAGTATATTTTAATGTGCTAGTGCTAACATTGGTCAAGCATCAGTTTGGATAATATCCTGAAGTTGATCCATGCTCTTTGGGCCACAGTTCCTTGTCACTTTATTCTAAAGACAATTTTTCTTGTGAGAGGTTTCCTCAATCAATTGGACTAGAATCTATTTATTCTAGAATATAGAAATTCTAATTGTTAGAACAGTAATTTATAACTACTAGCTAAAAAATGTATCTTTAACTAGTATATTATAAATTAGTTTTGACATAGAACCAAATTGTCTAGTAAAATGAGGATAAGGAATGGTCACGATAGCTCAGCTGGTAGACCAAAGGACTGAAAATTCTTGTATCATGAGTCTTATTAGTGTCCAAGACTATAATTGTACTAAAGATTGGGGTGGTAATGGTTCTATCATTCTACCATTAATGCAGTGCTGCATTTGTCATGCAGGGTGATGCTGATATATTCTTCCCTACTGACTTTTGGCTTTTGGAACGGATTGACCATTTTTGTTCAGGATGGCTGAAACTTAATGAAGATGCGTCCTCCTCTAAACGAGGAAAAAAGAGGAGAACAATTACAGTGAGACTGCTTTTTGATGCTACTTTATCTTGTTTAGCAATGCTGCTTCTAGTGGAAGAAATTGTTTTATGTGAGTAAAAGTAGAACTTCACTGTGTAGGATATCAATTGCACAATAATTTCACTCATTTGAATAGTTTACTGTGTTAATATGCTAAATCCACCAACATGCTCTAGGTACCTTTAGTGAGTGAAAGAACTTGCACATAGGGACACTGCATTATCCAAGCAGTGAAGGGTGGGGACTGAACCGCTCCATATTTATTGGTGCTACAGTGACCTTAGACGAAGTCACTTTTGACTGCGAGGTGGTTGCCATCTTCAAGGACGATGGCTACCACCTCAAAGTGGTCACATGGCCTGGAGGGGGTCACAGCGTTCATAAGGCCATGACTCTCTTTTTAGCCGCAGCTTTTTTTCTTTGTCAAATTACCATTATTTATTACAGCATGTTATATTTGATCTTGTCTTGTCCACCGTGCACCGTTTTAAAATTTGATAAAGTACAGGATATATAAGCAATGCTATCCTATTTTATCCTATCTATTCAAGTAGTCTTGGTGACCAAAGGCATGCTATACTCTGTTGGATTTCTTTGATTCTGTCTTTGGCCTTAGTTGCTGAAATGAATTTGCATTATGGCTGTCTCAGTCATGATTTGCCCATGTGACCTTTTCTGTTGCAGCTCGATACTTCTTCATTCATGGAGGAATTTGGCTTACCTTCAAGGACACGAACCAAGGATGGATACAACCCTCTTTTAGATGACTTTAAGAACACAAAATTTTATCTTAGCGTTCCTACTCACAACATTAAGTGAGGAATCTCACATGCTCAAGTTTCAGAGAGCACTGCCACCTTGATGGAGGAGAAGATTGATTCGGGTTTCCTCAAGGAAATACAGCATCCTTCAAAGCAGATAAAAGTTCTCTCAATCTTGAGTTCCAGAGCATTAGCCGATACATGTTTTGTGTCACATTGCACATGCAGAACAACGCTGCACGGTCCATTAAATGTCAGCCGCTATTTCTTAACTTATTATCTGTTTCATTGGTAATAGGATGTCGGGGATGGTTGGGGGTCGATGCTGTGCTATTTATATTGATCCTCGAAGATACAACTGTCCTCAATTCTCAATAGATCATACCTGCTACTTTATTTTTCAATTCTTCAAGCTACTGTCAATCTTCACTGGTTCGGATCAATATTGTATGACATTGGTTTTTCAAGTCAATAAGGCTCGGTTCCATGACATTCCCTCTTTGGTATACCGTTTTCATAGTTGCAGAACGAATTCTTTGACTCAGCAAAAGAGAAACAGACACGAAGAAACTTCGGCACAGGTACAATCTTATAAAAATAGAATTACATGCGCCAAAAGGTGGATACAGCCACACCAACTTCTGAACCACTTATGTCCAGTTTCGTGCCAATAATTCAAATCGAGCAATTCACTCATTTCCGCGACGGGAGGGAAAAATAATTGAGCATAAGGTAATCTGAATCTATGTAACGATGTCATGGGGCCCCAAAGAAGGAAATAATAATTAGAAATAAGAAATAAGCAATGGTATTAGAAGGGTTGACCGCCTAGCCAACCTTCGGAGTCAATGAAACTTGTGCTGATCAATTGGTCGACCACCGCCGGATTCAACTTCTTCTCCCAGCCCACCCGCCGAGAAGTATCTGACCCGGATCCGTAGCATCCATATTCTGAAAATGTCAATCGAGACCTGATCCAATTTGATCAAAGAGAGGAAAGAAAAAAAGCGACCTTCAATAATTCCATTAGAGGATGCAAAACTAGCTAGTTAGCTGCGGACAAGCAAACTCCTGAACTGAGGTCAACAGCAAAGGTCGCACTGAACTCTAGGAAAAAAATAGCACAAGTAATATTGAGTAAAATAGAAACCCAAAAGATGGACTCACTTGGGCTCCACTATGTCCACAGATCCAATTCAAAATTCGCTAATTTTGTCAAACCATTATCAGTTTTGGTACGTCTGTATTGGGTCAAAAAAAGATATGTTTTTTCAAGAGAATCTGAAATATTATTCGAGTTCATAAGAATCATGAAAAATTAATATGCAAACCTATGTGTCAATATTGATATATACTGAGAAAGATCAAAGCACTTAAGGATCATGCTCAAATTTTCACTTTGGAAGATTTTTCAAGACGAATTAGCTCAAAGGGCATAGTGGATAGAGGGACATACTCTTGTCCGGCGAAATTCCCGGCTTCCCAGCCTCGAGGATGCACGACATCGGTGAAATTGGAGCGGTAGAAGACAACTCTCGCATAGGCTCTCCACGGCCTTCCTAACAAGGCCGACCCGGAGCCGAACACATTGCACTCCTTGAACACGAACCCGTTTGTATCGTGTGGGTTGCTTCTTCCTTGCGCTGTGATGAACCCTGAAACTCCTGGCCTTAGGGCTCTTCCTAGTACTGATATTGCACAGTTCTACAAAACAAAACGCAAGAATTGGATAAAGGGCGATAGAAACATTTTGAGTTTAGAAAGATTGTGAAATAAAAAGTTGTACCTAATTCCACATGTCAATACTTGCGTATATTGAAAGGTCTAAGGCGTTCTCGACTAAAACAAAAGTCAAATGAGAGCAGCAAAGTTGAAAATGTTAGAAAGATTCAAAATAAAAATCGCCCTAAATATAACTTCATTCAAGATAATGCGGACGTGTGGAAAACTCATATGTGCAAGGAGTCAATGAAGTCAAGCTCGATTTCGAAAATATATGAGGTCCGAGCTTCCTTCACATGTCAACATTTTTGAAGTAATTTCTGCTAGACCAACGCATTGCTCGCGGGAACCGATAAATACTTCTGCTATTGAAAAGGGTCATGATAAGGATCGCTTAGGTGCTCTTGCTCCCACTGGCACAATTACCAAAAAAAAAAAAATCTGAAACCTATTACATTTATATCGATCTAGTGTTTAAACATTTTAAAGGAGTTAATTTAGTTTTAAATATTTTACTTGTTGCTAATTAAGTTTATTCGACTAATTTTAGTTGGAAATTACTAACATTAATATTGGCCGTCCCATGTGACATGATTGGCATTAAGATTAATATTTTTTAATACAATTTGAATAGTTTTTGGAAATTTTTGTAAATCTTTTTAGTTTTTTTTTTTTTTCTTTGTCTTCTCTTTAATGTTTTTATTTTGGGGGCAAAGGGCCAACTAGGATTACCAACCAACCCTCACCAACTCTAAATGAAGGAGTGTAGCCTTCCCCGACCATTGGATGAGGGCTTCCAAGCCCTCACTATGGTCAACAAGGGCATTAGGTGAGGGTCATTGTGCCCTTGTCGACCAAAGCAAGAGCGTGCAGCCCCTCATCTAGTGCCTATGAGGATCATTGCTCCTAGCTTGTGGCCGGTGATTGACCCTCAGCCAAAAAAAAAAAAAAAAAGGAAAGAGTAGGAAAGAAGAGAAGGAGAAAAAAATAGTGTTAAAAATTATTTAAAAGTGTTTATGTTAGCTTAAGCCATGTCACATAGGACAGACAGTATTCACTTCAGCGATTTCCGGTTAAAATTGATCGGATAGATTCAATTGGCATAACATGAAAATCTTTAGGCCTAAATTAGCACAATTAAAATATTTAGGATGTATTGATACAAATGCAATAGGTTTATGACCTTTTTTGATAATTTTACTTGTCCAAGTTAAGTGATCCTTTACAAAATGTGTTCAGGTATAAACTCTATTTGTTTCACGGAATATAATTAAATCGGTAAAAAATTATATCCTAAAAATCATCATTTATATTGCTTACAAAAATGAATGGATGAAGAATATTTTCAAGTCCTTGAAAATGTTT
Organism: Eucalyptus erythrocorys; assembly: GCA_014182555.1. Taxonomy (NCBI): domain Eukaryota; kingdom Viridiplantae; phylum Streptophyta; class Magnoliopsida; order Myrtales; family Myrtaceae; genus Eucalyptus; species Eucalyptus erythrocorys. The sequence continues at coordinate 34,584,035 of CM024604.1, forward strand.
AGATAAAAATTATTATCAAATAGGAAAATATTTTTATTGACTAATTATTTTAAGCAATACAAATAATTATTTTTAGAAAAATATTTTTCAAATCATTCATTTTTCATAAAATAATCGCACCTTGATAAGTATCATAAAGTTTGATGTTGAAGTGGTGGCATGCGAAAACCAAAGGATAAGAAAAACACAGAGAGACCAATTTCTTAATCGTAAAGTTGATGATGATGATGATGATGATTGCAACATAAGAAATGAATACATGTCTGCATCTACATATAAGGGTTTTCATAGCATGGACACCTAACTCTCTTGGTCGACATTAAACCCTCAAGATCTCATCATCCAAAACTTTGATTGCTTTACACACCAAATAATCTTGGCTGAATTTTACTGAAGGTGAGTTTATTTCGTGAAAAACTCGAAAGAAAAAAATATTTTCATAAAAATAATTATTTATATTACTTATAAAAATAAATAAATATAAAATATTTACATCATTCACGAAAATAGTTAGGCCTAAATTATTATCGATAATGAAAATATTTTTCATTAATTAATTTATCTAAGCAGCATAACCAATTATTTTCTTTTTTGGAAAATAAATGCACGCTCAAGGTACACACATTGATTTAAATAAGGTTGTTTGTAAGACAAAGGTCAAATTTACCTCGTAAATGGACTGCCCACTACCGAAGATGAAGTCGACGGCTCCTTGGACGGTGCAACGCTTGAAATAATGCCGTCCTCGATCGTCCCACAGTGTATCTTGCAGACCATAGAAACCACATCTATAGAACATATTCTTGTCCCCAGAAATCCTAGCTGCAACTGCCGGGACCCTAGGGTTTTTCTTATTCATCGGATTATTGTACAAATTCTATAGCAAGCAAAAAAAAAAAAAATGCAAGAAAGGAAAGCATTAGTATGCCCATTTACATAAATTCCTCCGTTTCCCATACATATCCATAAATTCACCTGTTCAACACATCGCAACATTGTTGAACTTGACTAGTTCGTGGGATTACGTCTTACCCTGAAACTGATGCTCTTGGCGACGATGTTGTCAGCCAAGGAAGTGAATGTCGGGCTGTGCCCGATGGTGCCGTGGTCTTCCCACACGACCTGGGTCGTCCTCTTCGCTTGTCCTTTGAGGATGATGTACGGTTTGTCGTTCGGTATTCTCACCTTCTCCCTGCATTTTCACATTAGCCACTACTCAACCCATGCACAAGTTTGATATACCCCTGTGATGTTTCCATTTTTCTTTTCATTAGGATGAATGCACATACATTAGATGTGACAAATTCTTTCAAAGATAAAACTCTCAAAGTTTGATTAAAAACATACGAGGAAATTAATGTGTATTAAATACGACAAATATGGTTAAAAGAAAAGTCATGTCCATGATACCATACAGAGACTATTGTTTCTCCAATTTTCAACGCATGCTTAATTAAGATATAAAATTATTCAGTACTGCTTGAACATTGACAAGCCCCTTGAATATTCCAATTTCGATGTGAAAAAAACTAGAGAGGGAAAGAAAATCGGTAAAAGAGTACCTGTAAATCCCTTTCTTGATGTAGATGCAAACCCAGTGAATGTTATTCGAAGGAACGGAGTTGATGGCAGACTGTATGGTGGTGAAGTTGCCGAGCCGTCCAGATGAGTCGACGAAGATTGTCCGGTAAGGCGCTGCGTTTGCACCAATCCGCCGAAGCCAGTCACTATCGTCCGGGAGTCCCTTGGTGGATTTTGGAAGGTAAAGAAGAAGAATCCATGAGCAAAGGTTATAGAGAAGAAGCAATTTGATCAATCTAGAAGAAGCCATGGAAATGCAATTGGAGGAGATGAGACAGAGAAAGAATCAGTGACAAGGGAGGTTAACTGTATATGCTGAATGAAGCTTTTGGGACCATATATAAAGGTGAGGATTGTTAGTGGGAGTTTGGCTGATCAAAGCTTGACCCTTGAGTTATCCAACTATCTAATCTGCCCAAATTCTAGTGTATCTGTGATGGTATAAACACTCATATAATAATCACAATCTGGTGAATAATGTTAACTATACATGTGGACAAAGTATATGTTGGTTTCACACAGGGTCTTTTTGTGTGGGAAAATCACTGACCAGAAGGAGTTGGCATTTATGAGCATATTAAATGAAATTGAAGGCTAATTAGTTAGTAAGGAAAACATAAGCTCTAGTGTGATTTTTTTGAAAGCATAAGCATGGTAAATTCATGGACAGCCCTAAATCATTGAAAATGAACCGTCCAGTACTAAAATGTACTTTCCACACACAGAGAGAGATGAATTGTCTGAAAAGGGGGGTTAAGTGGAGGTGGAACGTGCAAGTGCCTGACTTGGTAGGCCTCAGGAAGGGATTAATAATGATAGGCTCATGTTGATTATGATGAGCGAATTGATTGCTTGTTGAAGTAGAAGTGAAGTATGGAGTAATGGGTCGGTGACTTGAAAATTAAGGGACGGTCCTTTATTTGACATACTGCAAATGACTATAGCATTGCAGTGAAAACTTCTTCTTGAATAATCTCATCATGATGAATCAATGGTCGCGAGGAAGCTTCTTTCTACAAATGGCGGAATAATTTATTATAGTGATAGCCGTCATTTGGAAAACAAGAGACACTAACTTGTTATGGCAGTTGTGCTATAACTATGTTGTGCCAAAACAAATGTATTTAGCAACACATAATTTAACGGAAGGTAAATGTGCCACGGAAAGTAAATGTGTCATGGGAATATAAATTTGAGATTTTTTTATCACAAAAAATAATTAAGATAAATATGTCATAATAGACATAGTTTGAAGTGGCTTTTTCCCAATAACAATAATAATAACAGCAATCACTTCAGGATTTACTCTCCGGCTATCAGCCGTGCGGGGTTCCCTGGGTCACAAAAAAAAAAAATAATAATAACAACAACAAGAAGTAAACAAAAGCCCATGCTACAAACAAAGTCAATAATAGTCAACATACTTGAAAATGAAGACCCAGTGCACTATCGATCTGATTCAAACTCAATTGGTTTTGGAGAAAACTTCAAGCCTTGGAATCCATGAAGAAACTTCATGAAGAATTCAAACAAGTTTGCAGAGGCAATTTGGTCTATTCGAGCAAGAATCACTAATTAGCTCCAAGTAAATATTCTGAGCTAAAAACAACTAGGGGTAAGCATGATGTTAGAGTAAAATCAAAACCTGAGAACTAAATTGGGTTCTCACATTCTAAGATATGCAAGATAGATTTTAAGTTTCAAAAATTGAATAACCTGTTACAACGGGGAGGCTACAAGTTCCAGGTGGATCCAGAAACTTAAAACCTAGATTTTCTTGTTCTATGTCTTCACACGATCGTGTTACATTCCATAACGTCCAATAATAAATATGTAATCTAGAACTATTGGCATTAGTTTCCATTGTTGGCGATATTCATAATTGAGCTTTTTACTTTGTTAATATTTCATAATCTTCGTGTGTTGAAATTAGAGATGTAACTAGTGTATTGTACCAAATAGTAGTTATTAGAGATCATGATTTACTACGATCGATCAATTAAGTACAAGTGGACCTTGAAACCAACCCTAAAACTTGTGACAAATAGGTTTCAGATTATTGGGTACATTAGGTAGGTTCCAAATTCCAAAAACTATGAAATCTGCTCAAATGGGTAAATTCTAGGTTTTACCTAGAATCTGAACAAAACCTAGACGAACCCAAAACTACTCACCCTCAAAACAACCCTTGCAACGACTACTTTTACATTTGAAATCCCCAACATGCTGAGGAAGTTTGGATATGCTTCAAAGCAAGAGTTAAAGGATTGCATAGGTATCAAAATGCTCTCAAAGCTTGTTCTTACTTCTGATGCTTATTCTTTGAGAAAAACCTCGTGATTTTGATTGAAATTCTCTAAGAGAATGTTGGTTCAAATCATAGTAAAGAGTACTTTTAGCATAGAGAAAACTGTGAGTGCTTATACAATGAGTTAAAATCCCTCATGGAGAGGCAACTTCATTTGTTGTCCATGACTTTAAGGATTGCAATAGTGTATTTCAGCTTTATCATAGGCTGTTAGAGCCAAGAGAGTGGAGTAGGTCGATTTGAAAGTCCGAACCACTATAAATTTCTTCATAATCTTTTCTATCCTGTACTCTCATCGACAAAAGAAGCATTGTTTCATTTTCTACATTCTAGTTTGCATGAAAAAACTTTAAGAACCATATAACAACAAATTCAATCCCATTTAGGTTGTTAAGTGCCAATTCAGCATTTCCAGAAGAGAACGTTCAATTGTCCTAGATTAGAGCCGTCTTTTCATAGGTTGTAACGGCTTGGCTCTTTGGAATGGGGATTTCCTCGAAACATCAAAACAAGCTCAAAGGATCTTGCAGCCGCATTAAAGTTGGTGATCACTTATTCAATCCTAGATCACTTATCTGATAGGACAATTTGAATGTGAAATATTCACCTTTCACACAACCTAAGTTGGAGATGAATAGGCCTTTTGTCCCCTTCATTTCACCTTATCCAAAATGATTACAAGAGACTCCAATCTATAGACTTGTTACATGACTCTTAATCTTCCTTTTATCTTAAAGGTATCTAACATCCCAAGATATAAATTCTTAGAAACTTACAAAACGTTGGTTAGACCTAGGAATACAAACAGTCAAAACATAGAAATATGAACATACTCTTGAAAACAACACTACAATAATTACTCTTCTTGACTTGTGCACCAATCTAGGAATTCGTATAGACATGACATTAAACTTGTGCATCGACAATTAGGCAACTAAATCGACAGCATTTATGAATTTGATTTAATTACGAACATTATCGTCCTCTTTTGAATCGATTGACAATGCCTGATTCAAATGGACTTCTTTAAGGGATGTTGCGTAGGCTCAGCGTTTTTTTTTTTTTTTTTTTTTTTTTTTTTTTTGGGAGAAACAAAAGGGGTTCCTTCTTAAGGATCAAGAGCATCAAAACACATGCACGATTTTCAAGCCATAAGTCATCATCGAGGCCATTCCTGTCGTCTTCATTTGCTCTCGTTTCCTCGTTCTGTTTCTTTTTTGGTTTCAGTGGATCTCCTTAAGTAGATAGAAACCCTACTCTTTCCGAGGGATATAACATACGCTAGCTTCATAGCTTATGTAGAAGATCGCAGCTCAAAACACATGCACTCTAGACGGGGGTTAAACAAGTCCAGTGACCGTACTGGCTTTTTACTAACCATTCTTTGCTTGTAATCAATCAAGCCTCTTTCTCGAATGAGTGATTTTCCTGACTTTTCAAAATAAGGTGCCCCTTTTGGAAGTGCACTAATGCACATGCACTGTCATTGCTTTTGCCAATTCTAATCTTCCTCTCCTTCGTCTGACTCTCTCCCTCTTCTTCTTTTCTGTTTTATGATGCCCTCTAGCACTTGCCTTTGCTTTTACTGGAAGCTTCTCGTTCTGTTTGCTTCCTGGATACGCTTTGCCCCATTATGGGGGGTGGCCATTGATTGGGTCTTATTGAAACGAAGTTCGCAGGCTCGATTGGGTTTGCTGAAGGGGCAACGGTTTTTGGGAGATAATGAACCGTCTTTCCTCATTTTACGGGAGTTCTACGTAGTTTCGGAAGCCGCTGAATCCAAACGACAGCTGCAGCGCTTCTTCGTGCGGTGCCTTGAGTGGGGTGATGACCATGACCGTGATCTCAAGAGAGGTAATCATGCCTTATGCCGGGCGCGATTTGGGTTAGCAATGGATAACGCAAGTGTTTGGTATAGAAGAAATGGCATGCCACTCATTGTTCTGAAAATTGTCATTATTCTCAGGACTACGTCCAATAATCATTTTTTCTTGCCCCAGAATCTCAATAAATTCATCATTTCTAGAACTGTCGCATCCTTCTCCAATAATAAGGGTGTGCAAAAAGATCGAAAATCGCCCGAACCACTTGAAACTAAATCAAACCGGATCCGAACCGGCGGTTCTCAAGGGAGCCAGTCCGGTTTTCAATTCCAATTTATCAAAACTAATGGATACCGATCCAGCTTCCGGTTCTAGGTGTGGTACCGCCCACCCATCCATCCAGACCAAACCTTTAATATATAAATATAGATATTTAATTATTTAAGAAATATTTCTGATAAAAAATTAAGAAAAATGAAAACCCTAAAATCCTTGATCCGAAGCTCAATATCCATTAACTCTCGTCTTGTCTCACTCTCATCTCATATGAGTCGTCTCTCTATCTTTCATTCATGGCCTTGACTCTCAAACTCAATGCCCATTGACTCATGGTGTCAACTCTCAACTTTTAATATGAGTCCAATTTTTTTACTAATCTTGCAATTAAGAATATGGAAGCTGTTTAATTTTTGCTTTACTTTTGATTTTTGGATGCACCGAGTGCGTGAAGTTTAATGGGATCGATTCCATGGATCTTCTTGGGAATCGGACCGAACCGGCGGTGTGGTTCTTAGGTGGATCCATGGAACCACCAGGTGGTTCCCAATTCTAATTTTTCGGAACCGATCCTTAGTGGGCGGTTTCCGATTCTAGGGTAGAATTGCCCACCTAAACCATACTCACCCCTATTCAGTATTATTGCATTCCTAACGACAAGAAAAGGGGAGAACATCTTCTTACTAAAGTTGGAAAATCCCTAAGATTTGCCTAATCTGATCAATGGTTTAGGCTATGCCAAAAAAGTATTAGAATAGTCCTAAATTCATTATGTTAATAACATTTCAGTCCTAAACATTTTAATTGAACTAATTAAACCATAAATTTTTTGCATTTTTCTCAATTAAGTCCATCCGGCCAATTTAAGCTAAATTCGCTAACACGGATGCTAAGCGTCCTACGTGGCAAGACCAGCGCTAACGTGGACATTTTTAGTAAATATTTTATTTTTTAAAAAAAAAAATCATTCTTTTTTTTTTAATTCTTTTTCCTTGTTTTTTTCCCCCTCTAAGGTAAGTGAGGGTCGTCAACCCCCTCGTCAGTTGCTAGGCAAGGGCTACAAAGCCGTCTCTAGACATGGTGAGGGTTGTGGCCTCGCTTGGCCTTGACCAAATGTAGGTGAGAAGGCAAGCATGAGCAAGACCACCTTGCTAGGTCCTTGTTGGCCATGGGCGAAGGTGGCCATGGTCCCCTCCTGTGGCTAGCAAGGCTGAGTTCACCTTTGCCAACAATTGACAAGGCTAACCTTGCTCGTACCCTTAGCAAGGGTCATGGACTTGAGCATCAATATCGACGGATCTCTAAACTTATCCCTCGATTTAGTTCCTTCATCATCGAAGATCAATTTTTAGCCCTCACCTCTCTCTCTCTCTCTCTCTCTCTCTCTCTCTCTCTCTCTCTCTCTCTCTCTCTCTCTCTCTCTCTCTCTCTCTCTCTCTCTCTCTCTCTCTCTCTCTCTCTCTCTCTCTCTCTCTCTGAGATCCTCCAACAAGTCCCTCCCTCTACAGGAGCTACTGCTACTCTGTCCTTCGCCTTACAAGAGATTGAAGACCTACCTCGCCTAGATCTAAGGGAGGCGACCTCGCCTGCACCCGCATCTGCCTCACCCACATCTAGACAAAGACAGGCAAGGGCTGCAACCTTCACCGACAGCTAATAAGGATTTCAAGGCTCTCATTGAGCAGCAAGCAAGAGGACTAACAACCCTCACCAACCATTGCGGAAAAACAAACAAAAACAAGGAAAAAAAGAAAAGAAAAATTAATAAAAATATATATATTAATATATTTATTTAAGATATCTATGTCAATTCCAATAGTGTCATATAGAACGATTGGTATCTACATCAACGAGTTCAAGTCTAAATTAATTGGATGGACTCATTTAGTCCAAATATAAAAGGTTTAAAACCAAATTGATTCAATTTTTTCCTGAGATTATGTCTTCATTGTTCTCTTCTTTTTTTTGCTAAAACCTAAAAAAGAATGACACCATTTCAACAAGCACTTCTGAATCAGGAATGGTCAAAATTTCCATTGATGTTTCATTTCAAGGGAAATATTTTTTTACAGCATCAAAATTTATAAGATCCAGACCGTTCTCCGCCATTCTCGTCTACTCCAATAAGCCAGCCTCTGAAAAATGCTTTCTATGCCACACGGGGAACATTGAAATTCGGTGTGTAACCATCATTCGCAGTTTTTGATAGCCGGCAGTACCCGTCAGAAAAACAAGATCTTCAGATTGAAAAAGGAAGGTGGCCAGACCTTTATCATTGCATCCCCTAGCAATTCAGTTTTGTTAGTACCAAGCGTGGCATGAATACCGGGGGAAGATTAATCTGACTTTTTATTTGTTTGTCGGGTTTACACTATGTCTGTCGTCAAAGATTAGAGGGAAGAGGAAGGACTTTAAAAACACAATTCGTCCTTGTAAAAACGACGGAGGAACAACATTGGAAGGAATCACTCAAGTCCTCTGAAGCTTTAGGGTCAGTTAAATGCATGGTTCCTGACTAGAATAGCTCCCGGAAGGAAGCTTTAGTCGAATGTACTTCGCTGTGCTATTTTAAGCTTCGATCAAACATTTGACTCAAACGTGCACCAAAGGATTGACTACAGCTCTCGGTTTCAGGATATCATCTGAAAACTCCATGATTCTGAATAACCTCTTCCCAACCACATCAAAAAATTGCGATAATTCCAGCCGTTGTCGCTTGTCCAGTATGATTCTACTGCTGTCTGCCGGCCAACCAAGCATATGTATAAATAACTATAAGAAATAGACGTCGACCTCAAATCCTTTCCCAAAATTGGTGCAGATGTCTACAAGACTAATCAGTACGTAATGGGGGCGATAATTTCCATATGGGGACCAAGCTTCTCTTCCGCGGCCTTCTCAGCCTTCACCCTCAGTTTGTTCAACTGCTTCTTCCTCTCATATACTAGTTGTGCCCTCTCCTTCCTCTTTCTCTCAAGTTCCTACAAAAAAGTCAATGCACATAGGTTCCGTCATCACTCATAAATTTGCAGGACCAAAATCTCTGCATTATTAAAGTTTCAAAATCAAGAAACACTCCAGTGTACCAATGCATATAGAACAAAACAAGTAAATACTCAGTTTAGTCATATGCAGTAGCAGTACAAAGTTCCTTGTGCTGATGTAATCCCATACAAACTGCTATGCACATTTAGCCTATAGAGATTCTCAGCCTGGAAATGCAAGGACCATATTAACCATAAACTTAATTTTCTTTTTCCTAAAGAGAACACTCAATGACCAAATACAAGCAGCTTTACAATTAAATAGGAGAAGCAATATGTCTAGATATTAACAGGTAGCAGATGATTTGTCTTGTCCTAGATCATCACCTGATCGACACCAACAGAAGCACCAATTTCTAGCTGCTAGTTCAAATTTCAAAAGCTCATGGAACTAAAATTGAGCCATCATGCAGTGTCCTGTACACCTATATATGGACCACAACTAGAAGCCCTCTGCAAACCTGAGAGTAGGTCTGGTATAAATTATTTCATGTTCTTTATGGAGAATACTGCTATATTTATAGTTTCGGTACAAACACGCCAGTATAAAAGTCACAACAGCTGCAAATCCAGCAATAAACATTTGGGACTAAACCTCTTCCGCAACTTCTCCTGTCAAGCTAACAAACAATTCTAAGGAGAACTATACATATTTACATTCAAACCTCAAGTATACAGGACAAATGGCAACTACAAAACAAAGTCGAACCAGCATATCCTAACTTTCTTCTATTATGTTTTTTTATCTCCAATAAGAAAACAGTCATTGATTGGGCTGGCAGTGCTGATATACAAATCACAGGAAGCATGCCAAAACCCCTTCTTAGGATTGAAAAGGATCTGGCGATGGCTGCATGCAAAAGAGAAAAGTAGCCAGTTCTCACCTTAATGGTATCATAGTGATTCCATCCCACCTCCGAGGAAAGCCTACCCAACAAGCAGTACTTATGTCCAGCTTGAAGCCTCAAAACCCTGAAAAAGAGCGCTCAATTTTCAGTTCTTGTTCAAGGAAAAAATAATCAGATAATGCAAATAGGAAAATCGTAATAGATGGCAAACCTAGCCTAGCCACACAACTCACTTGAGTGCGTCAGGGATGACCATCCTTTTCGTCTTGTCATACGGAGGAGGAACTCCCTCGTAGGCCTTCAATCTTGCAAGTGCAGCAGCTCCTCGTTTCGTCTTGTGCGGAATCATCCTAACATAATAGTGGTTCAATTATAGGAGGGACTGATACAACAAGAAACTTATCGACCACGCAAAATTCTCCTCAGGAGCAATTACGCTATGCAGTGTGTAGAAGTTACAGAAGCAATTTCAGAGTCTAATGACACTTCCTCCAGCTCAAACACACATGCAGAGAATCAAGCTGTCAAGGAAATTAGAACAACATAAAAAAAGGGGAAAGAAATATCGACAGGGACGAAGCTTCAAACGGAACCTATCGAATCCTACGCAAACAGCCAACAGAAACCTCGCCACAGGAAATCCACCAACCGCATCTGAAAATCATCGAAAACCATTCCAAGAACTCTCATCTGCCTAAAGATTTTAATTCCCACATGACCAAATGCAGCATTACACAGCAACGACCCTCCCAGTGTCAATTCCAATGTCTCCTATATGGGCATGAACACAAATGGAGAGAACCTCTCTTCCCAAACCACACTTCAACGGAACGAAAAACCCAGATCACGACTGCATCATCGTCTTCGAACCCACATCTTTTTTTTTTTTCTTATTTTCTTTTTGTCAAGGAAGAAGTCCGAAATTACCCGCGAATGGTGCGCCAGAGGATCTTGGCGGGGGCGCGGAAGTGGATGGGGCCGTGGGAGGGCTTGGTGTTCATCCGCTTGCGGAGGAAGCGCATGTACTTCATCTTCTGGCGGACGAGGCCACCGGAGATGCAGATCTCCTCGCACCGGACGACCACCACCCTCTGGCCGTTCAGGAGCTCCTTCGCCAGCACTGACGCCAGCCTCCCCAGCATGTGGTGCCTCGCGTCCACCACCACCCTCTTCGCGCATATCCCCGACCCCGACACCATCTCTCTCTCTCCCTCCCTCCCTCTCTCTCTCTCTCTCTCTCTGCTGAGCGGCTGGTGGGTTCTGTGAGAGAACTCAGAGAAGCTAGGGTTTCCTTTTTCCCGAGAGCGTGGGTTTAGATGGTGAATTTGGGATGGCCGTGGGGGTAGTTTTCGGATTTTCTATTCTCCCTTTTCTCCATTTTTCTCAAGTTAACACCGCAAAGAACTTGTGCATTTGCCATAAATTTATTTCAAATTAAATCCAAAATGGGTGTACCTGTAATAGATTTATCCTTCTTTAGTTTTAGTTAAATTTTTTCATTAAATTGAATGACATGTGATAATCAATAAATGTACCAATTTAAAATTTTATCATTCATTTTATCAATTTGTGCTTTTTTGTGATATTAATTCAATTTAATAAAAGTTGACCAAAAGTAAATTTCAGTTTGGATTTTTGATAATTAAAAGAGAAAAATAAACTTTTTAGGTGTTATGTTGCTTATGAATTTCAATTTTTTTTTTTTAGTCCTATATGGTGCGCCTACACCAGCTTGATTATACAATAACAAGTGGCCTAAATTTTGTCGGGAAAAATCTTATAAAAAAAAACTTAAATCTTTTTTCTCCGCCCTTTATAGGGTTCTCTTCTTTCCCTCTCATCTTCACAAAGCGGTCTTCTTCATTCTCCGTTGAGGAAAGGGAAGGGAAGGGCTTGAGCTAGATCTCTCTCTCCTTTCTTTTTCTTTTTCGTTGAGGAAAGGGAAGGGAATGATAGCTCCCCGTCTTCTTTTTCTTACTTTCCTTACATTTTAGGGATAAGTGCATTAGAAGTCCTAAAACTTATCATGAAAATGCAATTAAGTCCTAAAACTTTTAAAAAGTGCAATTAAGTCCTAAAATTTATTACGAAAGTTCAATAAAGTCCTAAAACTTTCAAAATGTTCAATAAAGTTCTAAAACTTGTCTTGAAAGTGCGACCAAGTCCTAAAACTTGTCTCGAAAGTACAACTAAGTCCTAAAACTTTCTAAAAGTGCAATTAATGGAAGGATTTAAATTGAACAATTTTGATAAGTTTTAGGACTTGATTGCACTTTTGAAAATTTTAGGACTTAATTGCACTTTGTAACAAGTTTTAGGACTTAATTGCACTTTTTGAAAGTTTTAGGACTTAATTGCATTTTCATAACAAATTTTAGGACTTTCAATGCACTTATCCCTATATTTTAATGAGCTTCTTTCTTTTGATCTAGTCTAGATCTAAAAGTTTCTGTCTCTATTTCGAGGAGGTTTCTATCTCAATCTAGTGTGGATTTGAGGTCTTTTCCTTATATGATTTCGGAATTTCACTTCCCTCGGTTTTATTAGTGTACAAGTCCAATTTCGAAGGAGATCAGAACGGCAATGGTGTTAGGGACACTAAACTTAGGCATGCACCACCAAAAGATAAAACCGTAATAATAATTTCAAATTTCAATATGTGCTCATTACTGTAGACAAACAGTTATCGGCCTCGATTTTGGTTTGTGATCTACTCTTTAAGCTTGTGACCGTTAACCTTGTTATTATAATTCTTGTTATTTGGAGCTTACTTTATTTCACAATTGTTTGGGATTTTTCTTGATTTGTAGCTATAAAGTGCTGTTTCTTTCATGCATTTATTTAGAATTGTATGAAATTTTAGTTTGATTAAAAAAAAAGTATTCAAAAGATCGTAAACCTATTTTATAGAGGTCAATTTAGTTTTAAATCATTCAATTATACTAATTTAATCATAAACTTCTTAACGATTTGTCAATTTAATCCTTAATCTTTCGATTTGGTAAATTTGTATTTGATTTTTTCTTTTCAAATGAACAGTCGAGATTGTCAATTATAAATATCCGCTCAAATGGGTATGAGGGCATAAAGTTTTCCGGTCAAACAATTGCAAACGTTAATAAGCCAATCACATCTAGTTCTGCCACAATATTGCAAAAGTTAAATAATCACTACATACAACTAATTTATTGATATCATATAAATTAGGAATAAGTGCACTAGAAGTTCTAAGTGTTATCACGAAAGTGTAATGGAGTCATAAAACTATCAAAAAATGCAATACAATCCTAAAATTTGTGACAAAAGTGCAATTATAAAAAATACAATTGAGTCCTTAAAAATTCCATAAAATTCATTCAATCAACGGAAAGATTTAATTGGACAAATCTGATAAGTTTTAGAATTTGATTGTAGTTTTTAAAGGTTTTCAAAACTTAATTGTACTTCATGATAAGTTCAAGAATTTAATTGCATTTTTTGAACATTTTAAAATTCAATTGCATTTTTATGATAAATTTTAGAAATTCAATGTACTTATCCTTATAAATTATCATAACATGTCAAGTTTCACAAAAATGTACTCATTCTGTGTTGGTGTAATTTATAAATTACAATCACTGATTGAGACCACTAGTAAAGTACGCAAGCATTTGTAGTCTACTAGTGGAAGTATGCACCAACTTGTAAATCTAAAAGCAAGTAGTAATTAGCTATTTGGTCGCTAGAAGGTAAAATTATCATTTCATTGGTAACTCAATCACATTTGATCAGACTAATAAGGTTCATTTGATACGTTTCTATTTCTCCCAATTTCTAGTCTTTTATTCTCTAGAACCAAAAAAAAAAAGAAAAAAATTAAAGAATAGAAATTTATTTGGTAATATCAACTAATTTTTCTATTTTCTAAAATAAAAAAGTGGTCAAAAAATAAATTTAGAGTAGAAATAAAAAATAGAAAAAAATAGTTTATTATTCCCGAGAACAATTTCTAGAAACAAGTTTATTTCTTTATTTCTTTATTTCTTTACTTATTTTTCCTTGCTTTGCTCGTGGCCTCCCGTTACCGACCGTTGCCCATTGGCCATCAGCCACCGAGCAACGGCCACCGACCGTCGCTCGTTGATCGCCACTCGTCGACCGCCACCCAATGGCTAGCAAAATTATCAAAAAAATAAAAAAATAATAATAATAAAATATATATTGTAATGAAGTGAGGTAAGAGAAAAACCGGTTCCCGCTAGTTCCACTTAAATTGTTTTCTCGTGCACATCTTCAAGGGGAATTAAAGGTCAGGAAATTTGTTCAAAAAACACTATTTCAAATTAGTCCATCTAGACCAAAAAAAAAAAAAAAAAATTAGTCCATCTAGACGTCTTCGTCTGCTCAATATGAGATTATCGCCTGCGGGACTCATCAGCCGTGTCTGCTAGGAGAATTGTTTCACAAGAAAGGCCATCAAAACACAAAAACTTCAACCTTCAAAACCTTATTCACCATGTCAAATTAAAGCTCGAGTTGGCATGGAGACAGAATTATTCACATTTAACGCGATGAAGTATCAAGTATGCGTTATTTACCCAAAAAAAAAGTATCAAGTATGCGTCACGCAACTCTTCTACAGAAGTTGGAAAAACGCGTACATGAGGAATTTCCAAGCAATTCTTGGTCTCATACAAGGACAACGCAATTTATCTTTTCGAAAGGTCCAACTGACAGTACTAGAGTTTGACTTTCGAAAGAAGGTGGTCTTTGGTAGTGACTAGACTTCGGAGAGAAGCCAAAAGCCCAAGCATGTGCATATGTCAACCTACGGAGGGAGGAAGTTTCGTGTGTTGAGCCTGCAGATGACAAACAGGCATCCTAGAGCAAGTCTAAAAACATGAGATATCAAATGATATAATAATAAAATTATGTTTCATTTACATCATGAAAAATGAATGATTTAAAAATATTTTTTAAAGACATGAGAAATGAGATGATAGTTTGTATTTCTTAAAATAATTGCTCAATGAAAAAATCTTCTTTTTTTGTTGATAACAATTTATACAAATAACCGTTTTTAAAAAAATGTATTTCAATTTACTTATTTTCCATAAAATAAACGGAGTATTGGTATTAATTATAATATTTTTTTTTAAGGTTCAATTAAAATCCGTAACATTACTTACGGTAAATCAATATTAATATATCGAACATCAATAGAAAAAGACCTCACGAAGCATTGGCTCATTTATCTAAGCGTCGCCTGACAATTTCAAAGCCAAAAAAAAAAACTATGAAACAATTTCTGACAGGTCAACCCAATTATAAGAAGGTACTTATGTAGGACAACTCGTTGACTTTCCATTATCTCGTGTACCAACAAAATTAATCGTTCTCATTGGCAGCTCATACAATGGCGACAGATCTTATCGATCGCCTCGACCACTCATCACCCCAACCGAGCTGATTTTTTTTTTCCCATCATAGATTGACATGATGTCATTATTTAATTAATTATTCATATATATAGTTTTGAGAATATAGGAATTTATGAGAGTTCTATCTTTGACCCTTATATTAGTTTTTTTTTTTTTTTTTTTTTTTTTTTTGTCTTTTTGTGTCTATCCTTACATTAGAGTTCGAAAGTTAGTACATAGAGAAAGAAAGAAATTCTTGGTAGCGCTATAAACATATTAAACATCGAATGATCATATGATGAAAGAATTTTTAAATGAGTTGAACCAACTAAGATACTTGTGCAGTTGATAGTGGATTATAATAACAAAAATGTGGTCTCTCTCGTGGCACATTATTAAAATAGACTAATAGGATAGTAATTATGTTTCTATCATTTCTAACCAAATCCCAAATCTTGTTCCGACAGAAAAGATCAAGGGTTAAAAAGAACTTGTTTCAATTACAGATGGTGGGAATTTGTTTTCGTGAGCAATGCTCAACCAGCGACAATATTGTAAGATCTTATCTTTAATAACTACATTCGTTTCATACATATGATGATCTTTTCTTTTGAAGATTGCACATGTGGAACATGTTGAACATTGCCAACCGATTTGGTTAGTGATATCATATCTAGCACCGTATATGAAGTTCAAAACCAACACCAGTTTCTTTACATTTTGCATCACACATTTATTATATCTTTCAAAAGTTACCTCATGATTTGGTTATCAAGATCACATCAGTATATCATATGATACGGCGTAATGAAAATTTACTCACAAAAAAAAGGGGTGTCTGAGAGGGAGAGGATAGGAAATATTACTAACACCGTATTGGCCCATTATTATTCCGAATGATGAGTGCAGTATATTAAACGGCAAAATAGGTAATTACTTTAATTGTGGCCATTACAATTATGTAATACACTAGTATTTTTCTAGCGTCAAAAGACAAAAACTACAACAGAATGTAATGGAAAAAGATAGATAAATAATGCAAATAATGCAACGTTCATTATGCCAACTCTCTCTCTCTCTCTTACTAGTTGATGTATTATCGTAATCATATCGCGCTATTTGCATGGATGAATCCGAATATCTGCTGAACCGAACTCGCTATGTCTTCCGCTGTGAACCTTGCTTCACCCGCAACCTGCACAAGAACAGCACAAAGGAAACTGACCAGTGAAATCATATATTTTCCTAAAAGTCTTTCGGTTGAAGTGATCAGTATTGTGAATTTCATGTAGTTTACGGTCACTTTTGGTAGACGATATTCAATTGAAACACAGAAAGATCTACCTGATCAGCACAATTTCTACAGTAGAACAAATTCCTCCATCAATATCGACCAGTGTACACAACATAATTCCAGTTCCATAAATTTTGACATAGCACAAAAAAAATTTCATATCGTTCAAGTATGTGAGTGAATTACCTTTACATTGAACGAATAGAGGACGGTCTGTTCAATGGTGGTTATATTTGTGTGAAGGATATTGAGTTGGAGGTCCTCTAGAGCTGCAATAGTCTTGATGAGCTGCCCAGGCCTCCTTCGCGACAGTATCTTGATCATGGCGTCGAACCCTAGGAGCTTGACCTCCACGTCGGCAATGCACGACTTGCTCTCTGCCGTCTCCTCTTGGAGCCCAGTGTCGAAGTCTGGGAGCTTGATCGGGTCATTTGGGAGGCCGGGCAGCGGGGGAAAGAACTGTGGCTGTGGTGGCTGGTGAGGTGGCTGTTGCACAGGGAGAGAGGGTGGTGGCCCGCCACCATCCCCGTAGAGCCGCCGCCGCTTCTGAGACTCGAGGCACTGGAGGAGTTGCTCCAGCTCCCTCACGAACTCAATGGCACCTCCAATGATGGAAGCTTGATCTCCCTATGGAAAGATTAAGCGAGACCCCTCAAATTATTTCTTTGAATTTTTTTGTCTTTTTCTTTTGGACTGCAAAACTGAAATTTACATGGAATGGAATTGAAAGATTTAACAATCTATTAACTGTGCTTCATAAATAAGATATACGATGATAGAGGCAATTACAAGGTATAAACCCTACATAGTAAAAGACCTAGTGAATAAATCTCCCTCTCTCTATGATCAGCTTGTGTCAATAAAACGAGTTGAGAATATAATATTTCTATGCAATCCAAAAGATTGGATCTCATGAAGCACACTTAGATCAATAATTTCTGTATATAATTAATGTTTTGCAAAATTTTTTTCTACAGCTACTTTCTTTTATTTCATGACTTTCAAAATAAAGTGTTTTATTGCATACCCTTTGTACGTAAGAGCCCGGCATAAGAGACCTCAGAACCCGGAGATGCTCGTTCATTTGCCTTCTCCTATTTCTCTCGACAGCTATATGAGTCATCCGCTGGCTCTCAACTTCCTCGCTCGTCTTGCTAGTCCGTGGCCGTTTCCTCTTGTTCTTGCTGGCCTCCGCTGCCGTGGAACTCTTGTTGCTTTGCAATTCTTCCCCGAGAAAATGCAATTGCACAGAAGCATTATCAGGAAACTGAGTAGCTTCTTGATCCTCCCTAACTCCGTCCTCATCATCGATTCTTCTTTCATCGTTATTGTCATTCAGCACTGGAAACTTGAGAAAGCAAACTGGGTCGATCCCGGCTTCATCCTCGGAGTTGTGACTTGCTTGGTTGAGGGCCAACTTGGGCCCAAAGTCCGCGAATTGCATCACATCCGCAAAGCTCAACTTATCAAGAGAGCCAGAGCCAGAGAACCCAAGCGGAGATATCAATTGTTGATGGCCTTGTTGAGGAGGGTGACTCAGCATGTAATCCACCATTCCATTATTGTCACCACCACCGCTGCCGTCATGGTGTACTGGGATTTCGCCGACTTGTGACCTTATGAACTGATGGTGATGCTGATGTTGGTCATTGAAAGCGTTATGATCTGGGATGGCCTGCAAGAGAAGTTGTTCATGTTTAGAGCAATAATACGACACTAGAGAGAGAGAGAGAGAGAGAGAGAGACTGAATCCAATGTTGACAAGATTTGATCTGTCAATGAAAACTGACAAAACAAATGCAAATGATGGGTCGTTTGCAGTACCGAGTAGTTCTCTTCTTTCTCCATTTGTATATATATGTATATATACACTTCAACAAAAGAAAAACCCTATAGAGCTCAGTTCTTCATGTAAGGACGAAAAGCCTAGTGAGATTTCACCCACCTTGGACCTTACACCTGAAAATGGCAGCAAACACATCAAATTACACAAAAAGCAATTGAAATTTGATTTAACCCAATACAAATATTTATCATATTTGGCTTGGAAGGACAAATTCATGAAACTAACTCAAGGTGAGAGAGTCGTGATGTGAACAAAACAGGAACCTGATTGGAGAGAGAGAGAGAGAGAGAGAGAGAGAGAGAGAGAGATGGTAATGGGACAAGAAGCAAAGTGGGGTTTTGGTGTTTTATGAGGTTTGAGAAGGATCTTGTCTGGAAAAGATAAGGTAGTGGAGTTACGTGTTATGAAGGCCCAAGTTTGCCGTTTGACTTGTAGAGAGAGAGAGAGAGAGAGAGAGGAGCCTGTAGGGAGATAAATGCCCACCTCACAAAGTTTCACAGTTTCACCACCCTTTAATTAATGGGGGTCACAGGGGGCCGACGACGCTCTTTTTCTCTTGCTTTTCATGACTCTTATTAAAATCAAGACGCTTGGGTGTTCTGTGGGGTTGAATTTGAAATGTAAAAGTCCACCACGATGTTTTCTTGCGTGTTCAATGGAAATTCAGCTCATTACAGGTCGACTGATTTAGGGTTTTCTGCATTCCTTATTTCACTTTGACGAGACCATTGGTTCGACAACAATGATAAATGTGCTTCCATAATTTCTGTCATCTTTGCACTTGTGAAAATATTTATATGCTTTCTTAATCCGAGCTATCCGTAAAACAGCTCAGATCTTCGGCACGGTGGGAACGGGTTACCTATGGGCGAACTACATTTTGCCTCCCAAAATTTTGAAATTGAAGCAAGTCGCTCCTCAAAACTTCAATTTTGCAATTTGCTCCCTTATTTCTTGAGATTGGTGGTAATGTGCCCCTTAACATTGGCTCAAGCCAAACTTTACCGCTAGCTCTCATCATTTGAATACGCATGACGATTATGGAAGATTTCTGTCAACTATATATACATCATAAGTAAATATATATGTTTGAAAAAAATAAAGTTATGTCTCAAAAATATATTTGAAACAAGAAAAGTGTTTGAAAAGTCATATATTCATTGTGTGGGTGCCAATTCGATCACAAAAATTTAAATTGAGCCAATAGTCATAAATATTTTGTATTTGTGCCATTTTGAGTTCATCTAATCATTTAGATTGGAAATTGCTAATATGAATATTAGCTATCCTATTGCTTATTTTACCCAAAAAAAAATATATATATATTAGCCATCCTACGTGATATGGCCGCTATTAACATGGAAATTTTTTAATAATATTATATTATTTTTTAAAATTTTCAAAAATTTTAACTTTAATTTTCTTTTTCTTCTTTTTCTTTTTTCCCCTCTATCTGGGCGAGAGTTATCGAAGCTCACTAGCAGCAAAACCCTTGTCGATCACCAGTGAGGGTTGCAACCCTTGCCTAGATGTGGGCGAGGTGGAGATAGGCGCAAGTGAGGCCGCCTTACCTAGATTTGGGTGAGCTGACTTCACCCTCGCACCCCTCATGCCCTCGCCAGGTGAGGAGGACTTGGACCAATGGAGGCCAAAGGACAAGGGGGTGGGTGTCCTTGGGAGGCAAAAGATGGAGCGGACGGCCAGGGAGAGTGAAGTAGCGTTGTACAAGAGCTTGAAGGTTCAGAAATGGAAGGGCTTTGAAGGTGCAAAGTAGAGAGAGAAAGGAAACGAGATTTTAGGGCACAAAGGCTAGACCACCTCGCCTAGCTTTGGGCGAGGTAGCCTCACCCATGCCCACCTTTGCCAGGTGTCAACCCTCCTTAGCAACTGACGAGGGCTTCATGATCCTTGCCCAATGACCAATGAGGGCCAACCAGCTCCGGCAACTCTCACCAGAACAAAGGAAAAGAAGACGAGAAAAAAGATGAGAAGAAAGAGGAAAAAGAAAATTATAATCTTTAAAATGTATATAAAAAATAAAAATATTATTAAAAAATGTCAACCTCAGCGTTGGCCGTATTACATAGAATAGTTGGCATTCGTGTTAGTGATTTCCAATCTAAATTAACTGGATAGACTCAATTGACATAAATTCAAAAGATTAAGGACTAAATTGGTTTAATCAAAAGGTTTAGAATTGAATTGCACTAATGTAATAAGTTTAAAACTTTTTTTGACACTTTTTTCCATATCTAAACAATATTTGTCGGTTAGTCTCGTTGAAATTTTGGTGATATGCTTTTACGCGCAATATATTTCCAATTTGTCCTATTTTTTATATGAAAATATACATTTGATGAATTTCACCTCCAAAATAAGTCATTGTAATGTGACAAAATATTGAAGTGGAACTTGGGGAAATTATCCCAAAAGTCCTATCCGCGTTAGATCATTCGGATTTGAATTGGGATAGGATAGGATAAGGGAGGATTAGAAATTCTCTCAATATCCTCCGGATTTAAAAAAAAAAAAAAATCCTATCATGTGTATGGTGTAATCAAGATAGGATATTTTTAAAAATCTTTAAAAAGCTTCTAAATATCTCTCTCTAATCATCCTTGTACCTCCTCCACTCTTCATGCCTTCACTGTTTCACTAACAATTGGAGGAAGCTCCTCTCTCCCATAGCCTGTTCGACAAGCGAAACCGCCTCATGTGTGGGCTACCGCGAGAGAAGGCCTCTTCATCTCTAAATCCATTGACGCCAACTCTTCATTGATGGTAATTACATCTTTAAGAAGTCAAGCTATCAATTTGAAATAAAGATTTTGAAGGGCGTGATAAGAACAGTAAAGATAAGAAAAAGAGGGGGAAAAAAAGAAAAAAAAAAAGGAGGAATTAAAGACTAACAAGGAGGCTCTCCCACATATGATGGATTGTCTCCAACTTCTTCCTTGTACGCAGGCGTGAAAAATCCATACTAGCATCATAACCTTGATCACCAGTCGGAGTGAAGCAGGGTGGATTTCAGTGATTTTTCATAGCTTTCTTGTATTCATGTGGGTGAGTCGTGAATGTGAACAGAACAGGAACAAGTCAAATAAGAAGAGGGATTTTTATGTTATTTTTTTTTTCCTAGATTTTACATATCTTATCTAGGTCTAACCCACCTCTTAGGTGGGATTATTTTATCAAGGTTATATCCAGGCTATATCTAGTAATATCCAAATTTCGCATCACTCCACCAAATATTGAGTATGATAAAAAATATCATATTTAGAGTTTTATCTGGTCCTCCAAACACTATCTAGATGTGGGCGAGGCCGAGGTGGGCGCATCCTCGTACCCCGCACCCTCGCCCAGTGAGGACTTGGACAAGTGGAGGCCAAAGGATTGGGGTGGGGGGGTGTTGGGTGTCCTAGGGAGGCAAAAGAAGGAGCGGACGGCTGGGGAGAGTGAGGTGGCGTTGATACGAGAGCTTCGAGGTTGAGAAATGAAAGGGCTTCAAAGGTGCAGATTAGAGCAAAGAGAGAAAGGAAACGAGATTTGAGGGCATGAGGGCAAGGCCCACTTCCACAAGCCCTCGCTCAATGGCCGACGAGGGGTCAACGAGCTCCGGCAACCTCACCAAGACAAAGGAAAAGAAAACAAGAAAAAAGGAAATAAAAAAGGAAAATGAAATTAAAGTTAAAATTTTAAAAATAAAAAATTTAAAATATTATTAAAAAATATTCACATCGGTGTTGGCCATACTATATAGAATAGCCGACATACGCTTCGATAATTTCCGGTTTATATTAACTAGATGGACTCAATTGGCATAAATTCAAAAGGTTTATAACTAAATTAGTTTAATTAAAAAGTTTATGGTTGAATTGGCACAAAATGAGCTAGGTTTAGAACTTTTCGACACTTTTCACATTTCCAAACTAGACTTTTCAGCTACTCTTGTCAAAATTTTGGTCATATGCTCTTATGTGCAATGTATTTTCAATTTTTCATATTTTTAATATGTAAATATTCATTTGATGAATTTCACCCCCAAAATAAGTCATGGTGTTGTCATGTGACAGAAGATCGGAGCACAATTTGGGGAAATCATCCCAAAAGTCCTCAATCTATTATACAACAACTGATTCAATACTAAATTTTTCAACTTGATTAATTTAATTCTTAACTTTTTGATGATTTTTCAATATAATCATTCTAGACAATTTTGACTAGAAATTGCTAACATGTTAGTTCAATCAATATCGGCTTTTTTTTTTTTTTTTTTTTGGTAAGGTCCAATATCGGCTTGTTTTTTATCATGAAATCCATTTATCTTCAATTCTATTTGAAAACTGTTCATGTATAAATTTTAAATTCTTTATTTTGATATGTTAGCAAATATCAATCTATTCATTTATTTTTTTTACATTTTATATTATAGTCAATTTTTGTTCATATTGAAATGAATCAAAATTAATAGGGAGCTGGTTAATGATACTTGCACATGTACTTGTTTTGCATGCCTATTTATTTTCTGTTGGTATCCATGGACTAGTCAAGAGTTGCAACATGATCAGGCCCTTATGTGTCTCGAACCGTCCTCAACGTGATTAACATAAATTTTGTAACATCTTTAGATATTTTTGATAGTCGACAATTAAAAGGAGAAATTTTCTCCATTTTTGCTAGAACTATTGCAGCCGCCCAACTATTTGGGTTAGCTTTTCTTTCGTCAATTTATCATAATAGAAAATCAACTCATATTAATCAATCGAATTTGTTGAATAAATGAACAAAGAGTAGTATTAGCTATATATATATATATATTACGTTTTCCTATGTGGCGACCTCCACCAGGCATTGCTGAGTCGCCCACTACTAGTTGATTGAAATAAAAGAAAAAGAAAGAAAGAAAAGAACAGGAAAAAAAAAGACAATTAAACAAATTGTAAAAATATTCATGTCAATGCAAGTCGTGTCACATAGGATAACCGATATCCGCATTAGCGATTTATGGCCAAAGTTAGTGGAATAACTATTTTGACAAATCGTCAAAAAGTTTAGAATTAAATTGGTTAAATGACTCAAGTTGAAAAATTGTTTGACTAAAAAAAAAGGTTTAATTAAAAAATTTAGGACTAAATTGGCTATTGTACAATAGGTCTAAACCTTCTTGGGAATTATCCCATTACAATTTGGTTGAAGTCAAGGTTTTGGGAACATTGCAAGAAGTTTCAAAAATTAAGGGTACAAATTGCAAATATTTAAATGTCAAGGGGCAATTTGCAAGAAACCTAACAAATTGAGGGTAATATGTAATTTGCCCCGTCTGGTTGTCATCCTAACTAGTGTATCCATTCTGCTACAACTATTCGGGTACTCCATATTAGAATTTCGATAGTAATTTTTACTTTTTACAATTTATTTACTTAATACGAGATACCTCTTGATTTTACTTGTTTGGTACTTGCTCAGATAGCATAAGGGATAAGTAGCCTGATGAGTCCAATAAGAGCGCCAGGAAATATGACGCTCTAAAAATTGTACACACTCATATCTGTAGACCATTTATTACTCCCCGCCTCAATGGTCAGAGATATTTTGCCATACAACATATTTGCATCTCTATTTTCTATCTCTAAAAATCGAGCCTATTGATGCCTTTGAATTTGTTTAGACAATTCTCTCTCCATGGTAACCATCAGGCATTAATTTGTGCCCATATAAACTTAGAAGATTTGGTCCCTAGTCTACCTTATTTAATATAGGGAAAATTATCAAAAGTTCTTTTAAATCTATTATATCGATGTTAATTCAGTCATAAATCTTTCGATTTAACTAATTTAATGCTTTCTTGGAATGATCATACTAATTGGAAGAGGTGATAAATATCACAAGTCGCGCAGACGTGAAATATGCATCTGGATCACAAACGAGAAGTGGATTATGCAGGCCGCCGTGTCAGATGTTTCATGGCCATACGACGAAAGTTGAACAGAAGGTATTGGCGTACGAGTGTTGGCTAGATCCACCTCTATGGGTGGCCAGCTAGCATTAAACAAAAAGGGAAATAAAAAAGAATAAAAGTCAAAAAGCAACGAAAAGGAAGGGGGTTGCTTCGTGCAAGTAAGAGAGTGAGTCACCGAGAGGGTGCATGGAAAAAAGGGAAGGGAGGGGCGCAGTTTTGCAGTCCGAATTCAAAGGCCAAACGTTGATGGAATTGGCTCAATTTTGAATATGTTATTCTTGAGGTCGAGAGTTACAAATTAAACAGTTTCATTCATTGAGAACTTTCTCCAAATTTTTCAATTGTGATTGGGATTTTCTTGTTCAATTTACATTAATCTATCTTGTGGTAAGGAAATACAGTTGTATAGTTAACATTGAGGCTCTAATGTGTGACTAGAGAAGAACATTTTGTATATTCTATTATTCCTATTGATTAGTGAAAGTTTATGGACGGTCCATGTTTTTTCCGCATTAGGTTTCCATGTAAAACCTTGGTGTGTCGTTGGCCTTGTCTCCTTATTATTTTGGCATTATATTTACTTATTGCAATGTTATATTGGCCGGTTGTTGTTGGAGTTAAGTTGATTTTGATCGCTTTAATTTGGGAGAGATATTAATCCTGAATTGAATTTAGTTCTTAGTGGATTGTTGCCTTAGTTCTCTCCAACAAAGCAATATCAATGCTAATTTAAGATCCTAGTGTTAAATGGAAGAAACAAGTGGCATCATGTTTAAATTATATGCTTGGAATTACTCCATTTAAAAGCCTCAAACGGAAGACATGTTATATTGTAAAGATTTATTTGATCTCCTTGAGGGTATTGAAGCTAAAGGAGATAAGGAAGATGACGAATGGGAGCGAATAAATCGAAAAGCGAATGAATCGAAAAATGGTTGAATTTATCCATCAATGGATTGACGATAATGCATTTCATCATTGCTCAAGAAATAAAAGTGGACACTTTGGGGAAGAAATTATAAGATCTTTATGAGAGAACTCGCCAAAATAAGACTTTCTACTTAAAAGACTTGTGAATTCGAGATATAGGAAGGGAAGTGGCATGTTAGAACACGAATTTCAAGGTGTTTCAAGATGTTATAAATTAATTGACAAATCTTGAGATCGACCTTGATGATGAGTTGCAACCATGTCTATTGTTAGGCACTCTTTCCGATAGTTGGGGCACCTTGCTTGTGTAAATCAAACAATTCGGCTCCTTATGATATGTTTTCTATGAGAATCATTAAAGAAAGCTTGTTCAATGAAGAAATAAAGAGAAAAGAATTAAACTATGATTCTAAATCGGAGGCTGTGGTCATAGAAAATAGTGCGATAAGTCAACCAAGAAAGTTCCAAAATAGTGATAAAAAAGGTAAGTTAAGAGAAATGTTGAAATCAAGGCTAAGGAGGAGGGTGAAATACTATAATTGTGGCAAGATGGAACACTTTGCCAAAGAGAGATAAGTATCATGATAGAAATGGAGATTGAAAGAAAGAAGAGAAACAGGCTATGGCGACAATTGCATCCGATGGTGATATTATATTTATTTGTGAGGATACTAGTGTGAACCTTACGTGCCAAAACTCTAGCCAAGTTGTTGATTCTGCAGCTTCATTTCATGTCACCTCACAGCATGACTATCTCACTTCCTATCACAGCGGTAATTATGATTGTGTTAGGATGGAAAATAGTGATATTTCCAAGATTATCGGCATGGGAAATTTTTATTTCAAAAGCAATGTTGGATGTAATTTGCTTCCAAAAAAAGGGAAACATGTTCTGAACGTTTGACTTCACTTGATCTCTAGTGCCTTAGATAATAATGAATATTACAATTCCTTCTATGGTGACAAATGAAAATTGAATAAAGGCTCCATGATAGTGGCTAAAGGTAAGAAGACATGCACTCTTTACAACATGCAAGCTAAGTTGATTGGGAAAGAGATAAATGCATTGGAGATTTCCCCAATTGGCCTATGGCATATGAGACTTGGTCATCTCAGCGAGAAAAAGCTTGAAACTCTTGCTAGAAGGAATCTTCTACTATTGAAGGAGAAAAATTTTAAAGAAT
The DNA here is from genome assembly GCA_014182555.1 of Eucalyptus erythrocorys. Classification (NCBI taxonomy): domain Eukaryota; kingdom Viridiplantae; phylum Streptophyta; class Magnoliopsida; order Myrtales; family Myrtaceae; genus Eucalyptus; species Eucalyptus erythrocorys. The sequence continues at coordinate 34,610,527 of CM024604.1, forward strand.
GTACTCACTATCTTATGTGTTATAAATTCTCATTTTATAGTTCCTCTCTACAAACGAAATTAAATGTACCTGATTCAGTCTATACTGATGTTTGTTACATAAAAGCTAGAATCTTTGGTGGTACTTTCTATTTTATGACATTTATTGATGATTGCTCTAGAAAATGTGGGATATTGCTTTGAAATCTATAAACCAAATGTTTGCTACTTCCAAACAATTTTATGTTAACATGAAAAGAGAAATCAACAAGAAGCTAAAATGTGTGTGAGTTAAGAATGGTGGTGAATATAGAGACCTGTTTGAACATTATTATAGAGATTATGGTATTAAGCTCGAGAAGCCTCTTCAAAAAACACCATAACAAATTGGAATAGTGGAGACAATGAATTGAACAGTTAATTATCAAATTCGGTGTATATTCTTTTATGCAAGGTTACCTAAGTTATTCTAGGGTGAATTAATGAGAATAATATTGGACTTAATAAACATTTCTCCATTAGTTCCTCTTAAGGGGGATGTTCCACAAAGAGTTCAGAGCGGGAAGATGCTTCCTAAAATCATCTAAAAGTGTTCGGTTGCTATGCACTCATGCATGTTCCAAGAAATGAAATGTCCAAACTTGATGGCTACTTTAAATAGTATATATTCTCGTATTATGGACATGAAGAGTTTGGCTACATGTTGTAGGATCTAGTTGGAAAACAAGTTAGAAGCCGAGATGTGGTGTTCTTTAGATATCAAACCATTGAAAACATCGACAAGACAAGGAGACCAAAGAATATAACTCAACATTTTGTTAATTTTAGCCCAAATCCTTTTGTTATTGGGTGGAAATCATGGGGATCACAAAAATGGTGAATCATCACGAAATGTTGATTCTTTAACTGAGACAAGTGAAATAGTTGGGCTAGAATGATCAATTAAGCAAGAATAGCCCATTGAGCTAGTGGAGCCAATTAAGCAAGAACAATTTCCACCTCAAGTTAGAAGATCTGAAAGAGAGCCTAGATCTTCACAGATTTATCAACCGTATGAGTATGTGTTACTCACCAATGCTAGAGAGATAGAAACTTATGAAGAGAGCATGCCATGCAATTAAAAGAATGAGTGGCATTAAGTTATGCAAAAGAATCTTAAATCATTGCATGAGAATCACACATTTGAATTGGTGAAGTTGCATAAGAGTAAAAGAACACTCACAAATAAATTAGTATATAAGTTGAATATGAAAGAAAGTAGTTTACAAACACAATACAAGACTAGGCTTGTTGTGAAGGGTTTTTCTCAAAAGAAAGGAATTAATTTTGAAGAGATTTGTTCACCAATTGTAACATATACCATCTATTCAAGTTGTTCTTAGATTGGCCATCAGCATGAATTTAAAAATTGAATAGCTTGATGTAAAGATAGCGTTTCTTTATGAGTCTTAGAAAAAAATATATATTGGGTAGCTAGAGGGTTTTAAAGCTAGAGACAAGGAGTATCTTGTATGCAAGCTAAGGAAAAATTTACACAGTCTCAAACAAGAGCCAAGGCAATGATATATGAAGTTTGAATCATTCATGAAAGATCTGATAAGCCCAACTCCGATTCTTAAGTCTTTACGAAAGGATTTTCAAATAATGATTTTCTTATCCTCGTACTATATGTGGATGATATGTTGATTGTAAGGCATAATGCTAAGAAAATCAAAAGCTTAAAAAATGAGCTAAGTAGAGCTTTTGCAATGAAGATCTCAGATTGGCTAAGCAAATCATAGGCATGAGAATTATTAATGAAAGGAAGAATAGGAAACTTTGGCTATTCGAGGAAAAGTACATTGAAAAGGTGCTTAAAAACATTAACATGAGCATATGTAAACCAGTAAGTACTCTACTTGTAGGAAATTTTAAGTTGAGTAGTGAAAGGTGTCCTACAAGTGAGAAAGAGAAGAAAGAGACCAGATATTGCTCATGCAGTTGGTGTTGTGAGCAAGTTTCTCTCAAATTCAAGTAAAGAGCATTGAACCACTATATGAAATGGATTTTGAGATATCTTAGAGGTATTTCCATATTCTATTTGTGTTATGGAAATGAAAAGCCTGAGTTAGGGGTGATCGGGTCCAGGGTGGGTAGGGTCTGGACCTAGACCCTGTACTCGACCCTGTTATAATCGATTCCCCTTTTTTGGACCCTGTACCTGAACCACCCTATTTTTCTGATCCGGTTCCAGGGTCAACCCTGTTTTCAGGCAAACCTGTTTTGTTACTATCAGGTCCGATATCCTACACGTGAAAGTCTTTCCACCCTACTCCTTCTCTCTGACCAGGGCTGCCCACTCTACACATACTTTTCCGATCGAGCAAAAGGTAAAGAATCAACAGGGATGCAGTGAACAAAGGCGTAGCAAGCTATTAATACAAACCTAAAAATTAGTAAAAGAATGCACTTAATTTATCAACATAGAGAAACAACATCAGAGAGGAACAACATAGAGAAACAGCATCAGAGAGAAAGCTCATTTCCAAGACATTCATCCGAATGTGCAAAATAATACATCATAGTAGACACCCATATGTGCAAATTCAAGAACAACCATACACACATTCATAGGAACTTGCAACCATCTAACAAACTTGTATAAAAAGGACAAACGGCAACGTGCAGATAGTTTTCAATTTTAGATGATAAAGGATTTGATATTACAGCCGCAGCTTCATATCACAACTAATTCCAATTCCAGTTATTCTCTCAACATCATTAAGCAAAATGACAGAAAAGAAAACTGGGCTCAGAGGATACTGCTAAGCTTTCGACAACGAAAACTATGTCGGATCCCTCGCGGATTTCCACCTCGCCGAGCCTAGTAATAAGCTGAACTTGAGTCTCGACCACCTGCAAACGCATCCCTTGCGGATCCCTCGCGACGACATGCGCGAAACTTCGAAGATGCCGGTTCTTCTAACCCGGACAGTGATTGGTCGAACGAACAAGACGACAATCGATGGAATCGACGGTGGATTTTGGAGGCGGAGGGCTTACGTCGGCGAATCTAATGGCTTTCGATGACGAAAGCCATGTCGGATCCCTCACGGATTTCCACCTCACCGAGCCTAGTAATAAGTTGAACCCGAGTCTCGACCACTTGCAAACGCATCCCTCGCGGATCCCTCACGATAACACGCACGAAACTTCGAAGCTGTTGGTTCTTTGAACCTAGACAATGATCGGCCGAACGAACAAGACGACCATCGATGGAATCGACGGCAGATTTTGGAGGCGGAGGGCTTATGTCGACGGATCTAATGGCTTCGACGGCGTAGAGCAGCCCAACTTCTGGGTCGATCGGGATCTTATGAGCTTGAAGAGAGATTGAGAGAGAAATACTGCTGTGATTGAGAGAGAGGGGGGTAGCATAGAGGGGGGGTGCAATCGCCCACGAAAAAAGAGAGACTGAGAGAGGGGGGCAGAATGGTTAGGGTTTTATTTTTTTAGTGATTTTTGAAAACAGGGTCCAAAACCGGTCCAGTTCTCGGGTGGTTTTCACTCGGAACCGGTTCTCGGACCGGTTCTAACAGGTTCTCAAAAATTGGAACCGGTTCCCGGATCGGTTTTCCGAGTGGTCCGGTCCGGGTTCCGGGTAAACCCGATCGGATTGCTGACCTCTAGCCTGAGTTGAGCGGCTACTTAGACGCAGATCATGCCAGTGACATTGACTTTCAAAAATCCACATCAATTTACATGATTTTAGTAGGGAGAATATTTCATGGCTATCAAAATTGAGAAAATGTGTTACTTTGTCTATGACTAAAACTAAGTATATTGCTATCATGAAGGCGGAAGGGAACTCTTGAGGATACAAAAATTCCTACCAAAGTTAGGCTTGAAATAAAGGAAATTTGCTATGCATTGTGAAGACACATGCCATATATCTTAGCCAAAATTCGGTGTTGTATTCAAGATTAAAGTATGTTGATGTGAAGTATCAGTTGATTTAAAAGAAATTAGAAAAGAAGCTCTTTCTACTTGAAAAAGTTTACATTGATGACAATGGATCCAATATCATGACCGTTGTCCATGGTGAAACTTGACTCTTGTAGAAACAAAGCAGGCACGATGTAACTTTCCTCATGAGGTGGAGGGAGAGATCTATTGGCTGGATCCACCTCTATGTGGGGCCTTGCTAGCATAAGACAAAAAGATAAAATAAAAAAAGGAGAGTGAAAGTCAAAAATCAAAAGAAAAGATAGGAGGTTGCTTCGTGTAAGTGAGAGAGTAAGAAAAGTTGAGTTACTGAGAGGGTGCCCGAAGAAAAGGGGAAAAGAGGGCTGTGGCTTTGAGCTCCTTATTCAAAGGGCAAATGTTGGCAAAATTATCTCAAATTTGAGTATATTATTCATGAGATCGAGGTCTATGAGTTGATCAGTTTCATTTGTTAAGAACTTTCTTCAAATTCTCCAATCGCAGTTGGGTTTTCTTGTTCAATTTACATTAATTCACATTTATGATGAGGAAATACGGTTGTGTTGTTAATGTTGAATCTCTAGTGTGTGATTGAGAAAAAATACTTTATGTGTCATACTATTATTAATGATTAGTGAAAGTTTTTGGGCAATTTGTGATTCTTCCCGCATTTGTTGTTGGTTTTCAATGTTATATTTACTTATTGCGAGATTGTACTGATTGGTTGTTATCGCAGTTAAGTTGATTTCAATCTGTTTAGTTTCAGAGAAGATATTGATTTTGGATTGGGTTTAGTTCCTGATTAATTGTTGTCCCGGTTCTCTTTGAAAGAGAGACTTAAGGATTTTTTAATATCAATGGCCCACTGGAAAAGAACTTAAAAATTTCTTTTCTGAGATTATCTCTTATCAATAAATAAGAAATTGGAAATCAAGTCGCCATTGATAGAGTCGGGCCGCGCAGGGCGTAATACCATACGAGAGTATCCACTTTTGCCTGCAATCCGTCGTCTCTCTCGGGATCCGACATAAGAGGGTGGGAGCGTTATTTGACCCTTTTTTCAAGCGATCGTTGAATTCTGGCATGGAGGTTTGCACATGAGCGTCAGGTTAAACGACAGGTCAAGACATCACCAGTAGGCACCCAAACCTAGGAACACCACCACATGGCACCAAACCAAGACAAGCATATGGCACCAAACCAAAGGCATATTCCTCCCGCTGATCCTAAAGCTTCCACTTCAATCTTCTTACGAAAACTATGATTGCCCCCTGCTTTTCCCACGCTAAAGCCTTCGAAAAAGAGAGTATGTGGCAGAGCAAGAAACGTTGAAACTATGGAAGCCCGTCAAGTGCTGACGCATTTGATCGCCATTCTCGTGCTGGCGCAAGCGGCGGCCATGATGGCCGTGATGGGGCAGGGCGGCGGCGCCATACCCACCACCCTCGATGGTCCGTTCGAGCCCGTCACCCGCCGCCTCGACCCGTCCCTCCGCATGGGCAGCGACGACTTGCCGATGGATGACCCGAGGCTCAAGAAGAACGTCACTTCCTCGTTCCCTGAGCAGATTTCGCTCGCGCTGTCCAGCGATCCTAGCTCGATGTGGGTCTCTTGGATCACAGGTACTCCATTTCCCTCACAATTTTGTTCTTTGTAAGGTTTGTAGGATCAGAGTGGTCGAGCTTGAGGAATATGTGCAAGTTTCGAGTATGGTTCTAACAGTTCTCGGAGCTCGACGAGTGGTTAACTTTTGTGATCTAGTGCGTTTCTTCATGTGGGTAATGTGGACTTTTGCGATGACCAAGTTGGTATTGCGTTTACACCTTATGTGATGTGTCGCGCATGAGTTCATCGAGTACAGGGGTGGTCAGTGAAATCTATTTATTTGTATGTTTGAAGAAGTCGGAATAGATGTTGATGTTGATCGGGTTAATAAATTGATCTGTGTCTTCAAGGGGATGCTCAGATTGGCAAGAATGTCACGCCGCTTGATCCATCATCCATCGCCAGTGAAGTTCAGTATGGCACGGAGAGTGGGAAGTACACAAGCAAGCAAGATGGCACCTCGGCTGTCTACAGTCAACTGTACCCATTCGAGGGGCTCTTGAATTATACTTCTGGCATTATTCATCACGTCAGACTTGAAGGTAACTGGAAATTGGTGAAATGCAACATGAGGTTTTTGATTTCCATTACATAACTTAAAGCTCTTTCCTGACTCATGGGAAAACATGATCTGGATTGTCAGTGTTTTTGCCCTTTGGCGTTTTTTATTCCTTAAATGAAAGCGATGAATTCCTTCATTTACTGTAATTGACTCCACTCTACTTTTGAACTTACCCTTGCAACTGGAACTAGGATAGCATTTTCTAAAAGAGGTCTAGGGACTATCTTTTTTAATCGAATTCAATGAATTCTGCAGGTTGATGCTTTAAGGTGAATGAGAAGTTTCAGTTGATAGAGGTTATTTTATCTGTAATTGCTTAGTGTCAAATGCTGCCTATTATCGTCAATTTTTTCCTGTTCTTTTTTCATGTGAGCTGCTTTCATGTTATCAAGATGGTGATCATGCATTTTGTATGATAATGCTTGAGTAATAAGTATTTCACAATGAAGACCAGCCTAAATTACAAAACAATTATGTTTGGATTCAATATGGCAATTGATTGATTCACTATGAGAAGAAAGCTGATACAGAGTACTTTTTCAGCAAAATGATTCTCTACAAGAAGAAAGCTCGTAATTGATCTTTAGTACTCTGCCTTCTGTGTTCACAGCAATTGTTAGTTTGAAGAATCTGAAGACATCAATACGTTAATAGTTCTATTGTGTAGAAAAGAGATTGATCTCTTTGCTTACCAATTCATCCTCCATCAAACATTAGGTTTTGACCAAATTAACAAATTTTCTTTAGGCTGTCCTGCAATTTAAAATGTAAAAGAATTTTATGTGGCATGTGCCAGTTTTACTTTTTTCCTTTTATCTCAGGTGCTGCCACCAGACTATCCATTTTATGATACCGACAGTTTGCTTGATAACAATTTAATATACTTATTCCCTGCTCTACTGAATTTTTTTTTCCTTCGCAGGTCTTAAACCTGGTAAGACTTATTATTTTAAGTGCGGTGACAGTTCTGTTCCAGCAATGAGCGATGAATATTCCTTCAAGACCATGCCCTCACCCAGTCCATATGCATATCCCACTCGTATAGCGGTTATTGGAGATTTAGGTCTCACGAGCAATTCTTCAACAACGATAGATCATGTGATCAAAAATGATCCAGCCTTGGTTTTGATGGTTGGAGACTTGACTTACGCAAACCAGTATCTCACCACTGGGGGACAAGGCGCTTCATGCTACTCTTGTTCATTTCCAAATGCACCCATTAGAGAGACATATCAACCTCGCTGGGATGGCTGGGGAAGGTAAATCCTCTGCGACTTCACATCCTTTCATGGGTCTGTTTTTATGAGACCAGTCAAATATTCTTTACAGTTTGTGATACAAGCTTAAGATGAAGCATCTCCATCATGGTGCAAGTGCTAAACAATTTTGAAGTCAGAAAGACCAAACATTGCCGCACCAATATGAATACCATATACTTCTTCTAAGATGTAGTTCACACTTGATATTGTTGTATCTGCATGAGTATTGCCTTCTTTGTCTCTTTTTATACTCGATGGTTTTGGTATGTTGATCTACATTATACATGGATTAGAGCAGAGGTAGAACGGCAAGGATGATTTGGTGTGCCCATTCATTTTTAAGGTCTCTGCGACTGCACATAATAATGCTCGTGCGATTCCCTTGTTTGAATGCACCAAGAATGAACAAATTTCAATTTCAGGTTCATGGAGCCATTGACATCAAGAGTGCCTATGATGGTCATAGAAGGCAACCACGAAATTGAGCCCCAGGTTGATGGGATCACCTTCCAATCGTACCTAACAAGATTTGCCATTCCATCAGAGGAGAGTCATTCCAACAGCAGTTTCTACTACTCCTTCAATGCTGGAGGAGCACACTTTATTATGCTCGGAGCCTATGTCGACTACAACACAACTGGTACATGACTAAATCACACTTCACAACTTAGTCACAGTACGAAGAAGAGCCATGTACCCGGCTGATGGATGATTTATAACTTTCTTCTTCTGACACTATTTTGACATAAGTTCGCCCTTTCAGGTGCTCAGCATTTGTGGCTGATGGATGACTTGCATCGAGTGAATCGCAGTGTAACCCCATGGGTGGTTGCTGCTTGGCATCCACCATGGTACAATAGCTATAACTCCCATTATCAGGAATTTGAATGCATGAGGCAAGAAATGGAAGCTCTTCTTTATCAATACAAAGTTGATATTGTGTTCAATGGCCATGTAAGTACGTAACATGAGGAAGCTTAAAGTTTTTGCACTTTGAAACTTAATGCTCCTTTCCCTTGTAATCTGTGCACTTATTGTCCTGCATGAGGAGGAAAGAACTTATGATTATTTCATGATGGCATTGCGACGCTTTCACCTCTTGTGAGTTCTTGTTATTTAGTCTGGCATTGGAATCCCCATTTTAACTTTAGAATCTTGAAAGTTGAAACAATGTTGAACTGAAACCAGAGCTATTGCATGTGATGCTCATATATGACTAGCAACATGCTTTCTTTCTGTTACCAGATACGGTTTCTTCTCAGACAACCCTGATATTAATAGTTCACCATGATGTCTTTTCATTATGTATTGCAATCCACTAGCCTAAAGATTAGAATATAAAGACATAGATCAAAGTGGCAAGAGAGGAGAATTTGGATTCTTGGATTTTCATTTATACAAAAGTCAAGTGGAAAAACCGACACTACGTGGCTTCCTCTTTATCATTATCAGTTAGTTGCATGAGAAATAGGTTCCTGTTTGCAGGTTCATGCATATGAGAGGATGAACAGAGTCTACAACTATACACTGGACCCGTGTGGTCCCATATACATAACAGTTGGGGATGGTGGCAATATCGAGAAAGTTGATGTTGATTTTGCAGATGACCCTGGAAAGTGTCCTAAACCTGAGGACAACAAGCCTGAGTTTGGAGGGTTGTGTCATCTGAATTTCTCCACTGGCCCCGCCAAAGGCAAATTCTGCTGGAGCAAGCAACCTGAGTGGAGTGCGTACAGAGAAAGCAGCTTTGGACACGGAATACTTGAGGTGCGGTTGTCAAATTTTAGGTCATGCACCTTTTTCACACTTATTCCAATTGTCCAAACCAATGTGCGCCCTATAAGGAGTTTATATTATCATTATCACCATCTATCCACTTGCTGATTTTAACCGGTATGAATAGTCTACATAGAACATTGTTGGCATGTCATTATGGAGAGGCCACAGCGACTTTTACTGAGCTGGGCTTCAGTTTGCTGCTGTAAGTGACTCTTGCCATGTTAAAACATGCTTCCTAAGCTGAAAAGATACATCCATGTCTCCTCAAAGTCTGAAGCATCTCTTCCTTTGAACTCCATATCTAACAAAAGCTGAGTGTAAGTTTGAAAAAGAGCGGTTGGTTTAGACAATCTAGTGCCCTTTTTCTTCTTCTAGTTGAGAAATTTTGTTTCAGTTCGAATCAGTTGATGGACCAGCATGAATTACAAAAAGTTCATATTACTTTTCGTTGACTGCACCTTGGCAACGTCATAGTTCAGTTGAGCAGAATATATTTGCTTTTTTCCTTCGCAGATTGTGAATTCAACATATGCATTATGGACTTGGCATAGAAATCAGGATGCGTATAAGGAAGATAAACCGGGCGATCAGATATTCATCGTGCGACGGCCTAAACTTTGTTCTCCAACGGTTAAAGTGATTCTCTAAACCATAGTTTCATCTTTTAAATATAGCTTTCTGTGTCATGAAATTTGTTGCATGTCTAGTTCCTTTTGTTATTCAACATGAGGACCATTCACTTCTTTATTTCTTTTGCAACATCTCATATACAGCCAGTTGCATTTGGTTCTGCAGAGTTCCATTTCTTGAAGATTATGTTCATCACTTGTTTGTAATTTAATTGTACTACGAATCTTTTAAGTTTTGTAATATCTACAATCGAAAGTTGACACTAAGGGCACACTCGGTGAATTCAATTTGTTTATGGTTTTCTTGTGACAGGAAACTAGCGATCCTCCTCAAGCTGCTGGTCAAGAGTTGGAACCGGCATCCCCATCATCTACTGTAATTCTATCATTCAAAATGATGTGGCTGATGAGCTTGCTTGCCGCTTTGGTTGGCATTGCCGTGTGATGATCATCTCCGAAAGCATGGATTTTATTCCTTCTACAATTACCTCGAAAATCAGATGAAGATAGTTCTCGTGCATAACTTCATATGGGAATACTGGAACGGAGTTACCTACTTGAGAGTTCTGTTTATGGAAATACTCAAGGTAACGTAAAACTTGTGCATACACATGTACACATACACTTGAGTGCAAATTCCTCCTCTTCTATTTCTTTATTGACATTCATGTATTCACATTGATGTAAATCTGACATGAGTGCTGAACAGACCGTCCATATTGCATTCAAGTACACTATGTATTACCTTTGATTTTCTTTTTATTTTTCTTTCTCTTTTTCTCGCGTAATTGTCTCCTGATGTGATTCGTGAATTTTGCATGGGCCTACTGTGTGGTACTTCAGAATCGATAACTATAAACAATAAGAAAGTTGGGTAAGATAAAGCTTTGCGATGGGGCCATACCATCGCAAAACTCAATTCTTTTACCATTTCCCCTGCACATATTACTTTATTGTTTACATTAATTAGATAAAAAAGCTTAATTGTCCGTCATTAATGTTTTTTGAAAAATTAAAATGGATTCATGCAATGTATAAATAGGTACTAATAATTTAAATTATATATGTTTGGCAAACATGTAATTACTTAATCATAATTGTGGATGGATGAAAAGCGTAAATCAATTGAGAAAAGGGAATAATATCAAAACAGTGAAAATTAAAAGGTTTCTAAGATTGAAAAAAGGGAATGATATCAAAATAATGAAAAAGTTAAAAGGTTTCTAAATTGTAAACCCCAACCGCTAGAAATTGCCCCAGTGGCTCCTCTTCTCATTTGGGAATGATAAGGTGGGGAGTTTAATTCTTCACCTTTTCATGAGCTAGGGGAGACACACAAGTGAGGAAGTAGGGTTTTGCACACAAAGTAGCTTGTAAAATATATATGGGATTGGATCAGACAAAAAATTAAGAATCTTCTTTTCTTTTCTTTTTTCCCTTATCTAACATTGACGTTCTTTAGAAAAGCTAAAACTAATTCAACCATGCGTGTGTATATATAGCAAGTTAATATAGCAAGTTAATAACCCATTTTCCACTTACTCCATAAAAATTCAATGTTTTTTCACAATAGAGAATTTTTGCGAATTAATCTTCGGGAACTAAAAGAATTTTCTGAAAACAGAGTTGATCATGTGTCATTAATCGACTCATTGAGTGATCAATCAACACTATTTGATGGGCAAAATTATGGTAAAATCTAAAAATAAGTGGTAAGCTTTGGTCTTTTATGACAAAATTATTATTTGATGGGTATCTTGCAAATAATTACGCGCCCACTTGTAAAATCTAAAAACAAGTGGTAATCTACTACTGGATTGGTGGATGTTTAGATTGGTAAATGATCAGTCACTTACAAACAATTATGCGGTTATTTGTAAAATCTAAAAATAACTGCCAATCTGTTATTGAATTTGTTGATGGTGAAATAGTTATTTCTTTCATAAGTTACAAATACTGACCAAGCTTATAACTGAGGGTCATGTTTTACAACTTACCATGGATATTTTAAACTTGTTATCGACTTAACATGTTTACTGACACAAAATGAAATTCCCTTTTAGGCATGTCGAGTTGAGAATCAGGATTACCCAAACATGTTACAAGAAATGTTATATAGTTAATCGTCACCTTAAATTAAAGATTCGGGTCAAATGGTTCCGATTAGCTTTCGCGCACCATGACTGCTGCACATCCTTGGACGATTTTATGGTCACCCTCTCTCATCTTTCTGGTGCATGAGATTTTCTTCCAGGAATGCTCCTAATAAGGCCCAAATCTAACATCACAAGAAGAGCGAACCTTTTTACCATCTGACCCAACATCTTATTGGTTCATTCCTTTTCTATTTACTTACGTAGTCTTACTTTTTTACTGGCATTTAACTCAAGAAAAGATAATTAACTAGGGTATGTCAATCATCCATGTTCTATTTCCATTATATGTATGGTCTATTGATTCTAAGCGAATTGTTTGGTAATTATCTAAAAGGACTTTTACTTTTTATTTAATCTAAATCTAGTAATTCACAAAATTTGACCTATTTTTCTTTTAATTTGGAACTTTCAAAACTTTTATGATAGTTAAATGTTGACATGTAACTTCGAATGCAAATTTTTCATAACATTTAGAATATAATAAATTTTAGCAAAAAAAGTATAAAAAAGAAAAACACTCTTTGCTCCTCAAAAGAAAATACTTTTATCTAAGAGTAAACAATTTATGTATATTGCTCCTCAAAAGCAAAAGACGCATTGGCAATATATAGGTGGTTTTTTCTTTTGCATGATGTATTGATTGAACTCCTATGAGTCTGGGACACTTGGAGTGCCAAAACTTAGCACGATGAGACACTTAAGTGCTGAAAGTTAGAAAAATAACACTTAAGTGAAAATCGGAGTAAAATGAATCAATTAAGTGCCAATGATGAGCAAATCTAGTCAAAACACTGACGTAACGATTTTCCAATAAGCTAAGTGCTAAACGACATCATTTTGCACACTGACATGGCTAGACAAGTGCCAAAACAACACTATTTTGCTGCTGACGATGGTAAATAATTAATATAAATTGAATTAAATTTAAAACCAAAAAAAAAAAAAAAGGAATGAGGAAGATGAACAACGGCTCTCAGCCGCTGGTTGCTGTTTATCTTCCTCCTTCCTCTTCTTTTTTTTTTTTTTTAATTGGTTTTAAATATAATCTAATTAATTTTTATATAAAAATTCAAATTGTGTCAAAACGACATTGTTTTTGTGTTTCTTTACTAAGTCAGCCTTCTGACGAGCCACGTAAGCAAGCAAAATTAATAAAAAAAAATTACCACGTATGATTTCTGATGGGATTCATCAGATGTGCCACGCAAGTGTCCAATTTTTTAAAAAATGTGGCACTTAAGTATCGTTTTATTAATTTTTGACACTTAATTGTCCTCTTGTGCTAAGTTTTGCACTAGGGGTGTTCTTTTGCCAAAGTCCTATGTATTACCATGATTGGCTGAAAATGTTGAAATTGCGGAAGACAAACGAGGATACATACACCTACGAGTTTGATGAAATTTTCGCCGAGTCCACGTCGCAAAAACAAGTGTACGAGGTTGCGGCAAAGCCTGTTGTGGAGGTGCGTACGTATGAAAGATTTTGATTGTTGTCTTATATTTCACCATCATACGAGCTTGCTTTTAGTAAATATAAGCAAGTGGAGAAACTCTTGGCATTTTACGCACTTAATATGCTTCCTTTTCTGATACTTTTAGCATCATTATTGGTAGAGATCCTAGTTAGACTGTGCCCTTTAAGAGTAGCATCCGTGTTTACTACTTCATTTAAGGACTAGGTCCCGTGAACTGTCCTAGCTGACATGATTTTGCTTCTAATACATTTGTTTGGATATACTTTAATTTTTGAAAAAGCCTAAACCGATACAGTCATAACACATTTACCTCAAATTAATATATTTGTGACAAATTTATTATCCTTTAGTTTTCGTTAAATTTTATTATCAAATTTCTGAATCGGATGATACGTGATAATTAATACGTATAACGGTTGGAGGATTTATGCTTAGTTTGTCACATAGGTAGTAGTTTTGTCGTTTTTTGTGGTATTAATCAAATTTAACGGAAACTAATAGATAATGTATTTGTCATAAATATACCAGTTTAAGATTCTTTGTTGTCAAAAAATTAGTTTGGGGCAAACTCGTTACATTTATACTAATTTGAAGATTTTTTATAGTCGAAAATTAATTTTGAATAAATTTATCATAAGCATACTAATTTGATGGTTTTCGTAATATTAACTCTTAATTTTGTGGCACTTTACTCCACCTTGAAATTTTTTATCATTTTATGATATTTTTATTGTTTTTAGGAAATGTACCTTCACCCAACACCAACTAAACATGAAAGCTTGATAAAGAGTGAAGTATTGTTGTTAGCCGTAGGGATGAGCAAAAAGAAATCGTCCAAATCAGAACCGCCCCGGATTGATCTTCGGTTCCTAAAAACTAGAATAAGTGAAGACCAGTTCGGTTTCTTATTTCAAATGCATGACCACCCTTTTTTATTATTATTATTATTATTATAAATGAAACCCGAAAGCAAGCTCCAGACTCACGAACGCTCTCTCTCTCTCAACTCGCTCGACTCACGTCCTCGAGGCTCGCAGTTTAGTCACGCTCACTCTCGACCTCAACGGTTTTTCAAGTACCAATTTGCCCCTCGCCTCTTTTGGCCTATTTACCAATTTGCCCCTCGCCCCTTTGTTTCCTCTGGTTTGGTTTTGTCACGGTGCGCCTTGATGTGTTTTACATAGTTGCTATCTGTTTGACCCTTTTGAGTCCAGATTTGGATTGAATCATAAATGATCCGATTCAAATCGACCCATGTAACTCGTTCATGACTTATTTATTATAGTGCAAAAATTTTGACATATACCTTATCCGACCCATACCTAACTCATTTAACTAAATTTTAAAAAATTTATTTCTTATCATTTTTTTAAAACGGTATTACTAAAATACTTTTATGCAACACAAATTTAATGAACAATTTTTATAATTTTTAAAAATTTTATTTTTAAAAATCTAATTTTAATTATTTTTATTTTTAAAAATTGAAATTGAAATTATTTTTATTTTTATTTTTTAAGAATATAAAATTTAAATTCTTTTTTCTTTTGTCTTTTTTTTTATTTTTTCTTTTTTCTTCAGCTAGCCGCCAAGCACGTCGAAGGCCGGTGACCGACCACAAGCAAGCCTCAAGCTCATTGGGTTTGCCCGACGTTGATGAGCTCGAGCTTGCTACATCGATGAGGCTTGAGCCTCGATCGACATCGACGAGCTCGAGTCTCGCCAGATCAGGGTGCTTGAGGCTTGAGCCTCACCTGGCCGATCGCCAACCGTCACCATGCCGGCCACCCGTATGATCACCTCACATGTTAGAGAAATAGATTTAAAATCAATTTAAGTTGCCTGCAAAAACATTTTTTGGAAAATAAAAGAATAGTACTGAAAGGGCATTAGAAGAATCTAGTATAACTAAGTCCCCGTACCCATAGTCTCTGGTTCGTAGAAGTCAAGTAAATCTCTTGTTATTTTACTTGGGTTTCTAATCGACCCACCAAAACTAAATTAGTGTCCACTCCCAATTAAAAAATCAATTGCATGCTAAGAATTTGAATTTAAAGTTGCGAATTGGTATGGGCTTAGGAGAGCCCGGGTTAAGTCTAGGCTTAACAATCCATTAGCCAAACCCTAGGTGGTTCACCGAAAATTTGGTCGCGACAGACAGGCGGGTAACTAACTTCATGGGATTGATATGGTTGCTGCATATTGTAGCATAACCTAGCTTCAATGAAACTAAGAAAAAAAAAAAAAAAAAAAAAAAAAAAAGAAGCAGCTGGTTCTTGGTGGAACCTAAAACCGGCTTGAAACTAGCTGGTTCGATTTTAAAGTCAGTTCTAGGGTCCATAGGGGTTGGTTCCTAGTTTCAAAAATTGGGAATGAGTCCTCATAGGATAGGTTCTACATTCCAAACTTGGAACCAATTTGCTATTAAAATTGAGAATGAACCTGAGTTTGATCAGGAGGTGAACTCAATGAGCGGAGGCTAGGTTTAGATTTTGAGCTTTATTTCTTTCTCTGAAATGTAATACAAGTAAAATGCATGTGCAACTTGTTCTGCCAGCAGTGTTTATTACATGAGTTTGCCTTTACTTTCTTAACTTGCTCTATTAACACAGTTAAGCATTTCATTTTGCACCCTTGATTTTAACTTTATGATCTGATCTTTCTGCTTCATAGGATGGTGTAGCAAAAGAGAAAGAGGAGAAAAGAGAAGAAAATGCGGAAGAGGAGGAAGGAAAAAGAGGTAGAATCGAGCAAAATGTCAACAAAATCTGAAATAATGTTTCATAAGTGGCTGAATTACACAGAAATATTATGAAGGATTTTTTCGGTGTTGATATAGATATCCAATTTAGCATCACCTTCGGCCACCAACAACTCTGACAAAGTATTTACATCATTGAATGCCTATTTAATTTGACACCATTTCTGTTTGGGTGCTCGTAACACATTCTTCTCAACGTCACTTGGCTTAACACAGGTTGAGGAAAATTACTCTATAATATTTGATCCAATTTGGCCATGTGAAACATTTTGGGATTTTGTTGAGAATATCGCTCTTCCTAGGGACATTTTTCTCAGCTTTGGCCTCTTTTTTGTTCCTCGTCCTCCTTTTCTTCTCCTTTGCCTTTCTCTACATGGTCAAGCAGTTTGTCTCCTCAGCTTTTGCATGGTGCCTATGCAAATTCCGTATATATCGTTGAAGAGGACTAGTGTTGAACCTTCTTGAAAGAAGCTATCAAAATGGACTCCTGGCAGAGATGATTCCGTACGATGGCCAGCCATGTAAAGCAGACTTAATTGTGCTGAGGAAAGTCGTGTAAAGAGTTGAGAGTTGGTGAAAGGTAGTTGATGTTTCTTATCTAATCTAAGAACATTGTTCTAACTTGTCATCCACTTTCCTTACAGTATTCAAAAGGCCCTTTGTTAATGATTTTTTACTGTTTTGCTTAGAGAAATTAGTTGTTGGGGTTTGGGGCCAAGTATGTTGTTCAATCTGACCTTGCAGTCTCCGTCCGTGGCCAATTAGTTGTTGGGGTTTAATAATGATTTTTTATTGTTTTGCTTTGAGAAATTAGTTGTTGGGGTTTGGGGCCAAGTACGCCTTTTTGCCTCTTCAAGGTTCCTGTGAAGAGTTTTTGGTTTGTGATTAGTATTTTATTACCCTTCAATATTGCATTTCTTATCTTTTCAAGTTGTGGTTCTTCTTCTTACATGCTCATCGGAAGATGGATTATATTTTGCATTGACAACCAAAACCAATGGTCAAACACCCAATAAATAAATAAATAATGCCAAAAGCGATAAGGGAGGAAGTGTCTTCTCAGTCAGATATGAATGAAGATTCAACTAACTCCTATGAGCACACCAATAATATGAAAGTGACACATGGGGTTATTATACATATTTCATGTATGTGTTTGCTTTTAAGACTTACTGGACCTGCTAACCTGTGGCTTCTTACCTGTGATGGATGTACTATCTGCTGATCATGTGATGTTGTTGTGTCATTGGGTGCATTGTGCTTGGTTTGGTAGGAAGGAGAGATGTGCTGTGCAATTTTAAAAATGTTGTTACAAGGATGAATGCTTGGTGGATGTACTATTTATTCTGTGTTTAGAGACTTCAAGCTAATTCTAGTTTTGTTATTAAATGCATGAAATCAAATGTGTAGAGAAAGGAGGTGAGTAAACTGACCTCCTTGCTAATTGCATATTTTGTTGGCTGACATGAATGGATGTGCTTTAGACCATCCTAATAGGAATTATACCTGCGTTTTTGTTATTAAATGTTGGTTGATTTCTATGAGAATTTAATGTTATTCCGATAAGGCTTCCCATGGAACAATTGCTTCCCCAACTTGGGCTGTATACACAAATTTATCAGCAAAATAAAGCTGATGTTATGAAGTTCATTGGTTTGCTGTTTTCTTACAGAGTAGCATGGCCTTTCTATTAATGCAAGTATATCTGATCAGGAGACAGTCCAAAGGCTGATTTTGTTTTTGGGAGTATCCATCCTGATTGAGAGGTTGTTGATAATATCATTTGCAGAACTTCTATTGATGTGGATTCCATCAAATCATTCAGAGATACGAAGTTGCTGCGTGTTCTTTTTAGTTGTAGTCCAAGTTGAATTGTAACTCTTTTTTTTAGGGCAAGCATGATCAGATAACCAACTGGATATTTTTGTGGGAAGAAGAAAATTCGTAGGGTGATCCTACCATATCTATTGTAATCATCTAAGTTGGCTCTGCCTCTTTTTTCTTTTCTTTTTGAACCATATGCCAACTTGGTTGCTAATGTCCTGTTGGTTTTCTGTTGTAATCATCTAGTGCCAAATGAAGAGAGATTTGTGGACCTCATCAAGCATAAATACTTTTCACTATCTTTATTTAAGCACATGTGGTTTGTCCTCATTGGAAAACCAAAATAATACTATTGGCTATAGAACACAAGGGGATGGTCCTGAGGAAATATATGAACCAGCATTGATAACAGTGAAGTTTACTTTGCGTAAGAAAGGACAATATATATGGTTTGTGTTGCTGTGAGAAGGAGCAACACGATGGCTGGAACAATGGACAAGAAAGCCCAAGGACTATAGAAATATTCCCTCCTCAGTGTCGCCATCCAGACGTTTCTCCTCTTCCTACAATGCGCATTCAGATTTTGGAAGATCTCGAAGTAATAGGAACCGGACGAAATGATGTTGTCACACATCTTGTTGAACATTTGCGCAACCACCTCGTCATCGCCCAAGTAGTTCTCAGTAATCCCTGCATGTCAAAGCACCTTGACGTCCTTTGAAGAGTTTATGAGGCAATCCATGAAGGTCACATAATCCGTGAAGTAGTTGATGACTTTGCTTTGATGATGCTGCTTGTACGCGATCAGGTTTCGATATTTTGATTCAGTGTCGTCCTGTACTATCAAGATTGGTATCTCGAGTGTCCCATTCTCGAATTTGATGTCACCCAGGTGGCGCCCTTGCGCAGCCCTAAACCTGACTCCTGACTCCCTTAGCTCAATCGACGAGGGCATGACTAGTCTACGATGTAGCAGGGGCTTTTCAGGCAAGCCATGAGTACGCCACGCGTAATATAGATGCAGAAGATGCTTCCAGTTGCCCCTCGTCCAATTTCGGTTGGAGTCTCCTTCTATACGTTTGAAAAACTCGATGGCGACTACGTCGAACTCGTGATGCTCGTACGGACCTTTAGTCAGGTCATATAGCTTGCTCAAGACGAAAAGCGGGAGTTGGTTCTCGAGCGGCAGTAAATCGCGGCAGAGGTAGTATTGAAGCCAATATGACTCCCCAAGTGGATCGTCTTCGTCTGTCAGTATCTCCGTATTGCACTTACGGAACAACTCAACGATGAAACAACCATCAATGAGCATCATTGCAAGAAACTTTTCTTGAGAGAGGTCGATGGTTTCCGCATAGCAATTACGCGCCCGCTGTTCCTGTAACGACCGACGGTGCGCGGGGAAGAGGGATGGCGGTGCGTCCGCGCCTCAGTCCCCGGATGTGCGCAAGGAAGGAGTCCCTGTCCCACATCGCCTAGGGAGGAAGTCTTGGGCCAGTATATAATGGCTTGGGCCCCTCTTAAACTGTATGACGCGTTTTAAAGCCGTGAGGGAGGGAAATGGCTTCGTACAATCCCATCCAAAGCGGACAATATTATACAGTGGGGCCAGGGTCGTTACAAATGGTATCAGAGCCGACTCCCGACCGCGTGTGGGGCCACAACGAGGGCGCTGTGCTCCCAAGGAGGGGAGAGTGTGACGGCCCGAGCGGCGGTGCGCGGAGAAGAGGGATGGCGGTGCGTCCGCGCCTCAGTCCCCGGACGTGCGCAAGGAAGGAGTCCCTGTCCCACATCGCCTAGGGAGGAAGTCCTGGGCTAGTTTATAATAGCTTGAGTCCCTCTAACCTGTATAACGCGTTTCACGTACGCTTCCGCTGCGTTGAAAATAAAGCCTTGAGGGAGGGAAATGGCTTCGTGCAATCCCATCCAAAGAGGACAATATTATGGCTTGGGAGAGGGAAGGCCCGAGGGATGGCCCTCTGCCCCTGCATAACGCGTTTTAAAGCCGTGAGGGAGGGAAATGGCTTTGTGCAATCCCATCCAAAGCTGACAATATTATACAGTGGGGCCCGGGTCGTTACAGTTCCAGTTCTCTGAGAGTCAGCACATACCTATCAATGCTTCCCTCCTTTCTCCTTCTTAGCAATTGCTGCAGGTATCGCAGTTTTTGCTCCTCCATGAATTTGAACTTGTCATTTCCATAGTGATAAGGGCCGATGGCTAGAATTACCGATTCATAGGCTTTCTCGTTGACTTTGCGCAGTTGATGATGAACCCTAAATATACTATGCTCCGGTGAAGTGGGAGGCATACTGCAAAGCATATTCTTGATGTGGACTAAGACATGATCTCGCACCATGGAACGGTCATAGATCCTAGCATGTTGTATTGGCTACAACATAATTAATGTGATAATAAGCACTTAGTAAAGCAAGATGATTGTTTTACATGTGCTTCCGTTTGATTAAGGGCAACTTACAAAAAATGCCCTCTTATGAACTATTTCAATTTTCACTTTTGGTCATCATGCTATTTTTCGTGATGCATATAATTCTTAAAACTAAATTTCAAAAACTAGTAGAGAAAAAACTAAATCTCTGAATAAATTTTAGGACAAATTCGTATTTTTGTGCGAATATCGATGGACAATGCAAATTAAGCACCGTGGTTGAACACGTGGTGTGGACATTCAATACAAACAGATGTACAGTTGAGGAAAAAGTACAAACCGTGTAATATTGCTCCTTATAATATTGCTCCGAGAATAAATTAACAGCTGTATGGGCTATTTACTTTTGAGCTTCGAAGAACCCCTTTTGCTCTATGGACGAGTTTTGACTTTTGGGAAAGCAAAAGAGTAGCACAAGTGCCAAACTTGGCATGAGAATACTTTATGTAGTATTGATATGGACACGCGACACGCGATACGACACGACACGACACGCCGACATATCATTTCCTAAAAATAAAGAATTTCGACATGTTATATATTAAATATTTTTTTGTTTAAATACATAAATAAATAATAATAATAATAATAAGAGTTTGGAATTAATCTACACTAAAAATATTAATTCAACATTTGTTAATATAATTTATTATTTTAATTTGTTACAATAATATATAAAAATTAGAGGGAAAAAAACATTGTTCAAAGAAAAACGCCGAAATGGCATTTTTAAATTTATTTATTTATCATATATAGCTTTTTTTTTTATTACTTCTTTCATAGTAAAAGACTTTTAAAAAAAAAACTAAAATAATTCTAAAAAAAAATGGAAAAAAAAAAAAAAAAAAAAAAGGTGAAAAGAGATAGGGTCGTGGCTAGGCATGTTGCTGCTGTTGTTGCTGCCCCCATCAGAGACATGCCCAGCCACCATCAGAGGGGGCTGGCAACCTTGCCGAACCTAGGCGGCAGAGGGAGGGCGACCCTCGCTCGACTAGCGAGGCCCAGGTGAGGCTAGCCCAGATTTGGGAGACGCAGGCCCTCGCTTGTGGCCGGCGAGTCTCCCTAACCCCACGTGAGGGCCGGCAACCCTCGCTAGGCCCAAGCAATGGTGTGGCGTTGCCCAAATCTAGGCGAGCCTCGCTCGGGCCTCAGCTGAGGCATCGCTCGGATTTAGGCGAGCCTCGTCGGACCTTGCTTGACCGACGATGGCCTCACCCGACTAGTGAGGGTCGCCTCCCCCTCTCTGCTACCTCGCCAAAGATCCTCCGACGGTGGCGGTGGCAATGGCGCCCAGCCACCAACCCTCCCTCGTTTTTTTTTTCTTTTGAAATTTATATTTTGAGCCCTCAAGTATTGAAAATTTTTAAAATCAACTCCGTGTTTTGAAATCGCATGTCAAAATTTTGGACTCGCGTGTCAAAGAGAGTTGACCACGTGTCGGATTTTTCGACACTTGTTGACTACTTGTCGGAATGTGTCAAAGTGTATCGGACACGTGTCGGACACAACACAAAGGCTCTCCGAGAGTGTCGATACTACATAGGGGATACTTAAGTGTCACTATTTTTTGAAAATTGGGATATCTAATTTCTAAGTCGGTGACCTAGGACGAAAATTCAACGTGACAATTTTTTAATAATATAACTCGTCCACATGACTCGTCGGAGAGTTGAGTCAATAAAGAAGAACTAAAACTATGTTGTTTTACCTTTTTTTTCAAAAAAAATTAATATAAATGTTAATTAAATTAAATTATTTTAGAAAAACAGATGAAGATTGCAAAACAGCGAGGGCTCAGCCCTCGTTGCCGTCACCAGGGAGGGTCGGCAATGGTGGGGAAAGGGTTGATCGGGGATGTTGGCCCCTGGCCAGGGCCCGACAACCCCGGTCGACCAGTGATGAGGGCCTACAATCCCTTGCTCAGCTCTGCGGCGAGGGTCACGGCCCTCCCCCAAATCCAGCAAGACCCCCCAACTAGTGTCGGCCTTTGGCCTATTAAGTGAGGGTCGGCAACTCTCGTCGGATTTGGGGGAGGGCTGCAACCCTCGCCCCGGATTTGGGCTAGGGCTTGCGAGCCCTCACCACTAGGGCCCGGTGACCTTGATGGACTCTACCCCCACCATCACTGGCCCTTCCAGGTGATAGTGGCACCGTTCTACAAC
Organism: Eucalyptus erythrocorys; assembly: GCA_014182555.1. NCBI lineage: Eukaryota > Viridiplantae > Streptophyta > Magnoliopsida > Myrtales > Myrtaceae > Eucalyptus > Eucalyptus erythrocorys. The sequence continues at coordinate 34,633,128 of CM024604.1, forward strand.
CCTCCTTTTATTTTTTATTTTTAAAAAATTTTCAGTTTTAAATTTATGTTAAGTAATATTTATATTAAAATTTAAATTCGAGGGAAAATAACGTCGTTTTTAGCTTAGTAGCCACGTTAGCATGTAAAATAACATTGTTTTTTTGCTTATTTAGCCACGTCGTCATTTTGCACTTGTCTCATCAAAAAAAATGCAATGTTAGTAGTTTGACTGGATTTTCTTGTCGTTAGTACTTCACTAATCCATTTTGTTTCGATTTTGACACTTAAATATATATTTCATAACTTTTGACACTTAAGTGTCCTCCCGAGCTAAATTTTGACATTCCAAGGATCTGAGTCTCCTTTTGAGAATTTTTCTCTCTCCAGCCACCAAGCAAGGACAACCTTTTAGACACTAAAATGTGAATTTAAAACTAATTGGGGTGTTCATATTGTGAGCTACTTACCACTGATGTTGAAGGGGTAAGAACCACGCCGAATAGTTTTAAACTACATAAGTAGAATAATTGGAACGAAATTCAACCAAGATAAAATACAGAAATATTATTAAACGCGATGGTAACTGAGGATTTCAGGTTAGAGCAGGTAAGACAAGCTTCTAGCTAAATAACATATAAATGACTGCTTTTTAAAACAATTAATTTCTACCTCAGAATATAAGGAATTTTTGGACCTAGGGAGACAAGGCTGCCACTGGCCTGGTACTACTGATTAAATGGTAGACATAAGTCTAGAAATTATTTGTGTGATTAACCCTCTCTAGAAGGATGAAAGCAATCGGTAACTGAACCAAGAGAAGACAAAATTGATGCTTGAGTGACTTTGTCTAGCTGAGACATGTTAGTTAACCTGATTTCAGCGCCCTGAATTAGATTGAACGTGTATGATTTAATTTTAAGTGCTTGCCAGAATCATGTTAATTAATGGACCATAACTCAGAATTGAAGGAAATGGTCTCATCCTTCAACATTATGTTTTTTTTTTTTTTTTTTTCTCAGTGTGAATAGGAAGGGAAATTCGCAGGACTTACTTGATTATGTTGGTGGTTGCTCATTCTTCTCGCCAAGCTAGACCAGCTACTATCACGCAGTATCCAGTTCTTCTCTTTTTCTGCGTGAAAACATGCGATCGTACATGGCGAGAGCGAGAGAGAAGAGGGCGACGATGCTAACGGATGTTGAGGCGAACGATGGAGGAATAATCAGCAGGTTGGATGCTCATTGCTCTCTCAGCTTTTTTCTTGCAGAGGAAAGAGAGAGAATAAGAAACCTTGCGTTGTCGCGTAAAAATGCATTTCGGCTTGGGCTTTTCGAGCCCGGATTTCCGAAGCCCGAGAGGCTCATCCTCGTCAGCCATTCAATTAAACAGGTGCTAATTAAATAATCCTTTGTTCAAATATTATTTTAATTTACATTTCCCTAGCATGAAATTACTACTATCACCTAGAGGTAAAATGAGACTACCGCATACACCAACCATTTATCCAAAATTCAAACACATTTTTCTTTGACCCATCGACCTTGGTCATCAGTACTTCCGACCGTAGAGGGTACTACAATAAAGAAATATGAAGTCATCCACAAATTGCATTGTACCATGTGAAAACGGACCATTTCACAAGATTTCACGGAATTTGTGGAAAGAGTCCTACATTCTACTTGCTAGCTAGAAAATAATAGTCTTCACGATGGAGGCAACTTGTACAATTGTGATAAATGCATATATAAAGATGCTTGCCAAATTCTCTGGATTGGTGCGGTTGAACAATGTGTTAAGAGATTATCAAGTTGCGTATTTAGATTTCACAGACTATATGTAAACTATTCTCCGTGTTCCAATAAACTGTGAGAAATATATGATCACATTTATTTTTGCTTTGTGTAAGAAAGAATAGTAAATACTATTTGCCCTACTACTGTGAGAAGGAACATTTATTTTTGCTTGTTGTGGAGGTGCGTACGTATGAAAGATTTTGATTGTTGTCTTAAATTTCACCGTCATACGAGCTTGCTTTTGGTAAATATAAGCGAGTGGAGAAATTCTTGACATTTTACGCCCTTAATATGCTTCCTTTTCTGATATTTTCAGCATCATTATCGGTAGAGATCCTGGTTAGACTGCCCTTTAAGAGTAGCATTCGTGTTTACTACTTCATTTAAGGACTAGGTCCCATGAAGTGTCCTAGCTGACATGATTTTGCTTCCTATACATTAGTTTTGATATATTTTAATTTAGGAAATCGTGAAAAAGCCCAAACTGGTATAGTCATAATACATTTACCTTAAATTAATTTTTTGATCACATAAATAAAACTAATATACTGTGATAAATTTATCATTCTTTAGTTTATGTTAAATTTTACTATCAAATTTCTGAGTCGGATGATATGTGATAATTGATGAGTATAACAGTTTGAGGTTGTATGCTTAGTTTGTCACATGGATGGTAGTTTTGTAGTTTTTTGTGGTATTAATCCAATTGAACGGAAACTAATGAAGTGTGTATTTATCAAAAATATATTAATTTGAGGTTTTTTGTGGTTAAAAAATTAGTTTGGGGCAAACTCGTTACATGTATACTAATTTCAATTTTTTTACGGTTGAAAATTAATTTTACATAAATTTATCACAAACATACTAATTTGATGATCTTCGTGATATTAACTCTTAATTTTATGGCACTTTACTTCACCTGAAATTTTTTACCATTTTATAATATTTTTACAGTTTTTAGGAATTGTACCTTCACCCAACACCAATTAAACATGAAAGCTTGATAAAGAGTGAAGTACTGTTGTTAGCCGTGGGGATGAGCAAAAGGAAATCGTCCAAAATCCAAATCAGAACTGCCCGGACCGATCTTCGGTTCCCAAAAACTTGAATAAGTGAAAACCGGTTCGGTTTCTTATTTCAGATGCGGAACCACCCATTTGATTTTTGTTTTTAATTATAAATGAAACCCGAAAGCAGGCTCCAAACTCACGAACGCTCTCTCTCTCTCTCTCTCTCTCTCAACTCACGTCCTCGAGGCTCATCGCTCAGTCACGCTCACTCTCGGCCTCGACGGTTTTTCACGTACCAATTAGCCCCTCGCCTCTTGCGGCCTATTTGCCCTAATTCTACCCTTTGTTTCCTCTGATTTGGTTTTGTCATGGTGCGTCTCGATGTGTTTTACATAGTTGCTATCTGTTTATAGTTTTCTTGTCTCCATTTGTTTTGAGTCGTGGATTCGCGAGGAAGGAGGGATGGTCGATGGGTCATTGGCTTTTGAGTCTTGGATTCGCTATCCGCCTGAGCTCAGGAGTTGAAGTGATTTTTACACAATTTTACCTGTGGACGTTGTGCTCAGCGGGAGACTGATCAGCTGGTGTTTTTTCTGCCTTTTTATGTTCTAATGTTGTTTGGTCAAGGGAGAATATGTGAAAATTCTTTTATCAAAAGTGGCGAAAAGTCATTTTGGTGAAGTGTTGTTTCAGGGTTCTGGTAGTTGTGATCTTTTATGAAGCTTTCTTTGGATTGTTGCTACAAGCGTGTGTGTCTGTTTGATGATCAGGAAAGTTATGTGTCCATGGATTCTAAATTGTTGTAGGACAGGCAGGTTACTAACTTCGTGGGATTGAAATGGTTTGCTGCATATATTCTAGCATAACCAAGCTGCAATGAAACAAAAAAAGAATTAAACTGAAAAAGAAAAGAAGTGGCTGGTTGCCAGTGGAACCTGAAATTGGTAGGTTCGGTTTTGGAGTTGGTTTTAAGGTCCACAAGGTTGGTTCCCAATTTCAAGAATTGGGAATGGGTCCGACAGGGTAGGTCCTAGGTTCCAGACTTAGAACCAATCATCCTAGCCATTTGCTGTCAAAATTGAGAATGAACCTGAGTTTGATCAGGAGGCAAACTCGGTGAGCGGAAGCTAGTTTTATATTTTGAGCGTTATTTCTTGCTCTCGAATATAATACAGGTAAAATACGTGTGCAACTTGTTCTGCCAGCAGTGTTTATTACATGAGTTCGGCTTTGCTTTCTCAACTTGCTCTATTAACACTGTTCAGCATATCGTTTTGGGCCATTGATTTTAACTCTATGATTTGATCATTCTAATTCATAGGATGGTGCAGCAAAAGAGAAAGAAAAGAGAAATGGAGGAGAAAATGAGGAAGAGGAGGAGGGAAAAAGAGGTGGAACTAAGTAAAATGTCAACAAAATCCCAAATAATATTTCATAAGTTGAATTACACAGAAATATTATGAAGGATTTTTTCAGCATTGATATAGATATCCAATTTAACCAACAACTCTGACAAAGGATTTACATCATTGAATGCCTATTTACTTTGACACTATTTCTGTTTGAGTGCTCATAACACATTCTTCTCAATGTCACTTTGCTTAACACAGGTTGAGGAAAATTACTGTTTAATATTTTCATCCAATTTGGCCATGTGAAACATTTTAGGATTTTGTTGAGCATATCGCTCTTCCTAGAGACATTTTTCTCAGCTTTAGCCTCTTTTTTCTTCCTCCTCCTCCTCCTTTTCGTCTCCTTTGCCTTTCTTTACATGGTCAATCAGTTTGTCTCCTCAGCTTTTGCATGGTGCCTATGCAAATTCCAGATATATCATCGAAGAGGGCTAGTGTTGAACCTTTCCAAAAGAAGCTTCTTATAATGGTGCCTATGATCTGAACGGATTCTTGGCAGAGATAATTCCATAGAATGGCCAGCCATGTAAGGCGGATTTAGTTGTGTCAAGGAAAGCAGGTAAATAGTTCAGAATTGGTGAAAGGTAGTTGATGTTTCTTATATAATCTAAGATTATAGTTCTAACTTGTTATCCACTTTTCTTACGGTATTTGAAAGGCCCTTTGTTGATGATTTTTACTGTTTTGCTTTGAGAAATTAGCTGTTGGATTTGGGACCAAGTATGTTTGTTCAATCTGACCTGCGGTCTCCTTCTTTGTTGTACTTTCTTTTGCACCATCACAAGACTTCTGTGCGTGCGTGCATGGTTGTTAGGATCACAATCCAGATTGTAGGATCACAATCATATGGTCCTACAACTCAAAAATTTTGAACAATCTGGATTCTAAGAAAAGTGGTAGTCCGCAGTGCTCTGATCTGTATCTTAGGATCACGATCCCAACTATAATGCCACTGCTCAAGCTTAAAAATGCAATTCTACCTTTTCAGTCGGAGCAAATATGAAATTGGGCCTCCATCCCCGAGCACATATGCTACTTTCTTCTTAATCATGTTTAGGCTCCCTTTGGAAAATATAAGGAGACTGACTGCAGAACATTAAGAAAGTGTAAGGGCAATTTTACAGTTTCCTCATTAGTTTGGTGTAAGATTGATCTCTGAATTATAATGGGCCTAAGAGCCTTGAGTGTAGGATCGGCCTCTCTAATTTCAGCCAGAGTGTGGAAAGTTCATCTCTGTTTGCTTCTATTACAGAATCCTGGGGCCTCCTTTTCTTCAGATGGAATGTATATCTAGTGTTTGTGCTCATCTTGCATGGATGGAGACTAACTGCAGAACATCAGGAAAGAGTAAGGGCGATTTTACATTTCCTCATCAGTTTGGTGTAGGATTGATCTCTGAAGCATAATGGGCAGGATCAGCCTCTTTAATTTCAGCCAAAGAGTGTGGAAAATTTGTCTTTGTTTGCTTCTATTATGGAATCCTGTGGCCTCCTTTTCTACATTGGAATGAATAGCTGGTATTTGTTCTCCAACAGATTAATTCTCTTGATGCTTCAAGTTGTCCATTCTATCCAGTGAGGGTACTTAACTAATTAATACAATATGTCAAGTAGCATATTGTATGAATAACTTTTCCCTTTCAACTTTGTGATTGCATCGCTTCTTCCTGAACATCCATCCATCCATCAATCCATCCATCCATCCATCCATAAGTCTTTCATATTAGCAAGAATCCTTAACATCCTTGGTTAAGTTGAAAATTAGCTTTGTACCCATGATATGCCCCCTTTCCATTTTTGTAGTGATCCTTAGATCCTCGGTTTAATTACACTAATATTTTGCTTACAATCCCCAATTGGTAAAAGCATATACTTAAACTACTGGCAACCGATTCTTTAGTAGCTATGCATTTGGATAGCTTACCTGGACCACTTGTGCTATTTTGGGTTTTTTTTTGGTTGCTTAAGTCGAATTGGACAAAATTTTAGGATTCTTTGTTCGTGTTTTAATCACTCTCGGTTCCTTGCCAAATCCGCAATCGTTGACCAAGATTGATCCAAATGGAGCTTTGCTTCAAGTTAGGCGAGTGATTACAGGTTCTAATTATTCCAAATCCATTGTATACTGTCTGTTGTTTTTTCTGATTCTATTCACCCCCCCCCCACCAACCTTCCTCCCCCTTTCTAGTTTTTTTTTTCTTGCTCTTTGGTTATGCCCTTACAAGAGTGAGTGCCTTTTTGCCTCTTCAAGATTCTTGTGAAGAGTTTTTGGTTTGTGATTAGTATTTTATTACCCTTCAATATTGTGTTTCTTACCTTTACAATTTGTGGTTCTTCTTCTTACAGGCTCATTATGACAGATGGATTATAATTTGCACTGACAACCAAAACAAATGGTCAAACACCAAATTAAAAAAAAAAAAAAAAAAAAAAAAAAAAAAAAAAAAAGCCAAAAGCAGCAAGGGAGGAAGTGTATTCTCGGTCGGATATGAATGAAGATTCAACTAACTCCAATGAGCATACTAATCATGTGAGAAGTGCCACATGGGGTTATTATACATATTTCACATACATGTTTGCTTTTAAGACTTATTTGACCTACTAACCTCTGGCTTCTAACCTGTGGTGGATGTACTGTCTGCTAATCATGTGATGTGGCGTCAATGGGTGCATTGTGCTTGGTTTGGTAGGAAGGAGAGATGTGTTGTGCAATTTGGAAGATGTTGTTAGAAGGATGAATGCTTGGTGGACGTACTACCTATTGAGTCTGTGTTTAGAGACTTTAAGCTAATGCTACTTTTGTTATTAAATGCGTGAAATCAAATGTGCAGAGAAAGGAGGTGAATAAACATACCTCCTTGCTAATTGCATATTTTGTTGGCAGACATGAATGAATTTACTTTAGACCATCCTAATAGGAATTATGCCTGCGTTTCTGTTATTAAATGTTGGTTGATTTCTATGAAAATTTAATGTTGTTCCGAGGAGGCTTCCCATGGAACAATTGCTTCTCTCACTTGGGCTGTTTTAGACAAATTTATCAGCAAAATAAAGCTGATGTCATGAAGCTTATTAGTTTGCTGTTTTCTTACAGAGTAGCATGGCCTTTCTATTAATGCAAGTATAGCTGATCAGGAGAGTCCAGAGGATGATTTTGTTTTTGGGAGTATCCATCCTGATTCAGAGGTTGCTGATAACATCATTTGGAGAACTTCTACTATTGATGTGGATCCCATCAAATCGTTCAGAGATACGAAGCTGCTGCGTGTTCTTTTTAGTCGGAGTCCAAGTTGAATTGTGACTCTTTTTTTAGGTCAAGCATGATCAGAGAACCAGCTGGATATTTTTGTGGGATGAAGAGAATTTGTAGGGTGATCCTACCATATCTATTGTAATCATCTAAGTTGGTTGTACCTCTTATTTCTTTTCTTTTTGAACCATATACCAACTTGGTTGCTAATGTCCTGTTGTTTTTCTGTCGTAGTCATCTCGTTCCAAATGAAGAGAGAGTTGTGGACCTCATTTAAAGCATAAATACTTTTCACTATCTTTTTTCGAGCACATGTGGTTCGTCCTCATTGGAAAACCAAGATAATACTATTGGCTATAGAGCACAAATAGATTGTCCAGGGGAAAAATATGAACCAGCATTGATCACATTTACTTTGTGTAAGGAAGAATAGTAAATACTGTTTGTGCTATTGTGAGAAGGAGCAACACGATGGCTGCGAGAACAGACAAGAAAGACCAGGGACTATGGAAATATTCCCTCCTTAGTTTTGCCATCCTGGCATTCCAACTCTTCTTACAATGTGCATTCAAATTTTCGAAGATCTTAGAGTAATAGGAATCGGATATAGTGACGTAATCACCTATCCTGTTGAACATCTGTGCAACCACCTTGTCATCGCCCAAATTGTTCGTAATAATCCCTTTGCGGCGAAGCACCTCCACATCTTTTGAAGAGTTTATGAGGCTATCGATGAAGATAATGTAATCCGTAAAGTAGTTGATGCCTCTCATTCGACGATGCTGCTCGTATGCGATCAGGTTTCGAAATTTTGACTCGGTGTGGTCTTCTACGTTTAAGACCGGTATCTCGAGTGTCCCATTCTCGAATTTGATGTCGCTCAGTTTGTCCCCTTTCGCAGCCCTAAACCTGACTCCTGACTCCCTTAGCTCTGTCGCCGAGAATTTAACTGGTGTGCAATTTGACTGACTCGTTTCAGGCAAGTCAGAAGTGTGCCACGTGTGATATAGATGCAGAAGATGCTTCGTCTCCTCACCAATCGTCCAATTTTGTACAGGGCCTATGAGGCCTTCGAGGTACACTTTGGCATGAAAGCCGAACTCACTCGAGTCGCCCGAATCTTTAGTCAGGTCATATAGCTTGCTCAAGACGAAAAGTGGGAGCTGGTTCTCTAGCAGCAGTAAATCGCGCCTAATGCTGTTTTGAATCCCCCATTCATGCATACGCGAGTCGCCTATGCTGTTTTGAATCCCAAAAAGCTCTTCAATCTCGTTTATAATGTACCCACGGAACAACTCAACGATGAAACAGCCATCAATGAGCATCATCGCAAGAAACTTTTCTTGGGAGAGGTTGATGGTGTCCGCATAGCAATTACGCGCTCGCTGTTCCAGTTCCCTGAGAGTTGGTATATACCTATCGATGCTCTCCTCCTTTCTCCTCTTAAGCAATTGTTGCAAGCATCGCAGTTTTTGCACCTCCATGAATTTGAACTTGTCATTTCCATGGTGATAAGGGCCTATGGTTATAATCTCTGGGTCATAGGCTTTCTCGTTGACTTCACGCAGTTGATGACGAACCCTAAATATACTATGCTCTGACGAAGTGGGAGGAATATTGCAAAGCATACTCTCGATGTGGATTGAGACATGATCTTGCACCATGGAACGGTCATAGATCCCAGCATGATGTATTGGCTACAACATAATTAATGTGATAATAAGCACGGAGTAAAGCAAGATGATGGTTTTTTATGTTCTTAAAATGGTTCTTCACGTGCTTCCCTTTCATTAAGGGCTACTTACGAAAAATGTCCTTGTACATACTCTTGCCAGTTTTTGATTTTGGTCATCATACTATTTTTTGGGAAACATATGACCCTTAATTGGGGGGGGCACCTCAAAAAAAGAAAAAAATAATTTCGAAGAAATTTTCAGGACTAATTCTGCATTTCCATGCGATTATTAATGGAAAATGCTAACTCAGCACCAGAGTTGAACATGTGGAGCTGGCATCGAATTTAAACAAATCAATATATTAGGAAAAATTACAAAAATGATCTAACAGTGCAGGATCAGAAAAGGGAGGGGAAATTCATGATGGCTTACTTGAAATAAAGAGAAGTCGAAGTTCGAAACTGAATAATGAATAGATTTGGCCATGGAAATGCTTGAATGTAGTAATTTTTACTGATAACTAGCAAAATAGGAAAATGTTTTCCTTATTTTGAAAAGTGAAAAATATTTTCTCTTATTTTAAAAGACTTTTTCTGTTGATGAAAAATATTTTCCCTAATCAGTTTATTTTTTATGAAATGAATGTAGAAAAATTCGAAAAACAATTTTTTCGAAGTTATTTTTCACGAATTAAATGGAGCGTAAAAATAGAGAGGACTAAGAAGACATAGGAAAATGCTGAATTGACTCAGTCAATCAACTTCGTAAGTCTTTCCACAAGTCACATTAGTAATTAATGTAGTCCATTTTTGTGTCCTGAGCTTTTTAGCGGCGCAATTTTCACGTCAACAAGTCATTTTGGAGAAGCACTAAATTTCAAATAAAAAAAATAAAAAAAAATACTTCAGTTATAAGATTTTGCACGTGGTGATTCATATGAACCTAGTGAGAGGTATACATAAGGCACATAGAGAGGCCAGATTGGCAAAATGGATAACACGTTAACACAAGAGATAAGCGATTCCAAAATCCTTACAGGTGGACCTGGAATTTGGAACTTGGAACCTATCATTGCATATAGGTTCCTCATATTTTTAGAATCTGAAACCTACTCGTCAGAATTTGGAACCTGGAACCTATCCTATTATAAGTTCTAGGGGAAAAGTGCCAAAAAAATCCTAAACCTTTTGGGTTTGTGCCGATTTAGTCCTAAACCTTTTTACGTTGTGCCAATTCAGTCCTTTCCGGCCAATTTTGGTCGGATTTTGCTGACTGGACGCCGGCCGGTTGACCTAGCCCGATCGGCGCGACGTGTACAACTTTTAATAATATTTTAATATTTTTGAATTTTTTTTTATTTATTTTTATTTTTATTTTTATTCTTTTCTTTATTCTTTTTCTTTTCTTTTCTTTTCTTCTCATCTTCTTTCTCCAGCCCGGTCGCCGGAGCTCGGCGATCGGCCGAGGAGGCGACGGCCGGCGAGGTCGACCTCGCCGGCCACCTCGCCAGTGGCCGCGAGGGCGGCCTCACGCCCGGCGGCGAGGCTCGCCCTCGCCGGATCCGGCGAGGATCAAACCTCGCCAGCCATGGGCGAGGCTCAATCCTCGCCGATCCGGCGAGGGCGAACCTCGCCCGCTCGGTGCGAGGCCGCCCTCGCGGCCCGGGTGGCGAGGCTCGCCCCGCCGGATCCGGCGAGGGTCGAGCCTCGCCCATGGTCGGCGAGGGCGAGGCCAGCCGCCTCGGAGAACCCGGGAATCACAAAACCCCCACCCCGACGGATCACCGCCGCGGGAGAAACAGTGAAAATCCGGGGCCGGAGCCGTGCGACCGAAGACACCCCGAGCTCCCGTAAACCCTAGAGACGACGACGATGACGAGCGGAGGAGGGAGGAGTCCACTGGCCTTGCGCCGGGCTGGCGGGGCTTGCCCTCACTGGCCATGGGCGAGGCTCAACCCTCGCCGGATCCGGCGAGGGCGAGCCTCGCCACCGGGCCGCGAGGGCGGCCTCGCGCCGGGCGAGCGAGGCTCGCCCTCGCAGATCCGGCGAGGGCGAGCCTCGCCGCCCGGCACGAGGCCGCCCTCACGGCCATTGGCGAGGTGGCCGGCGAGGTCGACCTCGCGGCCGTCACCTCGGCGGTCGCCGAGCTCCGACGACCGGCTGGAGGAAGAAGATGAGAAGAAAAGAAAAAAAAAAAAAAGAATAAAGAAAAGAATAAAAATAAAAATAAAAAAATTCAAAAATTCAAAAATTCAAAAATATTAAAATATTATTAAAAGTTGTACACGTTAGCGCCGATCAGGCCACGTCGGCCGCCCGGCGTCCAGTCAGCAAAATCCGACCAAAATTGGCCGGAAAAGACTGAATTGGCACAACGTAAAAAGGTTTAGAACTAAATCGGCACAAACCCAAAATGTTTAGGACTTTTTTGGCACTTTTCCCTAAGTTCTAGGGTTGGTTCCAGGTTCTAACAAATTATTTCTTTTTTCTTTTTAGTTAAGCAAAATGAAAATGAACACAACAAGGTACCATTAGCAACACCATGCTTATATACAAACCCATAATGAATGCACTTCACTTGATATGTTTTTCCATTCTTATATTTGATTCTCACATAATATGATTCCAGAAATTAAATATATATTTCTTATCACGAGGAGGAAAATGAGAACTAAATACCTCATTTGTCACACTCATGGTAGGAGATGGCTTTTCTTCACTTTCATTGTTCGATAATTCCAATGCCATGATCGAAGTGGACTCCTCAAATTCATTCACCTCCATTGACATGTTACCTTGATATGTCAACTTCACATATACGTAACAACAAATGAATATAATTAGAAATTTCAAAACAAAAATCAAACATTTACAGGACTAATTCTACATTTCCGCGCGATTATTAATGGAAAATGCTAACTCAGCACCAGAGTTGAACATGTGGAGCTGGCATCGAATTTAAACAAATCAATATATTAGGAAAAATTACAAAAATGATCTAACGGTGGAGGATCAGAAAAGGGAAGGGAAATCATGATGACTTACTTGAAATAAAGAGAAGTCGAAGTTTGAAACTGAATGATGAATAGATTTGGCCACGGAAATGCTTGAATGTAGTAATTTTCACTGATAACTAGCAAAATAGGAAAATGTTTTTCTTATTTTGAAAAGTGAAAATATATTTTCTCTTATTTTAAAAGACTTTTTCCTGTTAATGGAAAATATTTTTCCTAACCAATTTATTTTCTGTGAAATGAATGCAGAAAAGTTCGAAAAATAATTTTTTCGAAGTTATTTTTCGCGAATTAAACGGAGCGTAAAAGCAGAGAGGACTAAGAAGACTTAGGAAAACGTTGAATTGACCAAGTCAATGAACTTCGTAAGTCTTTCCACAAGTCACATTAGTAATTAATGTAGTCCATTTTTGTGTGCTGAGCTTTTTAGCAGCGCAATTTTCACGTCAACAAAAGTCATTTTGGAGAAGCACTACCATTTCAAATAATAATAATAATAATAAAAATACTTCAGTTATAAGATTTTGCACGTGGTGATTCATATGAACCTAGTGAGAGGTATACATAAGGCATATAGAGAGGCCAGATTGGCAAAATGGATAACGCGTTAACATTAGAGATAAGTGATTCCAAAATCCTTATAGGTGGACCTAGAATCTGGAACTTGGAACCTACCATTCGATATAGGTTCCTCATATTTTTAGAATCTGAAACCTACTCATCAGAATTTGAAACCTGGAACCTACCCTATTATAAGTTCTAGGGTTGGTTTCAGGTTCTAAAAAATTCTTTCTTTCTTCTTTTTTTTTTTTTTTTTTTTTAGTTAAGCAAAATGAAAATGAATGCAACAACGTACCATTAGCAACACCATGCTTATATACAAACCCACAATGGATGCACTTCACTAGATATGTTTTTCCATTCTCATAGTTGATTCTCGTATAATGATTCCAACAATCAAATATATATATATATATTTCTTATCGCAAGGAAAATGAGAACTAAGTACCTATATATATATATTTCTTATCGCAAGGAAAATGAGAACTAAGTACCTCATTTGTCACACTCATGGTAGGAGATGGCTTTTCTTCACTTTCATTGTTCAATACTTCCAATTCCGTGATCGAAGTCGACTCCTCAAATTCACCCACTTCCATTGACATGTTATCTTGATACGTCAACTTCACATATACATAACAACAAATGAATATAATTAGAAATTTCAAAACAAAAATCATTCACAAAATAACAAAACAAATTCAAGCTAAGGACAAGAACATAAACAAATTTCTTTCCATTAACAGTCTTTCCTCTTCTCTCATTCTTTAGAAAATCAGCATTGAGCATAATTAGACATGAACATAGCCTTATGGATGGCGGCCTAATCACACTAATTGTCGTGTTTATAAAATGCCAAGAGCAGAACATTAAAATGATTTCATCTATGTTTTCTTATGGTTCCCAACACAACATATGGTTGCTAAAGTAGTAATTATTATGAATGCCATTACTAATGAACTATAGGGATAGGTTACGTGCTGTGAATAACCGCATGGACCCTTTCCAGAACAAACCATCCAAAGACTCAGGTCAAAGTCGAAGGAATATTTAAGTGCAGTTTCAATGAGAAACCTTGCCATTTCAAACTACAGTTTTGTATATTTGTACGAATATAAAACACAACTATTGCTCTGTCATTCGACATACTCCTCCAAGAGCCACATCTCACTGCTTTTGCCAGAAAAATTCAATCACTAGATAGCAATGATTAATGCACAAACTCGCCTATCCAACCTCACTATTGACATCCCAAGTGCAAAATAACACGCTAGAACCATAGACAAAGGACACTACCGTCTAATTTTCAGTAAGCCGCAATTCAACAACATCAAACTCTTCAATTCAACTCCAAACTCAATATGCACCAAACTCTAATCTCTAAATGTAAAAGCTATCTAGCAACAGTTGATCAAACCAAAATGAAGAGGAAATAAACAATCAAATCAAACGACCGAATGATATATAAACAAAATAGGCATAGGATCATTTGAAATGATTTTCATATTTGTTTTCTTTTTATGCATGCAACTCACTGGCTTCCCCATTTTATCTAATATTCATATCTGAATCAAACTAGAACACCAATCTATCTTCAATGAAATTGAAGCATAATGTGCACAGTCCTGAATCAATTACTCCTCGGAAACCCATTAATACCCATGCATATCGCATGAATCGAATACGACAGTCCTGTAAACTCGACAAAACATATTGAAATCCCTTGAAACAAGTAACAACCGCACTGCAAGACACACCACATAGATCGGATCTAAGTACGCAAATTCTATGGCCCGCCCTATCCTGACAGCCGGACGCTACATTCATGCCAGTTTTCACTTTGCTTTCCCCCTCTGTCTGTTGCGAAGAGGAGGATATGAAATCAACCAACTCCCTTAAACCCAACAATCATGTCCGCAGCAAACCAAGAGAATCCCTTAAACTAATCTCCAAACATCCACCCACACCCCCTCCCCCCCGGGGGCCCCGGGACGCAACTCAAAAAAAAAGAAAAAAGAAAAAAGAAATAAACAAAGTGATTTCCGAATAAATTTTCAGGACAAATTCTGCATTTCCGTGTGATTATTAATGGAAAATGCTAACTAGGCACCGGAGTTTTTTTTCTTTTTGATCGAACAAGCACCGGAGTTGAACATGTGGAGCTAGCATATAATTTAAACAAATCAATAAATTGGGAAAAAAATTACAAAAATGATCTAACAGTGGAGGATCGGAAAAGGGAAGGGAAATTCATGATGACTTACTTGATTGAATTGGTGATTGCTCATTCTTCTTGCCAAGCTAGACCAATTCTTCTTTCGTGGGATTGTGTATTCAGTGATATGGGTATAGATAAAATGAGACTCCGCCAAACATCAACCTTTAAAACGAAATACAAACACGTTTTACTTGAGACCCCATAAATGAAAACACACTTTCATTAATCTCTTTTGCCTTGGTCGTCAACAATTCTGAAGATGGAAGTTACTTCAACGAACTGAAGGTTCCTGGAAGTTGATGAAGAGGTAAAAGACTAAGAAAAACATAAGAAAACATTAAAAAGTGACTTTATGAGAACGGTCTCACCAATTGCATTATAAAATCCGAAAATTCTTCGTGCATTTTTTTTTAACGTCCGTAAAGAATGAATCGTACATTCTATCGTAGGAGTGTTAAAATGAGTCATGCACTCATTTTTGGACTCATATTTTATTTATAAGGATTATTTTGAGTAAAAGATTTTTAAAAACCCCCATAAAACTGGATCCAAAAACTAAATCTTATTTAAATGGATTGAAAATGGGTTAGAATTTATAATCAATTTTTGATCCATTTAATATATTAGAAGGCCCACTTAACAGAAGTGCAGGGAAGATGACGATCCATTTTCATCATACTTGTCGGTGACCTAAAACTTCCACGACGCAAGCAACCGGCTGCTCGCCACGCTGCTTGCCTTTGCGCCGCCCTCCGTCAGATCTCTCTTCTCCTCACTTAGTCTAATCTAAGTAGTCCACGGACTACCTGCAATATGGGGGAGAGAGAGAGAGAGAGAGCATGTGGGTATACCTGCAATGTGAAAGCAGAGGAGCGCGAACAGGAGCAGGGGGAGAACAAGCCTCAACGTCGCCGCCATTGTTGTCAAGCTCAAGAGGACCCCTGATCAGCAAACCAGAGAAAAAAGAGAGTTCAAGGAAAGGAGCTTCCTTCACTCCGCTCTCTCCACTCTCTTCACATCCTACTTATGTAGTGCTCTTATATAGAGAGGAAAAAATAGAGATGTGGAGATAGCAATTAGGTAGTACCGACATGGACACGTGACACGATACGATACAATATGCAAACACGTCATTTTTCAAAAAATATAGAATTTCGACATGTTTCAACATGTTATATATTAAATGCAAAAATAAGTAATAAATTATAATAAAAAGAGCAAAGAATTAATTTATACTAAAAATATTGGTCCAACATTTGTTAATATTATGTATTATTTTAACTTGACAAATTTGATTATATTCTATTGCAATAATCCATAAAATTTGGAGTAAAAAATAATCTAGAAAGACACCGGCGAGAGGAGCAATGCTCGCACGAGAAAAGAGGCGTTCGATTATCACTCACTATAAGGTCATAATTCAGAAGTAAGAAACTTGAGAGTAATAATTTTTTTTCCCTTTTATTTTTGTTATTCTCATTATTTTTTATATATTTGAATTTTGACTTATCAAGTATTGAAAATTTTTAAAATTATTCTCGTGCATGTCGAAATTTTGAACTCGTGTGTAAAAACGTGTTGAAAATAGTTATTCACGTATCGAATTTTTCAACATTCGTTGATCACGTGTCGAAATGTATTGAACTTGTTAGATGCGTGTCGAAATATTGGATATGATAGGAATATTTTCGAAGAACGTCAGTGCTATTTCGGATAATAATAGAGTTTTCACTCTAATGGCTTCTCTTCTTTTCTTTCCATGCTCGTTTTTTCCCCAGGGGTAAATAATGATGGACGGAGAAGATGGAATTTGTGGGGTCTGCTGATATTAAAAATTGACTGCCCTTTATTTCACCTCTGTCGAGCACTTTTCAGTGAGAGAAAAAGAGTGACAAAAGTTGGACTCGTGAATCGAGGATGTCAGAGTCACTGGTGATGATTGTCTGCATCCGAGGACCGAGGCTAAGAGAATGCTGAAAAAGAAAATGAAAATATTATAAATGGTCTCTATATTTTTAGTCAATATATAATTTGGTTTTTGAACTTTTAATTCGCTCAATTTGGTCCATGAACTATTGATAAATGTCCGATTTAATCTCTGAACTATTAATAAATGCCCGATTTAATCCTTAAACTTTCGATCGACTCAATTTGGTCTCTGAACTATTGATAAAATGTCCGATCTAGTCATTCGTTTTATCAAAGAGGAAAAAAGAGAAAAAAATGAAAAATAATAACGAATGACTAGATCGGACATTTTATCAATAGTTGAAAGACCAAATTGAGCCTATCAAAAGTTCAGAGACTAAATCGAACATTTATAAATAGTTCAAGATCAAATTGAGCGAATTAAAAATTCATGAATCAAATTGTACATTGACTAAAAATATAAAGATCATTTATAACATTTTCCCAAAAAGAAAGGAAGGAGGAGGAGGTGTCTGGAGGTTATTCCCCTTCGCCTCCGCCCCTCGGTCACGTCTGTCTGCCACGTTGCAGGTGGTACTTGGACTATCAAATGGATGTGAGAGTGGAGGGTACTGCGTACCGCAATTATTGGATGAAGATGCAAAGGTCTTTCTGAAAGAAACGCCAAATATTGACTTAAGGAGAAAGACGGAAGAAGTCATCCACAGGTTGCGTTGTCCTATGTGAAAACGGATCATTTCACGAAACTTCATGAAACACGCGGAAAGAGTCATGCATGAAAGAGCCCTACGTTCTACCTAGCCAGCTAGAACCCATGATTGCCTTCACGATGGAGACAACTTGTACAATCGTGAAAAATATAAATATAAAGATGCTAATTCAATCCTCTAGATTGGTGCAATCAACCGAAGCGTCGAGAAATTATCAAGTTAGGAATTGAAAAGTTACATATTAAGATTAATTACATGGAAAATGTTCTAGGTATTTCAATTAATTGCGAGAAATATATGAACCAACATTGATCATATTTATTTTTGCTTTCTATAAGAAAAAATACTAGTTGCTACAAGAAGGGGCAATATAATGGCCGCGAGAACGGAGAAAAATGCCCAAAGACTAAGGAAATATTCCCTCCTCAGTTTTGCCGTCCAAACATTACACCTCTTGTTACGATATTTATTCACGATTTTGAAGATCTTGGAGTAATAGAAATTGGATAGAGTGACATAGTCACCCATCTTGTTGATCGTCTACAGAACCACTTAGTCATCGCCTAAATAGTTCTTAATAATCCTCGTGTGTCGAAGCACCTTGACATCCCTTGAGGAGTTTATGAGACAATCCATGAAGGTCACATAATCCGTAAAGTACTTGATATCTTCGACTTGACAATGCTGCTCATTTGTGATTAGGTTTAGAAATTGTGACTCAATGTGGTCCTAGATACTCAAGATTGGTATCTCGAGTTTCCCGTTCTTAAAAATGATGTCTTTCATGTGGTGCCATTGAACTACCTTTCCTGAAATTTGTTGCATGTCTAATTCCATTTGCTAATCAACATGAGGGTCATTCACTTCTTTACTTCTTTTGCAACATCTCATATACAGCCAATTGCATTTGGTTCAGCAGCGTTCCATTTCTTGAAGATTATGTTCATTACTCGTTTTCAATTTAATTGAACTACGAATCTTTCAAGTTTTGTAATCTCTACAATTGAAAGCTGACACTAATGACATACTCGGTGAATACAATTTGTTCCTGGTTTTCTCGAGATAGGAAACTAGCAATCCTTTTCAATGTGGTCAAGAGTCGGAACCCGCGTTCCCATCATCTACCGTAATTCTATCATCTGATCATCTCCGAAAGCACGGTTTTTTTTTTTTTTTTTTTGAAAATTTTCTTCTACAATTACCTCGAAAAATGGATGAAGAATGTTCTCGTGCAAAAACTTCATGTGGGAATACTGGAACAGAGTCATCTGCTTGAGAGTTCTGTTTATGGAAATGCTCAAGGTAATGTAAAACTTGTGCATACACATGTACGCATGTACTTGAACACAAATTCCTCTTGTTCTTTTGTTTTATTGACATTCATGCAGTCACATAAATGTAATTCTGACATGAGTGCTATACAAACTGGTCCATATTGCGTTCAATGGTCACCATGTATGAATTTTGCATGGTCCCACCATGTGGTACTTAAGAATCGATAACTATAAACAACAAGAAAGTTGGGTAAAATAAAACTTTGTGATTGGGCCATACCATCACATAATTCAATTCTTTTACCATTTCCCCTGCACATATTTCTTTATCGTTTGCATTAATTAGATAAAAAAGCTTTATTGTCTGTCATTGATTTTTTTGAAAAATTAAAATGGATTCATGCAACGTATAGAGAGGTAAATAGTAATTTTAATTATCTAGGTTTGGCAAACATGTAGTTACTTAATTATAAATGTGGACTGATAAAAAGCACAAATCGATCGAGAAAAGGGAATAATAGCAAAACAATGAAGTTAAAAGGTTTTTACGATAAAAAAGGGAATAAGATCAAAATAATGAAAAAGTTAAAGGCTTGTAAGATAGAAACCACGAACTTTTACGGTTATTTAGATAAGACTTTTTCCACTTATCTAACATTCATGTTCTTTAAATAAGATAAAACGAATTCAACTATACGTGTGTATATGTAGTAAGCTAATAACCCATTTTCCTATTTACTCCATAAATATTCGATTTTTTTTTTTTAACAAATAGAATTTTTGCGAATAGTCTTCTGGAACTAAAGGAATATTCACAAAACAGAGTTGATGATGTGCAATTAATCGACTCATTGAGTGATCAATCAACACTATTTTGACCCACCAAATCAAATAGCTCTTCCGTTTTAACGATGGAGTTCTAGAATTCTTGATAAAATCTCCATTGGACCGGTTTTTTAAGCAAGAGCTTTGCTATCAATGTATTAATTATCTAGACCAAGCTTTCTATATTTATATGTTGCTGGTGAAAGCTCTTTAATTTCGCCTTTGTCCATACAAACCACTTTCCCACATAAGTATGGTCATTAAGCTGGTGACATTTCCCATCATTTGGAGCCTGGTTCTTCCCATTTGTCGGGACATATCATGATTAGGAGCTAAACATACTTTGTCGTATATTTAGTGTGTGAATCTTATTTTGTTCTGAATTGTTATTCAATTAGCATGAAATATTTCCCTTTGCGTTCGGTGCTAGAATAAAACATGGCCCACTGAGTTGGATATTGAACTTCCTTTTAGACTTTTTTTTTTATAGGATTAAAATGTTTCATCAACTTCAATATCTATAACAATTAAATATAGTGACAAGTGCACTAAGAATTTTAAAACTTGTTCGCAAAGTGCAATTGGGTCCTTAAAATTTTTAAAATGTACAATGAAAATTTAAAACTTGTTAAATTGGGGTAATCAAATTGTTCCGTTTTCTCTGTCCAATTTAATTAACGTAACTCCATCCAATTTAGTTAATGAAAGAAGCTGCTCTTTTATTGCTTTTGGAAGAGAGAGGCAATGATGTGGCTGCCATGTCAACCATTTTAGGAAAAAAAAATTAAAGTAAATTAAAAGGATAAAATTGATCTCAAGATTTTAGAAAAATAAAAATCTTTAAAAAATTAGAAAAGGAGGAAGAATCAAATAGAGGAAAAGCCGGAGTCGAGAAAGACAGTGGTGGCTCCAGTTGAGGCGGTGGCGTTGTGGTGACCACCCTTACATCGGTGAGGGGTCGGCATCCCCTCTTCTTCGGACTCAACCAAAGCCAACGTGGTCCTTGCCACCACCTTCACGTGCTGGAAAAAGAAAACAACACGTGCGCGCGCGCGTGTGGTGAGTGAGCCAGGCGAGCTTGCCCGCAAGGTCATCTGCGACCTTGGCACTAGCGACCCTCGCCCCTTCAGTAACCATGGCAGCGATCCCAGCCCAGACCTACAGTGTCTACAGCAAGAAGACAATCCTCACCCGGATACGAGGCAAGGACCACAACCCATGTCGTCAAAGAAGATTGAAGAGGGGGAGGGGGAGTGGGGTTGACGCTCAACCAATTGAGAAAAACGGTTGGTTCCCAAACAATTTCTGAGATCGATGTGGGGATGTAAATTAGGTATGATTATGGTGTATTCTATGTCTCAAAGATGTTCTTGTGAAATTTTATGAGACCGTTGTCAATTATCACTATTAACTATTTTAAAAGTAACCTCATAGTTCTAAGACTATAATAGGAGGAGGTGGATCATGTTTAAATCTATACAATGTTTTCACTTGCATTTTTGAATGTGCTTTGAATTTGTTATTGTCATGTGATGGTTTATTGAGCTCAAATCCTTACAAAAAATTGAAAGTTATGAACTCCATTCATACTTTCCAAGGACTGTCGTGTTCGATTCGAAGACCGGAAGCAATCTCCTTCAGTGGCCGGTGTGGAACAAGGAGAGAGCTTTAGATTCAGGAGTAAACAATTCCACGAAAATCTTGAAATGAAGTTTTTCCTTCTAACTTTGTTATTTGTTTTTTATAATACCTAAAGTTACAACTACATTAGTGTCTTTCTTTAAAAAGAAAACAGGCAAACATCTTTTTCTAATTACCAATTTGGATAAAGCTAACGGATGACCTAGATTGTATTAATTTAATAAGTTTTAGGATTTAATTATATTTTTTTTAAAAAATTTAAGGACTCGATTGCGCTTATACAATGAGTAGGTGCGCTTGTCCCATATAAAGGAGAGTTTTTATTTGTCACTTGCCATTAATGATGAGTTTAGTTACTCCTATTAAGCCTATACCCAATATGCAAATAAAACTCATGCATAAGAAATTTTATTTTTCTGCATTAATGATGTCTACTAGATGAAAATTATTGGGGTATTGCCAGAGAATACGACCTTTCAATAGAATATATTATATCGTATTTTCCTATATCTAATCCAATAGGACAAATAGAGAGTACTCTTTTAAAAAAAAAAAAAAATCAGATTTTCATTTCCAAACTTCTTGACCTATATATATATATATATATATATATATATATATATATATATATATATATATTTTCTTGATATATAAACATTCTATGTTTTATTTGTTTTATTTGTTTTACTTGAAATCTGAGCAAGAAGAAGTTCACTCATCATGTTCATTATGAAGTCATTTTACGTAGACTTGGGAAAATTCTTGCGCATTTCTCATTAGTGGAACCAAAGATCATGTCATTTACATAAGTTCGCACTAACAAAATATATTCGTCTTTCTTCTTTATTAACAAAGTTGTGTTTATTTTACCTGTTTCAAAACTGTAGTCAATTACAAAACTACATAATATCTCATACCAAGCAAGGAGCTTGCTTGAGACCGTGTAAAGCTTTTCAGAGCTTGTAAGCACAATTTTCTCATCTAGGATCTTCAAAGTCTGGTGATTGCTTTACATAGAACTATCTTTAATAAAACAATCTAGACAGATACTATCACATTCATTTGATATAAGTTGGAATCATAATAACAGGTATAGCAAATAATAGATGTAAATCACCTAATGAGTGCACATGTCTCATTATAATTTATTACTTCTCGAGAATATCCTTGTAGAACAAGTTTAGCTTTGTTTTGTACAACTTTACCTTTCTTGAGATTAGTTTGATGTATACGAAACATGTCAAAAAAAGTTTCTAAGGTGAAATGAAAACTATGTGAATGTAAAAAATATATTCCTTTCTTCTCTCCTTAGTGAATTGGCAGGATTAATTACACCGATTTGCACCGGTGGATAGGTATGGATTCATGGCATGAGGAATTCGCGCCCCATGTTGCCTTACCCCAGACATGGCAAATTCTCCCTGTGAAAAATGCCTAGCATAGGAGAAAATGACAAATACTACTATAAAAACTACGTAGTCCACTCAAACTAAAGATTATATCACTTGAAAATGTCGTTATTAAGTTGAGAATCGGGATTATCCAGCATTTTACGATAAATGTTATATAGTTAATCGTCACCTTAAGTTGAAGATTCAGGTTTAATGGTTCCTGATCAGCTTTCGTGCACCATGACTAGTGCACCTCCTCCGATGATTTTAAGGTTGCCCTCCCTCACATCGACTCGGTGCATAAGATTTTGTGTGGGGTTAAATCTAACATCACAAGAAGAGCAGACTTTTTTGCCATCTGACTTAACACCTTATTGGTTCGTTCATGTTCTATTTACTTAAAAAGTCTTACCTTTTTTTTGGTAAAAAAAAAGTAAAAAAAAAAAAGTAGTCTTACTTTTTTTTTTGGGTAAAGTTAAGAAGAAAGTAGTCTTACTTTTTACTGGCATTTAACTCAAGAAAAGATAATTTACCACGGTTTGTCAATCATCCACGTTCAATTTCATTATATGTATGGTCTATTGATTGCAAGCGACTAACATGGTAATTATTTGAATTGATCTTCACTTTTTTAATTAATCTAAATCTAGCAATTCACAAATGTTGACCTTTTTCTCTAATTTGAAACTTTTAGAATAGTTAAATGTTGACACGTGAATTCACATGTAAATTTTTCATAACATTTATAATATAATAAATTTTAGCAAAAAAAGTAAAAAAAGTACTCTTTACTTTTATCTAAGGGTGACCAATCCAGTCTTAGGGTGCCCCATTCATAACATCTTTATCGTGACTAATTTGAAATTTGCATTTTAATTTTTAGTATTGGGTGAGTCAGAGTCTAGTATGCCAAACATGAATAGATAGATCATGAATGGGTATTCATTCATGGTAATCTTTATGAATGCGCATTCATTCATGATATAAGTGATATATACATTGATGAAACATGGGCATAAGAATAGTATGATTGCTAAAACTTTTGTATGGCACTCACTTGAGTGCAAAAACTTTTTGTTTCACTCACTTGAGTGCCACATCGGAGAAAAATCGATTATTTCAATACCAATTCCAACCAAAAATTAACAGTTTTGAACTTTTTATTTTTATATTTATTTTGTTTTTTTTTCCTTTAGGACCGATGAGGGTCACCAGTGACCCTCGTCAACCGTAGCAACCTGTTTAGATTGGGTGAGAGTTGCCTCACCCTTGGCCGTGAAGGCCCTAGACGAGGCCACGGGTGTCACTGTCCAAAGCAAGCGAGGGTCATCACAGCCTCTCTAGTGATTGGCGAGGCCATGATGACCCTCGCCCACTTTGGGCAATGCCACTCATGGCCATCCAAAGCTAGATGCTGCCTAGGGCGGGCGAGGGCTGTCGTGGCCTTGCCTAGGGCTTTTGCAGCTGAGGGCGAGGCAGTAAAAAAAAAAAAAAGCAAAAATTCAAAATTCAAAAAATATAATAATAAAAAATATTAAGAATAATTAAAGAAAATTTCCAGCAGCCACATTGTAAAATCTACAAAACAAGTGGTAATGTGGTATTAGATTTGTGGATGGTGAAATTGTTATTTAGTTAGTTACTTGTAAACAGTAATACAACCACTTGTGACATCTAAAAAACAACTGACAATTATTATTGAGTTTGTGGATGGTGAAATTGTTATTTCTTTCATGAATTACAAATAGTTGGCTAGACTAATAATAAACGGTCACATTTTATGATTGACCATCAATAATTCAAATTTATTATCAAACTTTGAATGTGTAAACACATAATGAAATTCTATTTTTGCTAAATGGAACTTTTGAAATCTACATAGATTAAGTGGAATTAACCGCCGTCTCCCATAGTCAAGTAAGTACAAAAGAAATCTCCCATAATCAACACCAATATTGCCACTATAAAATGATTGAGACTCTAATTGATGTAGAAATACTTTTCACCGTACAAGTCATTTAATATCTACCTTTAAGCACATCAATATTACCACTAAGATAGTGTTTGTTTGTGTTATTTTTTTTTTGTTTATAAACAAAATTTTTATTTTTTTGTTCCCGGGAACAAAAAAAAAAAAAAAAAAAAGAAACGCGTTTGTTTGCGTTTTTGTTTCAAATCAATATTTTTGTTCCCAAGAACACATATGGAACAGAAATAAGAAATAAGAAAAACATATTTTTTGTTTTTGGAACAATTTTTAAGAACAAATTTTCTTTTTCCTCTTTTTTTCCTTCTTCTTTTCTTTTTCTTTTTTCTTTGGCCGGTCGCCAGCCTCGGCCATGGCTGGCGATCGGCCGTTGAGGGTCGGCGACACCGTCGAGGGCCAACAACCTCACGGAAGTGTCGCCGGCCCTAGGTGAGACTAAGCCTCGCCGATGGCTAGGCGAGCTCAGCCTCGCCAAATCTAGGCGAGAGCTCGAGCTCACCCAGCCAAGGCGAGGCCGCTAGCCCTCGTCGGTCGGTCACCGGCCATGGCCGAGGCCGGCGACTGATCAAAAGGAAGGAAAAAAAAAAAAAAAAAAAGGAAAAAGGAAAAATAAAATAAAAATATTTAAAAATTAAAAAAATAAAAAAATTATATAAGTTTACCAAACGTGTTTATGTTCTTTTTCTATTTTTGGAACAAATTTACCAAACGTGTTCTTCTGTTCAAAAATTATTCCCTAAAGCAGAAATACTTTTTTCTGTTTCTGTTTTCTGAAATAATTTTTAAACAGAAACACAAATAAATACACCATAATTGGTCAGGTATCTGGTCAAAGTTTGAACATCTGTGTTCTTGTTCCAATTTTGCCTTCAAGTTTCCTTGGTGCCCTCGGCAAGAGTATATCTTTGTTGTCACTTTATTTGCCCGGCGTCAGAAGCAAAATGCTAGAGCACAACAGTGGTATGTGGATCTCAGTGGTTGGCCTTTAGCTTTCCTTGTTTGAGTTACATATTAAGGTATACAAAAAATCGATCAGCTCGTCCTTAAGCAATTTCTTTGCCCTCTCTTTCTTCTTTAGCAAACAGAAGTAGAACAGGTGTGAATCTTTAGGTGTAGTGAAATTTTACTTCAGCTTTTCTATTGAGTTACAGTCGGTATGAACGATTCTTGCTTTTCTTTTGTATTTTGCCATGGCAACGAATCGATTCATATGCATTCATTGGATATAGTCGACCCAAAAATTTCAATACCCTTATCATTCAGAAAAGGAAATTTATCTTATCTTACTAAAGAGGTCCAAAAATATAAAGTCATTTTCAGCAACTATAGAGTAAGAATTCAACTTGGTTTAGAACGGCAACAGAAATAGAAACCCCATTAATGTGTATATTTTCTTGGTTATTAGGTAAACTGGTAATAGCAAAACTTGAAACTCAACATTTGGAAAAATACTTTGCCAAAAATTAATGTCTATATAATTTACATCAACAAATGAATGAAAAGTACATTCTTCATCGATGAAAATATTAGGCATAAATTATTAATAATGAAAACATTTTTAATAAAATCAACGATTTGTAAAACACTTTCATAAAAAATAATCGCTTATACCGTTTGTGAAAATAACTTTAGACGTAAAATGTTGTTGATTATGGAAATATTTTCTATTGATTAATTATTCTAAGCGATGTTTATAACTATTTGTCAACCAAATATTTTTTAAATCATCTATTATTTACGACACTGAAACATCCTGAATATGAAAGTTTGTTAATTTCTGTCATAGGTAATTAACACGCAAAAGATATAATTTCGATGACTATCGATTAAATTTGTCACGTCGGGAATGTTAGATTTAAAATTTACGCAATTTTGGGGTCTATCCTTGTTTGTCCCTTGTAGTCACCTTTTCTAGGGACCCCAAGCATCTTTTTCCTTTCACACCACCAAACACTTAGGGCACGTATGACAAAATTTCTATTTCAGAAATTGATTTCTTGGCCAGAAATCAATTTCTCAATTTCTCAATTTCTATTCTCTAGACAAATTTATGAACAAAGAAGCCCGTTTGATAACGAATCAAAATTTCTATTTTTAAAACAGAAATCCATTTGATAACATAATAGAATTTCTATTTGTAGGAATAGAAATTGATTAGATAACAATATAGGAAATCCTCAAATACAAAATAATAATCGAAATAATACTAACTTTTCATGTTATCATGTACTATACTGTGATTATGTGTACAATGCTCTATAGTTATTTGAAACTAAACTACTTGTCACCCACCTGCTCTGATTCAAGAACATGTGAACTCACAACAGAAGTTGGCCCTTTGGATGGTTCAACCTATTATGACTTAGCTTTGATTTCGCAAAGCATCTTGCAATGGGTAGGGTTTATTTGCTCCTCATATAACGTACATGTAACAAATCGAGAAGCTAATTATTCTATTGTCTTCTCCTTATGCTGGAGAAACTATTCCAACGTTCAGTTCATGACTTCACTGATCACTCAGAAATTTGGAATGAACTTCCCATGAGAATGGCTATTTCAAGGAGTTAAACTCTAATTTTTCCTTCTGCAAGTAGAATAGCATTTCTC
Organism: Eucalyptus erythrocorys; assembly: GCA_014182555.1. Taxonomy (NCBI): domain Eukaryota; kingdom Viridiplantae; phylum Streptophyta; class Magnoliopsida; order Myrtales; family Myrtaceae; genus Eucalyptus; species Eucalyptus erythrocorys. Next base: position 34,660,405 of record CM024604.1, read on the forward strand.
ATTCCAGCACCATCTCTTCCTCCTGCGCTACTCCACCAGCTAGTCAATGCAGTCACGTTTCCAGGCAAAAAAGAGAGAAAGAAATCACGCCCTTTAGCTTGTTGCTTTAGATCATCACTTCTTAGGATTTTACAGACTTCTCAGACCAAAACCAATAACAAATTGCACATTAATCACTATCGACCATCTTCTCTACATCACAGAGACCTTGCTTAAATTCTGAGTTCGAATTGATACGTCTCTGTGATGTGGCCTTTACCGAGCAAGTCTCAGCTACATTGGTTCTGCATCATCGAGACAGCGGACGAAGGAGGCGGACGGAGGAGGCGACGGTGAGGATGGACAGGTTTTTTGGAGACGCGGACGGAGGAGGCAGACAGAGGAGGCAAAGGCGAGGATGGACAGGTTCTTCCGAGACGCGGACGGAGGAGGTGACGGAGGAGGCGTATGGAGGAGGTGACAGCGAGGATGGGCAGGTTCTTCGGAGTCGCTAGGGTTTGGTTGAAGCGTTGAGAGGAAAAGAGAAGCAACGCCCAAATAGAAAAGAGATAAGCCCGTGAAGAAGGATGTCCAAATGGAGAAAAAAAAAATTCTATTTCAATTCCAAAAATACAGAAGTTAAAAATTTCAACTTTTAATTTCTTCGATTTCTCTATTTGTGACGTAGAAATCTGTTTCAGAGATAAAAAAATCAAATTGTGTTATTAAACGAATTTCTATTTCAAACCTATTTTAGGAATAGAAAAATTAAAAAATAAAAATTTTATCATGTGCATCTTTAAATTGTAGTAAATGTCAACGCGAACACAATTTTTTGATCTAATCCAATTTTTCTCTTTAAGACCCTTTTTGGTGGACCCCATGCGTCTTTTTTCACCACACCAAACATTTGCGAGCCCCGTGTCTGTACGTTGATTGCAGAAGCTAATCTCATAAAGATTTGAGCATTTTATGTCCAGTTGCCCTCTCCATAGTTCCGCATCGCAATTATATATCGCTTGAGACTTCAAATAACGCCTCGGTAGCACAAATGGATGTCGCCTTCGAAGGATCAAAACCGTACAAGATCTTGCGGAAACTGGTCATATCTACTGGGGTTGATGCGACCGCAACTTTTTGGGTCTTTCTTGCCCGAAACAAACACCCATGAGTAGCTAGAGGATACCTATAGAGCGCGAGACAACTCTCTCCAGAGAACTCGCGTCGTCGTGAATGGACGTAGCGTAAGGTCGACCACTGAAAGCAGAACAACGGAGAGGTAATCCGGACAAGCAATTACAACAATGGCTGGGGAAATTTTTTTCTGTAGCGTTTCTTCCAAAAGTTTTCATGGACAGCTGTGTTTCTGTACGTTGATTGCAGAAGCAAATCTCAAAAAGATTTCAGCATTTTTTTGTCCAGTCGCCCTCTCCATAACTCCGCATCGCAATTATATATCACTCGAGCCTTGAGATGACATCTCGGTAGCACATATCAATGCGCCCTTCGAAGAATCAAACCGTACAAGATCTTGTGGACAATGGGCATATCTACTGGGGTTGATGCGACCGCAACTTTTGGGTCTTTCTCCCTTTCTTTTCTGCACCCCCACGGGCCTTTCACACCGCCATTTCCACATGCTTTATCTTCTGACTTGTCAATATAGCGCCCCTTAATTTCCCGTCTCAGTGTTTGGTCGGAGGACCCCTGCGAAGGCGGGGCGATCCGGGGGCTTGCCCGTCATTTCTGAAGGAGCAATTTAGCGAGCTGCTCAGCTCGGGAAAAAAAAAAAAAAAAAAAAAAACTGTTGTGGGTATTTCATTCATCACTTTATCAGAAAATAAGTCTGAACCTTCATTTTCTTATGTCTTTCCCGAGTTGGTTATCAAGGCCCAACATCGCGAGGATCCAACGAAGGAGTGTCATTTAATTTCCCATCTTGATTTTATCTACCGACAGAAAAATAGGAGAGCACCTTAGGGACTCCCACTCCAGTTAAGTTCTCCCTAAAGTACCTCCATACGATTAAGAATAAAGATATGGGGTAGCAGTTATCTAATATCAACGTGGACATACGATACGTAATACGATATAATATGATATGTCGACACATTATACATATATATATGCAAAAATAAGTAAATAAAAAATAATAAAAAGAGTATAGAATTGATTTATACTAAAAACATTGATCCAACATTTATTAATATTATTTATTATTTTAACTTGACAAATTCAATGACATTCTATTGCAATAATTCATAAAATTTAGAGAAAAAAGTAACGTGGAGCGACGCCGGCGAGAGGAGCAATGCTCACACAAGAAGAGGACATTCGATTGTCACTTATGAGAAGTTCAAAACTCAGAAATGAGAAAATTGAGAGTAATAGTTTCTTATCTTCCCTTTGTTTTTGTTATTTTTATTATTTTTTTATATATTTGTATTTTGACTCATCAAGTAGTGAGAATTTTCACGCCTGTCTCAATTTTAAACTCGCGTATTGAAATGTGTCGGAAATAATTGATCACGGATTGAATTTTTCAACATTCATTGATCACATGTCAAAATGTATCGAAACGTATTTGATACGTGTTGAAACATTAGACATGATACGAAAATTTTCCAAAAGTGTAAGCACTTTTTAGGATAGCAATAAGTTTCGACTCTAATGGCTCGCCTTCTATTCATGCTCGGTTTTTCCCCCCACAGAGGGGTAAATAATGATGGACGGAGAAGGTGGAATTTGTGGGGTCTGCTGATATTAAAAATTGACCCCCCTTTATTTCACCTCTGTCAATCACTTTTCAGTGAGAGAAACAGAGTGACAAAAGTTGGACTCGTGAATCGAGGATGTCATAGTCAGTGGGGATGTTTGTCTGCATCCGAGGACCGAGGCTAAGAGAATGCTGAAAAAGAAAGGAAGGAGGAGGAGGTGTCTGGAGGGTATTCCTGATGTGGACATCGAGTCATATCGAGGAGGAGGTATTAGGGACCCATTGTCTATTCCTACTGATTCAATTACTCGAGTGCGGGCCAAGCAATTCAAGCAAGCTGTTGGCGTCATGGTTCGTGATCTTTAGCGTGGAGATGACGTTGGATCAAATCGAAGAATCTTGGAAATCTTGGAAATCGTTGGATCAAATTTGATGGAAATCTTGGCGAAATTTGATTATCTGGTCATCAAATATTTGATCAAGTCAAATACATTATCTTTTGTTTAGATATACTCTAGAATTTGATCAAGTCAAATACATTATCTTTTATTTAGATATACTCTAGAATATATTATACAAGATTTCTAGGGTTGGTTTTAGGGTTTATCTGGCAACTAGAATGCCTATATTAAGGATTGTCCGACTTTCTTTGGAGACAGATTTACTTTGAGAAAAATTGAGAGAATTTCTCTTCTACTGTTCTTTTGAGGACTTGACCTTATCAAGGTTCCTTGTGACGGTCGATTAGACTTATCGAGCGAGATAGCGAATTCTTTCGCTCGTGGCGTCTATAACGTTGGTTGGTTGACACGCGTTCGTCAACAGGTCACGTTCATACCGAGGTTGCCAATCACAGGTTTGATTGAAGGTCGAGGTTTCGCACCGCACCATCCGGGCCTTCGTAGAACGATCTTTCCGCAACGATTCACTTCATTTGGTATCAGAGCTTGCTTCTACAAGGTCTATTTATCTTTAATTTTCTGTTTATATTTGGCAATTTGAGATTTATTGAGCTAGGGTTTCGGTTTTAGCTAATTTAGGGATCCGATTACTTTTGTGCTTCAATACATAGTTGTTTGCTGTTAGTTTTGATTTTTTTTTTCTAGCATCTTGAATTATATCTGAGTTCGTCAAAAAAAAAAAAAAAGAGAAAGTTCATAAAAAAAAAAGAGAAAGAAAACGCACAAAAAAAAGTGTGCAAAAAAAAAAAAAAACAGATTCGGCAGAAAAAATAGCCGAACAAAAAAAAATCAAGAAGGCGATTCGTTTATTAGTGGATCGAATTGAAACAAAATCAGTAGTGATTTGCGTTTCAATTGGAATTTCGAAAGTTGTACTTGTTGGTTTGAAATTGTTACAAAATTGGGAGTGATCTAATCTTGTTTGATTAGTTTGATTGATTGTCGTGAGGGGGTTGAGAGACAGGTTTGAGTCTGATAAAGAACTTGTGAGAAGAGAATACGAAAGGGAAAAGGCAAGAGTGTGTGAGATTAATTGAGGGTGGAAAAAGCTTAGACTTGAGTTAAACACGAGGGAAGTGACAAACACCTTGAGAGAAACACGTGAGGGAGCGATTGGTGAGGTTTTTTTGTGACTAACGTTTACTTGCAGGTCTAAAAATATGTCGCGCGAAGAAAGCGTGAATCAAAGGGAGGTTGACTCCATACGAAAGGATGAAGTGCTCGTGAAAAGCATCCAACAACTGAGGACCGTAGTGGAGGAACTTAGTGGCCGACTGATGGGGAATGGCATGGGGGTTGATGGTGATCGAGAACTACCCCGAGGAAGGTCGCAACATCAGCGAGACACCTCTAGAACACGACCTAGAAGGCAACGGCATTATGATGATGATGAGGCCGACATGGAGGATGATCGAGATGCTCAATTTGGAAGGCGGAATGGAGGCCGCGGGTTTAGACACCGAGAAGATAATGAACTTGGCAATATCAAGATGAAGATTCCTTCTTTCCAAAGGAAGAATGATCCCGATGCGTATCTAGAGTGGGAGAAACGCATGGAGATGGTATTTGATTGCCAACGATACTCTGAGCTCAAAAAGGTAAAAATTGTGGCTGTTGAATTTACTGATTATGCTATAATTTGGTGGGATTAACTTGTGACTAGTCGGAGGCGCAATGGTGAAAGACCGATAGAGACGTGGGATGAGATGAAAGCGGTGATGAGGAGGCGTTTTGTACCAAGTCATTACCATCGAGATTTGTTTCAAAAGTTACAAAATCTCACACAAGGCAATAAGAGCGTGGAAGAGTATCACAAGGAGATGGAGATTGCCATGATTCATGCTAATGTGGTGGAGGATCGTGAGGCCACAATGTCAAGATTTTTGAGTGGTTTGAGCCGAGACATAGCAAGGGTGATGGAGCTGCAACACTATGTCGAATTAGAGGAATTGGTGGACAAAGCCATCAAAGTTGAGCGGCAATTGAAGTTGGATCGAAATCACAAGAGTGGAGGAGGTTCAAATTAAAATTGGAGATCCAATTGGAAGAGAGATGAGAAGCCAAATTGGAGAGGAAACAACACCAAAATTGAAACCTCAAAGGAGAAGGAGAGGGATGGTAAAGTGGGGACAAATCCGGTTTCAGGTAAAACTGAAAACCCTAACACTAGAACTTGTGAAATTAAATGTTTTAAGTGTTTCGGCAGGGGTCATATGGCGAATCAATGCTCTAATAGAAGGGTGATGATCATGACTGGACACGGTGTTATTGAGTCCGAAAGTGAAAGGGAAGAAGAGGATGATGAGATGCCACCATTGGAGGATTGTAGTGATGGAGAAATAGCTATAAAAGGAGACCTATTGGTGGTTAGGCGTTCACTTAGTGTGCAAATAAATGAGGAGGAGCATCATCAACAAAGAGATAACTTGTTTCATACAAGATGTGTGGTGAATGGTAAGATCTGTAGTTTGATAATTGATGAAGGTAGTTGTACAAATGTGGCAAGTTGTATTATGGTGGATAAGTTGGGTTTGAAGACGACAAAGCACCCTAGGCCTTATAGACTTCAATGGTTAAATGATAGTGGTGAGATGAAAGTGTCAAAGCAAGTTCGAATCCCATTTGAGATAGGAAGATACAAGGACGAGATAGAGTGTGATGTTGTACCTATGCAAGCGGGTCATATCTTACTTGGAAGACCATGACAATATGATTGAAGGGTACATCATGATGGGTATAGTAATCGTTACTCATTGGTGATGAATCAAAAGACTTACACCTTGGTACCAATGACACCTAGTGAGGTGTATCAAGATCAGTTAAAGTTACAACAAGAAGCTGAGAAAGAGAGAAAATGTGAAAAATCTGAGGGCTTGCGTGATGTGTCTAAGACGCAAGGAAAAGGAGAGACCGAGAGAAAAATTGTGGTAAAAACCGAGGGAAAAGAAGAGAGGAAAGAAAATAAGCAAAAAAAATTTTATACGAATTCGAGTGAGGTGAGGAGAGCTTTAGTTCTAGATCGACCAATGCTTGTACTTTTGTACAATGAGGTTTTGTTTTCTACTAACGATCTTGACCCAAGTTTGCCTAGTCCTATTGTGACTTTATTGCAGGAATTTGAAGATGTCTTTCCTGATGAACTTCCTAGAGGGATACCACCAATTCGAGGCATAGAACATCAAATCGACTTGATTCCTGGTGCGTCATTATCTAACCGACCTGCATATCGAAGCAATCCTGAGGAGACAAAGGAACTTCAACGGCAAGTTAGCGAACTATTGGAGCGAGGGCATGTGAGGGAGAGTCTTAGCCCGTGCGCCGTCCCTGTTTTGTTGGTGCCAAAGAAGGATGGAACTTGGCGAATGTGTGTTGATTGCCGAGCAATCAATAATATTACGGTAAAGTATCAACATCCTATTCCTAGGTTAGATGACATGTTGGATGAGTTGCATGGTTCTTGCATTTTCACTAAAATCGATTTGAAAAGTGGATATCATCAAATTAGGATGAAAGAAGGTGATGAATGAAAAACTGCATTTAAGACCAAGCATGGATTATATGAGTGGTTGGTCATGCCATTTGGGTTAACTAATGCACCAAGCACATTTATGCGACTTATGAATCATGTTTTGCGTGCTTTTATTGGTCGATTTGTGGTTGTCTATTTCGATGACATTTTGATATATAGCCGAAGCCCTGATGACCATATTGAGCATGTGCGAGCTGTCTCACAGGTTTTAAGGGCCGAGCAATTATATGCTAATCGAAAGAAGTGCTCTTTTGTTACTAACAAATTAGTATTCCTAGGATTTGTTGTTAGTGCTGATGGTATACAGGTTGATGAAGAAAAGGTCAAAGCTATCTGTGAATGGCCAACACCTAAGACCGTAGGAGAGATGCGTAGCTTTCATGGATTGGCTAGTTTTTATCGGCAATTTGTGAGAAATTTCAACATTATCGCCGCACCTTTGACCGAGGTTATCAAGAAGCACGTGGGTTTCACATGGGGAGAAGAGCAAGGGAAAGCATTTAATATACTAAAAGATAAGTTGACTAATGCTCCTTTGTTATCTTTGCCGAATTTCAGTGCTACTTTTGAGATAGAGTGCGATGCTTCTGGTACAGGAATTGGAGCCGTGTTGATGCAAGGAGGGCGTCCCATAGCTTATTTCAGCGAGAATTTGAGTGGAGCAACATTGAATTATCCTACCTACGATAAGGAGATGTATTCTTTAGTGCGAGCTTTGGGGACTTGGCAACATTATTTATGGCCGAAGGAGTTTGTGATCCACACGGATCACGAGACCTTGAAGTACTTGAAAGGGCAGCAAAAATTGAATAAAAGACATGCCAAATGGATGGAGTTCATTGAGACTTTTCCATATGTGATAAAGTACAAGAAAGGTAAAGAGAATGTGGTAGCCGATGCACTTTCTCGAAGGTACGTGATTCTAACTACTTTAGAAGCAAAGTGTTTAGGTTTTGAGCATATCAAGGGCTTATATACTGATGATGATGACTTTGGGAGAGTATATGAAGCATGTGAACACGCTGTATTTGATAAATTCTATAGGCATGAAGGTTATCTTTTTCGTGAAAACAAACTATGTTTGCCTAAGTGTTCTTTGCGTGAATTGTTGGTGCGAGAAGCGCATAGTGGTGGTTTAATAGGGCATTTTGGCATTAATAAGACTTATGAAGTGTTGCATGAACATTTTTATTGGCCACATATGAAGAGAGATGTCATACGCGTCTGTGAGAGATGCATTGCTTGTAAGCAATCTAAGTCTACAACTAAACCACATGGCTTGTATACGCCATTACCTATTCCGACGCATCCTTGGATTGATATTTCTATGGATTTTGTGTTAGGATTGCCTAGGTCTAAGTATGGTAGAGATTCTATTTATGTGGTTGTTGATCGGTTTTCAAAGATGGCTCATTTTATTCCTTGTCATAAAACTGATGATGCATCTCATGTTGCTAATTTGTTCTTTAAGGAAGTTGTACGTTTGCATGGCATGCCTAGATCGATTGTTTCAGATCGAGAGTCTAAATTTCTTAGCTACTTTTGGAAAACATTGTGGAAGAAACTAGGAACACGGTTGTTATTTTCTACTACTTGTCATCCACAAACTGATGGTCAAACCGAGGTAGTTAATAGAACTTTAGGGGTATTGTTGCGTGCTATTATTAAAAAGAAATATAAAATCTTGGGAAGATTGTCTGCCACATGTTGAGTTTGCATATAATAGGAGCATGCATTCTACTACTAAATTTACACCATTTGAGGTTGTCTATGGTTTTAATCCATTAACTCCTTTAGATTTAACCCCTTTACCTGTTAATGAGCGTGTGGATTTAGATGGAGCAAAGAAAGCCGAATTTGTCAAGCATTGCATGAGAAGACGCGCTAAATATTGAGCGCAAGACTGAGCAATATGCAAGGCAAGCCAATAAAGGGCGCAAGGAAGTGGTGTTTGAACCCGGCGATTGGGTTTGGGTTCATATGCGCAAAGAGCGATTTCCTGAGCAGCGACATTCTAAGTTATTACCGCGAGGGGATGGACCATTCATGGTGTTAGAAAGAGTTAACAATAACGCTTACAAGCTTGATCTTCCAGGTAAGTATGACGTTAGTGCTACATTTAATGTTTCTAACTTGACTTTTTTCGATGCCAGTGATGATTTGAGGGCAAATCCTTTGCCCGGGGGAGGGAATGATGTGGACATCGAGCCATATCGAGGAAGAGGTGCTAGGGACCCATTGTCTATTCCTACTGGTTCAATTACTCGAGCGCGGGCCAGGCAATTCAAGTAAGCTGTTGGCGTCATGGTTCGTGATCTTTGGCGTGGAGATGACGTTGGATCAAATCTCGAAGAATCTTGGAAATCTTGGCGTAATCTTTGGCGTGGAGATGACGTTGGATCAAATCTTGAATCTTGGAAATCTTGGCGAAATTTGATTATCTAGTTATCAAATATTTGACCTTATATGGTCATCAAATATTTGATCAAGTCAAATACATTATCTTTTATTTAGATATACTCTAGAATATATTATACTAGATTTCTAGAGTTGGTTTTAGGGTTTATCTGGCAACTAGAAGGCCTATATTAATGATTGGCCGACTTTCTTTGGAGATAGATTTACTTTGAGAAAAATTGAGAGAATTTCTCTTCTACTGTTCTTTTGAGACTTGACCTTATCAAGGTTCCTTGAGACGGTCGATTAGACTTATCGAGCGAGATAGCGAATTCTTTCGCTCGTGGCGTCTATAACGTTGGTTGGTTGACACGCGCTCGTCAACAGGTCACGTTCATACCGAGATTGCCAATCACAAGTTTGATTGGAGGTCGAGGTTTCGCAATTTGAACTATCTAGACCTTTGTAGAACGATATTTCCGCAACGATTCACTTCAATTCCCCTTCGCCTCCGCCCGTCGGTCACGTCTGTCTGCCTCGTTGCAGGTGGTACTTGGACTCTCAAATGGATGTGAGAGTGGCGGCTACTGCGTACCGCAATTCTTGGATGGAGATGCAAAGGTCTTTCTGAAAGAAACGCCAAATATTGACTTAAGGAGAAAGACGGAAGAAGTCATCCACAAGTTGCGTTGTCCTACGTGAAAACGGATCATTTCACGAAACTTCATGAAACACGTGGAAAGACTCACGTATGAAAGAGCCCTACGTTCTACCTAACCAGCTAGAGTCCATGATTGCTTCACGATGGAGACAACTTGTACAATTATGATAAATACAAATACAAAGATGCTAGTCCAATCCTCTAGATCGGTGCAATCACCCGATGTGTCAGGCAATTATCAAGTTAGGAATTGAAGAGTTACATATTAAGATTAACTACATGTAAAATGTTCTAGGTATTTCAATTAACTGCGAGAAATATATGAACCAGCATTGATCATATTTATTTTTGTCTTTTATAAAAAAAAAATACTAGCTGCGAGAAGGGGCAACTTGATGGCCGCGAGAACGGACAAGAAAGCCCGAAGACTAAGGAAATATTCCCTCCTCAGTTTTGCCGTCCAAACATTACACCTCTTGTTACAATATGCATTCACGGTTTTGAAGATCTTGGAGTAATAGAAATTGGATAGGTGACATAGTCACCCATCTTGTTGACCACCTACACAACCACCTTGTTATCGCCCAAATAGTTCTTAATAATCCCCATGCGGTGAAGCACCTAGACGTCTTTTGAGGAGTTTATGAGGCAATCCATGAAGGTCACATAATCCGTAAAGTACTTGATGTCTTCGCCTTGACAATACTGCTCATATGCAATTAGGTTTTGAAATTGTGACTCAATGTGGTCCTGTACACTTAAGACTGTTATCTCGAGTTTTCTCGTTCTTGAAAATGATATCTTTCATGTGGTGCCCTTGCACTGCCTTTCCTGAAATTTGTTGCATGTCTAATTCCATTTGTTATTCAACATGAGGATCATTCACTTCTTTACTTCTTTTGCAACATCTCATACACAGCAATTGCATTTGGTTCTGCAGCGTTCCATTTCTTGAAAATTATGTTCATTACTCGTTTTCAATTTAATTGAACTAAGAATCTTTTAAGTTTTGTAATCTCTATAATTGAAAGCTGACATTAACGACATACTCGGTGAATTCAATTTGTTCTTAGTTTTCTCGTGATAGGAAACTAGCAATCCTTTTCAAGGTGGTCAAGAGTTGGAACCCACGTTCCCATCATCTATCGTAATTCTATCATCTGATCATCTCCGAAAGCACAGTTTTTTTTTTTTTTTTTTGAAAATTTTCTTCTACAATTACCTCGAAAAATGGATGAAGAAAGTTCTCGTGCAAAAACTTCATGTGGGAATACTGGAACAGAGTTATCTGCTTGAGAGTTCTGTTTATGGAAATGCTCAAGGTAATGTAAAACTTGTGCATACACATGTACGCATGTACTTGAATACAAATTCCTCTCGTTCTTTTGTTTTATTGACATTCGTGCAGTCACATAAATGTAAATCTGAAATGAGTGCTATACAAACTGGTCCATATTGCGTTCAATGGTCACTATGTATGAATTTTGCATGGTCCCACCGTGTGGTACTTAAGAATCGATGACTATAAACAACAAGAAAGTTGGGTAAAATAAAACTTTGTGATTGGGCCATACCATCACATAATTCAATTCTTTTACCATTTCCCCTGCACATATTTCTTTATCGTTTACATTAATTAGATAAAAAAGCTTTATTGTCTGTCATTGATTTTTTTGAAAAATTAAAATGGATTCATGCAATGTATAAAGAGGTAAATAGTAATTTTAATTATCTAGGTTTGGCAAACATGTAATTACTTGATTATAAATGTGGACTGATAAAAAGCACAAATCGATCAAGAAAAGGGAATAATATCAAAACAGTGAAGTTAAAACGGTTTTTAAGATAAAAAAAGGGAATAAGATCAAAATAATGAAAAAGTTAAAAGGCTTGTAAGATAGAAACCACAAACTTGTACAGTTATTTAGATGAGAAGTTTACTTTTTCCACTTATCTAACAATCATGTTCTTTAAATAAGATAAAACGATTTCAACTATACATGTATATGTAGTAAGTTAATAACTTTTCCTATTTACTCCATAAATATTCGATTTTTTTTAACAAATAGAATTTTTGCGAATAGTCTTCTGGAACTAAAGGAATATTCACAAAACAGAGTCGATGATGTGTAATTAATCGACTCATTGAGTGATCAATCAACACTATTTTGACCCACCAAATCAAAGAGCTCTTCCGTTTTAACGATGGAGTTCTAGAATTCTTGATAATATCTCCATTGGACGGTTTTTTAAGCAAGAGCTCTGCTATCAATGTATTAATTATCTAGACCAAGCTTTCTATATTTATATGTTGCAGGTGAAAGCTCTTTAATTTCGCCTTTGTCCATACAAACCACTTTCCCACATAAGTATGGTCATTAAGCTGGTGACATTTCCCATCTTTTGGAGCCTGGTTCTTCCCATTCGTCAGGACATATCATGATTAGGAGCTAAACATACTTTGTCGTATATTTAGTGTGTGAATCTTATTTTGTTCTGAATTGTTATTCAATTAGCATGAAATATTTCCCTTCGCTTTCGGTGCTAGAATAAAACATGGCCCACTGAGTTGGATATTGAACTTCCTTTTAGACTTTTTTTTTTTTTTTTTATAGGATTAAAATGTTTCATCAACTTCAATATCTATAACAATTAAAGTGCAATTGGATCCTTAAAACTTTTAAAATGTGCAATGAAAATTTAAAATTTGTTAAATTGGGGCAATCAAATCGTTCCGTTTTCTCCATCCATTTAATAAACGGTAACTCCGTTCAATTCAGTTAATGAAAGAAGGTGATTTTTTTTATTGTTTTTCGAAGAGAGAGGCGATGATGTGGTTGCCATGTCAACCATTTTAGGAAAAAAATATTAAAGTAAATTAAAAGGATAAAATTGATCTCAAGATTTTAGAAAAATAAAAATCTGAAAAAGAAAAAAGAAAAAGAGGAAGAATCAAATAGAGGAAAAGCCAAAGTCGAGAAGGACAGCGGTGGCTCCAATTGAGGCGGTGGCGTTGTGGCGGCCACCCTTACACTGTTGAGGGGCCGGCATCCTCTCTTCGAACTCAGCCAAAGCTAGAGGTGACAAATAGGTGGGTTGAGTCGGGTACAGGTCGGGTCGAAAATGGGTCGACCCATATTTGACCCATTTAACCCGTTTTGACTCATATTCTTATAGTATAAATCTAGTGATCCATACCCGACCCGACCCGTATTACTAAAGCCTATTTAATGTTAAAAATTTTTTATGTAATACAAATTTTTTAACAATTTTTATGCAATACAAATTTGATGGAAATTTTTTATATATTTTTTTAAATATTTTTTAAAAATCAAATTTTTAATTTTTTAATATAATTTTTAATTTGTTTATTTTTTACAAATATAGTTTTTAATAATTTTCATTTTTTAAAAATATAATTTTTATTTTTTACAAATATAATTTTTATTTTTTAATAATTATTTTTTTTTTCTTTTTTTTTTTTTTTTCTCCTTCGGCCGGCCGCTAGCCACGACGATGGCCGGTGACTGGCCACAGGCGAGATCAAGTATGCCGATGTTAGGCAAGGCTCGATCTCGCCGATTCGGCAAGGTCGAGGCTCCGCCCAATCTTTGGCGAGCTCGAGCCTCGTCGATTCGGCGAGCCTCGAGCCTCACCAGTCGTCGGTGAGGCTCGAGCTCGCCAGCGTCATGTGAGGCTCGATCTTGTCGATCTAGTGAGGCCGAGGCCCTGCCTGATGCTGACAAGCTCGAGCTTTGCTAGATTCGGCGAGGCTCGAGCCTTGCCGTCGTCGGCGAGGCTCGGCCTCGCCAAATCTAGTGAGCCTCGAGCTCGCCGGCGTCGGGCCTCGATCTCGCCAAATTGGCGAGGCTTGTCGTCGGTCGGCGTCCGACCGTCGGTAAGGAATGAAGAAAAAGAAAAAAAAGAAAAAGAAAAAAATTGAAATATAAAAAATAATTATAATTTCGATTTTTTATGAAAAAAACATTTTTATAAATTTAAAAAGGCCAAAAGTTTAAACTTTAAAATGAGTTTCTTTATTACCCATCTAGACTATTTCTTTTTGTATTTTACATTCACGGACTCATTTTTAACTTATATTTAACTTTCACTTGATCCATTTCTGACCTATATTTAACCTTCACTTGACCCATTTTTAACTCATATTTAACTTTCACTTGATCAATATGTGACCCATTTAATTAAAAACGGGTCATAATATGGGTTTTTGACCCATATTGCCAGCTCTAGCCAAAGCCAACATGGCCCTTGCCACCACCTTCACATGCTGGAAAAAGAAAACAACACATGCGCTCGCGCGTGTGGTGAGTGAGCCAGGCGAGCTTGCCCGCAAGGTCATTTGCGACCTTGGCACTAGCGAACCTTGCCTCTTCAATAACAATGGCAGCAATCCCAACCCAGACCTACAGCTAGGGGTGTCAACGATTCAGTTCAGCTTGATTTTTTTGAAAAATCGAACCGAACCGAATTGTTAGGAAAAACTTCCAAACCGACCCGAATGAAACCCGAATCAACTACTTAACCGAACCGAAATTTTGATTCAGTTCGGTTTGGCTTTTCAATTTTTGGTTTTCAACTTTTAATTTTCGATTTTTGCATTTGTTTTTTTTTTCGTTTTTTTTTTTCTGTTGTATATATTTTTTATTTTCAAGAAATAAGCTCTTATTGGTTTGTTGGTATGGTTAACCGATAAAACCGAACTAATAAAAATAATTTCAACTTTTAATGAAAACCGAGCCGAAAAAATCGAATTTTTCAGTTCGGTTCGGTTTTTGACACCCCTACCTACAACGTCTACTGCAAGAAGACAATCCTCACCCATATTTGAGGCAAGGGCCACAACTCATGTCCTCAAAGAAGATTGAAAAGGAAGGGGGGGGTGGCGCCCAACCAATTGAGGAAAATAGTTGGTTCCCGAACAATTTCGAGGTCGATGTGAGGATTAAAATTAGGTATAATTACGGTGTATTCTATGCCTCGAAGATGTTCTTGTGAAATTTTATGGAACCACTATCAATTATCTCTATTAACTATTTTAAAAGTAACTTTTAGAACAATTGATAGTGGTCCTACAAAATCTCATAATTCTAAGACTAGGAGGAGATGGATCATGTTCAAATCTATACAATATTTTCACTTGCATTTTTTAATGTGCTTTGAATTTGTTATTGTCATATGACGGTTTAGTGAGATCAAATCCTTACAATAAAATCGAGAGTTATGAACTCCATTCATACTTTCTGTGTTCGATTCGAAGACCGGAAGCAATCTACATTGGTGGCTGGTGGAATAAGGATAGAGCTTGAGATTCAGGAGCAGACAATTCCACGAAAATCTTAAAATGAAGTTTTTCCTTCTTACTTTTTTATTTGTTTTTTATAATACCTAAAGTTACAACTACCTTAGTGTCTTCCTTTAAAAAGAAAACAAGCAAACATCTTTTTCTAATTACCAATTTGGATAAGCTAACAGATGACCTATATTGTATTAATTTAATAAATTTTAGGATTTAATTATATTTTTTTAAAAAAATATTTTAAGGACTCGATTGCGCTAATACAATAAGTAGGTGCACTTATCCCGTATAAAGGAGAGTTTTTATTTGTCACTTGCCATTAATGGTGAGTTCAGTTACTCCTATTAAGCCTATACCCAATATGCAAATAAAACTCATGCATAAGATTTTTTTTTTTTTGCTGCATTAATGATGTCTACTAGATGGAAATTATTGGGGTATTGCCAGAGAATACTACCTTTCGATAGAATATATTATACCGTATTCTTCCTATATCTAATCCAATAGGACAAACAAAGAGTACTCTTTAAAAAAAAAAAAAAAAAAATTCAGATTTTCATTTCCAATATATATATATATATATTACATATTTTCTTGATATATAAACATTCTATGCTTTATTTGTTTTACTTGAAATCTGAGCAAGAAGAAGTTCACTCATCATGTTCATTATGAAATCACTTTACGTAGACTTGGGAAAATTCTTGCACATTTCTCATTAGTGGAACCAGATCATGTCATTTAAATAAGTTCGCACTAACAAAATATATTCGTCTTTCTTCTTTATTAACAAAGTTGTTACCTTACCAAAAAAAAAAAAAAAAAAAAAAACAAAAACAAAGTTGTGTTTATTTTACTTGTTTCAAAACTGTTGTCAATTACAAAACTACATAATCTCTCATACCAAGCAAGGAGCGTGATTGAGACCGTGTAAAGCTTTTCAAGTTTGTAAGCACAATTTTCTCATCTAGGATCTTCAAAGTCTGGTGATTGCTTTACATAGAACTATCTTTAATAAAACAATCTAGACAGATACTATCACATTCATTTGATATAAGTTGGAATCATAATAACAGGTATAGCAAATAATAGATGTAAATCACCTAATGAGTGCACATGTCTCATTGTAATTTATTACTTCTTCTCGAGAATATCCTTGTAGAACAAGTTTAGCTTTGTTTTGTACAACTTTACCTTTCTTGAGATTAGTTTGATGTATACGAAACATGTCAAAAAAAGTTTCTAAGGTGAAATGAAAACTATGTGAATGTAAAAAATATATTCCTTTCTTCTCTCCTTAGTGAATTGGCAGGATTAATTACACCGATTTGCACCGGTGGATAGGTATGGATTCATGGCATGAGGAATTCGCGCCCCATGTTGCCTTACCCCAGACATGGCAAATTCTCCCTGTGAAAAATGCCTAGCATAGGAGAAAATGACAAATACTACTATAAAAACTACGTAGTCCACTCAAACTGAAGATTATATTACTTGAAAATGTCGTTATATTAAGTTGAGAATCGGGATTATCCAACATCTTACAATAAATGTTATATAGTTAATCATCACCTTAAGTTGAAGATTCAGGTCTAATGGTTCCTGATTAGCTTTCGCACCATGACCAGTGCCCCTCCTCCGATGATTTTAAGTTTGTCCTCCCTCACATCGACTTGGTGCATAAGATTTTCTTTGGGGTTAAATCTAACACCACAAGAAGAGCATACTTTTTTGCCATCTGACTTAACACCTTATTGGTTCGTTCATGTTCTATTTACTTAAAAAGTCTTACCTTTTACTGGCATTTAACTCAAGAAAAGATAATTTACCAGGGTTTGTCAATCATCCATGTTCAATTTCATTGTATGTATGGTCTTTTGATTGCAAGCGACTAGCATGGTAATTATCTGAATTGATCTTCACTTTTTAATTAATCTAAATCTAGCAATTCACAAATGTTGACCTTTTTCTTTAATTTGAAACTTTTAGAATAGTTAAATATTGACACGTAAATTCATATGTAAAATTTTCATAACATTTATAATATAATAAATTTTAGCAAAAAAAGTAAAAAAGAAATACTCTTTACTTTTATCTAAGGGTGACCAATCCAGTCTTAGGGTGCCCCATTCATAACATCTTTATTGTGACTAATTTGAAGTTTGCATTTTATTTTCGAGTATTGGGTGAGTCAGGGTCTAGTATGCCAAACATGAATCGATGGATCATGAATGGGCATTCATTCATGGTAATCTTTATGAATGGGCATTCATTCATGATATAAGTGATATATACATTGATGGAACATGGACATAAGAATAGTATGGGTGTCAAAACTTTCGTACAACGCTCACTTGAGTGCAAAAACTTTTTGTTTCACTCACTTGAGTGCTACATCAAAGAAAAATCGATTATTTTAGTGCCAATTCTAACCAAAAATTTTATGTGGAATTTTTTTACACTTTTTTTTTGAACTTTTATTTTTATATTTATTTTGCTTTTTTTTTTTTTTTTTTCCTTTAGGATCGATGATGGTCACCAACAACCCTTGTCGGCAGTAGCAACCTTGTCTAGATTGGGTGAGGGCTGCCACGCCCTTGGATGTGAAGGCCCTAGACGAGGCCACAGGTGACGCCGCCCGGAGCAAGCAAGGGTCATCATAGCCTCTCCAACGGTTGGTGAGGCCTTAACAGCCTCACCCAAGGCCTTCGTAGTTAGATCTACGCAAGGGATGCCTTGCCCTCACTACGAAGGCCCTAGGCAAGGCCGTCAAGGCCTCGCTGATTACTAGCGAGGCCATGACGACCCTCGCCCACTTTGGGCAATGTCACTCATGGCCATCCAGAGCTAGATGTTGCCTAGAGTGGGCGAGGGTTGTTACGGCCTTGCCGAGGGCCTCTGTGGCTAAGGACAAGGCGGTTAAAAAAAAAAAAGCAAAAAAAAAAAATTCAAAAAATATAATAATAAAAAATATTAAGAATAATTAAGGAAATTTCCAGCAGCCACATTGTAGAATCTACAAAACAAGTGGTAATGTGGTATTAGATTTGTGGATGGTGAAATTATTATTTAGTTAGTTACTTGTAAACAGTAATATGGCCACTTGTGACATCTAAAAAAAAAACTACTAACTATTATTGAGTTTGTGGATGGTGAAATTGTTATTTCTTTCATGAATTACAAATAGTTGGTTAGACTAATAATAAACGGTCACATTTTACGATTGACCATCAATAATTCAAATTTATTATTAAACTTTGCACGTGTAAACACATAACGAAATTCTATTTTTGGTAAATGGAATTTTTGAAATCTACCTAGATTAAGTGGAATTAACCGTTGTCTCTTATAGTCAGGTAAGTACAAAAGAAATCTCCCAAAATCAACACCAATATTGCCACTATAAAATGGTTGAGACTCTAATTGATGTAGAAATACTTTTCACCGTACAAGTCATTTAATATCTTCCTTTAAGCACATGTTGATGCGGTTGCAGGGTACGCGAATGTGTTTTAAGTGGTGTTAAAGAAAGTATGGATAGGTCAAAGTGTGTGGATAGATGTTGATGGATAAACGAATGTTCAAAATAGAATATGATCACCACCAAGGCTTAAATGATGCACCACCAGCTAAGGAAGAAAATCAGGATTGACGAAATTCATCACCAAAACTTAAAGAATGAATCTCCCACCAAGGATAATGGACTTTAGGATAGAAAAGCTCACCACTAAGGATCAAAGGAAAATCACAAGTCGAGGATAAAGGGCTTTTTGGTTCACCATCAAAGAGTAATCCACTCTTCAAGGATTGAAAAAAAAAAAAAAAAAAAAAAAAAAAAAAGCTAGGATAAGGGTTATCCATTCTCTAAAGTTATTCACTCACACTAAGGAAAATCTCAAATATTCTTATACTGAAATCAACGTCTATTTTACGGATGAGATTGCGTTTCTATTTTTAGAGATAAAAGAGAAGACTCCTTGAATTCTTGGAACTGAATAGACTCTTGGGGGAATTGACCTTAAGATTCTTAAAAGCAACACCACAATGAAGACTCATAAAAAGCTATGAATAAAGAGACTCAAATGCATGCGACTAATTATTGTTGCGACCTACTCTTGAGGGGTCGCCCTTGATGAATAAGTTTAGAGGTATTTATTTATGAGAAAGTCCAAGTGATACATACAAGCTAAGGTCTCGAATGGACCTTCACTTGACTACACCGCAAACGAAATTTCTTTCATAAATGTGGTCTCTCCCAACATCATACCTTGTGTGACATGGGATTTGCAATTTAAGTTCAAATTGATCCTAAAAGTTCCACAAAAAGGAGTTGTCACTAACCTATTAAGATCTACTACAAGCCAAGTGATGAAGGAGATGATATCTCACTTTTTATGCAACCAAAGATTAATGAATCGGGAACTTTATTACACTAATTGTCTAATTTATGCATGTTCAATACCTAATCTTGATCATTTGTTCATTAAAGTGACCAAACAATCTTTTTACCAATTATGAACCCTAAGATTCTTGTCTACTAAGTGTCCAAGCGATAAGTGTATATTTTGGTCATAGTGATTTAACCTAACCATGCTAAAGTAAAAATTAACAGCCAATTATTGAAAAAGCACAATTTGACGTTTTCAGAGTCAAAATGAAAGTGTGTATATAGCGACCTCGCTTTGTCTCTCAAAAGTGAAAAAGGATTCAAAGTCCTATTGTGGAGCCTTGAATTTTTCAATTTTGGGTTCAGTTTATTATCAAAAGATTTTCTCATCTTTTTTTATGCTAAACTAGTTTTAAACTAGAATTAACACTAAAATTCTAATGAAGCTAGTCAAAATCTAAATTCTAAACTTTTTTTTCTGAATTTTTCTGAATTTTAATTTTGTATTACTTTTTTTTAATAATTCTGGAAAATGGACTTCGGACTAGGCCAGGGAACCCCGTCTGATTACTGGTTTGACCCAGACCCTAAAGATCCGGGTTGGGTTAGGATTCGGACCGGCCTCTAGGGCCCGGTCCTAATGTGGTTATGGCTCGATGGACTCAGGCTATAACAACAATACGACCCAAGTTGTCAATTTCCCCATTTCTAGTCATTCTAAGCCCAATCAGCAGTCAGCCCACACGCTCAATTGGGTCCAACCGATTCTCTTAACCCAATTTGCATACTCGGCCCAATTAATTGAGCCCTTAACGCCTCAGTCCAAATCATTGGACTTAAAAAAAAAAAAAAAAAAAAAAATCAGCTCGTCTTTAATTCAACCTTGCCGGCCCGAACGAACGTATCCCACCCAAGCTTCATTATGACATTTTTTAACATTTTTTATTTTTTATTTTCTATTTTTTTAATTTTTTTTCTATATAATTTTATTATTTCCCTGCATCTTCTTCCCCAAGAGCTCGTCGTCTTCTTCCCAAGCTTGCCTGCACCAAGAACGACGCCTCCTTCGGACAAGTTTTCGCTGAAGCTCCGGCCATCATTGGATCACCCTCCGTCAGTCGTCCATTCTGACCACCACGGGACCACCATATCGGCCACCGCTGGTCTATCATCGGCAACAATCAAGACAAAACTCATTCTAAATCGGCTGTGGTTTTTCGACCAAAGCAACATTAAAAAATTTTCGTACCATACCGTGAGCACATCTACATAGCAAATGGAAGGGAATGGGGAACTAACTGTGGCGGACTCAAATTGCGGACATTGCCGGTAAGTAGGGGAGTCTCCGGCTGGAAGTTTTATCCGTGACAAAAGTACATCATATTAGAGATATTTAAAATCTTTTTTTTAAAGATAATTGAGGATATTTTTCTTGATTTTTCATATCTTTCGTAATGGTGTATTTTTTTTTTTTTGGTCGAAGGATAAAATATATTGAAAGACATAGTTCACCGCTTACATAGAGCGACCCCGTAGAGATTGGAGCAAAGTATAGAAAATAAAGAAACAGGGAGTGTAAGCCACCATAAAAGGGGAAGTTGACGTTTTTTGTGCTGACGAGCCACCCAATCCGCTGCTGCATTCGCCTCGCGTGGGCCATGATTGAGTGATACATCCTCGGTTTGGGCCAACTGCTCTTTGCATTTTTGGACAGAGATTGCCGTATCCCATGCTGGCACGGCCCGGCCCAGGACGGAATGAACTGCGACTGAATTGTCGCTTTCTATCTCCCACAGAACTGAAGACTTTGTTGGATCGTCCACGTGGCGAGATCGGAACTCCGATATAAATATAAGCCCCATTCGGATCGCTTCCACTTCGGCTTCAGATGCTGAGGAAACCCTAACAGTTAGCGCAAAGCCTTCGATCACTTTCCCTGAAGAATCTCGCACCACTCCAACTGCCGATCCGAGGAACTCACCCTCATTCCAGGCCGCATCCACGTTCAGTTTAAAGGTTTGTGAGGCTGGTGGCTTCCAGTGAGCACCGAGTCGAATTACAGCTCGAACAGGGGTACTTTCTGCGGCTGGATCTACTTTTTTTAGGGCTTTTTGTTTCATCTTCCCTTTCCTTCCATAGATCTCATGAATCGGTGCTTTTTCTACAAGATCAGCATACCTTGGAGGAGGAATTGCTGTTTCCATCTGTTGGCTCGGCTTCGACGAGGTATTTCTTTTTGATTGTGGTTCGATCTGACCCCGACGATGGCTTCTCCTGATTCGCAGCTTCGTTCCTGTGACAGGACCTGTTTCGGAGGTTGGATCTGGGAGAACCAGAGGCGCTTGCCCTCCCGCCCTGTTTTGTTTCGGCCAGATCTGAGTGTTAGGGGGAGGCGCGGCCCCTGTTCTGGTTTGGTAGATCTGTGTGCCAACAGGTGACCTCTGTTCAGGTACGAAGGCTGATTTCTATGTTCGTTCGTTTTCTTTCCTTTCTCTACTGACCCATATACAATTTTCATGAGCCAGATCGACCAGATCTGAGGCATTTGGCTGTCGACCCCGAAATATGCAGTTGTTCCTAGCTTTCCAGATGAGCCAGAGGAGATTTCCAGTGACCTCCTTCTTAGGTAACGATTTTGCCCCCTGAAAGGCTTCAAATAGCCATTGATTTGCTCGCTTGATGGTTTTCTTGGGATGGATATCTGCGAGTCTCGGGTCTTGCCAAATCTGGCGAGTCCATTTGCATAGGAAAAATAAGTGTTCTGTTGTTTCGATTCCGGTATGACAGAGGGGGCATAATGGGTCTGATTGGATGTTCCTTTTATGCAGGTTTTCCTTTGTGGGCAGAGCATTTTGGCAGAGACTCCAGAGAAAGGTGCGTATCTTCGGTAGTACTTGTAGGCCCCAGAGAGTTGTCCATAGGGATCGTGGTGCACTATAAGAGGTAGAGGGTCGATCTTTTTCTTTGTGAGTAGAGTGGATAGTGGCTTTATTGTACTCGCTCTTTACTGAGTACTGCCCTGATATGTTCCCTGTCCATGTAAGTTTGTCTGGACTTGGCTGTTGGCTGAGAGGAATTGCTAGGATTTCCTCTGCTATATGTGGCTTGAACAGCTGATATATTTGTTGCTGGTTCCACTCTCTGTTTGTTGGGTTTATGAGATGCGCAACCAGTGTAGGTTCTACTGGTTGGTGTATTCCTCCAATGATCCCCTGTTTTAGCCATCTATCATTTCAAATGTTGATTGATGCCCCATCTCTTACTGACCACTTTACATGGTTTTTGATTGTTTCTCTGCCAAGCATGATTCCCTGCCATCCCCAGGATGATCGTCTACCCCTGTTTGCTGTCCATAAGTCCCCATTGGGAAAATAGATGCCTTTAATAATTATGCTCCATAGGGTATTTGGGGAATTGGCCAGCCTCCAGGTTTGCTTACCGAGCATGGCTCGGTTAAAGGTATGTAGGTCTTTAAAACCTAGCCCTCCTGTGTCTTTTCTTGTTCGTAGAATTTCCCATCTCCTCTAGTGTATTCCTTTTCTGTTATCACCCTGTTGCCACCAAAAAGCTGCAATGCGTTTCTCTATTTCTTTGCAGATGGAAACTGGGAGTTTAAAGATGGACATGGCGTATGTTGGGATCGCCTGCACCACACTTTTGATTAAAATCTCTTTGCCAGCTTTTGTAAGTAGCTTCTCCTTCCACCCTGCCAGTCTTGAGTTAATCCTTTCCATTATCCACTGACATATATCTCGTTTAGACCGTCCCCATTCTGTGGGGATTCCCAGGTATTTACCTGTGCTTTCTAGCTCTGTTACTCTTAATTCTAAGGCCAACTTGTTGCGCAGGGGTGATGGACAGTTGGCACTGAAGAAAATCCCCGACTTGTTGTAGTTTACTGCTTGGCCTGTGGCGTAGCAGTACTAGTTCAGTGTGAGGGCCAGATTCTGACATTCCCGGAGGGTTCCATCAAGGAAGAAAATGGCGTCATCAGCAAAAAGCAGGTGAGTGAGCTGGGGGTAGTGTCTGTTTAGTTGTATTCCTTTTATTGTTCCATCATTCAATGCTTTCTTCATCAACCAGGTTAGAACGTTGGAGATCAGTATGAAAATATAAGGGGATAAGGGGTCACCTTGTCGGAGGCCTCTGGATGGCTTGAAGTAAGAGGTAGGTTCCCCATTTAAGGTTGTCTGTTCAGGTTCGATGATGATTGGCAGCCATTTTTTCAGTCTATTTGCCAATATTTTTGATATAATTTTGTAACTGAAATTGCAGAGGCTAATAGGGCGATATTGGCTGATATTTTCAGGGTTTTGTACTTTGGGAATCAGGGTGATGTGAGTTCGATTCAGGCTGGGATTGAAGCTCTCTGTATGGAAGAAATCCTGGATGAGATTCAGCAGGTGAGTGTTTAGGGTGTCCCATGATCTCTGGTAAAAGATACCATGGAAGCCATCAGGACCAGGTGCTTTAGATGCACCCATTTGAAAGGTAGCTTCCTTTATCTCTTCCAAGGTAGGTACTACAGTTAGCTCTGCATTCATTTCTTTTGTTATGGGAGAGGGGCACTGATCTAGCACTGGTTGATAATGTCTTGTGCCTTCAGTTTTGTATAAGTTCTCATAAAAATTCCTGATATGGGTTTGAATGGTGGCTGGGTCACGGCTCCATCGCTGATTGTCCACCTGTAGCATTGTTATTTTGTTCCTCTGTTTGCGTTGTACAGTTGTGGCATGGAAAAAGCCCGTATTTTTGTCGCCCCACTGAAGCCACTTCACTCGTGCACGTAGTCCCCAAAATTGTTCTTCCTACTTTCTAAGCATATCGATTTGATGAATGAGGTCTCACCTGTATGATTGGCTTGACTGCTGTATAGGCTGGTTTGTGATTTCTATTAAAACTTTGCTAAGCTCCTTTATCTTGAGGGGGGCATTGGCAAAAGTTTTCTTGCTCCATTTGGTAAGTTTCTGCTCTGTTTCTTTCAGTTTTTCTGTGAACAAAGAGCTCTGGTTGTGTTTGACCGACCAGATGTGTTGGATAATCCCCTGATATTCCTCATGTTCTCCCCAAAAAGCCTCCAATTTAAACTGTTTTCTCCTTTTCTTTTTTTCAGGATGAAGATTAAGGACCAAGGGACTGTGGTCAGATCCTATTGCTGGTCTTGCTTGTACCTCTGCATCAGAAAAAGAGACCCTCCATTCTAAGGTACATAAGACTCTGTCCAGTCTTTTTTTCACCAGCTCTTCCCCCTCTCTATTATTTGCCCAAGTAAAAGCACATCCATGACTTTCAACGTCCATTAAGCTTAATTCATCAACCATGGTTCTAAAAGCAACCATTCTTCTATTGTCAGGTCGCTTTTTCCCTTGTTTCTCCCAGACGTACAAAATTTCATTAAAATCCCCCATGCAGATCCATGGGACTGATGGAGGGGGCTTTAAGGTGCCGAGCTGTTGCCACAAAGAGAGTCTTTCTCCAAAGTCAGTTGAAGCATATATAAAGGTAATCTTTAGCTCCTGTTGACTGTCTGGATCTGTGCAAGATACATGAATGAATTGATTAGAATGTTCATGCACCTGGAGATGAACTTCCTCTTGCCATAATACAGCCAGTCCCCCTGATCTTCCTGTAGGATTGATGAGGAACATAAACCGATATTTTAATTTTCTGCGAACCGATTCCAGCATTGTTGCTTTATTTTTTGTCTCCATAAGAAAAGTAATACTAGGCCTCTCAAGAGCACTTAAAGCTCTTAATTCCTGGAATGTCAGGGGATTGCCCAGCCCCTGACAATTCCAACTAATGATTTTCATGGCGACAGGGATGGCTTATTGAGGCAAGCCACCATAGCCCATTCAACTCCCTCTTGTACCAGATTCACTGGAGTTTCCATCAGATCTTCATCATCTATCAAAGTTGAGGAAGAGTCTAGTAAGCATTTTTGTTTTTTTGCTTTCTGGACTTTCATGCTTTTTTTACTGCATTTCCCTACCCTTGATAACACTGTTTTCTGTAAAGCAGGATCGGCTACCTGTTTTCCCCGCTCATGCTACCTGTCTTCAGTGGCTGTGGTGTCCAGGTTAGCCTCTTGAGCTGAGCTCATTTCAGCACAATTTTTTATACCTATCCCAGGCATCTGATCATCACGTCTGTCTTCTTGCTCCGGGCCGGGAACTGATCTTTTTTTACTTCCAGAATCAAGTAACTGATCTGGTGGTGTTTCCCGCACCACAAGTTCCATTCCACTTGATGGAATAGGTAATGTTTCTTCCAGCACCACTTCTTCATTAAAAGTTTCGTAAAAAGTTTTCCAGTATGGGCTGTGGTTACTGGTCTCTGCTTTCAACCAGGTACCAAAGGGTCCCACTTTGTCTTTTGACCAGGGAGAATCAGTTTGGGGGACATTAGGACAGTCCGGTGCGTAGTGGCCGATCCTGCCACATTGAAAACAGAAGTGCGGCAGCCACTCATACTTAAACTCCACCTATAGGCGTTTGTGCCGAGAGCTATGAGAGTCCCTGCTTTCAGAGGGGAGTTCAGGTCTATCTCTACTCTTACACGACCTCCTTTTTGCGAAATGCGTGGCTGGATCTCAAGTACTTTACCCAATTTTTGGCCCAGATTCTGATAGACTGCTTCTGTTCTCCATCCAAGTGGTACCCCCTCAATATGCACCCAAAAGGCTGCTTTTGAAATGTCATAGCAATGGTCAGGGAGGGCTGGATCGCACTGTTGGAGGACTAACAGGTTATTTGAGTAGCACCATGGTAAGTTTGACAGGACTCGCTGTTTGTCTTCTATTGACTGAAAAGTGAAAGAAAACTGACCAGGTACTTTCTGGGTGCAGATGATTGCTTCAGATTTCCAGGAGTGTTTCATTGTTGAAAAGAAAGCTGTAGGGTTTACGTTTGGGCGTGAGTATAACTTCCCATACAGAGTTCTATCACATTCCGCCTTTATCTGTGGGTCTATCTCCTCTGGAACTGTGACCATATCATCTTCCGACCACATATGACCAAGCTTCTCACGTAGGGCGGCAACTCTCAAGTCATTTTCCTCTTGACTTTCCATTATCTCAACGTTGTAAGCCACTGACTATGCACTATTTCTCCTGTTGTATAGCGACAATAGCAGGAGGGGTAGCAGGAAGGGAACCAGCTAGGGTTGGCTTTCAAGACAGAGTAGGCCCCATTCCGAAGCTCGGCAGAGAAAAACGAAAGGGGCGATACCAAGCCTTACCTGAGAAAAACTCTGGATCTTTGTGGTTTGTCGTGGGGAATGCTACCAACGATACCTCTCGAGCCGGACTTCCGAGATCAACAGGATAAGACCCAAAAAACAGCTCTAAAGCTTTCGGATCTCACACTGGAAGTGCTGTCAAAAGCCTTCAATACCTCCGATCCGGTCTTGTACAGGGAAGAACCGGAGCGATCTGTAGGCCGACTTCGAGATTCATTTTTTTTTTTTTTTTTTAGATTACTGAGAAAGGAATGACGAAAGAGAAGAGGAAAAGGGAAGAGAATGAGGGGCTCAAGGGAAACATTGTATAGTTTGCTGAGAGTCTGGGACGAGATGAAGAGGACGAGGGGAGGAGACAGTGAAAACACTGTAGATGTGGGCAAAAAGCTAGGGTTTATGGTTTAGGGTTTTTGTGGAAGGAGAGGAGAAAAGCTACCATGTTGGTAGAGAGAAACCTCGCATAGCCGAGGAGCTTTAGCTCACTGACATGTAATGGTGTATTGACTGTGCATTGATTGGTTTGTTGCCCAGATAATCATCTAAAAAGCCCTATAAATAAACTCATGTATTATTTATCAAAACACAAAAAGTATATAGAAAAATTCCACCATTTTTTTTTTTTTTTTGCTTTATTCGTATATCATCAATTGAGATAACTTATGCCGCTTGGGCACTCTCCATCATTTTCCAAAAGTCAATTTTTGACGTTTTCAAGTAGTCTTCGTCATCGTTTGCTCGTGACTTTTATTTTCCACAAAGGTTTTTTATTTTTATTTTTTTATTTTTGCCATGACGATGACAAAGGTTGATGGTGATGAATCAAAGCGTGTATGTAGTTAGAATAAGGGGTTGGTATTTGTGAGTCTCATCATTTTAACTTCACTCATCTATAAATATCTTGCCTAGTGAAGTAAGTTTCATGTATTTCCTTCCCTTTTCAGATCCTCAGCTGTGTTGAGATATTCCCTGCACTGAACAAAAAATTGAAGAATGAGACCATCTTTCTCTCTTGTATATTCATATTGGTGATTCAATGATTAGCGTGATTATGGACGTATTTGAGCAATAGCTATTTTGGGGATTGCAATAAACTAAAAGTTCATGGAACTTGATGAAGAGGCAAAGGGTTAAGAAAGACATAAAAGGAGACGTCACAGATTGACTTTATGAAAATGACGTATGAAGTCTTTCACAAGTTGCATTGTCCACTTCACAAAACCCACACTGGAAAAATTATGTTCCCACAACTGGCTAGATATTATAATTGCCTTCATGATTGAGACAATTTGTACACACGCAATAGGTGAAAATGTTAAGATGTCAGTCCAATCCTCTACATCAACGCAATTGATCAGATTGTTTAGATTTTACCGTGTAAAAATTACTTTGAGTACTGCACTAAACTAGAAGTTCATGAAACTTGATGAACGGGCAAAGGGCTAAGAACGACTTACAAAGAAATATTAAAACTTGAGTTTACGAGAACGACATATGAAGTCTTTCACAAGTTGCGTTGGCTTGATACTAGAAAGATGCTGTGTGAAAATTGACCATTAGAGTTAGACCACATCGAAAATATTTTCTCGTTAATTGCTATTTGTAGATCACTTATTTTTACTAAATTGAGAAGACAAATTTGTATTCTATTATATAAAAATCATGTTAGATATCAATTTCAAAAATAAAGATGCTAGGCCAATCTTATGGATTGACACGATTGATCAGGGTGTCAGTAGATTCTCAAGTTAGGAACTTAAAGTTAAAAATTCAAATTTCACTTACTCCATGAAACTATTCTGAGTTAGGATCACTTGTACACGTAAATAAAACGAATTTAATCAGTTCAAGGGCTGATAAAATGTTCTAATGGGCATTCACTTAATTAGCCTACTTGCGCTGAATTATAAAAAATAAAAAGGTGGTGGCCATGGGAAAATTATACATAGTTCATAATTGTGATCATCTTTTAGTTTATTTTTGGAAAAAGCTTGGCATGGTAACGGTGCAGTCTTGAAAACCACCCCCACCCTCATATTTTCCCCGGTTTCCTAGGGAAATCGTGGGATTTTGAGAATTTGTTAATTTATTTTATTTCCGAATTAAAATATGCTCTTCAAATTTGCTACGTGGATTTGAAGCTAGCTCAGGTGAAATAGATTTTATATCAACATTAAGTTATTAAATTAAAAAAAAAATTACTCATTTCTCTGATCCACACAGTATGTGCAATCTTCTTCTACTAATCAAGCTAAATAATTAAAGATTTTATATCAAGATTAAGTTATTAAATTAAAAAAAAAAAAAATTTGTTCATTTCTCTGATCCACAAAAAGTCTGCAATCTTCTACTAATCAAGCTAAATTATTAATTAATCAAATGTTCCATAGCCTGTTGCCTTTGAAGTGATACTAAAGGCACAAAATGCGCCATTAGTTTGAAGCACTTACGGCACCATTAGGCTAGCATTGACCTTCTTATTATTCTCTCTTTGCTTTATCAGTTTCCTGTCACTCTTTAAATTTTTTTCACATTGTTACAACTAAAATGATATCTAACATGATTTTCACATAATATAATACAAATTTGTCTTCCCAATTCAGTAAAAATAAGTGATTTATAAATGGCAATTAAAGAGAAAATCATTTTGATGTGGTCTAATTCTAAATAACTCTAGATGAAACCAGGTAAAAAACATGACAAATTTAATCAAGAAAAAAGATCTAGTAAAGTTTCTATTCACTCCTTAAATGAGTTTTATATTTAAGTAGTAATTCAATGTTTGAAAAAGGTGCACTCGCAGCAATTAGTTCTTACTGATTTCATTTCCTTTCTAGAAGAAAGAAATAGTGTCTATAATTGAGAATTTTCTATTTGAGAAATAGTCTCTAATTACGAATTACATCTTCATCGCACTTTGTGGTAACAAAGACACTGTTTTTCACAGAGTAATGGTGGGGTTAGTTTTAGCAAGGTTATTATTATTATTATTATTATTATTTTAAGATATGGTGAGTCTGATAAAGTCCGTATGTTTAGTAATTAGAGGGACGCTTATTTCTAGACCGACGAGTTGGTAGGAACGGTGGAATGGGTAGTGTTGACTTTAGGCTCATATCATTCGTATCAAATAACTTGGCAAGTCTTTCCACAAATCGCATTAGTAAATATGAGTCCATATTCGTGTCTTGAGCATTTTAGCAGCGCAGTTTCGCGTCAACAAAACTGATAACGTGTTAGCACGACCATATGTACACTTATCGCAAGACTACCGCGTAGACTAAACAAGCCATCGCTTTGTGTTAGAAAAGCTATAGAATCAAAGCTTGCGCATTATAAATAAGACCGAAGCCACTTGTGAACATCGTAGAAACACACCACATCCTACACTTTATTTAACCCCCAGTACTCGGCCATCATTATCTTCCATATCTTGCTGACCTTAAAAGGACATAACCATGTCGTCCCAGAAATCGAACCCTCTTTCTCGTTCTCAAGGATACACGGTCGGCACCGGTTTACCTGTTAATTATCTTCAGGAACACCACCATCACCACCACCACCACCATCATCTTCCGGAGCAACAGAAAACCTCCGTCACTTGGTCATCCGATATTTTTCATTGTTGCGACGATCCACGCAGCTGTTGTTCTTTTTGTCCTCTCAAAGTTGTATAATTTTAAGTATAGTTCATGGATGCTGGGATATGTATAATATTGTTGTACGTGTTTCAGGTATAAATTTTAAATTCTTTATTTTGATATGTTACCAAATATCAATCTATTCCTTTATTTTTTTACATTTTATATTATAGTCAATTCTTGTTCATATTGAAATGAATCAAAATTAATAGGGAGCTGGTTAATGATACTTGCACATGTACTTGTTTTGCATGCCTATTTATTTTCTGTTGGTATCCATGGACTAGTCAAGAGTCGCAACATGATCAGGCCCTTGTGTGTCTGGAACCATCCTCAACGTGATTAACATAAATTTTGTAACATTTTTAGATAATTTTTATAGTCGACAATTAAAAGGAGAAATTTTCTCCATTTTTGCTAGAACTATTGCAGCCGCCCAACTATTGGGTTAGCTTTTCTTTCGTCAATTTATCATAATAGAAAATCAACTCATATTAATCAATCAAATTTGCTGAATAAATGAACAAAGAGTAGTATTAGCTAATTATATATATATATATATTACGTTTTCCTATGTGGCGACCTCCACCAGGCATTGCCGAGGCGCCCACTACTAGTCAATTGAAATAGGAAAAAAGAAAGAAAGAAAAGAACAGAAAAAAAAAAAAAAAAAAAGACAACTAAACAAATTGCAAAAATATTCACGTCAATGCAAGTCGTGTCACATAATATGACCGGTATCCACATTAGTGATTTATGGCCAAAGTTAGTGGGAATAACTATTTTGACAAATCGTCAAAAAGTTTAGAATTAAATTGGTTAAATGACTCAAGTTGAAAAATTGTTTGATTGAAAAAAAAAAATCAAATTAAAAAATTTATGACTAAATTGGCTATTGTACAATAGGTCTAAACCTTCTTGGGAATTATCCCATTGCAATTTGGTTGAAGTCAAGGTTTTGGGGACATTGCAAGAAGTTTAAAAAATTAAGGGTACAAATTGCAAATATTTAAATGTCAAGGGCAAATTTGCAAGAAAGCTAAAAACTTGAGGGTAATATGTAATTTGGCCCGTCAGGTTGTCATCCCAACTAGTGTATCCATTCTGCTACAACTATTTGGGTACTCCATATTAGAATTTTGATAGTAATTTTTACTTTTTACAATTTATTTACTTAATATGAGATACCTCTTGATTTTACTTGTTTGGTACTTGCTTAGATAGCATAAGGGATAAGTAGCCTGACGAGTCCAATAAGAGCGCCAGGAAATATGACACTCTAAAAATTGTACACTCTCATATCTGTAGACCATTTATTACTCCCCGCCTCAATGGTCAGAGATATTTTGCCATACAGCATATTTGCATCTCTATTTTCTATCTCTAAAAATCGAGCCTATTGATGGCATTGAATTTGTTTAGACAATTCTCTCTCGATGGTAATAGGCATTAATTTGTGCCCATATAAATTTAGAAGATTTGGTCCCTAGTCTACCTTATTAAATATAGGGAAAATTATCAAAAAAAAGTTCTAAACCTATTATACAGATGTTAATTCAGTCATTAATTTTTCGATTTAACTAATTTAATGTTTTCTTGGAATGATCATACTAATCGGAAGAGGTGATAAATATCACAAGTCGCGCAGACGCGAAATATTCATCTGGATCACAAACGAGAAGTGGACTATGGAGGCCGCCGTGTCAGATGTTTCATAGCCATACGACGAAAGTTGAACGGAAGGCATTGGCGTACGAGAGTGTTGGCTAGATCCACTTCTATGGGTGGCCAGCTAGCATTAAACAAAAAGGGAAATAAAAAAGAAAGTTAAAAAGCAACGAAAAGGAAGGGGGTTGCTTCGTGCAAGTAAGAGAGTGAGTCACCGAGAGGGTGCATGGAGAAAAGGGAAAGGGAGGGGTGCAGTTTTGCAGTCCGAATTCGAATGCCAAACGTTGATGGAATTGGCTGAATTTTGAGTATGTTATTCTTGGGATCGAGAGTTACGAATTAATCAGTTTCATTCATTGAAAACTTCATCCAAAATTTTCAATTGTGGTTGGGATTTTCTTGTTCCGTTTACATTAATCTATTCTTGTGGTAAGGAAATATAGTTGTATAGTTAACATTGAGGCTCTAATGTGCGACTAGAGAAGAATATTTTGTATATTCTATTATTTTTAGTGATTAGTGAAAATTTTTGGACGGTCCATGTTTTTTCCGCATTAGGTTTCCATGTAAAACTTTGGTGTGTCATTGGCCTTGTCTCCTTATTGTTTTGGCGTTATATTTACTTATTGCAATGTTATATTGGCCGGTTGGTGTTGGAGTTAAGTTGATTTTGATCACTTTAATTTGGGAGAGATATTAATCCTGAATTGAGTGTCGTTCGTAGTGGATTGTTGCCTCAGTTATCTCCAACAAAGCAATATCAATGCTAACTTTAAGATCCTAGTGTTAAAGGGAAGAAAAGAGTGGCATCATGTTTAAATTATATGCTTGGAATTACTCCATTCGGAAGCCTCAAATGGAAGACATATTATATCGTAAAGATTTGTTTGATCTCGTTGAGGGTATTGAAGTTAAAGGAGATAAGGAAGATTACGAATGGGAGCGAATGAATCGAAAAACGGTTGGATTTATCCATCAATGAATTGACGATAGTGCGTTTCATTATGTTGCTCGAAATAAAAATGGACACTTTGTGGAAGAAATTATAAGATCTCTATGAGAAGAGAATTCGACAAAATAAGACTTTCTACTTAAAAGACTTGTGAATTTGAGATACAAGAAGGGAAGTAGCATGTCGAAAAACGAATTTCAAGGTGTTTCAAGATGTTATAAATTAATTGACAAATCTCGAGATTGACCTTGATGATGAGTTGCAACCATGTCTATTGTTTGGCACTGTCCCCGATAGTTGGGGCACGTCGCTTGTGTAAATCAAACAATTTGGCTCCTTATGATATGTTTCTATCAGAATCATTAAAAAAAGCTTGTTCAATGAAGAAATAAAGAGAAAAGGATTAAATTAAGCTTCTAAATTGGAGGCTCTTGTCATAGAAAATAGTGCGATAAGTCAATCAAGAAAGTTCCAAAATAGTGATAAAAAAGGCAAGTTAAGAGAAATGTCGAAATCAAGGCCAAGGAGGAGGGTGAAATACTATAATTGTGACAAGATGGAACACTTTACCAAAGAGTGCTAGTTGCCAAAGAGAGATAAGTCCCATGATAGATATGGAGATTGAAAGAAAGAAGAGAAACATGCTATGGCGACAATTGCATCTGATGATGATATTGTGTGTATTTGTGAGGATACTTGTGTGAACCTTACATGCCAAAACTCTAGCACGTTGTTGATTTTGTAGCTTCATTTCATGTCACCTCACAGCGTGACCATCTCACTTCCCATCACAGCAGTAATTTTGATTGTGTTAGGATGGAAAATAGTGATGTTTCCAAGATTACTGGCATGGGAAATTTTTATTTGAAAAGCAATGTTGGATGTAGTTTGCTTCCAAAAAAAGGGAGACATGTTTCAAACGTTTGACTTCACTTGATCTCCAGTGCCTAAGATAATAATGAATACTACAATTCCTTCTATGGTGACAAATGAAAATTGAATAAAGGTTCCATGATAGTAGCTAAAGGTAAGAAGACATGCACTCTTTACAACATGCAAGCTAAGTTGATTGGGAAAGAGATAAATGCATTGGAGATTTCCCCAATTGGCCTATGGCATGTGAGACTTGTCATCTTAACGAGAAAGAGCTTGAAACTCTTGTTAGAAAGAATCTTCTACCATTAAAAGAGAAAAATTTCAAAGAATGTACTCACTATCTTATGCGTTATAGATTCTCATTTCATAGTCCCTCTCTAGACACAAAATTAAATGTACCTGATTCAGTTTATAATGATGTTCGTTGCATAGAAGCTAGAATCTTTGGTGGTACATTATACTTTATGACATTTATTGATGATTGCTCTAGAAAATGTGGGATATTGCTTTGAAATCTATAAACCAGATGTTTCCTGCTTTCAAACAATTTTATGTTAACATGAAAAGAGAAATCAACAAGAAGCTTTAACAATGGTGGTGAATATAAAGACCTATTTGAAAATTATCATAGAGATTATGGAATTAAGCTTGAGAAGCCTCTTCAGAAAACACCATAATAGATTGGTATAATGGAGATGATGAATCGAACAATTAATGATCAAATTTGGTGTATACTCTCTTATGCAAGGCTACCTGATAACTCTATAAAAATAGAGTTATTTTACCTATTTTAGGCAACAATTAATGTAATATTTTAGAGCAAATATTTGGATTTCCTTCTGATTATTTGAATTTTCCTTATTTATGTAGAATAATGAGATATGGAGGAGATAAGGAAAAGAATGGCAACTATCAGGAATTCAAATAAAAGCAGCAGTGGAAGATGGATATCAAATCAGGAAATTCTTGATTTTGTTCCCTAATGTTATCTGCAAGCGTTGGGAGATAGATATTTTGGATCTCATATAAATAGGAAAGAGAGAGTAGCTAGGTTTGGGGGGGGTTAGATCTTTTTTTTATTCTTCGAGAGTTTTTCAAGTATTTTGAAGAGAAGACCAAAGTGGTGACAGAATTCTTGTTCTTTGATTCAAGATGCTGAGTTTAATTTTTATTTTTACTTTTTCTTCTACTATGTTCTAATTTTCTTTTGTTGGGGCTACGATGTAGCCTAACCATGATGATGTGAATTTCATAATTTTTATATTTTACAATTGATTTCATTCATGTGAGTTATATATTATTGCGTTTAATGCTTTTGAGTGACTGGCCACCACTTGAATGATCTGATGTGCATGTTTGAGATTGAGAAGTGATAATATGCAATTGCTCATTATAATATATAACCATGAATTAAACGTGGATAGAAATATACCGCGTTATTTGTGTAGCTTTCGGTGAGAAGATGATCAAAAAGACTCATTGCAAGCCGGGAATATTCATAGTTTTTAATGCGCTCATGTTTATTTTAATTCACATAGAGATATAGTGGATTAATAAGCTGAGTAGGTTTGCTATGCCTAGAGATAGGATAGTAAATAGGTTAGGAAATTCTGCTATCACATGTTTGATATCGTTCTTGTATTCATAATAATCTAAAATTCATATCTAGTGGTTATGGTGAAATCGGATGCTCTAACATATTTATCTTATCGATTTACTGCATTTAGTCTACAATTGTCATTTTTAATTTATTCTTAATTATATTTTGATTTGTTAGATAAATTTTAGAATTAGTCTATTTTAGTATTTAATTGGTTTATTAATCATCGATCTTCGTGGGACGATACTTTTTCTCATCATTATATTACTTGTTCGACACGTGCACCTGCGTTTAGAATTTCACGAACAAGTTTTTGGCGCCGTTGCCGGGGATCGTTTGTTTAATACTAATTAATATTGATACCAGATAATTCCAAGTTTAATCTAGCTTTCGTTTTGTTTTATTTTTCAGGATGTACATCGGTTTATGACACGTAGCCAACAAGGGAAACTTGTTGAGCTTGATCCAGAAATCGAGTGTACATTCAAAAGGCGACTGAGAGAACAGAGAAATCACACTAAGAAGACGGCAGACGGTGAGAATAAAAATCCACGTAGACTCTTAAGAGATTATGCAGCGCCAACAATTCAAGGAACCACATCGAGTATCAGAAGACCTGCAATTCAAGCAAACAACTTTGAGATCAAGCCATCACTCATTCAGATGCTTCAACAATTAGTGCAATTCAGTGGACTACCAAGCGATGATCCAAACGCTCACATCGATGCTTTTCTTGAAATCTGTGACACCATTAAATATAATTGAGTTACAGATGATGCTATTAGATTGAGATTATTTCCATTCTCTCTTAGAGACAAAGCTAAGAGTTGGCTTTCTTCTCTTCCTGCAGGATCAATTACTACATGGAATGATATGGCTCAGAAATTTCTTGGTAAGTTCTTTCCACCTACAAAGTCTGCGAAGATGTGTAACGATATTACTAGTTTTAAGCAGATGGATAATGAATCATTATATGAAGCGTGGGAAAGATTCAAAGAATTTCTTAGGAGATGCTCACATCATGGACTACCCGTATGGATGCAAGTACAAACTTTTTATAATGGCTCTAGTACAAATCATCGTTCTATGATTGATGCAGCTGCAGGAGGAACTCTAAATAATAAAACACTAGAAGAAGCCTACAACTTATTAGAAGAGATGGCATTCAATAGTTATCAGTGGCCTACTGAGAGATTACCAATGCGAAAAGTTAACGGAGTTCATGAAGTGGATGCTTTTGCTGCAATTGCGGCACAATTTGAAGCACTCAACAAAAAGCTAGATAATATGAGTGTTTCAACCATGAAAATTCAGACTTTGATATGTGATTTTTGTGGTGGAGGACATGCTAGCACAGAATGTCAGGTAGGTAATACTTTTAAACAATCTAGTAAAAATTCTAACTTTGGTGGAAATTTTAACAGGTCACAAAATAATCCCTACTCCAACACGTACAATCCGGGCTGGCGCAATCATCCAAATTTTTCATGGAATAATCAGAATGTGACAAGACCACCGGGATTCAAACAATTAGAGGAGACAAAGTCAAATTTGGAAGATATAGTCACCAAACTTGCTAATACGACTCATGACTTCATCAAAAGCACGGATGTGAGATTTCAAAATCAAGAGGCTTTAATCAGAAATCTGGAGATGCAAGTTGGTCAGTTAGCAAGCATGATGTCAGGGAGACAACATGGTTCTTTGCCGAGCAACACGGAGAAAAATCCAATTGAAAACATAAAGGCCATTACCCTGAGAAGTGGTAAACAAGTTGGAGAATAAGAGATATTTAAAGACAAGGAAGAGGTGATCAATAAACAAGCAAGGGAGACAAGCAAGAGTAAATTTTTTCCAGATAATCCCAAGCCATATGTGCCGCCGATTCCATTCCCTCAGCGACTCCAGTAGCACAAAATAGATAAACAATTTTCTAAATTTCTTGATGTATTTAAAAAATTACACATTAACATTCCTTTTGCAGATGTTTTAGCGCAAATGCTTAGTTATGCAAAATTTTTGAAGGAAATTTTGGCAAACAAAAGGAAACTGGAGGATTATGAAACTGTGAAGTTAAATGAGGAGTGTTCAGCCATCCTACAAAACAAATTGCCTCCGAAATTAAAAGATCCAGGGAGTTTTACTATTCCTTGCACTATTGGAGATTCTTACTTTGAAAAAGCATTATGTGATTTAGGTGCAAATATTAATCTGATGCCTTATTCTATTTTCAAGAAATTAGGATTAGGCGAGGTAAAAGCAACCACAGTGTCACTTCAACTGGCCGATCGATCAATTAAATATTCGAGAGGTATTGTGGAAGATGTTTTGGTAAAAGTCGACAAATTCATCTTCCCTGCAGATTTCATAGTTCTTGACATGGAGGAAGATTTTGAGGCACCACTTATCTTAGGTCGACCTTTTCTAGCAACGGGAAGAGCTCTTATTGATGTATAACAAGGGAAGTTGATTCTTAGAGTTCAAGATGATCTTGTTTCATTTAATGTTTTTAAAGCAATGAAATATCCATCTGATGATAATTCTTGTTTTAGAGTTGAGATAGTTGACAAGTTGGTGAATAAGGTTTTTCAAGAAAATATTTTTAAAGATCCACTTGAAGTATGTCTGATTCAACCAATGGACAAAAATATTCAGAATGAGGAGATAAAGGAGTATACAAATTTCATGGAGGCAATTCCACCATATTCAAGGCAAAAGGCAATTAAATTCGAAGAGTTGGGACAACACATTACAAAACCTAAACTATCAATTGAAGAGTCTCCAATTCTTGAACACAAACCCTTACCTTCTCATTTGAAATATGCTTATTTAGATGGAGTTTCTTCTTTACCGGTAATTATATCTTCTTCTTTGACAGATTTGATGGAGGAGAAATTGCTCAGAGTATTAAGAGAGCATAAAGGTGCAATTGGATGGAAAATAGCTTATATCAAGGGAATTAGTCCTTCAATTTGCATGCACAAAATTTTGATGGAAGAACAATATAAACCCGTTATCCAACCTCAGAGGCGTTTGAACCGAAGATGCAAGAAGTAGTAAAAGCTGAGGTAATTAAGCTATTTGATGCAGGTATCATCTATCCTATCTCTGATAGTTCTTGGGTAAGTCCTGTACAAGTTGTGCCAAAGAAAGGTGGTATGACTGTTCAGAAAAACGACAACAATGAATTGATTCCAACTAGAACAGATTCTTGGGTGGCGTGTGTGTATGGATTACAGAAAATTGAATGATGCCACTAGAAAAGATCACTTTCCTTTACCATTTATTGATCAAATGTTAGAAAGACTTGCATGACATGAGTTTTATTGCTTTCTTGATGGATATTCAGAGTATAATCAAATTCCTATTGCACCAGAAGATCAAGAGAAAACTACTTTCACTTGTCCCTATGGTATTTTTGCTTTTAGAAGAATGCCCTTTGGTCTTTGTAATGCACCAGCTATTTTTCAGAGATGCATGACGGCTATTTTTTCTGATATGGTTGAAAAATATATTGAGATTTTCATGGATGATTTTTCCGTTTTTGGTTTATCATTTGATTCTTGTTTAAATAATTTGGCTTTGGTCTTACAAAGATGTGAGGAGACTAACCTTGTTTTGAATTGGGAGAAGTGTCACTTTATTGTGCAAGAAAGAATAGTGCTCGGGCATAAAATTTCTCAAAACGGAATAGAAGTTGATCGAGCCAAAGTGGAGATCATTACAAAATTGCCTCCGCCAACATCTGTGAAACTTGTCAGAGGATTTTTGGGACATGTAGGATTTTACAGGCGATTTATAAAAGATTTTTCAAAAATTGCTAAACCTCTTTATAATCTTTTGGAAAAAAATGCTCCTTTTAATTTTTCTGTTGAATGCATGCGGGCTTTTAACACTTTAAAGGAGAAGTTAATATCAGCATCAATTATGGCGGCACCAAATTGGGATTTACCTTTTGAGCTGATGTGTGATGCTAGCGATTCTGCGGTAAGAGCTGTTTTGGGACAAAGGAAGAATAAAATTTTCCAAACCATATACTATGCCAGTTGAACCTTGTCAGGTGCACAATTGAATTATTCAACAACAGAAAAGGAACTTTTGGCAGTAGTATTTGCTTTTGATAAATTTCGTTCTTATTTAATTGGCTAAAAAGTTATAGTTTATTCTGACCACTCTACTCTTAAGTATCTGCTAGAAAAGAAAGAATCAAAACCCAGGTTGATCATGTGGATTCTATTGCTGCAAGAATTTGATTTGGAAATCAAAGATAAGAAGGGAACTGAAAATCTAATTGCAGACCACTTATCAAGAATTCCAAATTCAAAGGAAGAGGTAAGACCAATTTTGGAAGAATTCCCTAATGAGAAAATGTTTTCCATTAAGTCCACAAAAATTCCCCGGTACGCAGACTTTATAAATTATTTGGTAAGTAATGTTCTTCCTCCCGAATTATCATATCAACGAAGAAAAATTCTTTTCGATGTTAAAAATTATTTTTGGGAAGAACTTTTCTTGTTTAAAGTATGTACAGATCAGGTCATAAGGAGATGTGTTCCAGACGAAGAGAAGGAAAACATTTTACATCATTGTCATGATGGAGAGACAGGTGGCCATTTTGGTGCCACTAAAACTGCAGCTAAGATTTTGCAATCTGGATTTTATTGGCCTACACTTTTTAAAGACGCATACTTTTATGTAGCTTCATGTGATAGATGTCAGAGAACTGGAAATATTTCAAGAAAAAATGAGATGCCTTTAAACAACATTATTATGTGTGAATTATTTGATGTTTGGGGTATTGATTTCATGGGACCCTTTACACCTTCTTATGGAAATTTATACATTTTAGTAGCTGTGGAGTATGTGTCTAAGTGGGTAGAAGCTATAGCATTGCCAACTAATAATGCTAAGGTTATGGTCAAATTTTTGAAGAAAAATATTTTTACCCGATTCGGCACTCCTAAGGCAATCATAAGTGATAGGGGAGTACATTATTATAACAAACAATTTGAGGCACTTTTGAGTATGGAGTCACACATGAGGTTGCAAGCCCTTATCATTCTCAGACTAGTGGTCAAGTAGAGATTTCAAATAGGGAATCAAGAGAATTTTAGAAAAAACAGTGAATGCCTCTAGGAAAGATTGGTCAATAAGACTTGATGATGCACTCTGGGCCTATAGAACAGCGTTCAAAACTCCAATTGGGATGTCTCCTTTTAGGCTAGTGTTTGGAAAAGCTTGTCACTTACCAGTGGAATTAGAGCATAAAGCATATTGGGCATTGAAATTTCTGAATTTTGACATGCAGTCTACAGGTGAAGAAAGATTATTACAACTGAATGAATTGGAGGAATTTCGCAATGAGGCCTATGAAAATTCTAAATTGTATAAGGAGCGTACAAAAAAAAATGGTATGACAAGCACATATTCAGAAGAGAGTTTAAAATTGGTCAAAAAGTCTTACTTTATAACTCTCGTCTTAAACTTTTTCCAAGAAAGTTGCGGTCTCGATGGTCCGGTCCTTTTACGGTTACACGGGTATTCCCATATGGAACAATTGAAGTTGCGCATGACACCGAGGGCACATTCAAAGTGAACGGTCAACGTTTGAAGCCTTATTTCGAAGGTGGTTACAACAAGCGTAAGACCACCATTGAACTTCATCCTCTAGAATAGCGACATCCGAGATAGTTTGGCTGAAAACTATAAAGCAAGCGCCTCTTGGGAGGTAACCCAAGCATTTAATTTTGTTGTTTTTATTTATTTATTTTTAAGTTTATGTTTTGCAAAAAAAAAAAAAGATTAGTTTTTCTGTTTTATCCGGGTTAACTTTTTAGGGAGCACCTTTCAAGAGTTTAATCATCAAGGTCATCCATGGACTTATCCTACAACCAGGGGAGTTTTCTTCTTTCTATTCTATTTTTCGCATTGAGGACACTACTTAATTTAAGTTTGGGGGGGAGATAAAAATTTTGGCTAAATCTATTTTTTATCATGATTGCTGTCCTAATTGTGAATTTTTACGATTCTTAGGAAAACTTAAATTTTATTTAAACTTGCAATTGATGTGTGAGTTAATTTTAATTCTGATTATGTTGATCCACTTATGGAGCACTAAAAGTCCTTAATTTTTGAATTGTATGTAAATTTAGAGAACATTCATGTGAAGTATGTGATTTTATTAAATTTCACCAAAATCTTAGAATTTGTTTGATTTTCTCTTGAGGCGAAATCCTAAGCTAAATCTTACTGAGAAAATGATTTAGGCAATTTTTGGATCGATTGAGCCTTTCAAGCTAACTCTGTTTATTTATCCCTAGTCACCCCGTTGAGCCTTAATTATTACCCAATATTTCATTGGCACCCATATATATTTAGCCTAGCCGTTATCGAATTATATCATTGTCCCATGCCCTATGAACACGTTGATTTTCTTTTGGGATAAAAAAATTATTTGAGCTTGATAGAAATTTGGGAGGAATGATGGAGTAAAAAGAAGCAAAAAAAAAAAAAAGAAAAGAAAAAAGTGATTGTTATGGTTGTTTGGGGTGTATAAAAAAAAAAAATTTGCTTTTATGGTTCCCTATCCAACTTTCAATTGAGTGAGCCTTTTGGATACTCAATGGGTTGGAAATTTTCATGTTATATTAGGAGGGACTTTGGGAGAACTCCACCATAAAGCAATTAAAAAAAAAAAAAAACAGAGAGAGAGAGAGAGAGAGAGAGAGAGAGAGAGAAAAGAAGAAGGAAAGAAAAAAAAAAAGGAATGGTGATATATGGTGGCAGAAAAATTATCTTGAAGGAGTGAAATTGGATAGTGACATTGGCTCTAATTAGATCCTAGAAATCAACGTGTTGATGGGTGATTTGAGCTTAAAATTATTATTATCTCACCTTTAGCCCAGCCTTACATTACAACCTGAGAAAAGTCCTATTGATTTTTGGTTGGATGATTAGCTTATATTAGTGGAGAGAGGAATGAAAAGCAAACTTATGAGATTTGGTTATAATTATTGAGAATTTTTGAGAGGTTACATGTTAATGTGAATTTATCTGGATTGCATATAATTCGAAAAAGATAAGGACTTTCACACACACACTTGGATCACATAGTTAGAATCAGTCTTAACTTATAAATCAATTTCAATGTTTGGATGAAATTTGTGTTTTTCTTTGAATTGTGAATTTGAGCAATTATGGAAAGATGTCATGGAGAAGGTTGTTAGGTTGAGTATGTGTTATGTCTTACTTTTGCTCGAGAACTAGCAAAATGTTAAGTTTGGGGGTTTGATAACTCTATAAAAATAGAGTTATTTTACCTATTTTAGGCAACAATTAATGCAATATTTTAGAGCAAATATTTGGATTTCCTTCTGATTATTTGAATTTTCCTTATTTATATATAATAATGAGATATGGAGGAGATAAGGAAAAGAATGGCAACTATCAGGAATTCAAATAAAAGCAGCAGTGGAAGATGGATATCAAATCAAGAAATTCTTGATTTTGTTCCCTAATGTTATCTGCAAGCGTTGGGAGATAGATATTTTGGATCTCATATAAATAGGGAAGAGAGAGTAGCTAGGTTTTGGGGGGGGGGGGTTAGATCTTTTTTTTTGTTCTTCTGAGAGTTTTTCAAGTATTTTGAAGAGAAGACCAAAGTGGTGACAGAATTCTTGTTCTTTGATTCAAGATGCTGAGTTTAATTTTTATTTTTACTTTTTCTTCTACTATGTTCTAATTTTCTTTTGTTAGGGCTACGATGTAACCTAACCATGATGATGTGAATTTCATGATTTTTATATTTTACAATTGATTTCATTCATGTGAGTTATATATTATTGCGTTTAATGCTTTTGAGTGACTGGCCACCACTTGAATGATCTAATGTGCATGTTTGAGACTGAGAAGTGATAATATGCAATTGCTCATTATAATATATAACCATGAATTAAACGTGGATAGAAATATACCGCGTTATTTGTGTAGCTTTCGGTGAGAAGATGATCAAAAAGACTCATTGTAAGCCGGGAATATTCATAGTTTTTAATGCGCTCATGTTTATTTTAATTCACATAGAGATATAGTGAATTAATAAGCTGAGTAGGTTTGCTATGCCTAGAGATAGGATAGTAAATAGGTTAGGAAATTCTGCCATCACATGTTTGATATCGTTCTTGTATTCATAATAATCTGAAATTCATATCTAGTGGTTATGGTGAAATCGGATGCTCTAACATATTTATCTTATCGATTTACTGCATTTAGTCTACAATTGTCGTTTTTAATTTATTCTTAATTATACAATCAAGCATAAAACATCACATGGCAGCTAATAAGCAGTACCAGAATATCATATGATCATCACAAGTAAGCAATTCAGCCATAGACTTTCAGCCACTCATGCTTTCACATTATTCCCAAGTCATGCATTCATCCAGCATAGATGTTTACAAGTCAAGCATTACTCATGCATTCATATAGGTGCTTACAAGTCAAGCATTAATCATGCCTTCATGCCTCATCATATGCACTCTCCACAAATCAGCATGTTTCTCATGCATATATGAACATCTCACAAATCAGTAAATGCTAATGCCAATATTTCTCATTATGTGCACCTTTCACATATTAGAA
Organism: Eucalyptus erythrocorys; assembly: GCA_014182555.1. Lineage (NCBI taxonomy): Eukaryota > Viridiplantae > Streptophyta > Magnoliopsida > Myrtales > Myrtaceae > Eucalyptus > Eucalyptus erythrocorys. Next base: position 34,704,462 of record CM024604.1, read on the forward strand.
ATGCTCATGCATACATATCAAATTCTTGCAATTTTTAATGCAAATCCCGGTACACACCACCTGACTTCCGGCCACCCCACATTCCGGGCATTTCACACCCAAACCTGGCATGATGAGGAATTCACGGCACACACCATCCGTGCTTCCGGCATTTACACTCCCTGGCCGGGCATCTCGCACCCCAACTGGCATCACGAGGCATCCACGGCACACACCATCCGTGCTTCCGGCATCCCCTACGCTCCGGGCATCTCAACTCCGAGGCCATCCAGATTTACGCTCACAGGGCTACTGGGCATCCGACATTTTCACTCCCTGGCCGGGCATCCCGACACTCCCGTGGTATCATCGGCACACACACACACACCATCCAATGGTCTCTTTTGAATGCATGATTCATGGCATTTAACAATGATGCTCAGCATACATACGGCATGCAATGTCCCATATTTCCACTCACAAGGCATGATATTCACACAACATGCTCCATTCAAATGATCCCTAACAATTCAGCATGCACAAGTTTCAGAATTCATCTCAATTGAATATCAAATGCCTTTTCAAAAATTATAAAATACATACACAGGATAATCAAAGCAATATGACTCATGTTTCATGAGGAAAACATGCTTTGGATGTCATTGTACATAGAGATATTATTCAGCCATGTCCATTCAACACATTCCAAGCAAAACAGTTTGCACAGTCATAGAAAAGATTACAACGTACTATTCAATTGGCTTGTAAAAATGATGAATCTTCACCACATTGATATTAAGACATAGAAGTACCATTTTCATTAAGAGACTATGCTCAAACCATACCCACACAAGAAAATATATATTCGGCCAGAACAGCTTAAAGTTTAGAAATTTCCAGTTTGCACCGCTCACAAACTTCATCAATTTAAAATACCAAATCTCACTCAAAAATTACCAAATCTCGGTATGTCATAGCCAAGAGTCTAAAGAACATTTCTCATGAAGGCACAATCATCAAATTCGTCCCACATAATTCTATACAAAAATCACAAGCTTCTGCTTTAGTTCCCGAGCCGTACAGGATCTACTATCAATGAAATCTCCTCAATTGAGCAACTTAACCTCCTTCTTTTTCCCTAATTTTTGGATATGTTATATTTTAACATGTTTCCTACAACTTTCCTTCAGGAGTCGAAGTAAGATTTTCAAGTAAAAGTCGCCTTACATGCCTTACAAGCCACTGACCTTCCACCAAAACAATCAGAATCCAAGTCCGTAGGAAAACGTACATTTCACTAGGTTACACTGAATGAAATCAGCTCAATTTTCAGTATGTTGTTCATCAAGATGTCCTTAACATTTCACAAGAAGAGATCAAACAATAATTCCAAACAAAAAGACACGTTCAGAAGCTAACAAACATCAAAGGTCAGCAAGCAACTCCGGTAGACACCCGGTTCCAAAGAAATTCGGTTTCACCCCTCTAATCTCATTCAAATCACTTCAAATTCGACTATGTTATAGATCAAGATGTGTTCTACAACTTCCATGAGGAATCAAGGTCATATTTCAACCCTAAGAACACCTATGGACGCATGCAAGCTACTGGCGCAAAACTGTTTTCCCAAACCCGATTGTACCCATCTCCAACTTTCTCCAAAATTACCAAATTCCAACCATTCAACTCACGATTTTCGGCCATCACACACCAACATAACATGCATAGGTAGGTAAGAGATCATTATTGCCTTTGGTTTGAGCTAGGTGGGTGGAGAAATGGCGACAAAATCACAGCAACCCCTTCGGTTTTTCCTCCTCCTCCTTCTTCTTCTTCTTCTTCGGTTTCTCCTTCTCTCTCTCTCTCTCTCTCTCTCTCTCTCTCTCTCTCTCTTAAAACCAGCAAAAAACTCACAAAACCGGTAGCTTGCCCCTTTTATACCCCCATTTAACCATCATTTGAGCTAATAATTGAAGTCCATGCAAGGTGACACATGGCACACCGGTGGACAGCATGGACGCCACCTTGGCGTGCTCCTTCTCCCCCTTTGCGTACGTGGAGTGGCCCTCTTCGTGGGCTTGCTTTGGCCTGCCCAATTCCTCCTCTTAGGCCCACATTAATCCCAAGTTTATCATGTCTCAATCTCCCAAAGTTTAATCCTTAACCCTAACTTATATATATATATATATATATACACACACACACACACACACACACATATATATATTCAATTATAAATACCAACTTAGTCGTATACTATAGCTACCAAGTTGACCAAAATAATTCCATTGTAGCTCAATAGTCCAATGACTAGAATCCACAAATTTGATCGGCCACAATCATCGCATTTTCAAGGATTGTTGAAAATTTGGGATGCCACATTGCCCTTTCTTTTTGCAGTAGTAGCAGCAAATTCTTTTGAGGGGGTCTTCTCCTTTAATCCCTCTAGGGCTTTCTTCAATTCCGAAAGCTTCATCTTCATCACCATCTTATATCCAACAAGCATGAGACTTAAGTTGGTCAGGCAGAGTGGGGCAGGTATTTGGATTTTAAAATGCCTGAACAACCTGGTGACAAGAGATGAATAAGGCAATTGTCCTTTGTCTTTCGTCACAGTCCTGTACATGTGGAACATGATAGTGTGTGGAAGAGAAAATTTTTTGCCTTGATTCAAAGCAAACATCAGTTTGGCCTCAGTCCTTAAAACATCTATTTTTGAAGTTACTTTGGGTCTGAGACAGTTTATAATAATCTTGTGGAGCAGAACATTCGAGGCATTCATCCTAATGTAGGATATCTTGCCTTCCAAGCTTTTATCTTGAACAATCTCCAAGGTAGCATAAGTTGTGGATACTCTAATCGGTTGGAAACACCCTCTTTCCACCATGACTAAATTAGCAAGAGTATCAACATCCACAACGTATTCTTTATCCATAAAAGTAAAAGACAGCCTATTTGCATCCAAAAATGACAAGTTTGAATAAAATTAGGCTGTTAACTCCGGATATCCGATTGTCGTATCTATACAAAACCTCTCAAGCTGCAACCTCGAAAACTTTTCTTGCAGATTTATCTTCATTAAATCAAGAAAATCGAAATCAACACTCCTGGGATTCATAACTCCTCTCTTCAGCAATTTTGAATAAATTCGCTCTTGTTCTTTAGAGTGAAATAAACTCGCTTTAGGACAGATGGTGTTAACCGCAACACCCATCCATGGTTGAAACTGTGAAAATAGCCTTTCATCATCCATAGGCTGATTAGCAGTTCCAAACCGTGGGTCACTCGGTATGTTCTCTAACATACTTTGAGCAAGTCCTTCATCAACAACTTTCAGTTTTTCCATTTCTTGCAAGAATATGGTCTCGTTTCGATATCATCTCTCTTTCAGGAAACTATCGATTAGGTTTAAGTCCGCCCCTCCATCCTTTAACTTTTTGTACAACAAATAAGCAAGTTTGGGTCTTAAAGTCCTTACCGGTTCAGCCTCGATAATAACTTCTTCTTCAAACTGTTGTTGACTTGCTGTTTCCCTTTGAGGTGAGTCTTCTTCGCCTATGAGGTCTACTCTGGTAGGACCCTCCAATCTCCTTTGTTGTCCTTTTCCAGCGAGCCTCGAAGATTTTCTTGTAGACATACTTGACCCGAGAGCGAATAGGCAACTTGTCCACAAAAAGTTTGGATTTTTGTAGAGTAATCAAATCGAAACAGGGATGCAAGTGGAGGTTTAAAATATTAGGGTTTCGAAAGGAGTAAAAGAGGCGTCTTTTGAGTGGTAAAGGAAGAAGACGACGATTCGGGAGTATAAATAGTAACAACAAAAAGAAGATACTGAACCGTCACAAGGAAAGTAAAAACTGCCAAAAATTAAAGAAAATAATAAACTACCAGTTTTGAAAAAGAAAACTGCCATAAATATGTCAGAATTTGGATAAAAAGCTGATTTCAAAATTTCAAAAACAATTATAAATCTAATAAGACATAAAGAAATTTAATTTAAATATTAAATAACACACATTCAGACTTTACGTCAGAGTCTGAGAGTTTTCAGACTTTACCTTAAAGTCTGAATACTTTCAGACCTTACCTTTGAGTCTGAGCATCTCAAGACTTTACCTTAGAGTCTGGACTTCTTCAAACCTTACAATATTTATTCTTAAGCGAATTGATTCAAAGTGAGCTTTTTCTAGTGGCTTTGTGAATATGTTCGCCAGTTGGTTATTTGAATCAACAAACTGAATCATCACTTCACCATTTTGAATACAATCTCTAACGAAATGATGCTTGATTTTGATGTGCTTTGCTCTCAGGTAAAGTATTGGATTCTTTGTAAGGTTGATGGTACTAGTGTTATTGCATTTGATTTCTGTGCAAGATTCTTCAACTCCAAAATCTTTCAATTGTTGTTGCATCCACAGTATTTGAGAACAGCAACCTCCAAGAGCTATATACTCAACTTCAGCTGTTGAAAAAGCTACGGTACCCTGTTTTCTTGAGAACCAAGATACCAACCCTATTTTCCAATAATTGACACGTACCTGTAGTGCTTTTCCTATCCACTTTATAGCTAGCCAGTCAGCATTAGAATATCCAAGGAGAGTAAAGTCTCCTTCTTTGGAATACCATAGACCTAACTTAGATGTAGTTGCAACATATTTGATAATACACTTCACAGCAGTCATGTGAGATTCTTTAGGATTAGATTGAAATCTAGCACAAATACAAACGCTAAACAAAATATCAAGTCTAGATGCAGTAAGGTAAAGAAGTGAACCAATTATGCTCCTGTATAGCTTTTGGTCTACACTTTTTCCTTCTTCATCGTTGTCCAGCTTTAATGAATTAAACATAGGGGTTTCTGTCTTCTTGCAATTCTCCATGCCAAATTTCTTGATGAGATCTATTGCATACTTTTCTTAGTTAATGAAAGTTCCTTCTTTTGATTGTTTGACTTGAAGTCCCAAAAAAAAGTTCAATTCACCCATCATGCTCATTTCAAATTCATCTTGCATACATCTAGAGAATTTCTTGCAAATATTTTCATTAGAAGAACCAAATATTATGTCATCAACATAAATTTGAACAAGTATGAAATCTTTTCCTTCTTTTTTAATGAACAAGGTAGTGTCTACCTTACCTTTAGCAAAACCATTTTGAATTAAGAAGTTACTTAACCTTTCATACATCAGGGTGCTTGTTTTAAACCATACAAAGCTTTCTTCAGCTTGAAGACAAGGTTTGGTTTTCTTGGATCTTCAAATCTTGGTGGTTGTTTTACATAGACTTCTTCTTGGATAATTCCATTTAGAAATGCACTTTTCATGTCCATTTGGAATAACCTTTTGGTTTAGGAACAAGTTCCCAAACATTGTTAATTCTGAATTGATTCAATTCTTCTTGCATAGCTTCAATCCAGCTTTCATCAGTCAAGGCTTCTTCTATTGACTTGGGCTCGACTTCAGAAACAAGTGCTAGAGCACTGGACTCTTCACATCTTTTAGATCTTGTATGAATCCCTTCATCAATGTAACCAATGATGAGATCTGCAAGGTGACTAGATTTATGCTTCCAATTTGTAATTGGTTTGTCACTTTGCTAAGTCTCTATTTCAGTTGGAGCCATTGATTTAGCTTGCGGTTGAACATCAGAGAATTGATTTTCTTCAGGGGAAATTGTAGATACTTGGACAGATTCATAATCTTCAGTTTGAGTCTAATTGACATGATTTTGTATAGAGTCTTCAAACTTCACATTCATGGATTCTTCCACAATTTGAGTCCTTTTGTTGAAAACTCTGAAGGCTTTGCTTGATATTGAATAGCCAAGGAAAATTCCTTCATCTGATTTTTTCTTCAAACTTACCAGTTCAATCACTTGTCTTCTTTTAAATAAAGCATTTGCAACCAAATACATAAAAATAAGAGACAATAGGTTTCTTTCCTTCGAACAATCCATAAGGATTTTTCTCTAAAATAGGTCTTAGAAAAACTCTGTTAATTATTTAACAAGCAGTTGAAGTTGCTTCAGCCCAAAAACGAGAAGAAATATTGTTTTCAATTAAAAGAGTTCTTGCCATTTCTTGCAAAGAACGATTTTTCCTTTCTACAACTCCATTTTGTTGTGGAGTATATGGGGACGAAAAATTATGCTGAATGCCAGAATCATCACAGAAATTAGTAAAATATTGATTTTCAAATTCTCCTCCATGATCAGTTCGAATGCTTGTTATAGCATAACCTTTTTCAATTTGAATTTTCGTAGCAAACTTAGTGAAATAAGACAATGCTTCAGATTTAATTGATAGAAAGAATACCCAAGTAAAACGAGAGTAATCATCTATTATTACCAAACAATACCTTTTACCTCCAACGCTTTGTGTTCTTGTTGGTTTGAACAAATTCATGTGCAATGGCTGTAAAATATGTTTAGTAGATACCTTACTTATTAATTTAAAAGAGCTTCTAACATGTTTTCCAAGCACGCAAGGTGTGCATAATTCATGTTTTTGATACTTTAGGTTAGGAAGTCCTCGGACTAGCTTCTTGGATGAAACTTTTGCAATTTGCTTCAAGTTGATATGTCCAAGCTTTTTGTGCCAGAGAATAGCTTCATCTGGAATAGATATTAAGCATTGACAACTATTAGACTTTATATCCAGCAAGTAGATGTTTCCATGTCTTCGACCATTGAATGATTCTGAGAAATTTTTGCTTGTTCCAGAACAAGTGTCTTCTTGAAAGTTGATCTTGTATCTAGTGTCACACAGCTGACTAATACTAAGAAGATTATAATTTAAACCTTCAACTAAACAAACATTATCAATTGTAAGATTTCCTATTTTCACGGTTCCACAACTAACAATTTTTCCTTTGTTGTTGCCACAAAAGGAAACACTTCATTCTTTCACTTGTAAGAGTTTTGTGAAGCAAGTTGAATATCCTGTCATGTGTCTTAAGCAATCACTATCCAAATACCACTTGATTTTCTTCTTGATAGTGACCTGCAGTTAAATGAAGAACTCAAACTTTCTTTGGTACCCAGATTTTCTTGGGTCCAACATTGTTAGCACCATAAACAATCTTTGCCCAATTTCTCTTAACAGGTTTCCAAATTTTTGGACAATCCTTCTCAAAATGTTCTAGGCTGTTACATTTTGAGCATTTAAGAGCACTTCTCCAAACAGGTTTTACAAAAACCTTTTGAAAATGATTCTTGTAAAAAGACTTTGTAGATCTATTTTTGATTCTTTTTTTTTACCTTTGGAAAATCAATCAAGAGAATGATTTCCGATGGCATTCATATACCAGATTTATTAAAATATGGTCTTTGAATTGAAAGTATTTTATATAACTTAACGGATCCCATTGAGAACTTTTTAGTAACTCTCAAAAGATCTTCTTTCAAACAGGTATTTTCTTTTGAAAGAAAGGTTTCATTTTCTTTTGAAACAGCAAGACATTGGCCTAAGTTTTCAACTTTTTCAACCAAAGTCTTTTCTTGTTGTTTGTTGTTTCAATTTGGAATTCTTCTTTTTCAATTCATAAATCCTTTTAAGAGAAGCTTTAAGACTAAGACAAAGTTCATCAATGTAATTCGACACTTTAGTAGGAATTTTTAAATTTCTAACCTTGACATCATTGTTCGAGTCCGAGTCGACTTCGCCATGAGACAAATATTTGCATATTCTTCATCACTTTCTTCACATTTTGCATCACTCCATGTTTCAGCTTTGAGCGCCTTATTGAATCTTTCTGGTTTTCCTTTCTTTTTCTTCAATAAAGGACAGTTGGGTCTGATGTGTCCCTTTTTCTTACATTCAAAGCAAACAACATCCTTGTTGGTATCATCTTCTTCATTTGATTTCTTTTGAAATCTTTGATTGTTTTGTCTCTTCCCATTGAACCTTCTTCCTTTTCTATCTAATTTTCTGAACTTTTTAATCAAAAGTGCCAACTCTTCATCATCCAAGTCTTCTTTTGAATCTGCAACATTAGAATCATTGTTAGATTTTAAAGCAATTGACTTCTTACCTTTGATGTCAATGTCCTCATTGAATTGCTTGACTTCATATGATTGAAGTGTGCCAACCAATTCATCTACCGAAAGAGGCATGATCCTCTATGTTTCTCTTATGGAAGTCTTTACGTGATTTCAATCTTTGGAGAGTCCTCTCAACAGCTTATTGACCTTCATTGATCCTGAGATTGGCTGTCCTTGGTATGCTAAGCCATTTACAATTTCTGTAAACCGACTGAACATATCAGTGATGGATTCTCCTAGCTTCATCTTGAAGGCTTCATACTGTCCAAGAAGGATATTGATCTTGGTTTCTTTAACTCGATCTGTCCTTCATAAGTGACGTGCAATCTATCCCAAACCTTTTTAGCTGTTTCACAAGATGAAATTTTGTTATACTCAGTAAGAGATAAAGCACAATACAAAGAATAAATAGCTTTAGCATCAAGGGCTTGTCTCTTTGTAGTTTCGGTTTGTGACAATCCCGCTCCATCAGCTATTTCTTTCCCTATGGATGATGTAGCTTTAGGAACAATTCCTTTCTCTACTACATCCCATTCCTGAGGATCTTTTGATCTTAGGAATGCTTTCATCTTGTTTTACCATACGTTGTATTCCTTTCCATCGAAGTAAGGTTGTCTGGTGTTGCTTTGGCCTTCAATCAAATCTGAAGCCAAAATACTAGCCATAGATCTTTAGCTTGGGAAGTATAAACACTTCCAATAATTAAGCACACAGGCTCCGATACCAATTGATAAAGGCTAGTAAATACACTTAGAGGGGGGATGAATAGGTGTTTATAAATTTCTTTTCAAACCTTTAACCAAAGTCCCTCTAATTGAAATAAAATCAGAGTCAATTAAATCACATAGCAATAAAGAGAATAAGGTAGGAAAATTTAACAGCGAAGTTTATAGTGGTTCGGCTTATTGTAAGCCTACGTACACTCTCCACGCTGATAGCCCACTGGCCGTGTTCACTATGTACCAAATGACAATCGTACAGCTTATAATCTAGACTTTTTCAGTAGAAAGTCTTTGCTACAACTCTTGTAATTCCTCACTGTATGTATCTCTCCGTTGTACACAACTAAAGTTCAAGAGATTTTGAGAACAAGAAGTTTCAGAGATTCGAACTTCGAATTTTTCTATCTGCGCACCTCTTTCGAACAACTATGACTCGACCTTAAATACTCCTTTGTGCCTTTATAGCCGTTAGTACTTTCCAAAAGAGTTCATCCAATCTACCCGTTGGAATGAATCAATTAAGGTGATCTTCAAGTTGTCAAATATAAGTGAAAGATAGCTCGTCAATCCTGTTCGCCCACACAATCAGGATCTTGAGTTTTCAAAAGTGGAACCTTCCAAATCTTGCTTATTCTTCAATGGATTGATTTAAGATAAATCCAGAAATCTTCGAGCTTAATTTCAGCCAGAGATCTTCCATGAATTAGAATGAATTAAGAAAGATATAATACAATCTTTGAATTCCTAAACCGTAGGATTAAACCACTGTCATCTTGAGCAAACTTGCAAAACTAAGTCTGACAGACTTCATACTTTGATAGAGTCTGGAGATCTTCAGATCAAAAAACTTGGTTATGGAAATCTTCAGACGGAAACATTTGGGTCTGGAACTCTTTAGACTTAAGCGACTGAGTCTTGGATTCTTCAGACTTAACTGACGAGGATGTTTTGTTAGCTTCAAAACACTTGAGGGATTTTTCTTCAACAGTTTTAAGGTCCTTGCTTAATGAAAAATTTATTATTAAAAAGAATTTCTAATTATAAATTTTGAATTTGTTATTATTATATCTTTTCTTTTCTTTCTTCTTTCTTTTCTTGTTTTCTCTTTTCCTTCTTTGTCTGTGAATGTAAACCCTAACTCCTCCTCCCCTCTCTCCTTTGTCACCGCCGCCTCCCTTTCATCACTGCCGCCTCCTCCAACCCTAGCCCCTCTTGCGCTCCCATTGGCTTCGCTCCCTCCTCTTCCTCTTCATCGACATCTTCTACTCCTTCAATCATTTTTCAAATGCAATCTAGACACCAGAAGGTATTTTCAGTCATGTATCACCAACAAAGGAAAACTAACCGTTTTCTTGGAAATTGGTTTCCCGGAAAATATTTTCCAAAAACGTTACGTTTTCCGTGAAACAAACACACCCTAAAATCCATTTGAAAATTGAAATCGGTATAAGCTACAACTTTAAACTCTCCTTCTCTATATATCAATAATAAATTTTTAGTCCTTCGTAAGTACTTAAGAATATTGTTAACTGCTATCCAATGCTCTTCCCCTGCATCAAATTGATATCTGCTAGTAATTCTTATAACATGCGCAATATCATGTCTCGCACATAACATATCATACATTATGCTTCTAATAGCAGATGCCTAAGGTATCTTTGCCATCCTTCACCATTTGCTCTCTTTCTTTAGGAATGTTGGGACACATCTCTTAGGAAAGATGAATTCCATGCCTAAAAGGCAATAATTCTCTCTTAGAACATTGCATGTTAAAACGTGTTAACATTTTGTCTATGTACGTAGATAGTGAGAGGCCAGGCAATTGTCTCGATCTATCTCTATAAATTTGGATACCTAAAATATAGGTTGTCTATCTTAAATCTTTCATGGAGAATTTCTGTGACAAAATAGCTTTATCAATGATATTATCGGTACATCATCCTCAATCAAAAATATATCATAGACGTATAGAAGTAGAAACACAATGGCGCTCCCATTGAGCTTTTTGTATACACAAGGTTCATCCCGATTTTTTATGAAGCCAAACGATTTGATTATGTCATCAAAATGGATGTTCTTACTTTTGGAGGCTTATTTGAGTCCATAAATGGATCTGTGAAGCCTACACAACTTTCGACTTTCACTATTGGATTCAAAACCCCGTGATTGTTCCATATAGATGTCATCCTTGAGAAAGCCATTTGGAAAAGCCGTCTTGACATCCATTTGGAATATCTCATAATCAAGGTGTGCAGCTGTTGCTAACATAATCCGAATGGATTTTAATATGGCTACAGGTGAGAGAGTTTCATCATAATTGTATCATTCTTTATGATGATATCCTTTTGCCACTAATCGTGCTTTGTAAGTTTTAACTTGACCATCAACATTTATCTTCCTCTTGAAGATCCATTTACAGTCAATTGGTATGATACCCATTAAGTAGGTCAACTAAGGTCCAAACATCGTTGGAATACATTGAATCCATTTTGGATTTCTTGACTTCTAGGCATTTACTAGAATGGATGTTTTCGAAGGCTCTTACTAAATTAGAGATCAATATCTAAACTAGGTTATTTGGAACTTCATTTTTCTTTTCTTGTAAAACTATTTTCCGGCCAGCACTGCCTTCCTAGACGAACCGATTCTCCACGAAATAAGCATGCCTGCTGACCAAAAGTCTTTGGTTAGAGTGAAAATAGAGATAGAGATAGTATCTAAAAGTCTCATTTGGATATCCAATGAAGTAACCTTGTTCAAATCTAGCCTCCAATTTTTCCATTTTCAACTTTTTGACGAAAGTTGGATAGCCCCAAATCTTAATATGATTAAAACTTGGCTTCCTACTATGCCATATCTCATAAGGCATAGTTCGAACAAATTTGGACGATACTCTGTTCAGTATATATGCAACTATCTCAATGGCATATCCCCAAAGGGATATAGGCAAGTCGGTGTAACTCATTATAGCTCGCATGATATTTAATAAAGTGTGATTTTTCTTCATTCAAATACAACATTATGTTATGTAGTTCCAAGAGGTGTCCACTATGATAAAATGCATGTCTTTAATATAGTCTAGGAATTCAATACTAAGGTATTCACCTCCTCAATTACATCGAAGAGCTTTAATATATTCCTTGTTTGTTTCTCAACTTCAACTTTGAATTCCTTAAACCTTTTAAAAGATTCATATTTATATTTCATTAAGTACAAATAAACATATCATGACTGATTATTGGTAAAGGTAATGAAGTAAGAATAACCACCTCTAGTAGTTTCATTAAATGGCTCGCATACATCTATATGTATCAATCCCAATATGTCAATAGCTTGCGAACTATATCCTACAAAGAGTGATTTGGTCTTTTTGTGGCACCCCCTTATGCCTCCGATCCATTAGGGTCACCACAGTCACTTTTCTGGTCACTGTGCAACTTATATAGCGGAAGCATAACCAACCACTCCTGTAACACCCCAAAACCCTCTTGAGGCTATTACCGTCCTCCTTGCGCAGTCCTTTGAGAGCTACCAATTCTCGGGCTCTCTTTTTTTTTTTTTTTTTTTTTAATAAGATGGTCCCAGCGCAAAATGAATAGCGAAAGCGGAAGTTACGACTCTCCCAAACAACACGGGCCAATGCACACAATTTAAAAGATATAAGATAATAGGAGCCGGTTCTTTTATTTACATTATAAAAGGATGGATCTTCTTTGATCTTTTCAGGGTAAATGATACATCAAAAACTACCACAGAAAGCAACCCTCAAAATCATTACCCCTCATCAAAGAAAACCTATACACAAGCTATCCATCCCTCTAAACCGGTCCTGTCAAAAACCCACCAACCTCCCCAGTCTAAGCTCGCACTCTAACTCCAGCCAGGCGCTCCAGGGGGCGACGGCGGCGGCATCATCCTCATCATCACTCCGTCTCGACAGGTGTAGACAGATGCGAACTCCTGATATACTGGGCCGCTCTCCAGGCCCACATCAAACTTGACCCGCACGTTCACTCTAAAATAAGATAACCTGGGGATGGTAGGGCTGTCCAAGTGTAGCACCCTCACATCCACGTTGGAAGGTATACCATAGAATGCGCCAGGTGCAACCGGAGGCAGCGGCATGATTAAGCTGAAATGTTAGTCCCCAAAAGGGGTGAGTACAACCACTCAGCAGAAATGTGATCTCTATGACTACCCATATAAGACAACCAAACACATCATATAATCACATAACAATCAAATAGCATTAAATCAGCATGTAATTATCACAAGTGAACAACTCAGCCATATGCTTTCAGTCATCCATGTTTTAACATTCTTGCTCGATCATGCATCCATCAAACAAGTACACTCACAAGACAAGCATTTCTCACGTTCACATAACTCATCATGTGCACACTCCACAATTCAGCCATTGTTCATGCGCATACATACTTATCTCATCGCATGTACTCTTTGCACATCGGCACCTTGCATACATATGAGCACATCATATAATTCAGTAAGTACAATTGCCAACTTCTCACATCATGTGCACCTCTTACATGATCAACTCAATTCATGCATACACATCTCAATAATATCGTGTATACCTTTCACATAATAACCATGCTCATGCAAACATATCAAATTCATGCAATTTCAATTTCAAATTCCGGTACACACCACCCGGCTTCCGGCCATCCCACATTCCGGGCATCTCACATCCAAACCTGGCATCATGAGGGATTCACGGTACCCACCATCCATGCTTCCGGCATTTACACTCCCTGGCCGAGCATCTCGCACCTCAACTAGCATCACGAGGTAACCACGGCACACACCATCCGTGCTTCCGGCACCCCCAACGCTCCGGCATCTCAACTCCGAGGCCATCCATTTACGCTCACGGGGCTACTGGGCATCCGGCATTTTCACTCCCTAGCCGGGCATCCCGACACTCCCGGGGCATAATCAGCACATATCATACAATTATCTCTTTCATATGCATGATTCATAACGTGTTATATGATGTTCACAAGCATAACAGCAAACAATACCATGTGTCTCCACTCATATGGCATGAATTTCACTCAACATGCTTCATCCAACTAATTCCCAGCAATTCACCATGCACAAGTTTGAAAAATTATCCCAATTGAGCCTCAATTGCTCTTTCCAAACATTTCAAGGCACACACACACAATGACTAAAGCAATACATCATATGATTCATGAAGATAGCATGCTTTGAATATCATGGCACCAAGAAGTGCAATCGGCTATATCAATTCAACGAGTTTCAATACTAAACAGTTTGTATAGTGGTAGAATATGATCCCAATGTACCACTCCATTGACTCTCAAAGACAATGTCTATTCACCATATTGACAATAAGACCTAGAAATGTCACTTTCATTGAAAAACCAAACTCAAACAATGTTTACACAAGAACACATAGGCTCGGCCAAAGCAGGTTGAAGTATTGAAAATTCCAGTTTACACTACTCACAAGATCCACTAGTTTAGGGTATCAAATCACCTTCAAAAATTACCAAATTTCGGTATGTCTTAACCAAGAGTTTAAAAATCATTTCTCATGAAGAAATCATCATCAAATTCATCCCACAAAATGCAATACAAAAATTACAAACCTCTACTCTAGATTTCAAACTATACAGGATGCACTATTGACAAAACCACCTCAATTGAACAACTTAACCCCTTTCTTTTTCTCTCATTTTTGGATATGTTGTTGTTGAACATGTTTCCTACAACTTCTCTTTAGGAGTCGAAGTAGAATTCTCAAGTAAAAGTCGTCTTACAAGCTTAACAACCTACTGACCTCACATCGATGCAACTCCAGAATCCAAGTCCGTAAAGAAACACACAATTCACTAGGTTGTACCGAATGAAATCAACTCAATTTTCAATATGTTATACATCAAGATGTCCTTTACAAATCACAAGAAGAAGTCGAGTACAAATTCCAAAACAAAACACATGATCAGAAGCTCACAAACACCAAAGGTCAACTAACGAGTTCAACATGCACCCGGTTCCAAAGAAATTAGGTTTCACCCCTCTAATCTCACTCAAATCCCCTCAAATTCGACTATGTCATAGCTCAAGGTGTGTTCTACAACTTCTATGAAGGGTTCAAAGTCAGATTTTAACCCTAAAGGCATCTATGGACGCATGCAAAACACTGGCGCACAAGAACACTCTTCTACCCGGTTGTACACACTTGAAGTTTTTCTCAAAATCTCCAATAACCGACCACCAAATCCACAAATCCAACCATCACACACCATCACAGCACACATAGGTAGATGAGAGACCGTTTCTTGCCTTTTAATTTGGTAGAAACGGTGGAGAATTCTCACGGCACAGCTTGGATTTCTCTCGGACGAAGACTTCCTCTTCCTTTCTTCTTCTCCTTCGCTTTCTCTCTCTTTCTCTCTCTCTCTTTTGTCGACCAAAGGGGTTCAATGGACGGTAACTCCCCCTTTTATACCTCAATTAAGCCATCATCAAGCCTAATGCCTACTCCTTCATGCACGATGACATGTGGCAGCAAAAGGGACAGCTCGGCGCCACCTCAGCCGGCTTCCTCTCCCCCCTTGCATACGTGGACGATGCTTCATGGGCTGGCCTTGGCTGGATCACTTGGCCGGCCCAAAAATCTCTTCATTAAGCCCAATTAAGTCCAATTCCAATCATGCTTTAATCTCTCAAAGTCTAGTCCTTAGCCGTAGGTTATATGTACACTCATATACATTGAATTACAAACACCAACTTAGTCATATATCTATAGCTACCATGTCCATCAAGATAGTCCAATTGTAGCTCAATAGTCAAATATCTAAAATTCCACAAATTTGATCGGCCACAATCATTGCATCTTCAAGGGTTGTCAAAAATTGAGGATGCCACAACTCCCAGCCCTGAAATTAAAGCGATGCACACCAACTAAACATTTGTTGTTCTCCCCATCGTGGTCACTCCACACTACTCAGTCACCCATTGCTGTCTTCTTGTCTAGTCTGAAATGTTCATCCTCACACAGGGTGAGTACAACAACTCAGTAGTAAAAGATTCATCACACTATATCAAGCATTACCATCAATATCCAGATTCATGCAAGATAGATAAAAACAAGTAATCAAGGATAAGTATGCATCAAAATCATGAAATCCTTCAATGCAATGACAAGTATAATTTCGAAACCTTAAAGATGCATCATGTCTAGTTACACAAGTCCCGATCATAGGGCCAAACTGTAGTGACATGTCCCATACCATTCCATACACTTTAGTCCTATAACTAGACCACACACACACTTAGTAGAATCATCCATTTTATCATTCAAAAGGTTTCATCTCTCGGAGGACCATTGTTTGTGTCCCTTCGTGCATTCGCATCCACCCTGGCATCGCGAAAGCCTACGGCATTCAGCCACTTAGGGCCACCGGGCATCTGGCACACACCTCCGGGCATCTCGCACCCCACCTGGCATCACGAGGAATTTCTGGCACACACCTTCGAACATCCGGATTTACGTACCAACAAGCATACAATTGGGCATCCCGAAGCTCCCAAGGAAAAAGCCTCCGGCATTCAGCCACTACAGGCCACCGGGCATCCATAAGGCATCGACTCATTCAATCCTTTGGGCATCCCAACTCCCGAGGCATCGTTGACTCAAGGGTCCAACGACAACAATTAACATCGTAATTTCCAAAAATACTTTCAAATGCAATGACAAGATGTCCCAAGAATCCTTCATCAAATCTCAATGTTGCATAATATGCCAATGCCAGTATCATCATGTCACATAACAAATCAAGATATATTCACCTTTAGGACAATTTGTGCAAATTCGAAACAAAACAGCTTGATCATTAAAATACACATATCTGGTAAAAATTTTGGAATAATTCCCAAATGAACTCAGAAAATTCTGAAATTTTGATATGTTATAGATGAGACTAGAAGAAAGAAATTTTGTGAAGGGCACTAAGTCAAATTCGTAGTGTATAAAGAGTAACAGTTTGCTGTTTCCTTCAAAATTCTGCAGTAAATTCCAAATTCAGTACCTACCGAAGAAAATTCGTTTCACCAACTAAATCTTGTCCATTTGTCCCCTTATTTTGACATATTATCAATAAGACCTAAAGAAAAAAGTTTGATGAAGAACACCAAGTTGAATTCCTTACCCGGTGACCGGTGGTGAGCGGCTGAAGTCCGGAGTCCAACACCAGAGTTCAACAATAGGAGGCCGACAGCGGATGGCGTCCGACAACTGGCCGGCGGCTGACATCCGGTGGCCATTGGCGAGTGGTGGACGGTCGCCAGTGAACATCCGGTGGTTGGTAATGAGCCTTCGGCATCCAATGATTGGTGATAAGCAGCGAACGACCGATGGGCGTCCAACATTCGGCGACAGGCGGTTAGCGATGGGCGGCCGGAGTGTGGTGGCTGGTGGCCGATGTTCGGTGGCCGACGATTGGTGGCTAGTGGCCGACAATTGGTGGCTGGTAGCCGAGGCCGGTGGTAGGTGGCGAGCAACTAGCGGTGGGCATCCAGCATCCCACAAGCGGTAAGTGGGCGATGGGCAATGGGCGATGACGAAAGTGAATGATGAGAAAAATTTTGATTTCTCATTTCTGTTTCAGAAATAGAAAAGTGAAAAATTTTAACTTCTAATTTCTCTATAAATCTATTTCTGGAATAGAAATCCGTTCTAGAAATAGAAAAATGAAATTGCGTTACCAAAAGAATTTCTGTTTCAAATCTATTCCAAGAAATAGAAAAATAGAGAAATAGAAAAACATAACTTTTGTCATGCGTGCCCTAAGCTTTTGGTTGTGGATGAAATTGGCTTGTAACTGTTCATGTATGTGCTTAAATAAATGAAGTGTGTTTTGATGTATATAAATGTTTAAATTATCCCTATTTCATTGTGAATAATTGGGTGATTTGTCTCTACTTCTACTTATGCATAATTAAATGACAATAGTGATAAGTCGATGACGTCTCTTGGGACGTTGTAATCAAATGACCTAAGTGAATGAGGGATACAACGCACTTAAGGGTCGGTGTGTGACAATCCTACCCTGCTACTTAACGAGCCTAGATAAGATATAGAGAGATGTCTAAATTTCACATTTTATCTTATCTAATTTTGTCTTAATTCAAAATGTACAATAGTAACCACAATCAAATTGTGTAAACCACTGACGTTTGTTCTAGTGGCCACCCTTCCAACATGGAAGGAAGAAGTGAGGATTTGAATCCCCACCCTTTTGGAGGATTGGAGTGAGGATAATTTAGTTTCAAATGTGGATTTCAACTCCCACGCTCTATAGAAAGATAGAACAAAGTCCGAAAATGAGAGTTAGAATAGAAATAGAATAGGAATGACAAAAAAAAATGGATGATTTTTGGTATGCGAAGCTTGGAATATTCCGCTGCATTTGACTCCACGTGCTGCCACTTAGGGTCCGTTTGTTTCGCGGAAAATGGGCCATCTCTAGAAAATATTTTTCTAGAAGTCATTTTCTAGGAAAATGACAATATTTTATAGTGTTCGGCTAAAACCTGAAAGTGTTTCGGAAAATATTTTTCGGTGTTCAGTAAAGAAAATATTTTCCGCTTACCAAATTAACGAGCACAAGTGCCAAGTTCAAGGCTCGCCAGATCGACGAGTGCGAGTTTAAGATCAATGAGTTTGAAGTTCACCGGTTCGACGACTAGCTAAGAAAAAAGAAGATATGAAACAAATAAAAGAAAAAGAAAAAAGAAAAAAGGAAAATAAAAAATAAAAGAAAAAATAAAAGAAAAGGAAATTAAAAATAATTCAAATTAAAAAAGAAAAAGAAAACTAAAAAATAATTTGAATAAAAAAGTGGAAGAAGAAATGAGAGTAGAAAGTGAAGATTCGTAGAGGTGTGTGGTAAGAAAAATCGAGTGAGGAAAATGTTTTCCACTTTTCAAAAGTGGAAAATATTTTCTCTTAATTTAGAAGACATTTTTTTTATGGAAAATATTTTTCCAAGAAATTCATTTTTCACGAAACGAATACCGAAAAATCCGAATAATATTTTCTCGGAAATTATTTTTCGTAAAACAAACGGCATTGACCAATTATGATGCACCCACGTCGGACCCTCGCCGAATGGCCACGTGGACGCATCCGTCATCTAAACCGGCCTCCTTCTCTGGCTTGTCCTGTCGGTGGAACCACAAAATAGGCCCCAAAACGAAACCCCTGCACACCAGCAGTCTCCCACCTCGGGACCAATCCTTCCCTCGTCTCTCTCTCTAGCTCGGTGCTTCGCTCCGCAAGGGCGCAGACGAGAGACCGCCTGCCGCCAGCGAAGAGCAGCGACGCCTCGCCGGACGACGCCGACGAGCGGGACGACTTGCCGTCGTCCGCCGAAGAAGGCGCCGTGAAGTGGAAGAGGAGGAGGAGGAGGAGGGGGGAGAGGAAGCGCGAGGATCGGGATTGTCCTCCGCCGTCGCCGTCACTGTCGCCGTCTCGCGATCCTCTGGAGGTGTTCGGTGCGGACCTCATGGTGATGATACTGAACAACCTTGACGCACGCAGCGTGGCACTATCTCTGCTCGTCTCTCGCGCGTGGCACCGCGTTGCCTCCAGCGACGGGCTCTGGAGCCATAAGGTCTGTTTCGCTCGATTTTATCTTCTCTTTCTGTTTTCATTGCTGCTGTGATTTCGGATATTTCGTTTGTCGTAATGATTCGTTCTTATTTCGGGGCTGCTTAATTCTGAGTTTGGATAGTGATTTTGTGCTATGATTTCTGTCGGTGGTTGGATTAGCAAGTCTGGATGGTTTTGGTCTTCTGGAAGAGGATTTTAAGATGAGTTATCTTATTTTGCATGCGTTTATGAGAATCTTGTAAGGATTGTGTGAAGCGTGCATTTTAAGTGGTTTTGTTTCTTCCATTTGCGATAGCTTTCGATTAGCCAATTTGGTTACTCCTTTGAAACGCACCTGATGAAGAGCCAAGTTTGTGGTTGTACTTTGGGCTTTTTAACTGGACGACTGAGATCCGCTTGCAGCTTTTTTACATTTGGCTAGTGCCTTGCTAGTGTTTGTCTTTAGATAACAGATCGATGATTATTGCTATTGTAATAACAAAAATGGTTTACTCGTTGGCTGTAGAGTATATGGGGTGGTCTTTGATGGTGTCAATCAGCTGACATATGTACGCAAGATCTTAAAATATGCCGAATTTGATGATATAAAACCACTTTCTGTAAGTGGTATGGAATTTGATTAGAGACAATCTGTGACGTAGTATACTGCTTTTATGAGCTCAACCATGCTTTTTGATGTAGCATGCATCCTTGGAGTCTTTACGAACTGACTGTGAAGCTAAGATGAGAATTTTAGAGATGTCACCAGACTTCAAGGAAAGTATCTGCACACCTTTTCTGTAAATGTTTTCTTGAAAGTTCGAGATTCACATTCTATCTTTGTGATTTTTAAAGTGATTCTCTATTGTTTTGTGACATATGTAGAAGTTTTACAACATAATAGATTGCAGATGTGTTACTTAAAAGTTGAGCGACAGTAGGAGTTCTCCATACATGGGTTGCATCTTTCTTGTATCTGAATTTTAGATTTAATTTTTCATATTGCCGTAACTACATTGCATGAGGTGCATCATGTTGGTCAAATAATTGCCATGTAGTGAGGAAGTAGTATTCTGACCAAAATAATACATGGATTACTCTATTTTATCATTTCTTTGTTTGCTCCCTTGCTGATGAGGAGTCAAATATTATGCGGTGCATCATGTACGAAAAAATCAAGCTTAATGTCCTTTATTAATAAGTTGGGAGTGTCACTAGGAATAATTCTATCCCAATGATCAAGGAAGCTCCTTTCATTTGTGGAGTTGTTTTGTCTTGGACTTGATGAATAAATCAAGTTTGGCCATATGTGTTAGTGGTGGTTAACTCTCCTGGAAGATAGCACCGAAGCTACTGTTTGATCCAAACATTAGTCAATATGTGTCTAAATGGGTGTCGTGAATTCTCTATATCAAACATGTCATCCTTTCTTTTTCAATAGATTTTTTGTGTCCCTTCTTGTAGTGAGCACCCATTCATCAAATTTTAGAAATAATTTTTCCATGGTATTATCATTTTAATAACTTGTAAGCCCTTGCCTACTTCACGTTTTTTTCTATTCATTCAACCTCATTGGTTGAGGAGTGTACTAATGAAATCCCTTTTCTCTGTTACAAAATCTAAGCTGTATGGAGAGTGAAAAAAGGTGTCAGATGGGAGAAAAAGAGATGTGCACAAAATATGTAGGATAAATCGAAATTGACAGCAATAATAAGCAGGGGGAAGCCAAAGGCCTTAGTGGCCTAGCAGCAATTCTCATCAAATTAGTGCCAAGTGGTCTTGGGTCAAATCCTATGGCACCATGACCACACGCCACTAGGGGCTTAATAAGCAGGGGGAAGCCAAAGGCCTTAGGCTGCGTTTGGAATTCACATTTCCAAAGATCTTTAGGTCCTCAAAGGCCCTTGGGGCAAAAATGTAGTGTTTGGCAAAGGCTACGTTTGGAAAAGCTTTTGGGAAAAGCCTTTAAGGAAATGCAAAGTCCTTTGGCCTAAAGGATTTTGATGAAATGCAAAAACTGTTTGGTAAAGTATAATTGAAAAGCGCCTTGAAGATGCAACTTTGGGGAAATGCTGTTTGGTAAACACATGTATTTGGGAAGTCCTTTAGAGAAACTAATTTAAGTTTTTAATTTTATTTTTTTAAATTGAAAACAAAAATAATGACTTTTTTTTTTTTTTTTTTTTTTGCATTGAGATGTATATATAAAAGAGATATATTAACAAATTCAATGACTTTTTTTATATATATATTTGTACCTTGAGATGTATATATAAAAAAGATATATTAACAAATTCAATGACTTTTATTTATATATATATATATATATATATATATATATATATATATATCTTTGCACCGAGATGTATATATAAAAGAGATATATTAATAAATTCATAAGTTAAAAAAACATCAAAATGAACTTTTTCTCAATTAAAAAGAAAGTAATTTCATTATAATAAACATGATTACATATGCATCGAAGAAAGAAATAGGTTTATATTAAAAATTACAAACATCCTTAACTATTTACTAAACTCATTGCTATTTGATCACGTAAACGCGTCATATCATAAGATAAATTGTCATTTGAAGTACCGGCCCCCTCATTTGTATCGGCAAGGTCAAATGAATATCCATAATTGGGATCCAGATCTGCTCTTGCAAAATGTCTATCATTGGCGGCGTTTCGTCGTATATAATTATGCAAAGTCATTCTTGCTATAACAATTTTTACTTGCTTCTCAAATGGAAAATTTGGCATATGCTTTAGAATTTTCCACTTCTTCTTCAAGACGCCAAAAGCTCGCTCAATTTCCGATCGCAGCGAGGAATGAGCACAATTGAATACCTCTCGATAGCCTGTAGGGGCAGGACCTTGTTGAAATTCTGGCAAATGATACCTAACTTCTTTCCCATTTATCTTTCTTTTGCATATAACTTAGGAGTTTTTGGCATTTATGAAAAACCCTGTACTCCACAAACAAAAGTTGCCTTTACCAGAACAACTTTCTTCATCAACAAAATATAATGCTTCAACAAAATATAATGCTTCAACCAAAAATGCCGAGATAGGGTACAAAAATAAATTGATATATTTTATTGGTTTGTGCCAACATGCAAACCTCTAAAATTGGAAAAATTGTCCAATCAGATTCAAAACATGATTATCAGAATACAGTTATGAACTTTCAAGAACAGACTGATTTGGCTAAGTTACTAGACCTGGTCGCTCCTTATGTCTGCATTAATGAAGTAACGGCTCACATGGACAGGTTTTTCCTTTGATGCATGAACATAGACCGTGAATCTTCCTTCATGACCCTAGTAAGAAGACAAAGATATTGTTAGTTGAGAAAGATAAAATTAAGCAACAGTAAAGGAAACGAGAAAGTACAACATACTTAAACAAATCTGTCGGCACAGCGATGCCGTTGTTCTGTTAACCATTTAAAAAAAAAAAAAAAAAAAAAAAAAAAAAAAAAAAAAAAAAAAAAAAACCACAAGCTAAGTTGTACATCCATGGCCACATCTTAGAACTGTCAAGACCATAAAGCATTGAGTCTTGCCAATTTAACTTTTTCTCGAACAAAGGCTCGAATGCACTCAATGATATTCATGGCATTAGCATTTTTCGGTTCTTGCAATGCGTAATTTTGGCCATTCACTTGAGTGACGAATATTGGACAATGGAGCAATCATTCATCCTGTGTATTGACAGGTTCTAGTGCATGATAGAGAAGCGACATTCCAAATCACACCACACTTAAGGTCTTTAAAATGATTAAATAATAAGTATGTTCAGCCAAATTAAATAATAGCTTGAAGTTGCCGCCCTCACAGGATTTTACTGAGCAACCATCTGACAATATAGCTCATTCATGGGACTCAAGTCCTTCAACACGATCCACATCCATAAAAGGAATAGATGCTAACCCTTTTACACAATAAGCTTGTCCTAACATGCTTAATTCATCACAACTCTTATCTGTGCGAAACCCTAGACTGTGCCCTACATCTACGAGATACATGGACAAGTATTCTACACATGTCAAGGCAAGTCTTGTTTAAAAACCCCCTTTCTAGTGGCAACTGGATAGAAATTCATTTAGTCTGGCAACATGCTATGAGTCAGAACTGTGGCATCCTCAAATTTTGAAAATCCTTGAAGATATGAGGATTGTGGTTGATTCAAATTGTGGAATTGCAGCTATTGGACTATTTGATATGGCATTTTCAAATTTAATACAATCTTTGGACATGTGACGCTTGAGGCCAACGAAATTTATAAGACTTTAGTCATTGGATTCTTGAACTACAATTTGCTCAATTTGATGGACATAGTGACTATGCTATACGGCCAAGATTGGCATTTGAAATTGATTGAGTATATGTGCACGTTACAACCTACGGCTATGCACGAAATCTTGAGGAATTAAAATATGATCAAAATAGGATCAATTAAGTCTAATGAAGGGAGTTTATTGTGGGCCGGCCAAGTTAATTTGCCAAGCCCAGCCCATGAATCAATATTGTCACACGTCCAAGGGAGAGAAGGGCCGGTCTATGTGGCGCCGAGGTGTCCTTGTGGCTGCCACTTGTCCTCACGCATGGAAGCCTAGAGATTAGGCTTGGTGAGTGGCAAGTGAGGTGTAAGAGAGAGGAGAGTTACCGTCCATTAAGTGGGGTAAGTCGGCCAAAGTGAGAGAGAAAGAGAGAGAAGAAGAAAAATTGAAGAAGAAGAGAAGAAAAGGAGGAAGCTCGACCGAGAGATTTCAGCTTGATCCAAGGGGGATTTCTTGCCGTTTCTTCTTCAATTTAACGGCAAGAGTGATTCTTCTAGCTTCCTATACATGCGTGGTGATGTATTGTAGCTGAAAATCGTGATTTGAACGGTTAGATTTGGCCGTTTTTGAAGAAATGTTAAATCGGGTAAAATCGGGCGCTAAAGAACTAGGTTACACCCGAAGTTTGTATGGCTTGTTTCGTGGGTTTAGAGGGGGAATCTGAGCTTGGTGTCTTCTGTGAAGTTGTTGTACACATCTTGAACTGCAACATAGTCGATTTTGAGAGGATTTGAATGAGAATTGAGGGGTGAAAAGGGTTTAATTTGGAACCGGGTGATTATTGAAGCTGACCGAGAGACCTTTGATGCTTGTTTGCCCTTGTTCATGCCTTTTTAGTTGGAATTTTTGCTCGACTCCTTCTTGTGATTTGTAAAGAACATCTTGATGCATCTCATACTAAAATTTGAGCCAATTCCGTTGAGTTTTACTTAGTGAATCGTATTTTTCTTTATGAACTTGCGTTCTAGAAATTGGACAAGCTAGGGACAGTAGCTCGTGGAGCTTATAACCCAACTTTTTCTTGAGAATTTAACTTCGACTTCTAAATAAAAGTTGTAGAAAACATACTTAGCTATAACATATCCAAAAATGAGAGAAAAAGAAAGAGTTCAAGTGGTCCAATTCGAGTGATTTTGCTGAGGATACGTTCTGTGCGGTTTTCAAAAAAGTGAGGTGGAGTTTGCGATTTTTGTACTGCACTTTGTGGGGCGAATTTGATGAAGATTCCTTCTAGTGAAATGATCATTTACCTCTTGATTATAACATACTAAATTTTGGTAATTTTTGAAGGTGAATTGGTGCCTCAAATTCATGAACTCCATGAATAGTGTAAACTGGAAATTTTGTGTACATGAGCTGATTGTAGCCGAACTTAAATTGTTTTGTGTATACGTTGTTTGAACTTGTTTCCTTAGCATGAATGACATCCGTACACCCTATTGTTAATATGGAGATGAACTAGCACTTTTAAAAGTCAATGAAGTGGTACATTGAGGAGGTTTTTGGTTAATATGCATGCTGTGTTTGGTATGTATTGTCTTGACATTGGTATGTACGTGCCTTATATAGTTTTAAAGGGGAGCAAATGGCTTTGAATTGAGGTAGTTCTTCAAAATGTGCATGTTGTGTTGGTGATGAACTAGTTAGATTAAACTGAACTAGTTAGATTAAACTTGTTAAGTGAGATTCATGTTATATGATTGAAAATACATGGATGTGCTTGCTGTCATGCTGGTGTATAGCATGTAACATGTTGTGAACTATGCATATGAAAGAGATAATTGCATGACATGCACTGAATTATGCCTCGGGAGTATCGAGATGCCCGGCCAGGGAGTGAAAATGCCGGATGCCCGGTAGCCCCGTGTGCGTAAATCTGGATGGCCTCGGAGTTGAGATGCCCGGAGCGTTGGGGGTGCCGGAAGCACGGAGTGTGTGTGCCGTGAATGCCTCGTGATGCCAGTTGGGGTGCGAGATGCTCGGCCAGGGAGTGTAAATGCCGGAAGCATGGATGGTGTGTGCCGTGGATTCCTCACGATGCCAGGTTGGGTGTGAGATGCCCGGAATGTGGGGGGCCCCGGAAGCCGGGTGGTGTGTACCGGATTATGCATTTGAAATTGCAATCATTTGATATATGCATATGCATGAGCATTGTTCACATGAGAAAGGAGCATGTGATATTATTGAAGTACTTGAGCATAAATTGAGTGACCATGTGGATGGTGCATGGGATGTGAAATATGTGCATTTGTGCTTGCTGAATTTTGTAAAGTGCTCATGTTTCCAATTGATGCCAATATGCAAGGAATGTATATGTGATGGGATAAACGCATATGTGCATACATTATGGCTGTTTTGATGGAAATGCTTGTGTTAAGCTATGTGAAAACGAGCAATGTTTGATTTATGAGTGCACATGTTTGATAAGAGTATGATCGGTGAAAGAGGTAAAAGCATGTGGCTGATTTGTTCATTTATTGTGACTATGCAATGCTTTTGATGCTATTGGATTGCCATGTGATATTGTGATATGTATGATTGTTGTATGGGTAGCTTTAGGGATTGCTCTTATGTTGAGTGGTTGTACTCACCCCTTTTTGGGGACTAACATTTCAGCTTAAGGATGCCGCTACCTCCTGTTGCTCCTGGTACGTTCTACGGCATACCCTCCAGAATGGAGGTTAGGACCACGAGTTTGGACAGCCCCACGGTTCGTGGGCTGGCATTCATTCGAGTGAGCACGCTAGTAAGGTTTGATGCAGGCCTGGACGACGGGCCAGTGTTCCAGGAGTTTGTGGTATATCTCATTCGTCAGGATGGGGTAGTTCGAGGTATTCTACCGCCGCTTCCGCCACCCGGAGCGCCTAGGCGGAGGTAGACTAGTTAACTGGAGGAGGTTGGTGGGATTTTTGGATTGGGATCAGCTGGGATGGATGGATAGTGGATGTATAGTTTTGTTTTTTTTTCTTTGATGAGGGGTGATGATACTCTGTTTTGGGGTTTTATACTGTGGTCGTTCTTTGATGTATCATGTGCCCTGAAAAGAAGCAAGGAAAATCCATCCTGTTATGCTATAAATAAAGAGAACTGATCCCATTATCTTACATCTTTTAGTTGTGTGCATTGGCCTGTGCTGTGTGGGAGAGTCTTAAGTGTTCGCTTCCGCCATTGACGTGCGCTGGGACCGTGAGATCATTTAAAAAAAAAAAAAAAGAATGAGAGCCTAAGAATGTATAGCTCTCAAAGCACAGATGACAGGTAAGTATGACTGTAATAGCCTCAAGGGGGTTTTGGGGTGTTACAAGAACATCATCATTGTTTAGGCAGAGAAATATACCAAATAATTCACGTTCATCCTAAGCTTGGAGTCTGCATCTAGGGAGGATTCCTTCAAACAAGCAAGTCACGTTCATCCTAAGCTTCCCGACTGTGATACTTTTGCTGCCACTATGCAATCACTTCGAGCTAATCGGAAGTAACTCTTTTGGTCTTTCTTTGTGGATATGGTACATTCACGTCAGTCGTTTTTGTGCATGGTTTTGATATTATTTACTTTCTGAGGGAGGAATAAACTTGGATTCTTATGTATTTGTGCAGTAATACTCCAGCATCAAGTAGCTAATCATAAAAAACGAAATTGGAGAAAATGTTCCATAAAGAAATTCTGCATCTTATTTTGTTCCAATTACATGCTTCATTCAATTAAAGCATTTTCTCCCCACCTAATACCTTTCATGATGAAGTTGCTAAATTTCTATCTATAGTTACACTTTCCAGATTCATCACAGGAATCACCAAAAACCATAGGTACCATCCATCAAATCCAGCAATCATAACCAGTCGCAAACTAAACAATTGAAGAGCACCAATCAGAATTCAGGCATGATTGCATCCCGACCACTAACGGGGGCCAAAAAAAAAAAAAACAAAAAACAATTCTCTAACCGACTATTGTCATTTCTAAATTTCTATTCCATTTCGCCACGTTCTTTCCTTTTCTCTCTAGCAATCTAAAATAGCAATCATATGAGAAGCAGCTACTTTTTTTCGCCTTGAATCCTCCACAAAACCCGGCGAAACGATGAATGCGCCCCTCTCGATTCCAAGGCAACCAACCCTAGGCGCGACCATTCCCAAGACCGAGAAAGGGTCGACGGAATGCACAAGCACGACGGCGATCGCGTGCCGATGTCGATCGGAGCGGCGAGGGAACCCAAGAACCAACAAATAGCAAGGAAATCGCAGCGGCAACAACCGACAAGGACGTATAGAGAGAGAGAGAGACGAGAGAGAGAAGGGGGGAGGAATGCGGGGATCCGTAATGCATGCACACAACAAGGAGCAAGAGCCACCGAAACGCACATGGAGCAAAGCACGGTCCGCGACACGAGAGAGAGAGAGAGAGAGAGAGAGAGAGAGAGAGAGAGAGAGAGTACGAGGATGGAGCAAGGCGGAGGCGACGGCGGCGAGAGAAGCGGCGGCGGGAGACAACCGGCGGCGAGAGAAGCGGCGACGGAGGAGACGACGAAAGAGGATCGATCTTTGATCAAGCGAGGGCGAGCGAAGCCGGCGAAAGAGGGTACGAGATTTCCCGAATCTCGCGGCAAGATATCGAAGAGAGTTGAGAAGAGTAGAGGGGAAAGGCGGCGGCGTTCAAGTGGATGAGGAAACGCGAGAGGTTAGGGTTTCTTTGGGGAAATGGTCGATTTGGAATTTTGATAAAATTTTAGGGGCAACAAAGGAAAAATGAAATTTTTTTTTTTTAAGGCCACCGTGGGCTTGCCGAGGCTCTTTGGAAAGCCAAGGAAGCTCCTTGCTACCTTGGGCTTTCGGCATTTTGGATGATCAGCATTTGCACAATGGACTTCAAAAGAAGTTTGCCAAACACTACATTTTTGCCCCAAGGGCCTTTGAGGGCCTAAAGATCTTTGGAAATGTGAATTCCAAACGTAGCCAAACTTCTTTTGAAGTCCATTGTGCAAATGCTGATCATCCAAAATGCTGAAAGCCCAAGGCGACAAGGGAGCGCCTTGGCTTTCAAAGCATTCTCGGCAAGCCCGCGGTGGCCTTAAAAAAAAAATTTCATTTTTCCTTTGTTGCCCCTAAAATTTTATCAAAATTCCAAATCGACCATTTCCCCAAAGAAACCCTAACCTCTGCGTTTCCTCATCCACTTGAACGCCGCTGCCTCTTCCCCTCTACTCTTCTCAACTCTCTTCGATATCTTGCTGCAGATTCGGGAAATCCGTTCCCTCTTTCTCCGGCTTCTCGCTCGCCCTCGCTTGATCAGCACCGATCCTCTTTCGTCGTCTCCTCCGTCGCCGCTTCTCTCATTGCCGGCCGTCTCTCCCGCCGCCACTTCTCTCGCCGCCGGTCGTCGCCCGCCTTGCTCCATCCTCGGGTACTCTCTCTCTCTCTCTCTCTCTCTCTCTCTCTCTCTCTCTCTCGCGAACCGTGCTTTGCTCCATGTGCGTTTCTGGTGGCTCTTGCTCCTTGTTGTGTGCATGCATTACGGGATCCCTGCATTCCTCGCCCCCCCTTCTCTCTCTTTGTCTCTCTCTCTCTCTCTATACGTCCTTGTCGGTTGTTGCCGCTGCGATTTCCTTGCTATTTGTTGGTTCTTGGGTTCCCTCGCTGCTCCGGTATCGACATCGGCACGCGATCGCCGTCGTGCTTGTGCATTCCGTCGACCCTTTCTCGATCTTGGGAATGGTCACGCCTAGGTTGGTTGCCTTGGAATCGGGAGGGGCGCATTCATCGTTTCTGCCGAAGTTTTGTGGAGGATTCAAGGCGAAAAAAAGTAGCTGCTTCTCATATGACTGCTATTTTAGATTGCTAGAGAGAAAAGGAAAGAACGTGGCGAAATGGAATAGAAATTTAGAAATGACAATAGTCAGTTAGAGAATTGTTAATTTTTTTTTTTTTTTGGCCCCAGATTAGTGGCTGGGATGCAATCATGCCCGAATTCTCGATTGGTGCTCTTCAATTGTTTAGTTTGCGCGGTTATGATTGCTGGATTTGATGGATGGTACCTATGATTTTTGGTGATTCTGTGATGAATCCGAAATTGTAACTATAGATAGAAATTTAGCAACTTCATCATGAAAGGTATTAGGTGGGGAGAAAATGCTTTAATTGAATGAAGCATGTAATTGGAACAAAATAAGATGCAAAATTTCTCTATGGAACATTTTCTCCAATTTCGTTTTTTATGATTAGCTACTTGATGCTGGAGTATTACTGCACAAATACATAAGAATCCAAGTTTATTCCTCCCTCAGAAAGTAAATAATATCAAAACCATGCACAAAAACGACTGACGTGAATGTACCATATCCACAAAGAAAGACCAAAAGAGTTACTTCCGATTAGCTCGAAGTGACTGCATAGTGGCAGCAAAAGTATCACAGTCGGGAAGCTTAGGATGAACGTGACTTGCTCGTTTGAAGGAATCCTCCCTAGATGCAGACTCCAAGCTTAGGATGAATGTGAATTATTTGGTACATTTCTCTGCCTAAACAATGATGATGTTCTGACTCATAGCATGTTGCCAGACTAAATGAATTTCTATCCAGTTGCCACTAGAAATGGGGTTTTTAAACAAGACTTGCCTTGACATGTGTAGAATATTTGTCTATGTATCTCGTAGATGTAGGGCACAGTCTGGGGTTTCGCACAGATAAGAGTTGTGATGAATTAAGCATGTTAGGACAAGCTTATTGTGTAAAAGGGTTAGCATCTATTCCTTTTATGGATGTGGATCGTGTTGAAGGACTTGAGACCCATGAATGAGCTATATTGTCAGATGGTTGCTCAGTAAAATCCTGTGAGGGCGGCAACTTCAAGCTATTATTTAATTTGGCTGAACATACTTATTATTTAATCATTTTAAAGACCTTAAGTGTGGTGTGATTTGGAATGTCGCTTCTCTATCATGCACTAGAACCTGTCAATACACAGGATGAATGATTACTCCATTGTCCAATATTCGTCACTCAAGTGAATGGCCAAAATTACGCATTGCAGTAACCAGTAAAATGCTGATGCCATGAATATCATTGAGTGCATTCTGAGCCTTTGTTCAGAAAAAGTTAAATTGGCAAGACTCAATGCTTTATGGTCTTGACAGTTCTAAGATGTGGCCATGGATGTACAACTTAGCTTGCGGTTTTTTTTTTTTTTTTAAAATGGTTAACAGAACAACGGCATCGATGTGCCTGCAGATTTGTTTTAGTATGTTGTACTTTCTCGTTTCCTTTGCTACTGCTTAATTTTATCTTTCTCAACTAACAATATCTTTGTCTTCTTTGCTAGGGTCATGAAGGAAGATTCACGGTCTATGTTCATGCATCAAAGGAAAAACCTGTCCATGTGAGCCGTTACTTCATTAATGCAGACATAAGGAGCGACCAGGTCTAGTAACTTACTTAGCCAAATCGTCTGTTCTTGAAAGTTCATAACGTATTCGATAATCATGTTTTGAATCGATTGGACAATTTTTCCAATTTTAGAGGTTTGCATGTTGGCACAAACCAATAAAATATATCAATTTATTTTTGTACCCTATCTCGGCATTTTTGGTTGAAGCATTATATTTTGTTGATGAAGAAAGCTGTTCTGGTAAAGGCAACTTTTGTTTGTGGAGTGCAAGGTTTTTCATAAATGCCAAAAACTGCTAAGTTATATGCAAAAGAAAGATAAATGGGAAAGAAGTTAGGTATCATTTGCTAGAATTTCAACAAGGTCCTGCCCCTATAGGCTATCGAGAGGTATTCAATCGTGCTCATTCCTCGCTGCGATCGGAAATTGAGCGAGCTTTTGGCGTCTTGAAGAAGAAGTGGAAAATTCTAAAGCATATGCCAAATTTTCCATTTGAGAAGCAAGTAAAAATTGTTATAGCAGCAATGACTTTGCATAATTATATACGACGAAACGCCGCCAATGATAGACATTTTGCAAGAGCAGATTTGGATCCCAATTATGGATATTCAGTTGACCTTCGATACAAATGAGGGGGGCGGTACTTCAAATGACAATTTATCTTATGATATGACGCGTTTACGTGATCAAATAGCGATGAGTTTAGTAAATAGTTAAGGATGTTTGTAATTTTTAATATAAACCTATTTCTTTCTTCGATGCATATATAATCATGTTTATTATAATGAAATTACTCTTTCTTTTTAATTGAGAAAAAGTTCACTTTGATGTATTTTTTAACTTATGAATTTATTAATATATCTCTTTTATATATACATCTCGGTGCAAAGATAAATATATATATATATATATATATATATATATATATATAAAGTCATTGAATTTGTTAATATATCTCTTGTATATATACATCTTAGTGCAAAGATATATATATATATATAAGTCATTGAATTTGTTAATATATCTTTTTATATATACATCTCAGTACAAATATATATAAAAAAAAAAAAAAAGTCATTGAATTTGTTAATATATCTCTTTTATTTATACATCTCAATGCAAAAAAAAAAAAAAAAAAAAAAAGTCATTATTTTTGTTTTCAATTTAAAAAAATAAAATTAAAAACTTAAATTGGTTTCTCTAAAGGACTTCCCAAATACATGTGTTTACCAAACAGCATTTCCCCAAAGTTGCATCTTCAAGGCGCTTTTCAATTATACTTTATCAAACAGTTTTTGCATTTCATCAAAACCCTTTAGGTCAAAGGACTTTGCATTTCCTTAAATGCTTTTTTCAAAAGCTTTTCCAAATGTAGCCTTAGTGGCCTAGCAGCAATTCTCATCAAATTAGTGCCAAGAGGTCTTGGGTCAAATCCTATGGCACCATGACCACACGCCACTAGGGGCTTAATGGTTGGCCAAAAGAAATGATGGATATGGTGATTTTTTATTTTGGTGGGGACACTCCAAACCTTTTCTGCCTGACTAGTGTTTACCAATATGCATGGGGTATAGTCATGTTAGACAGAAATTTCAGGGTCTAAGCATGGGGAATTCTGATAGGGGATCTGTTGAGGAATTGTATGGGAATGTTTTGTCAGCTCCCTAAGTAGTTACTGAAGATTGCAATATGTGAATAAGAAAATATATTGACCAGTCCATAGACTTAGTGATTTAACCTGTCTTAGTGAATTATAGAAGCTTTTAAGTTTTTTCTTTTGGTTCCCTATGATGAAATGGATTCCAGAAGTATCAGAAATGCTTATCAAATATAGGGTGGAATTTCAAACTTGTATGATGCATTATTGATATATTGCTGGTTGTTTCACGTGGTTGTCATGGCCTAGCTACGTTTGATGTCAATTGGGGTACTGCTGCCATTTTTAATCCTCAATGGCGGTTCTTAGCTTAATGTGGCAGAAATTGTGGGGCCAAATTTCTTTTGAAAGGGTTACGATGTGATAGAGAAGCTTTCACTCGAATGAAGAATCAGTATTTTCTTTTTCTTGAAAAGGTTTTGTGAGCTTCCTTTACCTGCCAATACATGCTGTGAATAGTAGCAAGTTGAGGTTGGATATACTTTTCTTTTTAATTTGGGTTTGTTTTGTCCACTTCTTAGCTCGTGCATGGTTGGCTATCTCCATCAACTGACCTCCTTCGATTGATACTCTACCCTTGGCCATGTCAAGCTATCAAGTTGGATGAGGGAGATGGCAGAGACATCCAAAGATAGAAGAGGTAGAGAATCTAGAGTGAATGTTCGGAGTTTTTTATTAGCTTGGGAGAATACTCGAAATTGGAATTGGACTGGAGAAGGAGAGGACTTATTTTGATATGCAAGAGCCTTCTTCATGATCAGTTTATATAGATTGTGAATAAGAAAGGTCAAGGATTAATGTGTGTATTTGTTCATTTTTAGGACGCCGACAATATCATGAAGTTCTTACTCTTGCTATTCATGTCTTATACATTTCTTAAGCATAATGAACCTCAGTCAAATGAAGAATGCAATTAATCGCTTTTGCAAAATCTTGTTGATCTAAGATGAATCACCTCTTACAATTAGCTAGGCAGTAAAAGGTCATAACATCTTTTGTTTCTTGTTTTTGCCTTTACCTCTTCCCTAAAGTAAAGTACCTCTCTTGTCCTTTCTTCAATCCATCTGAAGTTTTTTTTTCTTTTTATTTGCTTGAACAATCCAGCTGGAGATTTTGACTCGGGTGCAAGGACTTACATAGAGTGGCGAGGTACATAGAGTGGCTATCCAAGAAGGTGAGATGGAAAGGAGAGAAATGCCAAGCAAGCACAAGTTGGGGAAGTTGACAAAAACTACAACCATGCATGAGGTGGCAAAGTTTTTCTTTAACAAGGCGGTGACTCATATGGTAAGGCAAAAGATCAGCTAATAGTCTCACGCATCATGACAGT
This sequence comes from Eucalyptus erythrocorys, assembly GCA_014182555.1. Taxonomy (NCBI): domain Eukaryota; kingdom Viridiplantae; phylum Streptophyta; class Magnoliopsida; order Myrtales; family Myrtaceae; genus Eucalyptus; species Eucalyptus erythrocorys. Next base: position 34,738,561 of record CM024604.1, read on the forward strand.
TTGAGTGCCTGAGACAGTGACTTTGGCTTCATGAACAGTAATTTCCCTGTGTGTGTCCTGTTACTCTGGGTACTGAAACTGAAGATATGGCCCACCACAATTATTCTGGCCCTCTGGATCAAAGTCCTCACATAAGATGTCAAAGTATAAACAGTTAAATTGTCATTCTCAATGGCATACCCAATGGTGGCCACCCGCAAATCATATGTCAGGGGAAGCAGTCGTGTGCTTTGAAACATTTCTTTTTTATAAAATTTGGTCTTTTTACAGTGTAACTTTATATGAATTTGCTTTGTTTGGTTATCGAAAAATTTAGTCATTAGAAAGTAGAAACAATAGTAGACTGAATTTTGCAAAAGCTAGAGTTAGAACATGAAAAGGATTGATTACTAGAGGAATTTGTCAGAGTTGGAATGGTCCTGCCTATGAGGTTAGCCCATCATGTATTGATGTAATATTCATGATTTGTTGTCGTGGTTCAGTCTTGCTATTGTCGTTCAACGAAGGTTTCTTTTGAAAATTTTACTGATATTTGCTTTTTAATTCAGTGCAAGGAATTGTGGTCTGGCAAAGCACACATACCTAGAATATCCTGAGTTCATGGTCTATCAAACTTGACTGCTTATTCCTTATCTGTTATGGATGGCAAACGTGTATCTCTCTCCTCTCTCTCTCTCTCTCTCTCTCTCTCTCTCTCTCTCTAGTGCGCATGCGCACCGATACCTTTTGTTTTTGTTCACGTCTTTCTGTTTTCATGACAGACCCGTATCACAAAGTATGATCTCTGTGACCATGCATGGGAGTTCCATTTCAGTAAGGTATGTGCTTTTCAACCGCAACATAGTTTTCGTAGAGGTTGCTTTCTGTCCTGCTGTGGCTAAAGTTTGAGCTCTACTTTAGCTTTTGTTACTTGTCAATTCATATGATACACCTACATTGGAGTCTGGATAAACTTGCATTACATCGAGAAAACTACCAAAACAATCCTAAATCTATTACAATTATGTCAATTCAATCATAAACTTCTTTTTTGTCAATTTGAGTTATAGACATTTTGTAGTTGTGCCAGTTTAGTCTATTTGGCTAATTTTGGCTAGCTGACACTAACAAAGATGCTAGCCGTCCTACGTGATGATTGGTGCTGACTTAAACAAGTTTTACTAATATTTTAATAATTATTTGAATTTGTTATTTCTTTTTTATTTTTCCCCTTTTTTTTCTCTTTCCTTTTTTCCCCCCTTTCCCTTCATCTTCATCCTCTAGCTGATCGCGTCCAGTGACCCACCAGAGGGGAGGGCCTGTGAGGTCGACCTCACCCTGCCCTTGGTGAGCCTCGAAGAGGTCAACCTGGCCCAGCCACTATCAAGGTCGACCTAGCCAGTGGCCAGCAAGTTCGATTCTTACCCTAGTCAACGCCAGTTACGCCACATGGGACGGCCGGTGTCCATGTCAGTGTCGGCAAGCCAAAATTGGTCAGATAGACTGAATTGATACTCAATTAGTAAAGAAAAAGGTTTATAACTGAATTAACAAAATTGCAATAGGTTTAGGACTTTTTTGGTTTGGTAATTCTCCTACATTGCATTTGTCTTGAGTGTGTCAATGGAAGAGGTCAAAGCTGTACCCCACTTAGAATATAAAGTAGAGCTGGAAATTGTGTATTGACATTGATGAGACGGTGGCATAAGACAGTTTTTGCTCTGAACGTCTCTTAAATACCAGCAAATCTTCGGACAAGAGTAATGTACATGCCATCGCCAACATGAGGCCCATAAGCTTTGTGTGTACGTCGAGCTTCTTGATGCTTGAGGGATCTCTGTGGATTGAACTTGCTTCATATCTGGAGTTTCTCCAAAAGCCAAGATACTTACTGATGACAAAATGTTTTGCATTTTACCAGGCTGCACCTGAGTATTGGCGAATTATAGATCCCTATTGGAAAGGCACTGGCCCTCCAATGCGCCGGTACTTCCATCTGGACGGTAGCCAAAGTGCAGATCCTGGCAACAAGGTGTGGGGAGGCCATGAATGCTGTTGCTCCATAGTCACTAGCTTCATTGATGATGGGAAGATTAGGGAACACTACGTGAGGATTAATCGCTGGCCCCGTATGTCCGTCTATAGGAAGCAGGAGTGGAGCTGGGAAATGTCAAACAGTGTCTTCTTCTACACCAGTGTGCCTGATGCCAATAAGCTCAGTGGGACTGGACCTCTGCTTCCAGTCGTGTGTGGTCTGTAGCACCCACCACTTATAACGCCTCTAAAAGTGGTGCAGTCTGTACAATTCCCGTCTTTAGTTTCCTTGAGATATGCAAGTCTGGCCATGCTGTCCTAGTATTTTCAGTAGATGCCTCTACCGTGAGGCTCAGAAAGCCTGCATCTGCATTTTGTTTCTTTGTACAGTGTAAATACAATATGTGGCCTTAATTTTTGTGCTTTGTATAAATAAGGAGGAAGTTTTTGTCATAAGCATCCGGAGGATCATGCTTGTCGACTGTTCAGTCATTTACGAATAGGACTTCTCTTGCGCATTCCGTATAATTTTTCATGTCAGGCGCATGGATGAGAAATTTTGACAAAATGGCCAGAAAGCACTGTATTGCAATCCTTATTTTTCAAAAAGGAGAAGAGAACTTCGGGGATGTCATGAGAGGAAGGATGGCGACGGACCAGTTTTGGTGGTGGTGGTTACAGGTACTTCCCAATGTGCGGCGTTCCTGGGATGAAATAGTGATGCTAAGGGCAATTGAGTGAATTCCCACGGGACTCGAACGAGATCTGTGCAAACAAGCAGTTAATTTATAATGTAAAGGCGTGCATGCAGTAACCCAAAAATGAGCACCAGTGATAAAGGGTGGAATGTTATTTGCATCTCATTAGGAATTGCATGTGCTTTGCTTATGTATTGCGTTTAGCACCGGTAAAGATGTAGTCCGGGAAAAATGTCGTATTGACCGACCCAATATGATCTATTAAGTAGCACATCATCATCATCATCATCCAAGGAGCCGGATCTAGTGTGTATTATAAGGAAGTTGCCTATTTATGGATTATTACGCATTTAATCTGACTCCACTTAAAAGAGTTTTGATCCACAAAAAGAGGAAATTGCCTATTTGAAGATTATTATGCATTTAATCTAACTCCACTTAAAGAGTTTTAATCCTCCAAAAGATCAATTGTTTGTGCGCATAACAACTTAAGGGGACACAGAACAAAATTTCTTTCTTTCTTTCTTTCTTTGTTTTTTTAGTCTCCAAGTCAGGATAGTTTTTTTATTCTCCAAGTCAGGTTTGGAATTGTTTGGTAATGCAATTTTATTTTTCAATTTCTGAAATATATTTCCATTCCAAAAATAAATTTGAAGCAGAATTCAAAAACTAAAGGTGTGTTTGGTAATCTTACGTTCAAAAATTATTCTCGAAATAAAAATAATAGAAAAAATTATTTTTATTTCGAGAATAATTTTTTAATAGAAAAACGCATTTGGTAAACTTATTCCGAAATAGAAAAAAAACGTAAAACACGTCTAGTAAATTTGTATAATTTTTTATTTTTTTAATTTTTTAATATTTTTATTTTATTTTTCCTTTTTTTCTTTTTCCTTTTTATTTCTTTTTTTTTCTTTTTTTTTTTTAGGCCGGTTGCCGGCCATGGGGCAAACGGCCTTGCCCAGCCACGGCAAGGCTCGTCGGCCCCTAGCGAGGCCGAGCCTCGCCTTGGCAAGGCGAGCTTAGGCTCGCCCGGATCCGGCAAGGCTTGGCCTCGTCGGGCCACCGCCAAGCTACGGTGCTAATGAGGCCAAGCCTCGCCGGTGGCCGGGCGAGCTTGCCTTGCCAAGGCTTGGCAAGGCAAGCTCGGGCTTGCCTAGATCCGACGAGGCCGAGCTTACCACCACCAAGCCTCGCCGATGGGCGACGACACTCCGGCAAGGCCGCCGGCCCTCAATGGCGGTCGCCGGTCATGGCCAAGGCCGACGATCGACCAAAGAAAAGAAAGAGAAGAAAAAAATAGGGAGAGAAAAATTGTTCCTAGGAAGTGTTCTAAAAATAAGAAACAAGTTTTTTTTTTTTTTTTTTTTTTTTGGTGACCTAGGGAACCCGCACAGCCGACAGCTGGGAGTAAACCCTGGGAACCCAAGAAACGACCACCCACACACCCCAGGCAAGTCGCCACGCGACAATCCGCTACCCTCCCAAGGGCTTCGAACTTGAGATCTACAGCCTACCCAGCGGAGCCACCACAGCGGGTGGTACAAGTTTTTCTTGTTTGTTTCTTGTTTCTGGTGCAAATTTGTTCCTGAGAACAAAAAAAATAAATTTGGAACAAAAATGCAAACAAACACGATTATGTTCTTTTTTTGTTCCCCAGGAACAAAAAAAAAAAAAAGGAATTGTGTTCATGAACAAAAAAAAAAAATGAAAACAAACAAATAGCCCCTAAAATTTTAGTATTTCTATTTCTAGAACAAAAGTGAGAAATGAAAAATTTTCTCATCGTCCACTCTCGTCATCACTCGCCACCCACGAGCTGCCCGTGGGACATCGAACATTGACCGCGGCGCCGCCAAACTCCAGCCGCCACCCCCGCCCCTCTAGAAATAGAAATTTTATTCTATTATCAAACGAATTTATATTCCTAAAATAAAAATTTTGAATCGCTATCAAACACGTTTCTTTATTCAGGGATCAATTTCCGGCCAGAAATTGATTTATGCTCCAGAAATTTTGTCATGCGCACCCTAAGTAGATATCTATGTGCATCAAAATCAAGAAATGAACCGAGAGAACTACTTTAGAATGAGCTGCAACTGAGAGTCCAATCTCCATAGAGTTTCAGCTCCATTATGAGGAAAAGATCAGAGCCAATGATATAGTCAGGTCCTCCCCAACATTAAGTAGAAAAACGTTAACGGGAAGGTGCTTCAGATTTTCTTTTAAACTTTCGCAAAGACAATAACATGAAGGAACAGGATGATCAACTCTGGTCAGGGTCCAAGTACAAGGTACCAAGACAAATTGTTATTTATTTGTGAGCCAGCAAAATAAGCAGATCACTAGAAAAGTTGCACTGCGGAGAACAGATGACTTCATGATAATTGACAAGTGGCCACACACGACGAGATCACCAAACATCAGGGCGCAGCTCACCAGTCGATGGGGGCACCCATCGCCCAGAGTGGTAGACACTCTCACCAACTTTCCAACCAGGAACATCCTTCATAACTTCAGCCTCATACTCAAGATACTTTTTCCACTCTTTGACAAATCTGAGCAGAAAAGGCAAATTCAGTGTCTTTCAGCTATTGTTCCTAATTCAGCAGTAATGAGTTAACTAATGGGGCCATCTCAAAGCTTCTGTTTTACCTTTCGTCCTCTTCAGCTTGCAGCACAGGTAATATGGCTCTCCGCGCAGCATATTTTTCTTCCTTCAGTGCCCTGCAGAATGCATGCATCTTGTCAATGTAATGTTCTTTAAGGCAATCAAGATTTAAAAGGCATAGATGTGGATTTCAAAACTGAATCTATGATAACTTTTTCCAAATGGATCCAAAGATGTCTGTCATGCCTATAAGTCAACCCCCATATCCATCATCTTCAGATCAGAATTATGCAGTTCGCTTTCATACTTCTTGTAAGTGGACTTTTCAAGTAGTAATGATCATTTCGCAAATCTCATTTCAAGAGTAAAAACATAACAGACAGACTTCAGGTCATCACAGCAGCGATAGTGTTATATGTATTACTATTATGTCTTTCTTCTAATCACAACCATAAACAGTTTGCAACGTAAAGTTTGTACTTATGTAATTTGCAGTTTGTTCCAGAATCCGCATCATGCATCACTCTATCATTTGGTTACCAAAGTGAGACACAGAAAGCACATAAACATTCAATGTGAAACTGCAGAAATGTATGCCAGAGCAAATTGAAATCAAAAGATGCTTTAAACAGTTTACGAGTCAACAGTGGCCATAAGGAAGGAACAAACTTTTCTTCAAAAGAACCTGAGTTTCCCTTCACATAAGACCACACTAAGGAAGAGCAGGCCGAAACAGCAAGTTTTACAGAGATAAAAAGCGAAAAGTAACACAAAGAAGATGCCAACGTTTAAAAGCTCTTCAAAACATTATGCTTTTGAACAGCACAACATGCTATGTGGCTCTATGAAACCCTAAAATATACCAAGTTATATACTTCTAATCCATTCTTCTTGCATATCAGTAGACAGCATAGACAACTTCGACAATTCTCTCCTTAACAATTTATTAATTCCTTCTGGTAATAGACATGGACTAATAAGTATAAACAAATCCATTTCATATAGCTTGCCCCACTAAACGACTTCGAAAATTTTTTAGGTTGAAGTTACTGCAATTTTGCATCAACTATGCGTGCCCCATTCAGCAGCAGAGATATAGTTTGATCATATCTCACTATAGTAACCCAAGCAAGTAGCATATTATTCAAAATTGGAAGCACTCAATCTCTATAAGATGAGCACAATACGCTTACAGAGAAGTTTGCCCACATAATAACATCTATTTACAGCAAAGATTAAGTTGAACTTCCTATAGTGAAGCTAAGATAAACCCAGCTCTATTGCAACCTAGCCTATCCACTGCAATTCTATGAATTATAGTAAAAGGCAATAACGGAAGAGACTTCTAGGTGAAAAGAAAGCTAGAAATGCCTGATCCAAGCCCTCTTGGAACAGCACCGATCAAGACTTGAATTGAAGTAGATGCTGTTCCATGCTCAAAAGAGGAGAAATCTGCAGATCCATCATATATTTGTTCTTTTCAAACTTACAAGGGACTAATCTCTTTTCTAACAGAAGTAGTACTTTACATTCTAGCAAAATTCACTTGCATACGCCAGCCTTCCAAGAAGAACATAATATTGGGACGAGTTACAAGCATGCATAGAACTATAATGTCGGAAGAGACCTTTGCATTAGATTCATTGATGAAGACTATTACAAACCTTAAGTAAGGCATGTAAAATGATAAGATTGAAAGTACAACTCCCGTTGACAAAAGCACAATGGACCCAAAGATTTTCCCTTTTGACAGAACTCCAGATTTATCACTTTAGTAGTGACTAAATGAAATTTCCATCTCCACAAAGCAGAGCTGTGAAATCATCATTTCCATTACGCCATCAACAAAATCACTGAGAGGAGTCAGAATACTCCACTTGTGAGGATCATTACCAGCTTCAGCGAATCTATGCCAGAGGCAACAAAAGCAGAAGACAATGGCCCAAAAGTATAACAGCGACTGGGAGGCAAAATTCCACATGCATAAACTGATGAGTTGATAACAAGGATCAGACTTCATGGACATCACACTTTTAGCAATCCAAAGAGTCATGAATTTGAATTTTATACATTGCTTTACCAACCCATTATACGAGTCTCATTTGCTTATAAAAAAAATCTCATTTTGACATCCCTTCGATAAGCTTCTCAGGAAAGAGGAGACAGAGATAGGCATCATGCAAGTGGATGACCCAATTCTGTTTTTATCACTCCGCATTTTTATCTTCAGAAACTAAAAATGAAATTCATCAAATTCTGAAGCCTTGGATAGTTTGCATTTGTGTGCATCTCGAATCATCAAAGAACTGCCGACCCTCATTTTCTCCCTGACTGATGCCAGCAGATTGCACTTTCACAGGGTCCACTCCAACGTCTTGCAACTCAACCGCTCAATCATCTACCATATACCCTTATGCTTCTTCCACCCATTTGTAAAGTAAAGCACTTCCTTTCCGTGTTATCCAATGAATGTAACACGGCATTGTGAATGTTTCAAGCAACTAATCTTCATCTAACTTCTCTTTGTACCGCTTATTCGTAAAATATAAAAGCAGCAGCATCATATGCCAATCCTCCACCTAAAAATCCATATTAATTCCCCACGAGACAGAGCAAGCTGACAATGTAAACTGAAATCGCAAGCAATGTCACAATTCTCAGCTGCCACAGTATATTCACCAAAAAAACAAAAAGGGACACTGAAATGGAAAATGCTTGCTCATTCTAAGCTCACTCTAGCATTTCCCTTTCGGTTCAATCCTTACAAAAACCCACATCTTGAAAGCTAATTTATCGCTCCATCACCAAATCACATTCCCAACGGCTTTAGACCAGATAAGGCGAAAAGGGAAAGATGCGAGAAACTCAACAGATTGAGCAAAACCCAGACCAAAAAAATAAAAAAAATAAAAAAAAAAAAAAAAAAAAAAAAAAAAATTCCCCAAATCACCAACAATCCCTTACCCTAACAAGAAACGAGCAATCAGAGAAACGAGATTACTCCACTAACCGTGGGATTGGATTGACGTTGTAGATTACCTGCGGATCTTGTTGCCCTGGCCGACCTGGTACATGCCCCAAGAGAAGGCGCCGAAGGCGGCCAAAAAGATGGCCGTGGCGCTGGGGCCGGTGTTGGGGATCCGGCGGGCGTACCGGACAGGAGCGAACCCACCCGGCGGCGGGCCGTCTTGAAGGACGGGCATGTCCTTCACGCTCGCCATGCCCGGCTTCTTCCTTATCATCGCCTCCGTCATCTTCGCCGCCTGTGTGGTCTCCCTACGAATCGCAGAGGGATTGACGAAAGAATTGCTTTTGATGCTCTTGAAATGGCCAGTGAGAGAGAGAGAGAGAGAGAGAGAGAGGGGAGAGAGGAGAGAACAGGGAGTCCCGGACCTGCGTGGTGGCGTGGTGGCGATTGTTAGAGTTGGGAGACTGTTGAGACGGCGTCGTTCTAGAGTTGTGGAGACGTTGGACTGTTCTTGATCGAAAATGGCGAGAAAACAATACAAACCGTATTATGGTCCAACCTATGGTGTTACTCTTAAAATTATATAATTCTTGAACTGTTCTTAAATATTTAAGAGTTAATATTACAAAAAAAAAAAAGGGGGGGGTGGGAATTTCAATTAAGGGGGAAATGGAACCGTTTTCTCAAAAAATGACCTAAAGTGAATATTGTATCAAATAAGGGTCCAAAGTGACCGATTTAGTCTCGAATAAGAATTTCCATTTGAAAATCAGTCAAATCTTATTTGTAATTAGAGGTATTTTCATTTAAAGACCTTTTTTTCCTTTTTTTTTCTTATTTTATCTTGCTCATCTCCTTCTTGACAAATGCATTGGACTCTTCACACACGAGCTTGCATAGGTGTAAAATAATTTGAATAATTTAGGAAAAAAAGAAAACAAAAAGATATTTGAGAAGTTATGCAGTTTTGCAAAACTACAAATTGCGTGCTTCAGTTCTGCAGCCTCCCCATCAGCAAACTTCAAAGCGCATGCTCTACATTATGCAATTTTGCATCATCACCCAAAAACTCATCTATTTTGGCATAAGCCGATTTTTAAGTTATTCGACACCATTCACCTTTTTCGATGACGATAATGAACTTGAGAATCAAGATATATCCATCAGTGGGTTTTGTTTTTATTCAATTCGCTTGTAAAAACTTACTATGGCAATTAAAGTAACAGTTTCATGCTTTCCCCACCAATGAAATTGCCTATGCCACGATAACTTTAACTTGTAGCTTATTGGGAATGTTTTATTGGGTCTGGGTTGGATTATTTATAACATTCATAGACACAGCTTGCATTAAGATGGAATATGTATTCTTAAGAGGGTCAAATTGTGTCATGCATGCTGGTTATTTTCAAAGGCTACTAAATCATTCTGACCCGTGATTAAACATACTCGTCCGTGGTGGCGATTCGAATAAGACAGCACTCAATCTAAAAAATGAATGACTCTGGTCTACACATGTTCAAACAAATTTGCCTATTTAATTCTAAAATATTATCTACACAGACTTGAATAGAGAATAACAAGATGAAAAAAGTGCAAAATTGTTCAGAAATTACCAAAACAACATACGCACATGAGTATCATAGAGATTCCTTAAAAATCTCTAATAAATTTGATTTAGGCACTTCAATCTAACTTCTCTTCGCTAAGATCGATCATAGCTTGCGTGAGCATCGATTTGAATTCAAGCATCGACGACAACGAGGGCAGCAAGCTAATGGCTACCTCATCATGCTTCGTGCTTGACCACGACCACAAGATTTGGGGATTGAATGGAGCTGAGCGTCACATCTTGGTCCACTCATGCTTGATCTAGGGCTTGGATTGACCTCCATCTTTCAACAAAGGTACTAGATTGCTGTTGAGGGCAATGGCAAATGAGGTTGAGGGCGTTGATGGTTAATTTGGCAAGGGAGATAGAGGTGGACTTTGGAGAATGCAATTTAAAGAGTGAAAAAGGCGAAGGCACGATGATGATGAAGAAAATAAAGAGAATGAGAAAATAAATTAAAAAAAGAAGGAAAAAGAAGTCTTTAGACGAAAATACCCCTAGATGCAAATAAGATGTGGTTGGCTTTTAAATTGAGGCCCTTATTTGAAACTAAGTTGGTCACTTTAGGTTCTTATTTGAAATAATGTCCATTTTGGGTCTTTTTTTTTTTTTTTAGAAAACGTTTCCACTTTAGGTCGTTAATTGAAATTTTCCCAAAAAAAAAAAAAAAAAAAACCACCACTACGGTATAAATATGATAAATTTACTCAAAATTAATTTTTTGACTACTAAAAAAACCAAAATTAGTAGACTATTGATAAATTTATCCCAAATTGATACCCTTATAACAAATTTACTTCATATTAGTTTTTGTTAAATTTTATGATTAATATTCTGAAAAACTTCAAATCGATACACATATGACAAATTTACTAATTTTTTTTATTATAAAAAAACCTCAAACTGGTACATCTGTGACAAATTTACTTCAACTAACCATAAAAAATCTCAAACCGGTATACTTGTAACAAATTTATCATAAACTAATTTATTAGACCGCCAAAAATACTAAATTAATATATTTGTGACAAATATACTCTCTGTTAAATTGGATTAATATCATAAAAAAATTAAAAAAACTATATAATTGAGACAAACGGAAAGCAAAATCCCAAATCATTATATCAATTAACTATCACATATCATTTAACTTAGAATTTGATAGTAAAAATTTAAAAGAAATTTATCACAAGTATACCGGTTTGAGGTAAATTTATCACAAGTATACCGTTTGAGGTAAATTTGTCAAAAATGTACCATTTTGGGGTTTTTGGTTGTCAAAAAATTAGTTTATAGTAAATTCATCATAAGTATACCAGTTTGAAGTTTTTCAGAGCATTAACCCTAAATTTTACTATCAAATTACTCAATTGGATGATATGTGACATTTGACTAGTGTATCAATTCCGTTTGTCAAAAATGTACTAGTTTCGTGGTTTTTTTGTAGTATTTATCCAATTTAGCATAATGTATATTTGTCATAAATGTATTAGTTTATGATTTTTGGCAATAAAAAATTAGTTTGTAATAAATTTATCATAAGTGTACAGGATTTTTAATGGTTGTTTAAGGTAAAATTGTCACAAATGTATTAAATTTAAAGTTTTTGGAGGTCAAAAAATTACTTTGGGATAAATTTATCATAGATATACCAATTTGGAGTTTTTTTTTAGTATTGACCATTCTTCTTATTTCCTCTGTTATCCGTCTAAAAGTTATTTTCAAATATCGCTACAAACCTTTTTTCTGAAAAAGAGAAGTTGGGATGTTCAAGTAGGGCCTAAACTTCGTCTCACGTCCTGAAGTTCAATTTGTGCATCGAATCTCCAGAAAAAGGCTATGTTTATTTTATTTAAAAAAATCTTAATAGTGATCATTTAAGCCTCTTAAAAAAAAAGAGATAATGAAAAAATCCCCATCATCAACAAAAATAGTGAAAGTTATTCAAAAAGTCATAAATTTGTTACACTTTTACCAATTTAATGCTAAACTCTTTAATTTGACATTACTCTTTTACATTTTTTCAATTGAGTCAATCCAATTGATTTTGGTAGAAAATCGCTGGTATGAATGCCTGTCGTCTTTATGGCATGGATGTTATTAACTTAAACAATCTTTTATAATATTTTATTTTTTTGAAAAATTTATCTTTCTTTTTCTTTTCTTCTCTTTTCCCACTTTTTTTGGGTTAATACCCTGAAAAACCCCAAATTGGTACACATGTGACAAATTTATCCCAAACTTTTTTTGACCATAAAAATCCCAAACCTGGTACTGGTACACCTATGACAAATTTACCCCGATCGACCATAAAAAACCCTAAATTTGTATATTTATGACAAATTTATCCCAAATTAATTTATTTGACCATAAAAAACTCCAAACTGGTCAATTTGTAACAATTATACCCTCCGCTAAATTAAATTAATACCACAAAAAAATTATAAAAATTGTAAATTGTGACAAACGGAGTGTAAAATCCCAAATTGGTTTCTTGGTCAACTGTCACGTGTCATTTAACTTAATTAAAATTTAATAAAAATAGCGAGAGGGTAAATTTGTCACAAGTACTTTACTTTACCAAAAAAAAAAATTGTCACAAGTGTATCGGTTTGGGGTAAATTTGTCAAAAGTTTACCAGTTTAGGGTTTTTGGTGGTCAAAAAAATAGTTCGGGGTAAATTTGTCATAGGTGTACCAGTTTGAGGTTTTTCAGGGTATTAACCCTTTTTTTTTTTTTTTATGGGGCCAACAAGGGTCTAGTGACCCTCACTAGCCACTAGGCGAGGGTAGCAAAGCCCTCATTGGCCACTAGGTAGGATTGTGACACCCTCACGCATGGCTATCAGATCTCGAGCTTGCAAGTGCCTCCTTTGGTCGCTAGATCTCAAGCTTGCAATTGTCATAGCTGCTTGAGCTTGATATATAGGTTCATGGCCATGGTGACAATGAATCAGTGAGGCTGCCTCGCCCATCACTACTCTTTTGACTTGTGGCCATGGTCGCAAGATCTCAAGCTTGCTGTTGTCATGGTTGCTCAAGCTCAAGGTATGGGTTCATGGCCATGGTGGTCACAAACCAGCAAGGTTGTTTCACCCATGGTTGCTCGAGCTCGACTCACGATGATGGTTGTCAAATCTTGAGCTTGTAGCTATTGTGGCCACAACCCTTGCAGGTGGTCGGTGAGGGCTTCTTTGTCCCTGCGCAATTGCCGGCCAAGGGTCAACAACCCGCATCGGCCAGAAGTGTAGAAAAACAAAGAAAAGAGAAATAGAGAATAATAAAATTTGAAAAAATATTAAAATATTAAGATATTTGTAGTATATAAAATCGTCTACATCTATATCAATAATTTCTAGCCAAAATCAGTCAAATGAACTCAATTGGTAAGTTGTGAAAATATTTAAGGTTTAGTTGGCAAAAATATAATAGGTTTAAAACTTTTCGAATAATTTTCCTACAAAAATATTTAGGCATGAGTTATTATCAATAATTTAAATATTTTTATTGACTCACTTTTATAAATGATAATAATCATTAAAGTTTAGGACTATATTATTCACATTATTGATTTTGGTGAAATAAATGAAACTTTGCGGGAAAATGTGATAGGAACTCCTATCATCAACTAAAGTGATGTATTACTACTAATCGCAAAAAAATCATCGTAACCACGATCCCACTTTTTCGCCCAATTAAAAATGCCACAATTCACCGTAGTTCTCCATCTATTTGGATATCGAGCTCGTCCGATAATATATACAAGAATAGCAATCTATGATTAATAATCAGGTGTCAAGTCTAATAGATCTATAATATCCCTAATATTTTGTCCCTGTATCATAGTTGGTTGCTAGAGATTCCCCAAAATCGATCTCGAGACGGCATGTGCCAATTGAGTGAGAGCAATAAAAAATTGACCGACCTAAAACTGGTGCGTAGTGTGTTTGCAGTTATACTAAGGCTTCCAAAAACTGTTCAGAATGCAAACAATACGTACCATTGAGTTTCACAAGGTTGATTTTGCTATTCCATTCATGGCCGGGAAAAGTATTAAAAAAGTCCTACACCTATTACATTAATGCCAATTTAATCTTAAATTATTTAATATTACCAATTTAGTAATTTTAATTAATTTTGTTCGGATATTGCTAACGTGAATGTTGAACAATTTATGTAATATCATTGATGCTAATATAGATAATTTTTAATTATATTTCAATTAGTTATTTATTTTTTCTTCTTTTTTTCTTCCTTTTGTCAATGATTGGCCCACGACAACAGGTGATGGCCAAGCGAGCTGGCTGCTTGGCCATGGCAAGGCCGAGCTCTAGTGAGCCTCTCCAAACATCGCCTTCACTTGGGCAATGCTTAATGAGGTCGCCCTAGCCTTGGTGAGGGCCGACCTCATTAGAATTTGGTAATGTTAGGGCGACCTTGCTAGAATTTGGCAAGGGGAGCCTCGGTGGGGTTGCCCTCACCTAGGCTAGATTTGGCAAGGATCAGGACTCGGCCTTGCCATGGCCAAGTGAGGCCAGCTGGCCCAACCCAACCGCTCAACCATCGATAGAAGTAAGAAAAAAAGGAGAGAAAAAAAAGAATTACAAATTAATATATTATTAAAAAAAGTCCATTTCGTGTTGGTGGAACTATGTAAACCAGCTAACCTATATAAGTTATATTTGGTCAAAATTAGCTAGAAGGATCGAATTAGCACTAAATTAAAAGTTTATAATTAAATTAATACAGTTAAAATGTTTAAAATTAAATTGGTACAAATGCAATAAGTTTATGATTTTTCAAACACTTTTTTCATCCACATTCCACAATAGTCCGATTATGCCATCCAATAGATCTTTCCATGCAATAAGGCAAATTGAAAAGGATGGTCTCAACTTCAATTTTTACCAATACATTAACGAAAAAGCGACATATATTATTAAGGGGAGTGAAATTGGCGTATAAACTAGGGTCAAAAATTAAAATGTAAATGCCAAAATAATGTACGACATTCATCCAGATTAATTTGTACAAATGACATTTTGCAGCCGAATCCTGAGGAATAATAAAATTTTGAGTTTGGGACACTTGGAGTGCCATAACTTGGCACGGGGGGACACTTAAGTGCTATAACTTTTTTTCGGTACACTTAAGTGCCACTTTTTTTTCAAATGGGACACTTAAGTGCCACCTCCGGCGACCTTGCCGAAAATCCTACGTGGCACGTGTTTATTATTTTTTAATGCTTGCATGGCTCGCCGGGAGAGCCGAGTCGGCGCCGACTCGGCGAAACAACGCCGTTTACATAATAAAAAATTAATTAAATTAAATTAAAACTTAATTTAATTAAAAATACTCTAAAATTTTAAAAAAGGGAGCCCTCGCCGCCCGCCCCTTCGTCCCCCTTTTTTAAAATTTTAGAGTATTTTTAATTAAATTAAGTTTTAATTTAATTTAATTAATTTTTTATTATTTTTACACGTCGGGACGCGAAACGGCGTCATTTTTGCATTTTTTTGCCACGTCAACATACAAAAACGACGCCGTTTTGGACCTCCATCGCCGGAAAATTGCCACGTCAACCGTTTGGCCGGATTTTCGTCGGAGTGGCACTTAAGTGTTCCATTTTACTCCGATATTGGCACTTAAGTGTTCCATTTGAAAAAAAGTGGCACTTAAGTGTACCGAAAAAAAAGTTATGGCACTTAAGTGTCCCCCGTGCCAAGTTATGACACTCCGGGTGTTCTTTACTCATAAAATTTTAGTTGAAATAACAATACTTTGAAATTTTGCTCTAGCGATTTGGATTAAAAAAAAATTAAATCCAATATACAGAATTTTAGGGCTAAATTTAACCTGGCTAAAGTTATTTTAATTTCTAAATGCGATACTCCAAGTCCCGCATGTCAAAGGTTTTGATTTATAAGCATAAAATCCATCCCAAATGATCATCACATTTTATGGTTACTAATGGTGCGTTTGATGATCATTTTATTTTCAGAAATAATTTCTACTTATAATTTTTTTTTAATTTTGTTTT
The DNA here is from genome assembly GCA_014182555.1 of Eucalyptus erythrocorys. NCBI lineage: Eukaryota > Viridiplantae > Streptophyta > Magnoliopsida > Myrtales > Myrtaceae > Eucalyptus > Eucalyptus erythrocorys. The sequence continues at coordinate 34,754,499 of CM024604.1, forward strand.
CTAAACAAGTTTTTGAGCATTTAGAGGCATTTGGTCGATGTCCAAAATTTCTATTCTTAGAATAGAAATGCATTTAGTACAACTTTCAAACTCTTTTGTGACTTAGAATCTCTTTTAATTTTTAAATAATTTTATTACATTTTTTTTTTTCTTTTCTTTTTGCCTTTTCTTCTTCTTCATCTTCCTTTAGCCAGTCACTAGTCTCCACCATAGTTGGCAATGTTACCTAGATTTGGCGAGACCGAGTTTGCCCATCCACCGGCAAGGCTTGGGTCAATGAGGCTCAGCCTTACTGAGGGTTGGCAACACTTTGGCGATGGTTGGGACCGAAGAAGAAAAAGAAGAAGAAAAATCGGGACCGAAGAAGAAAAAGAAGAAGAAAAATCTTGATTTGGGAGTTGTTCCCAAGAACAAATCAGTAACTTTTTCTTTTTCTTTTTTCTTTTTGCATTTGGATTCTATTCTAAATTGCTCCCTAGGAACAAATTTGTTTATGGGAATAAAAAAGTTACTAAATGGAATTTTGTTCTCTTTTTGCACCGAAAAACAAAAGTATAGGATTAGGCACTATTTGGCATGTAGGTTACCAAACATGCCCTCATGATATGTTTGGTAATATTTCTGTTCCCAAGAACAAAAAGATGTTTAAAAATAGTTTTTATTTTTATATCGTAGGGATTAGTTTTTAAGCAAAAAATTGTCTTTGGTAACTGCATAAAATTTCTAGTTTCGAAATAGAAAAATAACAAGAATATGCTTGGTACAAGCCTGAAAATTTATATTCCCATTTATTTATTTATTTATAAACAAACTTGACATTTCATGTTTGGATAAAAATGGACTTTTGTAATGATTTAATTGGTCAAGATATTCTAAATGCCCTAAGAAAATCTAACATAATAGTTAGTCAAAGATGGATAATTGAAAATGACAACAGAAAGTCTCATCAATTTATAACTCACTATATGAGAAGGTTAATAGTAAATCTTTAAGCATTACAATAAACATGTGTATAGATCTATTGAGAAGAAGAGCACATATTGCTTGGAGCTACTGAGCTATTGTGACCTAGCATTATCTGTAAAAGAGAATTAAAAAATGCTCATAGCAAAGCCCTAAAAGCTTATTTAATTTTGAACCCAATTTTCATCAACAGGAGCATTAGGTTAAGTTGAGCTTTTTATTTTATTTTATTTTATTTTAAATGACCTGAATTCTCTTTTTATTCCCAAGAATAAAGAAGTAAGTTATTTCTAATCCTCATTTTTATTCTAAATCTACTAATCTATTTCTGGGAAATATAAAAATTAACTAACATTATCAAACGGAATTATGTTCTTTTTATATTCCGGAAAATAAAAAGACAGAAAAATAGAGAAATAGAAATGTTAACAAATATTGCCTAAATCATTATGCTCCAAATTCAGCATAGATAGATTGTTTTTGGAGCCTCTCCACTACATGTGGAGTTCGTGGACAAAGACCAGTCAATTTGACTAGAGAAAGGAGTATTGCCGGGTGAGAAGGTTCACCGAGGAGTGACTTTAGCGGCCCTTTGAAGGGGCAAATGAGAAATATGGGGTTGTATCGCTGGGTGAGAAGGTTCACCTAATCATGCATCAAATAGGGGTTGTATTAGGGGTGTGCATGATCCGGGCAGGCGGTTCCCGACTTAGAACTGGGAACCGCCCGCTAAGGACCGGTTCCGAAAAATTGCAACCGAGATCCGCTTGTTTGTTGCATGGATCCACTCAGGAACCGGACCGCCGGTTCGGTCCGATTCCCGAGTGGATCCATGGAATCGATCTTGACGCGAAACAATTTTGGTTTTCAACATAGAACGGTCGGGTCTATGAGTTGGGAAGGAGGGGAGGAGGTCTATGGTCGGGTTTTCAATATAGAACGGTCGTGAAACAATTTTCCACGGTTGTGGCGGGTGGCGGCTGACTTGAGGGGGCAAATAGTAGCGGCGGAGGAGGAGCAGCGGCGACGGTGTCAACACTCGGGGAGGAATCAAAATGGCGATGGGATTAGGAGGAACCAAGGAAGAGACAAAGAGAGAGAGAACCGAAGACGAAGGGAGTGAGGAGATGGGATCTAATCTAGGATTTCTTTTAGTAATTTTTTTTTAATATTAAAAAGGTTTCGGTCCGGTCAGGGTGGGCGGATTCGCCCATGGAATCGGGAACCGGACTGGTTCCCTCAAGAACCGCTGGTTTCGGGCGGTCCGGGCGATTCCCGAGTATTTTACACACCCTTAGGTTGTTTTGCCATTGGTTAATCTTTTCTTGAGTACTATTTAAGTAAGAATCCCTTCAAATAGTTACCACACACATGAAAGACTACTTTTAATATCTTATCTCGTGTGAAGTAGGTCACTCATATAATAGATTAATGAAATCCATATTATATACACAATCGATTGAAAACGTACTTGAAAAGTTTGAAATATTTAACCCTACTTTGAACTCAAATTTAACAAGTCGAGTACACGTCCCAAAATCATCCCAACTTTTAGATGATGATATAACATGAAACCCCAAATCTATCTTGGTAGAGTATGCAAGAAATGGAGGAAAAAAATTGATGAATATTTATCATAAATGAATATGCTCATAAAAGAATAATATTAACTAGTCCTAAATGCATTCAAAACAGGGCTCCCCTCTCCAATCCTACTTGGCTTTATCACCACATTTGTGTGCAATCCTACAGAATTCTCATGGACTTAAGGGTGCATTTGGGAATCACTTTTGGGGAAAGTTTTTAGGAAAATGCAAAAACCTTTGAGTTAAAGGTGTTTTCTAAAATGCAAACGTGTTTGGTAAATTGTACTTTGAAAGTCATTTGTGAAGTATTTTGAGCAAAATGGTGTTTGGGGAATTATACTTACAAAGGACTTTTGTGGTAAAAAATAAATTATCAAAAGAAAAATTTAAAATAAATTGATTGGCAAGGGTAGCGGCCACCGGCGACCCTGGATATGCGGCGGCGAGGTCGCGCGACGCCGTCGCGACCTCCGGTGACCCCAGATCTGCGGTGGCGAGGTTGCGGGCGTTGCGCTACGCCGCCTTGACCTTTGGCGACCTAAATCTAGGACGTTGAGGTTGCGGGAGGACCTTGCCGCCCTCAATCTAAGTCGCAGGAGGCAGGTTTGGTCGCGCAGAGATTGCGCGGCGAGGTCACGTGGAGGTCGCGTGACCTCGCTGCGAGGTCCCGCAACCTCCGGCGGACCCTCGCGGGAGGTCGCTTGTCCTTGAGGGTCGCGGCGTCCCGAAGAAGATGAACAGTGGTTATATAAGGGCACGCATCAACAGTGTTACTCCAGCATGCCGATAATGCTAAAAAGCCCAAGGCAGCCTCAAGGCAGCCTAAAAAATGTTTGCTTTCCCATTGAGAGATTTGAAAAGTTGTTTGCCAAATACTCTTTTTTTTTGGCCTAAGGGGTTTTTGATGTCCAAAGCTCATTTCAAAGTTTCTCCCAAACGCACTTTAAAATACCAACGTATCTTAATTCATGCTCTTTTCTTATCTTTTGAAGCATACCTCGTTTTTATAGAAACACTATCGATTTCACGACTATAAATTTAGTCAATCACGACAACTTGCTTTTGCACCCCCACAAGATTGGCTTTGATCGAGTTTAAGAAAAAAGAAAACCCAAGAGCGGGCCTACTATAAAATAAAATAAAAAATCCTTGATGCGTCTTCTGGCGAGTGAGGCGGGCCTGTGGGCGACCCGTCCACGCCGTTTACAGCGAACCATCTCTTCCCTTCCTTCTTTTTCTCCGTTATTTTTCTATCTCTCCTTTTTCATCGTTTTTTTTTTTTTTTTTTTTTTTGCTGTTTTTCTAAAATTGGACGTCCCAAAAACCCTAAACCCTAGAAGCTCCTCCTCCTTCTAGAGCCTTCCGCTCTCTTCAAGTGCCATAGCCCCCTCCTGCCATCCCCGAGTCGTTAGCCAGCTCTTCCTCCCTCCCTCTCCCTCTCTCTCTCTGCTCTGCGATTCCATCACTCCTCCCATTTCCCTCTCGTCTCGCCTTGCCTCGTCCCCCTTCTTCCTCTGCTACCATGTACCGCTTCGCTTCGAGCCTTGCTTCCAAAGCCAGGTAACTCTCCCAGATTTGCTCTGGCTATGGCTCCCTTTTTTTTTTTTTTTTTTTTTTTTTACTTTTTGTCTTCATTCGCTGTTCTCTCTCCGAGCGCGAGAAAACAGTGGAAGCTAATCTGGGTGCGCTCGTCATTTCTACGTCCTTGCTAACGGAAACAGAAAGGCTCCATCTTTTAAGTGCTAGAACCAGCCCTGGAGTAACCGGACTGGATACATTCTCGTCATATCAGCTGTTTTTCGAAAGCTAAATTATAAAATATGCATTTTACTTCGACTTGCTTTTGTTTTCTCATCAATCAGACAAGATGCTGAATTTTTTCTAAGTCGCTCCCTTTGCTGATGTGGGCTTCTTGTATTTTGTTTGCTTCTCTGTCTCTCTCCCGTGTCAAAGGATCGCGAGGAACAGTGCTCACCAGGTCAGTGTTATTTTTTTCGACCGATTTCCGGGCATGTGAATCGGCATGAAGTTGCTTCTGTGATTTTCAATTGGTTTTATGTTGCTGTTGCGCAGATTGGAAGCAGAGCAAGCTGGGCTAGGAATTATGCTGCCAAAGACATCAAATTTGGGGTCGAGGCACGTGCCTTGATGCTTAAGGGTGTAGAAGACCTTGCAGATGCTGTGAAGGTCACTATGGGCCCGAAGGTAAATCTATTTGGCATCCCTGATTTTAGTATACGTCTGGTGGCTAGCTGGAGTTTGTCATGGCAAAATGGTCCGTGGGACTGCCATAATATCAGCTTAAATTGGTTAATTCTTGTTGTTGGATGAATTCCGAATCGAGGTAATGCAGTGTTGGCAATTTCTTGCTTCTTGGGGGAATAACTTACTATCTGAGCTTTTCGAAATTTTGTAATTTTTGTTTGCTCAACTGTGAAAGTTTTGAAGCTGCTGACCCTTATGATGCTCTTTTTGGACATTAATTTAGATCTGGTCATAATGTATACTTGAATAATTCAAGAGAAAGGAGCTCTTTTTTCTTCCATGTTTTCTGGGCTGTGTATACTCAATTACATTAGGAAAGTGGAATCTGGCAATGATCTGTGCTATTTTGCTGCTTTTTAATATGATTGGCATTAATAATCATTTGATATGATTATTTTTGTTTACTACTTGAAGGGTCGTAATGTGGTGATTGAGCAAAGCTTTGGTGCTCCCAAGGTGACAAAGGATGGTGTTACTGTGGCAAAGAGTGTTGAGTTCAAGGACAGAATTAAAAATGTTGGTGCTAGTCTCGTAAAGCAGGTTGCAAATGCAACCAATGATGTTGCTGGAGATGGTGGGATAAGCATCCTGCCTATGCAATGTTTTTGGCAGTGCTTAGAATTTCTTTTCTCATTATATTTGATGCTTACTCATGCCAATTTCCTCGTGTTTCAGGCACCACATGCGCTACAGTTCTCACACGAGCAATATTCACCGAGGGATGCAAGTCAGTTGCTGCTGGGATGAATGCAATGGACTTGAGACGTGGGATCACCCTGGCAGTTGATGCAGTTGTAACAAATTTAAAAAGCAGGGCACGGATGATCAGCACATCAGAGGAGATTGCGCAGGTATAAATACCCATTGCTTTTTACGATTTTATGCAGTAGCAGTTGGCATCCACTGGTTTTCTGATGTAGACAGCTTCATTACATATATTGATAGGTTGGAACAATATCGGCTAATGGTGAGCGGGAAATTGGTGAATTGATAGCAAAGGCCATGGAAAAAGTTGGCAAAGAGGGTGTTATCACAATCTCTGTAAGTTGCAACATATCAAAATATGCATTATTTCTAGATTTTTGTATATTTGTTGTGCTGTATGCATAAAAATGATTTCGAGCTGCCTCATTTACTAATTGCTGAGGCTCATGGCTTTCTATCTCCTTTTTCCTGTAGGATGGAAAGACATTATACAATGAACTAGAGGTTGTTGAGGGGATGAAGCTGGATAGAGGTTACATTTCCCCTTATTTCATTACCAATCAGAAGAACCAGAAATGCGTAAGCATCTTTATGGATGGTTTGGCTGGTTTATCTGTGATTCTGCGGCAACCCTAAATGATGGTGTCTTTTGCTTTGACAGGAGTTAGAAGATCCCCTCATACTCATCCATGAGAAGAAAATTTCTAGTATAAATGCGGTTGTAAAAGTTTTAGAGTTGGCACTAAAGGTACCCAACAATGCACCAACTTCATTTTGATATATCCAGTTAGCCATTGCATGGACACATGTTTGACAGAATGTGCCTTTGTTCAGAGACAAAGACCCTTGCTAATTGTTGCTGAGGATGTTGAAAGTGATGCCTTGGCAACTCTTATCCTAAATAAGCTTCGTGCTGGGATCAAGGTTGGTAATGCTTTATCAGGTTTTTCACTAGCCATTTCCTTATCAATATCATGAATGGGAAGTGCTGAACTTTCCTCCATTGTGTTTCACTTAGGTTTGTGCTATCAAGGCCCCTGGTTTTGGCGAGAACAGGAAAGCTGGTCTACAGGATCTCGCCACTCTTACTGGTGGTGAAGTGAGTTATCTGCCTGATAGAACCTAAGCCTGGTTTCCAATTAATATGATTAAGCAGTTCATTCATGTTTTTTATTTTCTGTTTGGTAGTTAATAACTGAAGAGCTGGGGATGAACCTAGAGAAGGTAGATCTTGAGATGCTTGGATCTTGCAAGAAGGTAAGCCAGGGTACCACGTTGAACTAATTTGGCCCCTTTAATTCGGGCATTGCTGTTAGTGACTTCTACTTACATATTGTTTCCAATGAATCTGTAGGTCACGGTGTCTAAAGATGACACAATCATCCTTGATGGTGCTGGCGACAAGAAGTCCATAGAGGAGAGATGTGAACAGGTTTGTGGCGCATTTTTGTCTTTCCTAGTGTAGGCACTTGTAACGTCATTGGTTCCATAGCTGTTCTTGTATGGTATTCTGGTCGTTTCTTTTGATTGGAAGTTAGTTTTTAACTAGACCTCTTCTGCTTGTTTTGAAACAGATTAGGTCTGCAATTGAGTTGAGCACTTCAGACTATGATAAAGAGAAATTGCAGGAGAGATTGGCTAAACTATCCGGTGGTGTGGCTGTCTTGAAGGTTAGTTCCACAAAGAGATGTTCCATTTAGTTTATTTCCACTTATAGGGGAACACAATAAACTTTAGTCTAAGTTCCCTGTTTAGATGTTTCTTATGATCTGTGACATGAAAGCGTTACAAATCTTATTTCTTTCCCCTGTGCAGATTGGAGGAGCTAGTGAAGCAGAAGTAGGTGAGAAGAAGGATAGGGTTACAGATGCCTTGAATGCCACAAAGGCAGCTGTAGAAGAGGGTATAGTACCAGGTAACCTTCTTCACCCATATTTGTGGTTCAACCTGCATAGTGTTGTATTATGTGGACAAGTGTGTGATGAGGCAGAAATGCAGGTGGAGGTGTTGCTCTTCTTTATGCATCGAAAGAGTTGGACAAATTGCAGACTGCCAACTTTGATCAGAAGATTGGTGTCCAGATTATTCAGAATGCATTGAAGGTCTGTATTTCTTTTTGAGATTCCCTTCTATGTTGCAAATTACTGAAGTTCGAAAGGGAAGACAGGTTTCGGGCACTTGAGGAAATGATTCATACTTGTTTCATGTTTTTGCAAATAACTTATTTTCATTGCAGACACCTGTGCATACCATTGCTTCCAATGCTGGCGTTGAGGGAGCTGTTGTTGTAGGGAAGCTCTTGGAGCAGGATAACCCTGACCTAGGATATGATGCAGCAAAAGGTACTCACAATTTTCCTTCTACCCAATTCTAGGATGGTTTACTCTTTCAAATATAGAGATGGGATCTGTTCTCGTCTTTTTGAATTCTTTTCAGGTGACTATGTTGATATGGTGAAATCTGGAATTATTGATCCACTGAAAGTTATCAGGACTGCTTTGGTTGATGCTGCCAGGTAAGAGAGTAACTTTGCTTTCTCCGGTGCTTCCTTTCTTTGTTTTGACTATAGCATTTAATCTTGATTTGGACTAGCTGTATCTTCTCATCCACTTGCCTAATATCAATCTTTTCTTTATTGCAGTGTATCGTCTTTGTTGACAACGACTGAAGCAGTTGTGGTCGAACTCCCTAAGGACGAGAAGGAAGGCGCAGCAATGCCTCCTGGCATGGGCGGCATGGACTATTAGACTTCCATAGACTTCCGATTGATGGTGCATGCGAATTGAACTCACCAATCTTTATAAGGAAAGGGTTTTGGTTGGGAAGATGGGTTTATGCCCATCTTGTATGAGTTGATTTTTTTACGATAAATGGGAATCCTGATCTGAGATATCGAAATGTAGGTAGGAAGAGATCGATTGTTTCTTGTGAGGAAGAAAATTGTAATTGAACCTTTTACCCCCAAGGATTTTCTTCTCTGCCTATTTTGGTTTTACGTCTTGAGCCATCTTTCGTTTGTCGAAGTTTTGCATCATAATGTCATAAAGTTGAATTGGTGAAGTGTGCGGACAACGGGGAAGATTGGAGGGGATAGTTGAGGTCTAGCACGGTGGACATGGGTAATCTTTAAACATAAGCTGAAGCAGCGGCCCTTGGCTGGTGGGAAGTCCGTAACCAGGGGTATAACCGAAGGGTAAAACGGAGACGTCAATTGAGCCACGAGATAGATTGGAGTTAGCGGTTTTATTTTTATTTTTATTTTTATTTTCAATGATTAGAGTTAGGTTGGAGTAGCTTAAATTTGACTAACGACGAATAGCTGGGTTGCTCTTGGGTACAATGAAGTAACTGAAAAACTAAAGAGGATGCATGAAATATGACGTAATGCGGATGTTTGTTCCATATAATGTTCTGAAATGTTTTAGTACTTTGTGACTACATCGGTTGTGGTCCTGGGAGTCGATATTACCTGGCCAAATTTCCTGATTAATGTTAGGAGTGTATGTGTGTTGAGGTCTGGATTATTCAATACGAGACTGTCATGAGTTCCATGTTAGTATTTTTCTTCAGTTTAACGATTGTTGATTACTTTTCCAATAAGAGATAATGACATAAATAGTCCATCAATTTTGACCTAATATGTAATAGTGATTCTTGAATTTTTAATTTGTTCGATGTAGTCTTTGAACTATACAAAAATATTCACTATTGTCTATCCATAAATTCGAGTTCAATGATTACATTAAATATTTCTATATAGTTTAGGGACTAAACTAAATAAGTATTAAAAGTCTTGGGATATATTAAACAAATTAAAAGTTCAAGGACTACATGTATATTAAGTTAAAGTTCAGGATTACATTACACATCGAGCCAATATTTAAAGATCATTTGTGTCATTTTCTTTTCCATAAATTAAAGAGCTTATGGTCCTTGACTTTTGTAGGTGTTTGTTTTTCAATATTTAAACTTCCTCAGGCATTCGTTTCTCTATAGAAAGGGTATTGCAAAAAGGTGGTCAAAATAGATTATAATACTTTCACAGATCAGTAGTTAGAAATTGGCCAGTTATTATATGACTTATTTATTCTCGTATGTAATTCTTGCGAACTTCGAAACTTCTTTCCTAACATGCTGGTCTGAACGAATGAATAAATTCTGCTTCCAACATATGTTCTTCAAAACATTCAATGTGCTGCGAACCAGTTTGCACGAACAAATACAAGCTATGTATACAATAAAACATCTTCTGATATCGGAATGTACTTGCTACGGTAGCGGGAAGCATTGGATCAGTGGTATAGGCAAATAAAAGACACAAAGCCTAAAGAAACTTACAAAATTACGTTGTTCAGACAGCCCCGGGGAGAGAGAGAGCACACCAACCTCCACTAAAAAGCAAATCGAACCATTTAATTAAACACCCGAACTAAAACCTTGTACATCTCTTCCTTCGCGAGGGGATCATTCTCTCCCATGTTGGCTGTCGTGTTAAGAAGTGATAAATGGGTAGGCCCTGCCGGGCCTTCGAAGCTGGCCAAATTTACAGCCTGGGTCCGCCTATTAATAGAATATTTGAACAAATTTGCGGCTTGGGCAGGCCTTAGCTCAGGTCCAATCGGGCCATGATTATGATAAGATCTGACTTGTAGAGGCTAAGAAGTACAAATCCTATCCCACTATCTGAGATGAAACTTGATCAAAGTTATTTGCAAATTCGTCAGATTTCTACTAATGAGAATCGTTAAAAATTTGCCTACATGAATGCTAGATAGCAGATGGTGTTGACATAATGCCCACAATGGCTTAAGTTATGCATATTAAAGCGTCTTAGGGTGCGTTTGGATGGACATTTAGAAAGCCCATTCAGCCCCTTCAGCCAAAAAATAGTTGTTTGGTAACCAATCTCAAAAAGCTTTCAAATGAAAGTCGGGCCTTAGGAATGCTGAAAATATTTTTTCTCTTCCTAAACTACCCTCATTAATCTTTCATATTTCCGTTATTGTCCTTATATTTATTTATTTATTTTTTTTTTTTTTTTTTTAAAAATTCAGCCAAACCCTTATTTGGACCGGCGAAGGGCTGTGGCCGCCGGTGAGAGAGCCGCGCGCCGGCGGCCGTCGGCCGAGGTCGCCCGAGGTTGGGCGACCTCCGGCGAGGGTCGCGCGACCAGGCCCCGAGGGCCTGCCGGAGGTCGCCCGACCTCGGGTGACCCTCGGCGAGGGTCGCTCGACCCGGGGCCGCGCGACCCGGGCGACCGCCGCCTAGGTCTCGCGGTCGCGGGCGGCCTCGCCCGGGTCTCGCGAGGGTTGCGAGACCTAGGCGAGGGCCGCTGCGGCCGCGAGACCCGGGCGGCGATCGCCCGGGTCGCGCGGCCCCTAGGTCGAGCGACCCGGTCGCCCGAGGTCGGGCGACCTTCGGCAAGGGTCACCGAGGTCGGGCGACCTCCGGCGGCCCTCGGCTAGGTCGCGCGACCCTTGCCGGAGGTCGCCCGACCTCGAGCGACCTCGGCCCGACGGCCGCCGGCGCTAGATCGCTCTCCGGCGGCCGCAGCCCTTCGCCGGTCCGGCGAAGGGTTTGGCTGAATTTTCAAAAAAAAAAAAAGAAGAAATAAATAAATAAAGAAAGAAAAAAATATATATATATATATATATATAAATATATTATACCCATCAAAGTCCCTTGCGAAAGTTTTGTTTACCAAATGCATATTCAACTCAAAGTCCATTTGCAAAATATTTTTACCAAACATAATTGCATTTTCCCCAAATAGCTTTGGGCTTTCAACATTTGCATTGGACTCAAAGCCCATTGCAAATGCTGAACCAAACGCACCCTTAATATTTTTCGTAAACACTTTGTGAATGATATCAACTTCCAAAATGAATGAAATATCATTGGCATTTAAAAGAAATCTCATTTTAAAAAAATAGACCTTAGTTGGTTGATTTGAACTGAGGGCCTGGGCCCACTGGGGCAAAGGGGTTGTGCTTGGGTCATGCTAGCCCCAATGGCCATTACTAGCTATAGTTGTGCCAAACAAACTTCAATGTATCTAATACGAAGTAAACATTGTCCATGTTTGGAGAAACCTTGGATGCTATTCGAGTTCCAGGCTAATTCTCTCGAAATGTAGAGCCCCTCTACCTCCATGGTAGCACTTCTTGACCTCCCCTCGTCATAGTCTCTTCCCATGAAGCTTTCTCAAGCTGGTGTGTCTTTCATCTTTATTTGTTGAGTGAGTTGTGTTTCCTCAAGATCACTCCAAAAAACTTCCGTCTGACGTAGACATTCCCCTTTCCTCATCCATCGCCCTCTGCCGAGCATTCCTCCTGTTCTGCATGTCCCAATCAGCTTGATCGGAAGGAGCCCTAGCTTTTGGTGGGGTGGGTTGCCCTCTTTCATTTCCTCTTCAAGCAGCTGGGTCGTTAATCTCTTCAAAGGTTTTTATGCCCATAATTGAATTGCCCTGTGCTCTGAAATGGACCGCTCGGCCAATGAAGATGAGGCTCGCCTTGCTGCCTTGTGCACTTGTCTAGGTCGTCTCTGGTCGGAGCAGCAAATTGAAGTCTGGGATGAAGCGGCTCCTAGTAACAAAATAGAGGAATGCCGATAAAATTTGGTAGGTAAGATTCTAACTAATTCATCAGTTAATTTTCAGGCGTTTCAAAATACTATGAAACGGGCTTGGCGAACTAATCAAGTGGAAATTTCCCAAGGAGAAGCTTTGTATATTGTGAGGTTCAAATCAAAGGAAGTAAAACAATGAGTTCTGGAGAATGGACCATGGTTATTCACCAATCACCTGGTCATCTTAAAACCCTGGACACCAAACACACCGCTGCACTATTATGATTTTAACACCTGCACGTTTTGGGTTCAAGTTTTTATATTACCATTAGAACGGTGCACGGAATCCATGATTAGCAAAGCAATTAGACACGTAGGCAGGGTTATAGACGTCAAAATAGAGCATAAGGATGGTTCAACTCTTAGAGCAGGAAGGGCTCGTGTGGAAATTGACATTTAGTAGTTGCTTAAAACAGGGCTTTTAATCAAGGTGGAAGGGAAGAACATTTGGTTAGACTTTCGATACGAAAGGCTGTCTCACTATTGCTATTCCTATGGTAAACTAGGTCACTATGCAATGTATTGTAAAGAGTTTCCATTCGATGAAAGCAAAATGGAAGGAGAAGACAACATGTTTTATGGCCCATGGCTCCGAGCAGAGGTTCGGGAACACGGCCCCTTTTGGCATACGTTTTGAGTCGAATCACCCTCCGGAAGATTCTGATGAGACTATCCCCAAGACTTCTCAATCTCCCTCTACTGTGATTCCTGTTTAGGATCTTGCTTCTTCGGCTCCTGAGGACCAAGCACAAAACAACAAAGACAAATAGATTATGGAGGTTTCTGTGTGCAATCAAATTATTACAGCCGCAAAACCACTCCAATGGCAACCTTTAGTCGAGGAATCTTCAAGAAGTGAAGCGGACCCTGACAAGCTCCCTGTATATCAGCAGCAAACTAAAATCACTGAAGTGGCAGTAGGTTCTTTCAACTCTAAGAAAGTTAAAAGCTCACGTTTGAATGCAAGATCAGGCCCAATTAAGAAAGCAAAACGACTTAACACACATAATCTTCGCATTCAGCTACAAGAGGGGCTCGACGAATCCCTTTTACAAGAGACTCCCATCCTTGCGACAGCTGATCTTGAATGTTGGGCCTTGGTGGCTAGCCTAAAAAGCCACCAAGTGAATAATGAGGTTAGTAAGTTGGAACTGTCAGGGTTTGGGCAATCTCTTGATAGTTCAAGCTCTAAGGGTCTTACTGACCCAGGAAAAGCCCGATATTTTGTTTTAGATGGAGACAAAAAAATCAAGAAAGGAAGCTTCTTTACCTTCAAAAGAAACTCAGATACTCATACAGCTTTATAGAAAATTCAGTAGGCTTGGTAGGTGGTTTAGCAGTTTTTTTGGAATGATAGAGTTTCCTTGAAGGTCGCCCATTACTCTTCGGCTATTTTAGATTTGATATGCACGAACTTGGACTTTGGTTTAACAATGTGCCTCACTTGTTTACATGCCCTAGCAGTTTATCATCTTAGACAAAGATTATGGGCAGAATTAAGACAGATCAGTCACTATATACTCTACCACGGCTGTGTGCACGTAATTTTAACGAAATTTTGTATCCTTGGGAGAAAGTCGGAAAGCGTCTTGCTGAACGTCACCGAATGTATTCTTTCCATGAAATCCTTAATGACTGCTCTCTGATGGACCTAGGCAGTAAAGGATGTGCTTTCACATGAATTAATAACCGAAATGGCAAAGACATTGTAAAGGAATGTTTGGATAGAATGCTATGCACTAAGGAATGGAGATTGACCTTCCCTGATGCTGAAGTCTTCGCTTTACCGGCTCTTGGATCCGATCACAGGCCACTCCTATTATCAACCGAAGCAACACCACTCAAAAAGCGAAGAACTTTCTATTTTGAAGCTTATTGGTTACAAGACAAGGAGTGTCATTCCATAATCGCTGAATCTTGGGCTTCTTATCAGTTTGGAGCAGTGACATTACCTCAAAAGTTAAACGCTGTCTCTGCTACTCTCTCAAAGTGGAGCTGATCTAAATTTTTGAGAGAGGCGATCCAAATTTACCAATGCCAGACAGGAGATAAATTCCCTTTAGTATCAGCTCCAAACTCTGACTAATCAACCTCAAGGTCAATATGACAAGGCTATGTTAACCGGCCTGAAAGAGCAAATCCACAAGTTATGGCAACATGAGGAACAATTTTGGGCAATGCGATCAAGAGTAAACTGGCTTAGATGGGTGGACAGGAACACGAAGTTTTTCCATGCCACTACAATTCAAAGAAGACAGCGCAACAAGATAAGCATGCTGCAAGATGATCAACATATTTGGGTTCGTGATTTGAACCACCTCAAGGAGATGAACTCTCATTTTTTCAGGCATTTATACACATCTGCAGGGTATAGAGACTACGGGCCAACTCTAGCATAATGCAGTCCAGTGGTGACAGCGGAGATGAATGAAAATCTTGTAGCAAAAGTCACTAGAGAGGAAGTTTGAACTGCGGTTTTTCAATTAGGGGAAGCTAAAGCCCTGGGGCCTGATGGTTTGAATGGCCAGTTTTATCAATCACATTGGGACATATTACAAGATGATATTCTCCTAGCTGTGCAGCAATTTTTTCATACCGGGGTGATGCTACCTGAATATAATCGAACTTATATTTCTCTAATTCCTAAAATCTTTCACCCATACCGACCAATCAGCCTTTGCAATTTTATTTACAAAATTATTTCTAAGGTCCTCGCTAATCGTCTCAAGCCCGGGCTACCTGAGTTGATAGCGCCAGAACAAAGTGCTTTCGTTAGTGGTCGACAAATTCAAGACAACATCATAGTGGTTCAAGAAGTGCTTCACCAAATTAGGACAAGGAAAAGGAAAAAGCAGTTTCAAGCAGTGCTTAAGCTAGATATGCAAAATGCCTATGATCGGGTGGAATGGGATTTTCTCAGAGACTATTTCCTACAGCTCGGTTTTCATACTCAATGGGTTCAATGGGTATTGCAATGTATTACTACGGTCTCTTTGAGTGTTAAATTTAATGGAGAATCTCTACCCTATTTTCATCCGACTAGGGGTTTGAGGCAAGGCGATCCTTTATCTTCATACCTGTTCATCTTGATGGCCAATGCCTTATCTACTCTTATCACCAATGCGATGGACATTAGGGGTGATCGGGTCCAGGGTGGGTAGGGTTTAGACCTGGACCCTGTTCCTGATCCTGTTATAACCGGTTCTCTTTTTTTGGACCCTATTCCCTACCCTGTTTACATTGGACCGTGTTCCCGACCCACCCTGTTTTTTTGGTCCGGGAACAGGGTCAACCCTGTTTTTATTGGAACCTGTTTTGCAAAAATTAATATATAGCACTCATATTTAAAATAAAGCGTTTAACATTCATATCGATCAGCATAAGCACATCCACCGTTGTAGCAAATAATTTGTACCTCATAACATCACTAGAAAATGAAAAGAAAGAGAGTATTTCATCACATCACAAGTATCCACTCTTAACTCCATTGATCATTTGCTGAAAAGAAAAGGCAAAAAGAAGAATTGATCGTATTCCAATGCCCCATCAACGGACCAATCATCGCATCTTGACCACTTCCATGATATTTAAGCTGCAACAATGCCAACAATGGCATACATCAACTGCTGAAACTAGAAAAAAATAGAATGCAACAACTTGAGGCATTCGTTTTCTTACAAGAAAGATGTGCAATAACTTACCATTGGTGGTGGCAAAACACGAGCATCAATGACATCAAGTTCCTTTCTCACCGACATTCCAAAGAGAAATCAAACACAAATAAAGTCTATTTACTTACCACAAAATCGGAGTTCCCACAAAATGAAATTTATTCTCCAATGACAATGTCCTTGGTAAGACAATCAAATATATATATATATATATATATATATATATATATATATATATATATATAAGAGAGATTAAATAAAGCATTTACTTAATAAATAGTTATGTGAACGAATTACAAGATAAAAAGAAATATATATAACTTACCCGCCTCAAATTGTTCCGCATTCTCGATGCACTCTTCAACATTAATTGGCATGTGAACAGCTCTCAACTAATCTTGAGTACAAATTAAACCTTCCACCACTCTAGGAGTCAAAGAACTTCGAAAGCCATCAAGTACATGTCCCGATGTACTAAAAGTCGACTCTGAAGCAACAGTAGTCATGGGAATAGACAAAACATTTCGAGCCATCAAAGATAAGATTCTATACTTTGACCCAGTACTCTTCCACCACATCAAAAGATCAATTTTAAGGATATCTTCACTTTCAGCTTCAAGATACCGATCAAGCTCAGATTTGTTTTCATCTAACACTTTTTTCTTCGCATGGAGATAGCTTTTGTGCCAAGCATCGATTTCACAATCATTCTCATCAATATCAATATCAATAGTGGAAGCACTACTACCATGACTCACACTTGAATCACCAAATTTTTCTTGACTAGAAGAGCCAACAAAAGATCACTCATAAGATTTATACAACTTCTCCAAGGCGACCTTCACTTTATCATGCATCTCATCAATTTTTGCTTCATTATCATAGATTTGTTCAAAACAGAACTTTACAAAGTTCAACTTCTTTGTAGGATCCAATACAACTGCAATCAATGCCATCATATTAACTCTATCCAAACTCCCATAATATTTGTCAAACTTCTCTTTCATTTTTAAACCCATAACTTGAAGCTTTGGGTCTAAAGAATTCGTCGCATTATTCAAATACTTGTACAACATAGCTATCCCCTCAAAATATTCATTGGAAGTAACATATGAACTACTCGACATCCTTTTGGTTGTATCATAAAATCGTTTCAGAAATTTAGAAAGAATGATGGCATTTTCCCAATCTTCATCTTCAGGAGGATCATTGTCAATTTCCCTTAACAAAGAGAAATCTTCATCTTTCATTCTTTTGAAAGCTTTCCTGAACTTTATGACAGTGTCTAACATCATGTAAGTGGAGTTCCATCTAGTGGCAACATCAAGACAGACCGCCCTTGTATGCAATCCTCTCAATCTCAATGCAAGCTTGGAATGTCTTAGCTCTCGCCGGAGAACTCCTCACATATCTAACCATGCTTCGGATGCGTGCAATAGAATCACGCACCTCATTCAATCCGTCTCTTACTATCAAGTTAAGTATATGAGTAGTGCATCTCATATGTAAAGCATCGCCATTCAAAATAAAAAATCCTTTGTTTGAAAATTGTTCTTTTAAATAACTAACGGCCATATCATTTGAACTTGCATTATCCACTGTTATTGTAGACACCTTCTTTTCTATTCCCCAGTCATGAATGCATTTCTTCACCATTTTACCAATTTCCTTACCCTTGTGACTATGCATCATCACAAAATTGATTATTCTTTTTGCAACTGCCAATTTTCATCAATATAATGTGCAGTAAGACACAAATAGTTCAAGTTTTGAATGGAACTCCACATATCCGTTGTGAGTGCAATCCTAGATTTAAGCTTACCAAAGTAAGCTTTCAAACAAATCCTCTCACTTAGATATAACTTCATACAATCTCTTGCCATTGTAAATCGTGAAAGATGATGGAAAAGAGGTTGCAGTTCAGTAACAAAATCGCGAAAACCAACACGCTCAATCATGGAAAATGGTTGTTCATCAATAATAATCATTCGAGCAAGCATATGCCTACAACGTTCTTGATCAAACTTCCATGTTGTTAAGACACTACCACTACTGGTAGTATTTTCCCCTACCTCGCCAACCACATCTCTGTCACGTGATGCAAACAACATTTGCTTTTTATCTGAACGAGGATACTTTTTGCACTTTCTCAAGTGTTTCCACATAGTAGAGGTTCCATGATCAACATTATACACATAATCCATCCCGCAATGAATGCACTTCACCTTAATCTGTTTTCTGTGTTTTCTCATCTATAATTCTCGAAAAATGATCCCAACAATCTGATTGATTAGCTCGCTTTTTACCCGAAGGAGGATGAGAGTCAGGTACCCTCACCTTGTTAGTTGCGCCAATGGTCACAGATTCCACTTCATTAGCTCCATGGAATGGTAATTCCATGAGTGGATTCATTTCATTATGTCCCTCCACTTCCATTGATATGTCTTTGCCTTGATCCATTGATTGAAAACTGAAAAAGAAAAAAAAAATTTAACATTAGGATTAGTAAATCAAATCTCTCAACATAACAAAAAAAATTTAACATTAGGATCGTCGACATCATCTTATGCACATCTTTTTTCTGCCACGACACGATTATAAAAGCACTTGCTACCTAGATTTTGTCAGCTGTTTCAAAAGTACCTCTACACAAGAAATCCTAGTTAACATCCCTCTTTTTGTTCTCAATTGATACTATTGACTATCTGTGCACTTTCTTCCAGAAAATCTGTATGTGTGTGTGTGTGTGTACATACACCCACAAGCAGATAACATATACTGTAGTCAATCATTTGCACTAACCAAACGAAGACACCAACAAAAACTAATTGTAAGTACTTTCTTTCCGGCAACAAAAACACATCAAAAGCTAGCATCAGGCAGCAGACGTCCCTCCTCAAAGCATTGCATCCTCAAACACTGCTCTCTTCTTTCATCTTCCTTCTCCAAAATGACCACAAGAAAGACAACAGAAGGTTACACCTAATTGAAAAATTAGTGAGTTGTTTCACAAGGTTTATCGACAGATGCTATTGACTCTAAATTCTGATGTGCTTGTCATCACATTACTCTGCAAAGTTTCCTCAAATTGTTATATAATCCAATCTGATCATAGGTATCGGTCGCTTTTTTCATATAGTAAGATAAATGTCCCCAACTGGAGCTGTCCAACAACTTCTGCAGCGAAAAGCCCACTCTAGTAAAGAGAGAAAAGTTCGATCGGGCATCGATCAGATGATCAATGACCGGAAGATGAGATATCGAAGTGGCCTTACTTTGTGAAGACGAAGATTTAGAATGTTTGGAGGCTGCAGGTGATGATGAATTTAGGACGCAGAGTGGGACAAGCACGAGATAATTGACCATATCGGTGATTCCATGACTGAAAATTCACAAGCATCCGGAGGTCGATTAAAGCAAAACAAGGAAGATGACACCGATGACACGAGACTTTTGGTCATGATAAGAAAAGATTAAAGATGGATACATGTACTAGTAATGAGACAGTTGATTTAAATGATTTTATCTCAGCATTGCCAGAACATATAATTCATCAAATTCTGTCATTGTTGCGTAGTCCGAAAGAAGTTGCGCGAGCTACCACCTTGTCCAAGAAATGGAGAGAAATCTGCTCCTCTTACTCCATTCTGGTGTTTGACCAACGGAAGTTCACAAAAGCAGAGAATAGTAGGCAGCAGGAGTTTAGGGAGAACACACAAGTGTTTATGAATTCTGCTCCTCTTACTCCATTCTGGTGTTTGACCAACGAAACCTCCCAAGCAACAAGAAAAACAACAGAAACGAACTCCAGCACAACAATGAAACTGAGATCTATACCGACGAAGCGGCAATCCAAGGCCAAGCCAAGCATACCTCGTGGGTGAGGACGGGCAGAAGCAAGGGCTCGGCTTCTAGCAGTGGCGTGGGCGAGCTGCGGAAGCGGTGACGCAGGCGAGCTGCAGGGCAGAAGCCATGGCGCGAGCGAGCAGGGCAGAAGCTTCGGGAACCACCAGCGGAGAAGGGGGAGATGCAGACGCAGTAGAAATTAGGGTTGCGAGTCACTCGTGCATGAGAGAGAGAGAGAGAGAGAGAGAGAGAGAGAGAGAGAGAGAGAGAGAGGGATAAAATTAGAAATTAGGGTGGGGTTTGAGGAAAGAGGGGTTAACCTAGGTTCTCCAACCAGGTCCAAAGCGGTCCGGTCGAACCGGTTCCCGGGTGGGTAATCCCTCGGAACCGGTTCCCAGACCGGTTAAAACAGGGTCTTATTTATTGGAACCGGTTCTCGGACCGGTTCCCCGACCCTGTTTTTCGGGTGGGCCAAACTGGGAACCGGGTTGACCCGGTTCGGTTGCACACCCCTAATGGACATGGGAAACCTTAAAGGTATCAAATTAAATCGATGGTGTCCTACCTTATCTCATTTATTTTTCGCAAATGATGCCATATTCTTCCTAGAAGGGAAACTCCTAGAATGTCAGAATTTAGCTAATGTTCTGAATGAATATTGTTTAGCTATAGGACAAGCAGTAAATCGAAACAAATCTGGTATGTTTTTCAGTAAGGATTGTCCTATTGGCTTGCAAGAGAATTTGGCCAGAGAATTCAGAGTCCCTATGTTAGACAAAATTGGCAAGTATCTTGGAATACCTTCAAATTGGGGGAAATCTAAACGAGAAATGTTTGCGTGAATCTTGGGTTGAGTACATTCCAAGCTGGAAGGGTGGAAAGAGAAGCTTATGTCCAAAGGGGGTAAGGAAGTTTTAATTAAAACAATTGTTCAAGCAATTCTATAATATGCAATGTCTACTTTTAAAATCCCTGTGTCAGTATGTAAAACAATAGAATAGAAAATCGCTAGATTCTGGTGGCAAACAAGCAACAGCAAGTCCAGTATACATTGGAAGAATTGGGATGCTGTTAAAATTAGGAAAGATGATGGGCGATTGGGTTTTCGTGATCTTATTGCATTTAACAAAGCTCTACTAGGTAAACAAGCATGGCGGCTTTCTCAGCAACCTTCCTCACTTTATAGCAAATTATTAAAAGGATTGTACTTTCATTGTCAAGATTTTTGGCATGCGACCAAAGGACCAAGACCCTCCTGGGGATGGCAAAGCATATTGATAGGCCGGGAATCTATAGCAGAAAAGATACAATGGTTTGTTGGTGATGGGGACACAAATTAAAATCTGAGAGGATATATGGTTGACTAAGGGTGTTATTGGTGGGCCTGCACCTAGAGGCGAACCCGAAAAAGTAGCCGATATTATCAAATAGTGGAAGATATTATTTCTATTCCAATTCGACCACAATTCACTAAGGATAGGCTAATTTGGAGAGGAAAGCAGAATGTTATATTTATGGTGAAGAGCTACTACAACACTATCTGAACACAACAACATAGAAATAGCCATAACCACGCTTCTTCATCCTTTCAGGTGCCACGCAAATTGTGGAATGCAATCTGGAAAATGAATACTACAGCTAAATTACGATCCTTCCTATGGTCAGTTTGCAACAATGCATTGGCAAGTAAAGAAAATCTCTACAACAAACACATATTATCGGATCCAGTTTGTTGTATGTGCAATGATCAGGTCCTAGAAACACCATAACATCTATTCTTGTTATGTCCATGGACACAAGATATCTGGTTTCATTCAGCAGTCAACATCAATCAACATTTTCGTGGAGTTCATCGGATAGAAACCTGGTTGGTAGACTTAATAGAAAACAAAGATGGCTTACCAGATTTGGAGACAACTACGTCCATCCTTTGGTAGATCTAGAAAGCCTGCAACAACTTCGTCTTTCGCCAGTAGCAGCCAAACTCTGAGCAGGTGGTGCAAACGGCTCCAGCAAACGCCAAGTCTAGTAGATGCTATAATGGGACGATGCTGAGGTAGGGCTTTCAACAGTTAGAAATAGATCAACGATGGCGTCCATCGGATTAAGGAGTGTTAAAAATCAACATAGATGTAGCTTACCAGTTTGATCGTAGTGAAGCTTCGGTGGCTTACGTGTGTTGAGATTCCACCGACATCTTGACTGATGGATTTGCGCAATTCGTCACTGCCTTTTCAACCTTATAAGCAGAGGTGATCGCCCTTAATCTCACGCTTCAATTCTTGCTGTAGAAAGGAAAAGCCACAAATCAAATGGTTTTGGAATCTGATTGCTTAACTCTTGTGGAAGCCATTAGAAACCCTAATCCGATGCCTTGGGAGAATAGATCCCTTTTCAAAGAAATTACAGCACTTTTGCTTAGGTGCCCTAATCTACGGATCGAACATTGCAGAAGGGAAGCGAATGCAGTTGCAGACTCGGCGGCGAAGGCCCATGGGGCCTCTTTACTTCCTCCTAACTAGGTTTTTTACCCTCCTCTTGTTTTGAAAGACCTTTTGTACTCCGACATTATGCTAAACGTCTCCTCTAGTTTGCGAAATTAATATATTAACCGGTTTAGACAAAAAAAAAAAAAAAAAAAAAAAAAAAACCTTCGGTGTATCTCACCCCTAATTCACTTGGAAATTTTTTGTTTTGTTCTTTTGTTTTTAGGGAAAATGACACTAATAGTCCTTGAACTTTGCTCAATGTGCAACTTCATCCTTGAAATTTTCATCCATTCAATATGATTATTGAATTATTTCTAAATGTTCTATCGAGTTCCTAAACTTTCAATTTGTTCAATCTAATCTCTTTACTTTTCATGAGAAATTTAAATATGTCTTTTTGGTAATTTTTACAAGTTTTCATAATTACATTATCACTCAAATTTTAGAATATATTTTCTTTTCAATTCATTTCCTAAATCAACGAATATGCTTTTTTTTTTTAAATTACATTTTCACCTTTTTGGATTTATTAATATGACGATATTTCCATTTAATTTGTGATATCTATTATAGTAAAGGTAGAACCCCATTTAGATTGGTATTGGGTCAATATTCCCTTTATTATACAAAAAAAAAAAAAATTATGAACTCTAGGACTTACTAGATGAAAGCCCGTGATTGGTGAAGGGCTTAAAAGCACCTTAGGTAGCTGCTATCTATCGGAGAGACTGACTGACTTACTGATCCAGATAGAGCAAAGACTGACGGTGAGGCTGAAATGATTTGAGATTCCGTAAGTCACTTAGTGCAAACATAGGGTTTGGTTTGGCAAATGAAAATGAAATACGAACAACCGCGCTGGTCGTAATGAATCAAAGAAGATCCAAATATATGAAAATGATAATATTTTACCTATAGGTACTTTCACTTATATTAATCTGAAGCTTGTTCATAATTTTTTTGGATGCATTAAGTTTTCAAGATATTATGTTTCACATTTGTTTAGTTAAATTTAGTTAAATTTGTAAATAAGGAAATTAAAATAGCATGAATATCCACCTGATAAAACTCTAAATGATGTTCTGTTTTTACTATTATATATATTATAGCTAAAAAAAAAAATACTTACTATCGTAATATTTACAAAGACTAAAAATATAAAAAAGTAATAAAAAGACTAGCATTTTTTCAATTGACTTAGCAAATAGATTCAAATGAAAAGATATTCAATTCAACCAAAAGAAACAGATATTCTAAAATTCGGTCAATAGAATAATAATGTAAACTTGTAAATTCAAGGACTGATTTGATATGCTGATGGACTAGTTTGAACAAATTAAATATTACAGACTGGATTGAACATTTAGAAGTATTTCAAGTACCGTATTAAACAAATTATAAGTCAATGATGGTTGTTGCATATTGGGCAAAAGTTTAGAGTATATTTAGTGTCAATTTCCTTTTTTTTTTTTTTTTTTTTAATCAAGAGTATAAGTTAGAGAATATTCAAAAGTTTTCCAAACAAAGGATAAAGAATCGTTGTATTAGAAATTGCAACGTGGATTATAATTACTTTCATTTTCTCATTTCACTCTATACATTATTTCATTTCCACTTTAATGTAATTCCATTGCATCATACCAGCAATGTCATATGCTATCCAACGGAAGTGGCCGACGAGGAACTGATCATCACAAAACGAGACATCCTCCTTGTCCGACAAAATGAGAAACAAAAATTATCCTTACCTAATTATCCAATGCAATGTCATATGCTATCCAACGGAAGTGGCCGACGAGGAATTGATCATCACAAAACGAGACATCCTCCTTGTCCGACAAAATGAGAAACAAAAATTATCCTTACCTAATTATCCAATATATATATATATCCTTCGACTGTTTTATTTTACTGATGGATATTCAAATTTCTTCAAATGGATATTCAATTAACTTACTAGAAGATGAACAAATAATGAAATAGACTCTTTCGCTTGACTAAACAAGCATACTCCTTCCTCCTTAAATAGCTACGCATGGTCTTTGTCACTGCTCTTTCAAACGAAGAAAATGGCCAGGAAAATGGGTGAAACCTCAAGGGTTGTTTTGGGGTCTACGTGTGCCCTCATGTTATTAGGTTGTTTGTCAAGCAATCGAGGCGAACCTTTTTAAGCATGCCAAGACCACTGTCTAGATTGGCAAAAATTTGCTCGGCGTGGTGGATCTCACCATCCATTGCAAATCTAAGGACGATGACTACAGCGTCCAAGTGATTGCCCCCAATTTATCCTCTGCTCCTTTCAATTCCGACCCATTGCCATTCTCAGGGACACT
Organism: Eucalyptus erythrocorys; assembly: GCA_014182555.1. NCBI lineage: Eukaryota > Viridiplantae > Streptophyta > Magnoliopsida > Myrtales > Myrtaceae > Eucalyptus > Eucalyptus erythrocorys. Next base: position 34,778,987 of record CM024604.1, read on the forward strand.
TTGTTTTTTCTGTAGCTTCGCGTGGCTGAGTCAATTTCACCACTTTGGTGTCTGTGACGAAGGCCAAGATCTTGACCGATGCAAGAAACTTTGCTTGTGAAGTATTCAACCGGACGGTCCTTGTGCATTTATACCCGATGATGATAAGAACCATCTTTGCTATCCTTAAAACGTGGACTTATGAAAATGCCCATTACTAGGATTCTACTCATAATAGTCTCTTTGGTGTGATGTACTATTCCTTTTGGTGAATAAAAGTTGATGAGATCGCAAATGTTCTTTATGAGATTGACAGGCACGATTGCTTTGAGCTATTTGATATGAAAGACATATAATTACAATAATTAGGATTGAGAAGTACGTGACTCTTGAAATTTGAAATGAAGGTAAACATTATATGTGAATCTAAAGACGAATGTGCTAAAAAAAGAAATAAATATGAATACAAGTAAAGCTTCTTCACGTAAAAACTAAATTAAATCATTCCCAAAAATGTAAAATAAAAATCACACTAATATATGGAGACTGTCCAAAAGCTTGGCATGAATAGGGTTACACTTGCGTTTGGTTGCGTTATGGAAGAGAATATACCGCTTAAAAGTTTACTTTTTATGATTGATTTTTGACCGCAAAAACTTACTGATAGAGATTGGGGATCGAAATTGCCAACAAGGATGTTGACCAATTCAAAGACTGTTTGGTTATATGCCTCACTAAGTGGAAGGAGAATAATCTAACTTTATGAATGTCACTTCTATTTTAATTAGGTCTAAATGGAGTATTGGAAATGGATTATTTGGGACTGAACCGAGTGAAAATAATTTAATTTAATTGGCATGAACTGATTGAATGTGTGTGATGATAAACTGTGAACAACCATAGAAAGGACAATTTATTCAATTAATCATTATTCTCTTGTAATCATTTCTAAACAAACAAGCTTCTATGCCAGGGATCCTAGTAAAGGATGATGGCGGGATTCCAACGATAGTAGACGTCATATTTGCCACCATAAAGGTTGTATAAACACAGACCTTGTGGTACGACACTCCAAAAACAAAGGTGTTCGCATAGTCGTAAATCTCTTCATTGTACATAAACATCAAAGTAATGAAATTGACCTGTCCAGTCAAAGCTGCAGAAGAAGAGAATGCTTCTTATGAATTTACTGGGTTGAAATCTAAAGGACCAAGATTCACCAGGACCAAGCCTGTAACACCCCAAACACCCCCTTGAGGTCATTACAGTCATACTTACCTGTCCTTTGAGAGCTACAAACTCTTAGGCTCTCCCTTTGTCCTTTTTTTTTTTTTTTTAAAGAGCAAACGGTTCCAGCGCACTTCAAATGGCGGAAGCGGAATCACGACTCTCCAATCCTCCCTCGAAACATAAAAGGATCAATGCACACAACTAAGCAAGATAGGATACTGGAAACCGGTTCTCTTATTTATATAATTAAAGGATGGATGCTTTCTGTTCTTTTCGGGATAGGATATACATCAAAAGAAAACCCCAAAAGTCCTACCCTTCCTCAAAGAAACCCTATACAAGCACTATCCATCCCACAAGATTCGGTTTAAACAAAATCCCTCCATCCTCCTCCAGCTCTAGCTCACGACCTATCTCCCTCCAGGCGCTCTAGGGGTCAACGGTGGTAGCATACCTCGGATCACTCCATCATGACAAATGAAGTATGAGATGAACTCTTGGAAGACAGGCCGCTGTCCAAGCCTGCATCGAACCTCACCAGCACACTCACGCGGATGAACACCAGCCCGCAAACTGTGGGGCTGTCTATATTGGTGACCCTGACCTCCATGTCGGAGGGAATACCATAGAAAGAGCCGGGAGCAACTGGAGGTAGCGGCATATCTAGTCTGAAATGTTAGTTCCCAAAAGGGGTGAGTACAACCACTCAGCAGAAATATGACCTCTATGACTATCCATACAATACAACCAAGCATATAACATCACATGACAGCAAATAAACAACATCAGAATATCATATAATCATCACAAGTAAGCAATTCAGCCATAGACTTTCAGCCACTCATGCTTTCACATTATTCCCAAGTCATGCATCCATCAAGCATAGGTGCTTACAAGTCAAGCATTAATCATGCATTCGTGCCTTACCATGTACACTCTCCACAAATCAGCAAATGCAAATGCCAATATTTCTCATTATGTGTGCTCACCTTACAAAATCAGCTTGATTCATGCATTCATATTTCATCATCATCATGTACACCTTTCACATAATGGTAATGCTCATGCATACATATCAAATTCTTACAATTTTTAATGCAAATCCCGGTACACACCACCCGGCTTTCGGCCATTCCACATTCCGGGCATCTCACACCCAAACCTGGCATCATGAGGAATTCACGGCACACACCATCCGTGCTTCCGGCATTTACACTCCCTGGCCGGGCATCTCGCACCCCAATTGGCATCACGAGGCATCCACGGCACACACCATCCGTGCTTCCGGCATCCCCTACGCTCCGGGCATCTCAACTCCGAGGCCATCCAAATTTACGCTCACAGGGCTACTGGGCATTCGGCATTTTCACTCCCTGGCCGGGCATCCCGACACTCCCGGGGCATCATTGGCACACACCAACCGATAACCTCTTTCATATGCATGATTTATGACATGTTACATGATGCTCAACATACATAACAACAAGCGATGTCACATGTCTCCACTTATATGACATGAAGATTCACCTAGCATGCTCCATTCAATTAGTTCCCAACAATTCAGCATGCACAAATTTCAAAAATCATCTCAATTGAACATTAAATGCCTTTTCAAAAATTATAAAATACATACACAGGATAGTCAAGGCAATATGACTCATGTTTCGTGAGGAAAACATGCTTTGGATGTCATTGTACATAGAGATATTATTCAGCCATGTCCATTCAACACATTCCAAAACAAAACAGTTTGCACAGCCATAGAAATGATCAAAATGTACTATTCAATCGACTTTTAAAAATAACGAATCTTCACCACATTGGCATTAAGACATAGAAGTACCATTTTCATTAAGAGACTATGCTCAAACAATGCTCACACAAGAAAATATATATTCGGCCAAAACAGCTTAGAGTCTAATACTTCCCAGTTGTACCGCTCATGAATTTCGTTAATTTAAAATACCAAATCTCATTCAAAAATTACCAAATCTCAGTATGTCATAGTCAAGAGTCTAAAGAACATTTCTCATGAAGGCACAATCATCAAATTGGTCCCACATAATTCTATACAAAAATCACAAGCTTCTGCTTTAGTTCCCGAGCCGTACAGGATCTACTATCAATGAAATCTCCTCAATTGAGCAACTTAACCTCATTCTTTTTCCCTAATTTTTGGATATTTTATAGTTTAACATGTTTCCTACAAATTTCCTTTAAGGGTCAAAGTAATATTCTCAAGCAAAAGTCACCTTACATGCTCTACAACCTACTGACCTTCCACCAAGACAATCCAGAATTCAAATCCGTAAAGAAACATACAATTCACTAGGTTACACCGAATGAAATCAGCTCAATTTTCAGTATGTTGTTCATCAAGATGTCCTTTACATTTCACAAGAATAAATCAAACAAGAATTCCAAACAAAAGACACGATCAGAAGCTAACAAACATCAAAGGTCAACAAGCAACTCCGGTAGACACCCGGTTCTAAAGAAATTTGGTTTCACCCCTCTAATCTCACTCAAATCACTTCAAATTCGACTATGTTATAGCTCAAGATGTGTTATACAACTTCCATGAAGGAATCAAGGTCAGATTTCAACCCTAAGTACACCTACAGATGCATGCAAGCTGCTGGCGCAAACGATCACTTCTCAACCCGATTGCACCTACTTGAAGTTCTCCTCAAAAACTCCACAATCCAGCCACCCAATTCACAAATTCGACCATCACGCATCACCACGATATGCATAGGTAGATGAGAGATCGTTCTTGCCTCAAGATCAAGCAGAAATGGTGGAGAAATGGCAGCAAATTTTCCTCAGCTAGCTCTCGGTGCTCCTTCTTTCTCCTTCTTCTTCTTTTCTTCCTCGTTCTCTCTCTCTCTCTCTCTCTCTCTCTCAAGTCGACGAAAAAGCTTCATAAACCGGTGGCTTCCCCTTTTATATTTCAATTAATCATCATTAGGCCTCAATGATTAGTTGCCATGCAGCTTGACACTTGGCAATTCCCTTGGACAGCTTAAGTTTTTCCCCTTGGCTTGCAATGGAAGCCTCGGCGAGAGAGAGCCCCTCCTTGGCGTCACTTGGCCGGCCCATTTCCTCCTCCTCTTGGGCCCACATTAAGCCCAAGTCCATCATGCCTTAATGCCAAAATTAATCCTTCTAATTCTAGCTTATACATGTTCAATTATAATTTACTAACTTAGCCATATAATATAGCTACCTTGTCAATTCAAAATGATTTAATTGTGGCTTAATAGTCCAATGACTAAAATCTCACAACATTTCCATTGATCGGCCACAATTATCACATCTTCAAAGGTTGTCCAAATTTTGGGATGCCACAAAGCCCATGGAAGCCGAGATCGTTGTTGTTGGACTTAGAGAAGATTGTGAGATTCACCCCTCCGAACAAACTGTTTAGTGATTTGAACGAGAACTTTAGATCTCTTAAAAAGACCATCGGGTTCGGCGGCCTCACACACAAAGCAAAACAATACAATTGAAGCCAAGAATGCCAAAATAAGCCTTGTTGTTTTATCCATCTTTCGTGGCAAAAGGGTTTTGGCAATCTGATCTATATAGAGGAGGAAGATGATGCTTGCTTTGGAAAGTGAAAGAGCTTAATCAGAAATTATTTGGAGGGGTTGTTTCCACCACTCATTTTTTACTAGGTAGACAAAATTGACCTATTTATGGCAACTAGATCCTACCTAATATATATAAAAGAAGGGGCCATATAAAGATATTAGTTATCATTTACCAGAATTTCGACAAGGTACTTATGAGATTTCAGGAAGTGTTCAATCATGTCTACTCCTCGTTACGCAAAGTAGTTGAGCCAGCCTAAATAAGTGGAAGTATCCAACCAATATGTCAAGTTATTCATATGAAAAGTGTAGAATAATTATAAACAAAGAAATGCCGTGCCCAATATGGATTTTGAAAGTGTAGAATTGGATCATGACTGTAGTCGGTTGATCATGATGATGTAAATGAGGGGGGTAAGTGATTCAAACAATAATGTATCTCTAACATGATACATTTACATGATCAAATAGCCTTAAGTTTACAAAGTTGTTAAGGATGTTTGTAATATTTAAAGATAATGTATTTCAATCTTAGGGACATGAGATCATGTGTATTATAATGAAATGATTTTTTTTAAATAAAAAATTGTTAATATTTTTCTTTTACATTACTCTCAAAGCTTCCCCTTTTAACCGAAGTGTATTTACCAAATTAATTGGGGAATCTTTTCCCATCATGCAAGTTATCGAGCCAAATTTAGGAAGCAGAAAAGGTAAATCCAAGTGGAGTTGCTTTTATTCGTTCAATGAGGAGATGTTGCTTTTGCTGATTCGAATTGAAGGACCCACCAGCGCTCATGAAAGCCAAGGTGAATCGGTCTTCCGTTCATATGGATTATTTCCTCTCGCCTCACCTCCACTACCGCTTACCATTAACCTCTATTGCAGCTACCATGGAAAGAACCTTCAGTTTAACTGTTCCAGCTCAAGCGAGGTAATTGCCCATGTTGGCAGAGCTCGAGCAGGCAGGGATTACACACCTTTAATTTCCTTCTATATTAATTAATAAGTATGCGTGGAGACTCGGTGAAATAGACCTATCTATGAAGATGTGGACTATCTGCACTTGGATAGAACTATAAAAGTTGGAATTAGCGGACTTCGCAGTATTGCACACAAAAAATTGGAATTGAATTACCTATTTGCTTAGTTCCTTATTCTAGCGCTATTGTGCTATGGCATGGGCTTGGGCTTGGGCCTATGTAATCTGTGGATATGCTTTACTTCTGCTATCGATTTGTTCAAGTTTGGTCGTTTGAATTCCTTGCATGGCAATCTAGATTACATGTCCTAAGACAAAGTAGAAAAGTGAAAGATTCCATTAAACATTTTCGTAAAAAGAGAAAACGTACCAAATTTTTGTGGCCAGAAAATATTTGGCATAATCTAGTTCCTATGCCTCAAATTTATAGTATGTAGAAGTAAAACAAACTCTCACATTTTACTTGATCTCTAATCAACCCATATTAGGTCAGTGGCAATTCCTTAAAAAAAAATAATAAGCATAATAAATTGGGCCAATTCCATAAAAAAACATGAACTTTATGGTTTGGGACAAATCTGGCCTAAACTTTATTTTGTCTCAAAAAAAAGCACCGACTTTCACTCGTGTGCCAAATTTGGCCCACCGTTAACTCTCCTTCATGGTCATCTGACCCGGCATTTCCACGTCAGATATCTAACACGGCAAAATTGTTCTGGGCTTTCTCTTCTTCTCTGAACGCACGACTCATGAGTTTGGGGAGAATTCTTTCTAGGGTTTCATTTCGTCGGTGAGTTCGCATGCAGGAGTCTTCAATCCATTGGAAGATCTCGCGCACTAGCTTGCTCACTCACTCTCTCACACGGAGACGCTTGCTCTTGTACATACACATGTTCAATCGCTTAGAGACGTCCTTTCCATCGGAATTTTGGCCTTGAAGGATTTATGCTTGCTTAAGGTCAAAGGATAGAGCATCTAAAGGTATTCTCCTCCTCCTCCTCCTCCTTCTTCTGTCCACAGTTTCCTTTCTTCAGTGAATAAGTGCGCGGTAGTCTTCAATCCGTTGGAAGATCTCGCGTGCTGACTTACTCGCTCATTCTCTCACATGGAAACTGTCACTCTCGCTTCACACTCGTTCACTTGGAGACATGGTTTCCCTCGAAAATTTTAGGCTCGAAGGATATCTGCTTGCTTAAGGGTCGAAGTCAACAGAGCGTTGAAGGCATTCAACTCTTTGTTATTGGACATATTAAATTATGATCACCATGTGCTCGATGGTTTGTCTAGAAGTGATCTACCATGTGAAGTCAGTTGAAATTTTCTAGGCTTAACGAACTTGTAAATTTGCTAGGTCTTTAGAATCTTATGGCTTGGAATGAATTTGATCATGGCCATAGGTCGATGTGTCATGACTGGGAGTCCTGGACTCTGTTGATACTTTCACGCCTATCGGGTAATTTGTCTTCTGTTGACTATAGGGACATATGAAGAATGGGTGATAAATGTTGGAAAAACAAGACTTGTCTATCCTAATGGAAGCGTAAAAGTGCAGCGTGCTAAGGTGAAGTGTCATGTTTGTGGGGTAGTGGCTCTTGATTCTTTATCAAATTATTCTGCCCATGAAAGTTGTGAAGTTAATTTGCATTGAGTCTAATTGTTTTTTGAATGTCATAAATAACTTTGATGTCTACTTTGATACAGAATGGTACCATGGAGATGCTTTTGGACTTGATGCTGAGAAGATGCATAAACTTATGGGATTTAGGTGTTGCCGTAAATGCGCTTCTCCTATTTGCCCTTATGGATCAACTGTAAGAGGTCCAAATTTGTTGAGGTGTAGAAAGTGAACATAATGGTTGTTATTGAATTGCTGATTGGGAAGAGCTGTTGCTAACATCAGATGAAGGCCTCATATATATCACTAGCATCAAGCCAATTGTTGGAGTAGAGGATTTAGAAGTGTTTAGATTGAAATAATGAACCATTTAATGTAACAAAGTTGCCACTTTTATCAGGTTAGAATGTTTGTAAATTCTATATTTAGGTTATATTCATGGCAGCTTAGAGAATATTCTAGGGTGATTCATTTTACATTGACGAATAATATTCATTTATCAGGCTTATCTATAGGGGTGAGCAAAGATATGTTACAGCTTGAACAAAGTCAATTAAATATATCATAGCATTTCTGTTGGAGTTGCAATGTTGTTTCTACTTATGTTTGTTCTTGCATAAAGGACTTTGAATCTCCTGGTGGTTTTTTTTTTGTTTTTTTTCCATGGATGGATATTTTGGTCATTGGCTTTTGTTTTTAAGTTTGAAGCAGACAGGTATGCCTCGCAAATTGTGCTTTTGTTTTGCACCGAAAGAAAAGGGGAAAAGGAGAAGAAAAAATTACTTGGGTTTCATCGAGTTTAGAACGTGAAGTTGATAGAGTCGTGGTAAGAGCTTGAGTTTTTTTCCCCCTCAAATAAGGTACCAATCTGCAATAGTTTTTGTAGTACATGGCTAAGATATTTGACTTGCAGCCATACACGAAGGGACCCTATTAACCAAAATTCAAGTCAGACTTGCAAATGCATGAATAAAACCATTTCAGATACTTGATATTCTTGATTACCCATAAATGGATTGATCTAAAGAAACAATTTATGCCCGTATCTACACCTACAGGGAGAAGATTATTCTTCGGGGGTAGTTTCTCCAACCAACAGTTCTTTAAGGTGACGCCTGTCGCAACGATGTCAAAACTTCCAACGACCATAGTGTTAAACTCTCTTGCACTTGTGCCTCATGTGTGGGCTCTATACTCGGAACATGAATGCTCTCAACTGCAGGTGGAGCAGGAGGCTTGTCATTTGCTTGAAGGAAATCGTCAAATTCAATTGAGGCTACCTAAGTTGGGCGAACACCTGCTTAAATTAGTATAATATACTAGATTCAAACTACAAGTCACTCACATAAATGGCTTCAGCCGAAACAAAAAGTTCTAGCTTTGGAAGTTGCTCCTAAATGGCTTTTGTTCAGGCCACCCAATTGTCAAACCTAGACATGTTTGCTTTGTGGAAAACAAATGCTCTTGCTGAAAAATTTAGAAGAAAGATAATGTGTAGACTACAATCTACCACTTGAGGCCTGAGGTAGCAAATGCCTCCAACATATAGTAGGATGAAAGAAACTCATCCTCTTGCCATAGTGCCTACATTTTTAGAATTCGAGATGCTTATCATTCCACACCATACGCACAATTATTCAAGCATGCCAAGATGTAAATTACAAATCACATCGCTCCTGATCAGCTCAACTAGGTTGCACCCAATGTGAAGAATATTCGTAAGCTAGAAACTGGTTCAACAAGATTCAAATCAAACTCTCCCTCGAAGATGTAAACTACAAAAACTAAGTTTGCAAAATCCAAACGTTCCAAACTTATTTTTGTCAAGCTTTCTGAACTAGCTGAATCACATAGTGCATAGCAAAAATATCGCAAATACAAAAGGACATTGCCAAATCCCCAAACACAATGCATAACCAAATTAACCTATAGACAACATCAAACTAGCACTTTTTAGTCTACAACTCAACATCAAGTAGTAGGCACTACACAAGCATTTTAAGGTCCATAATTGCATATTTAACCACCAATTCCAGATTCTTGAGTGCATGGAGGTTCCAAGACATCAATGAAGATTGGCCTAGTGAAACTTCAATGACATTCCTTGCTCTTGTCTGCCTCTTGGAAATGGATGGACCTCCAATGTCAATAACTCTATCACTACCAGGCATCTATAAGAAAAAAAAAACAAAATAAACTCACTTTTCCTTTCGATACATACATACATACATACATACATACATACATACATATATATATATATATATATATATATATATATACACCCTTAAATCGGAATTCCTAGTAGCTTCGTATATGAAAAGTTCATATCCTTGTCGAGCCTAAAGAAACAAAATGAGCATAAAACATTAATGACAATATACACGTGATATGAAAGTAAAATTATGCTTGATAAAGCACTAGCCTGTGCTCTCTCCTTCCTGATGATAGTAGAGTCCCTATTAGATGGTCTATTGGCCTGTGAACGTGCACCACTAGCTTCATCAACTTTCTTTGGTCTTCCTCTTTTTGCCTACATGTGGAAAAACACAAGAAATAGCAATATTATTATTCATAACAACCCAACAAAAATCTTAAGTAACAATTACAAAATTGTCCAATAAGACATATTTTGGGTGGCCTTGATGTCATAGTATTCTTGCATGTCTTCTTATTATGCCCGTATTGAAGGCAATTTGAACATTGCATTTGAATTCCAACTTTTGTCAACTTATTACCATAACTACTTCACTTATCCTTATCCTTGATTCTATTTTTCTTCTCTCTACCCCTTTTCCTTCTATAAGGTGGGGGTTTGATTGGCTCACCACTAACTTTGGGCCACATTTTTTCCCCATTCATGACTGGGAAGGGAAATTTATAACAATTTTCATAAGCATCTTTAATAAAGCAATCATATACAAGCACAAGTCTTTCTAGCCAAGTCAACCACAAATCTATTGCCATCCCCTTCAACCTCAAATTTATTCTCTAAAGATGCTCTAGCAAAACAATACCTAGACTCCAGTTTAGTTTTCTCCAACTTCATTCTAATTCTTGGGCAAATTGGATCCATTCGATCAACCATTAATTGGCTTCTCTCTATCATCCTTTCCATCAACATGGCTCGTATTTCTTCAAGCATCTCAAGAATGGGTTTTGCTCTCGGTATGCAAATATATCTGTTAAAAGTTTCACTTAAATTATTTTCAACCGCATCACACTTAGTACCCGTTCTAATGAAAGCCGTGCAGAAGTGCTTAGGGTCTTGTCTCATGAAGTCTTCATAACCTTTAGGGCACTCCATCTTCAAATCTGCCATTACCAGGTCAAAATCAGCTTCAAAAGTACACCCCACAGCCCTCCAGAAGAGATTCTTCAAAGCATTCCCTTTATGTTGTTTTTTCCAATTAGCATATATATATAAAGCATTCCCTTTATGTTGTTTTTTCCAATTAGCATATATATATATATATATATATATATATATATATATATATGTCTTGCACAATTTCAATGTTCAGCTTGTGGAGATAGCCATGAAACTGCATTCATTAATCCCTGCAACCAAAATCAACCAATGAAAAAGAAATATGTCATAGCAATGATTGTACTAGTGTAATGTAATGGTAATTAAAAAAAAAAAGTGAGATATTACCTTTTGCTTGTCACTGATAAAAGTCCAACTTTCACCTGTGCCCACATTCAAGTCAATAAATAATCGAGTGAGAAACCAAGTCCATGATGCCTTGGACTCAACTTCCACAACTGCCCAAGCTATTAGAAACATTTGATTGTTTCCATCTCGTCTAATAGCACATAACAACATACCTTTCAATCCAATCTTAAGGAAGCACCCATCCAAGCCTATGACATGCCTACATCCTACTAAAAACCCCTTTTTCAACTCATCAAAGCCCACATAAAACCTCTCAAATACTTTGGTTGCTAGGTTGACCTCCATCATGAATGTTCCATTTTTGCTAACTCTCTTGAGCTCCTCCAAATAAGATCTTAGCATATCATATTGCTTTCCTATAGGCCCTCTTATATGACTAAGGGCTATCCATATGGCTCTATAGCATTTTCTTTTATTAAGGATAGGGACAAACCTTTCTCTTGCATCTATTTGCATTTCAGTGGCTAAATAAGTGAGTTTGGCTCTAATCTTAGGCATGTACTCTCGAGCAAGCCATGTAGAAGTGGCTTGCCTATTTGTGAGGCTTCTATTGCAGCTATGTAGACTTCCAACTCTCTTTATTACAAAAGTTTTCTCAGCTTGAACCCACCTACCATACAACCTCCAACCACAACCACTTGCACACTTTGCTTCCTTCTTTTCTTTTGACTCCTTAGGCAAAAAATGTCAAATCCATTAATCATAGCATATTTTTGCATAGCATTCTTGAACTGTTCATGAGATTCAAATCTCATGCCTAGAATAAACATATTCTCGTTACGGTCACACATAGGATCATACCTATTAACCATTCATCCAATTGTGCTATTAGTTTCTTCCAAATCATCAATATCGGGACTACTTAGAAGTTCATCATCCAATATTGCATCTTCATCATCATCATCATCCCCACTATCGTGTGGAACGGCACCAACCTCCTCCTCCATTCTTATATTGATGGAACCTTCAGGTAAGTCTATGCTATCACCCACCTCTATTATTGCTTCCCTAAATTCTTTCCTCATCTCCGTTGTGTTGATCTCTTCATCATTGGATATATATATATATATATATATATATATATATATAGATATTTCATTATCACATAAGTCTAATGAACCATCTTCACTATCACTTTCATTCTGTGTAAAAAACACAAAGTCATATGCTGGAAACTAAAACAATATTCAAACATAAAGGGTGAACAATTGAATGAACTCACCATTACTTCTTATTCAACCTACAACACTTCAAGTCTCCACAAGTAAAACAATAATTGACCTAGAATTCCAATCAACCCAATCCTATAAATACATAACCATTTGAACTAATCCAAAATGATAAAATAGGAGTAAGGGAATTTGAGCTTAAATATGATCGTAGACATGACAATGAATGAAGAGTTGATTGCAACCAAGCTACTCTGTTTACAAAGTGAATTGTATACTGTTTATGGGACATTTTGTGCTTAGGATTTGTACCACGAACTCTTAGGCATTCAGCTCCTTTTAAATCTTCCATAAGATGAATGTGGTGAAGTGCAAAAGGCTAGGTTTAAGCTGGACCAAGATCCTGTGGAATTAGCAAATAGACCAACGAAAGTGGGCAAATTGAATTTTATACTATATTCGTGGCTAAAAATATTAGCTGCAGCATTTCTTGTTTCTTTTTTTTTGCACATTGCAGATAACTATAAATAACCAGCATGATGTTTGGGGGGAAGTATACTATCATGTAACATGTGACTTATATTGGTGGAGAGATGGTTTACTTACTGATGACATGAGTTATTTTTAGCAGATGCCCTGGTCTTTTCTCATTGACCTCATCTTGTGATTTTTACCTTCACAAGCTCATGTTTCAATGATCTTCTTCTGTATTAAGATTCGAAAGACCTAGCAAATTCACAAGTTTGTTAAGCCTAGAAAATTTCAACTAACTTCACATGGTAGATCACTTCTAGACAAACCATCGAGCACATGGTGACCGTAATTTAATATGTGCAGTAGCAAAGAGTTGAATGCCTTCAATGCTCTGTTGACTTCGACCCTTAAGCAAGCACAAATCCTTTGAGCCTAAAATTTTTGAGGGAAACGATGTCTCCAAGTGAACAAGTGTGAGTATGTGCGAGAGTGACATTTTCTGTGTGAGAGAATGAGCGAGCAAGTCAGCGCGCGAGATCTTCTAACGCATTGAAGACTGCCGCACACTTATTCACTGAAGAAAGGAAACCGTGGACAGAAGGAGGAGGAGGAGGAGGAGGAGAAGAATACCTTTAGATGCTCTATCCTTCGACCTTAAGCAAGCATAAATCCTTTGAGGCCAAAATTCCGATGGAAAGGACATCTCCGAGCGATTGAATGTGTGTATGTACAAGAGCAAGCGTCTTTGTGTGAGAGAATGAGCGAGCAAGCTAGTGCACGAGATCTTCCAACGGATTGAAGACTCCTGTGCGCGAACTCACCAACAAAATGAAACCCTAGAAAGAATTCTCCTCAAACTCATGAGTCGTGCGTTCAGAGAAGAAGAGAAAGCCTAGAACAATTTTGTCGTGTTAGATATTTGACGTGGAAATGCCAGGTCGGATGACCATGAAGGAGAGTTAACGGCGGGCTAGATTTGGCACATGAGTGAAAGTTGGTGCTTTTTTCGAGACAAAATAAAGTTCAGGCCAGATTTGTCCGAAACCCTAAAGTTCATGCTTTTTTTTTTTTTTTTTTTTTTTTTTTTTTTTTTTTATGGAATTGGCCCTATAAGTAAAACCAATGTTGCAACTGGTAGGGTTTGAGACCGTTTGCCTAAATAGTATCGATATCGACATGTGAAACGCGATGCAACATGACATGACACGTCGATACGTCGTTTAAAAAAAAAAAGAATTCCGACACGTTGAGACATGTTGTATATTAAATGTATAATTTATATATACATAATAAATTATCATTTTTATGATTATTTTAATTAAATTAATTTGATTCAAATTCACAAATAAATAAATAATAAAAAAGAGTCCAAAATGAATTTCATTAAAAATATTAATCCACCATTTGTTAATATCATCAATTATTTCAATTTGACAAACTCAACTCCACTCAAATAATTCATAAAACTTAGAGGAAAAATAATAAAGCAATTTACAATTTGGACTCACATGTTAAAGCTTATCGAAGAGAAGAGAAAAAACCAACTTGGGGGGGGTGATTTGTATGTAATAGGAAGTAAAAGTCAAAAGAAAAGAGAAAGCTTGGTTTTTCTTTTTCAACATTTATTATTTTTATTATTTTCATTTTCTTACATATTCATATTTTGACCCATCATTTATTAAAATTTTTTAAAATTTACATCGTGCATATTTGAATCACGTGTCAGAATTATAAACTCACATTTCGGAATTTTCAACTCGCGTGTTGGAGAGTGTCAAGAGAGTTGACCAGATGTCGAATGCTCTAGTACCAATAAAGGGACCCATGCTTAGAACTAGGGAAAACATAGTCAGTTTTTGGGGAAAATAACCGAGGATCTGAAAGAGCAACATTGAAGTTTGAATATAAGGTTACAAAAACTGTCCCAACATTCAAAGTGGTTTGGATGGTGCAATTGCAATCATGTTGGTATTCTAAGAACTGGATATTCAATAGGGCCATCCTGGCCATAACTAGTAGGTCTTTTCAGTCATGGAAAGTGAAGGCAAGACGAATAGCTCTATAATGGACATGGGAGTATCCCTACTGGGTCCATTGTTTGGGAAATTGTGGAGGAATTTGGAGAGTAACAAAATACTCTTTTTCAATGGTTGGAATGATATGTTGATCAAACTTGGAGGACTGTATGTACTCTTTCACTTTTTTGGGAGTTTGACAGATAAGTTGTTGAATAGAGCAGATGGGAAAAATTGATGAGGTGGGTTTAGCAAAAGCAGAATATGGGTTCGTAAGAGGGAGTTGAGTTTTAGAGATCTTGATGTCATAAATAAGAGAGACTTTATAACGATGGTCAATCTTAATAACAACACGAAAGTCTAAAAGAGAAGAGGAAGGTGGAATAGTAGTAAAGGTAATTGGAGCATCTAGGAATTCAGGATCAGACATGGTATAGAGAAAATCTTCTCAACACTGGATTCACCTATTAAGCACATGGAATGAACCAACTTAGAAATAAAACCATGGCTCTGATACCAATGGAGGGATTTATGCTTAGAACCAAGGAAAACAGAGTTAGTTTTTGTAGGTATGCCTTCCCACAATGGATGAATATCTTGTTCAAGTTTTTCAAGGACAGCCTTTTAGCAGCAAACTACTCAAAGTTTTAGTTCAGAGTATAAAGACACTCAAGAGTGCCAAGATGAGAATATTTCTAACTAGCCAAGCTACAGTTTTTAGAGGATTCTACTAGGCTAGAAAAGAAGAGTTGTTTAGAGAGACATTGAGAATTTTCACAAACACGCACTTTACTTCAAAGGACTCTGCTTAATACATTACATTTTCTTTATCTTTTATAGGCATTAAGAGGTCACAAGCAAACAAGGACCATGCTCATGGGTCCAAAACAAACAGAGGCTTCGGAAAATTCGTTTGAGAATTATTCTAGACGATATGAACAGTGACTATGAACAGTGATTTCTCTAATCCATTGTTACAGTACTTTGCTACAGTGGCTGGTGCTAGTACATGCCTATCTTCCGTCGGGGGAGTTGCAGTCATACTCTAAATCATCAAAGCTATGCATTGTGAGCTATTCTCCGTATCTTTGCTCAAATTCTGGAAGTCTAATGTCAGAGGGAATTTGGGTGACTTCTCTTTATGTTGTCAGGACATTCATTCCACAAGTATTTCGCTTGAGGAGGATGTTTCCTCATGAGTCTTAGAGGATCATGGAGTGTTAGCATGCATGTTTGGTTGGGGCCAATTTGTTGGTTGAGTATAGTAAGATGTGTCTAGTCAAAAGGGTAATGACAAAAGTCCTTGATCATAGGGGTCTTGAGAGAAAGAGCCCCCCCATTGGGCATAAGGGTCTTGAGATGACTGTATAGGATCATCCGTATCTGCCATTTCCTGCTATTGTGATGGAGGTATCATTGTTTGGTCCTATGCTTTTTTGAATTCCTTGAGTGCTTTTTTGGCATTTGGTGCAAGGTTATAATGATTCCATGGAACATGTATGAAGTAATTCCATATATCTTTAGGGATGGTCTTATTCTTCTAGTATAAAACTCTCTAGAGTTCTCTATAATTATAATCAACAGATCCAACACAATCAAATAATGATTTGTAAATATGACTTTCCTTAAGGTGTGGTTGAGGTTTGTAGGATGTGGTTCCTATGCCTTGTGGTGCATTGGCAATTGTGCCATTGTTTTGGACAAAAGCCCATGGACGTTGAAGAAATACAACAATGTGTATTTCTAGTTCTGGTTAGACAATTCTTCTTCTAGGAAGATGTGCTTCCAATAGGTGGGAGGATGAAATCAATTAAGGACAGTCAACAGGGTCCTATCACTTTCATTTTCAATAGTCTGACCGAGCACAAATATCCTAATTAGTTTGGCAATGAACTTTCTAATTGGAAACTCAATAGCTATTGAGTACTTATTAGCTAAGTACCATAACAACTATTGGAGTTTATCAGGGAAATTATCTTTCTTCCAGATTAATGATGTATGGATGGATAGTTGGAGTTTAATCTAAAAGGATAAAGAATTGAACATACATTGTATCTGAATAGATTTGTGTGGCACTGCCACATGAGGTTCTCTAAATTTTTAGTGAAGTTGTCATTCTGAATTTGTTCAATGATTTCCTAGAGGTAATCCAAACTTGGCCAGTCTCGCATTCTCTCAACTTTATACTTTTTGTTGTGATTAAAAGTATGGAAAGCATGCCTCATAATATATATATATATATATATATATATATATATAAATTTCTATGGGTGCCTTTAATCTGACAAAAAATCAGCAAACGCGTTCTTTTTCTAACAATGTGTTTGGTTTAAAACCATTCAGTCCATCGAAGTAGTTGGGAATTTGAAATCTACTTTTATTTGAAGTTGTTCACATGGGGAAAAAATGCTGTGTCTGATTTACTAGAAAATGATGGCCAATAAGATGAAACTCATCTCATTGAAAGTGAAATGATAACGCATTTCAGCCAGGGAAAACTTTCCACTTTTATAAGCACAGAGGTGTTGCTTACAATCAATTTCTTCAAACAGTATGACTGCCCAATATATTCATCACTGGTATCAATCTAGAGGATTCTCTTTCCTGTGGATGGAAATTACAACGGGGAAGAGTCTGCATGATTTCCTTAAGTTCGGCGAATGCTCTAGTCTAGGATTTTTCCTAAGGTGGGGGATTTTTCTTTAGTATTAATTGCAGTTGAATTAACAATTTTGCAATATTGGGAACAAAGTCTCTAAGATACTTAATTATCCCAAGAAATTGCTGAATTTACTTTGTCATGAGGTTTTCTTCTGAAAACTTTAGTAATTTATTAGCAATGTTTGGCCTTGGATATTAAGTACCTTTGTCAAGGTGTATACCAAGAAATTCGATTTCTAATTAGGTAATATTCATCATTTTTTGAGATAGTATAATCCTATACTTCTTTACAATGTTTGCAAACTACTTAAGGAGTTGGTAATGAGATTCTTCATCAAGACTATATAGTAAGATATCAACAATGTAGACCGTTGCACTTGACAATATTGGCTGGAAAATTCGACACATGACCTTTTGGAATAAATATGGGGCTACTTTGAGGCCAAAATGGAGGATTTTCCATTGAAAATGCTGGTTTGAAATATAGAACTCTATCTTGAGCTTGTCCCCAATTGCTAAAATCCAATTTTGAGATCAAATTTGGAATAGATATGGGCTTTCGATAATCTAGCAAAAAGAGAATTTCTCGAGGGTAAGGGGAATTTGTCATCTTGGAAGAAAATGTTGAGGGGCTAATAATTTATCACTAGTCTTATTTTCCCTCTGTTTTGCTCAGCTTGTTTGTTAACATAGAAGGTTTCACAAGCCTATTGAGAAAATGAGATTTCAACAATGCCTTGTTGTAGCAATTTTGAGCATTTCTCTTATATAGAAACAAAATATCTTAGATTCATTCTCATGTGACTCACCTTGGTATAATTTATAACTTCATTCTCCTGATGAACAAAGAATTCTGAAATTTTTTACAAGGGATGAGAACATTTTAGAGAGACTTGAGAATGAAATTTTGAATCGGATTCTACTAATTTTTGCATGATCAAATCTAATAAGCTCATTTGGATAGAGAAAAACCTCTGAATATTGATAAATTTAGAGAATTGGTTTTTATACTTAAAACATTTTTCCAAGAATGATACACAGTTAAGGAATTTGAGTCATGATATCCCAACCAATTATTATATCTTTATTAGGGAGACTAGCATTGAAGGAAAAACTGAATAATTACTGGTGTAGTTTGCACATTTGTAGAAAAAGTATCTCTTGAGGCATAATTGAAATATAAAGCATAGGAAGTCCAATAATCTTTAGGAAGAACATTTGTGTAAATAATTGAAAAACTTGCAGCAGTATCTATAAGAGCAATGATTGTGATTGATTTAACAAACTTTAAGGTAAAGATTTATGCAAGAAAATGGGGACAATGGACTTGGCTTGAAAACATACTAGGGTTTTGTTCTAGAGAAGGGAGAGATATATAGAAGAAAAAATCTTCGAAATCCGAGTTAGAATTAGTTTCATTAGGAGTTTGATAACAATGAATGACATAAAGAGTTTGCTCAGATAGATCTTCATCAATGGAAAATAATGATTCAATATTATTATTTTGAAGTGAGACACTAGTTTCAAATTCTATATAATGTATCAAATGGTTTTGACTTTTTTTTGTCTGAGGGCAATTTTTGGCGAAATGACCCATTTTGTTGCATATGAAATATCAAGTTGAACTACTGGTGTTTGTGTGACGTCCCAGGGCGTCACATACTAAGCGCAAGTGGAATTATAATCATTATTGATATCTAATTAATCTTGTAAACTCCTTACATTACCATATAGTATTTACCATTAAAGGTTAGCATGTATAACATGGATTATTTAAAATCCTAAATTTATAATATGAGGTTATCCTGCAATCTTTTTAACAATTCATAATATTAGCCAATTGCATATATGCACTTAAACAAGATCATAAAAGACTTCCTTTCATTTATCATCATCAGGGCTTTACAAAATTTATCAACCTGAACTTTTTCTTTTCCACATTCCTCGCCTATATATATACATCATGTACAAAGCAAAAGTAATGCGCATCAAAAGTCAGGGATAGGGGTGAGGGTGTCAACTTCACGAGCTTCCCACACCAGCCCACGTCTTACACAAAAAAGTCTATCCTCCAGCCTCCATACGATCACTGGTGTCTAGGCACCATCCAACCCTACTCCAAGTCCACCTGCACCGAAAGGTAAGGGGTAAGGGACCGAACATCTCTCCTTCATGGTTAAGGAACCATGCCACAAACTTCATGGGAATCAAACTAGCTCTACCGTCGTCCATCCAAAGGGTTGTCTCATACTTGGAAAAAGTCATGTCAATGTCAGGATCGTACATGTCATGAAAAGAAATGTCAAGGCGTGCTACCACCCCATATCGTGCTACTGGAGGTACGTCCATGCTTTCAATATGAAATTGTAAGGTATGAGCAAAACAACCTTGCCTAGTAAAGAATGATAAAACTCTAACTTAAACAATCCATAGCCATCAAAGTTACAAGTAAATCATCAAACAATTAGGACACTAAGAGAGTATATCATAAGCATAAACAATACTAATGCATCATGGAATAAATCACCTTATATGCATCCATCTCTATACTTACTCTTCACAAATTCAATCTATAATGCAACCATTATAGATGAACTCACTGGCCAAATATAATTAAATTTAGTGTGCATAAAATCCACCCTCGAATCAGTCAACAACCGGGACACTACCGCCAGATCGAGTCACTTCCGGAAAGTACGTTATTCGGACTTCCACAACATCTCTAATTGTGGGCATCTCACTCTGAGGCATCCCAGCATCACCCAACCGAGGTCCTCCTTGATCACACACAAGGGCATCTCACTCCAAGGCATCTCAGTATCACACAACTGAGGCATCCTTGATTACACACAAGGGCATCTCACTCCGAGGAATCTCTGGTATTTCTCTACCGAGGCATCCTTGATCACACACAAGGGCATCTCAAACTTTTGGGTGCATCACCGGTATCTCGGTACCGATAGGTTCGTTCACCCTTTTAAGCACACGTTTTACACCACCACACCTTGGATTAATGCATATATCGTATGCAAAAAAAAAGGACTCTAAAGTATCTATCTAATTCTCATGAACCTAGCACACGTGTGTGTCCAAATTATAAGATAAAATCCATCACGACATGTCCCATACCATGCCGGACAAATACTTACCCCATAATCAAGCACTATGCACCGCACTCATTGCACACGCATAATTCTATATGCATTTATACCTCTATTGACATATGAGACTTACTCATACACAACTAACATCTCTTATGAGGTTTATTAGACTCTATGTTCATCATACAAGTCTAAGATACAAGACACTACATCTAATATATGTTCTCGGGTACAAACAGTATATTAGTTAAATGAACAGTTTCGGTTTCGAACATAAAAGACATAACAATTCTTATTGAAATACTACCAAATTTTAGTATGTTGTATTTAAGACATAGCTTAACATTTTTCCTGGAGGAACTTAAATCTAGTTCTCACTGTATTAAGAGTAACAATTGACATAATTCTTACTAATATCCTGTACCGAGTCCAAACTTTATATCTACAAAGAAAAATCATTTTACTAATCAATTCTTATCCATTTAATCTCAAATTTTGACACGTTATTCCTTAAGATGTGTTCTACAATTTTCATTAAGGATTTGAAGTTCAATTCTAACTAGGTAATTACAGAAAATTCATATAATCAGTAAAGGTCAATCCAATTCTCACAAAAACAGTTTACTAGTTTTATTAAATTCATTTCTATCTCTATCTTTATATATCTATGTGGTCATAACGACGTGGATAACTCAATCTTAAAGATGTTCTATCATGTAGAAAGGTTTCTTTCTCATCTCTATTAACATAGATAAAGAAATTAGACACAAACAGAAATCTAACTAATCGTTTTCACCTAGAACATAATAGATACACGATTACTTCTCACTTCTAACTCAACTAAACCACTTGTCTATCCACAATCCTCTTTTACAATATTTCAAGGCTTCATCACTGCAACTCAAAGCAACTTCAGCATGTCTTTCTCTAACAAATGATCAATTCCACAGCTCGGCTTGAAGCGTTGTTGCATCTGCGAACCATTCATCACGTTTCCAACCAAAACAACACACTCGGCCTCCATTTCATCACTTCGCTTAACAATACAGCATACTTATACAAGAATTTCGAACATGCAAGACTCAAGAGTGACATGCAATAGCTTCTACCTTCAATCTAACACTCACTAAGCTTAGATCAATCACAAAACAACAACTACAAACTATATCCATCACTGTTTGGTTAGATTCACAAGCTCCCTTGATGAAACAATGGATAACTTTCACTTTAGAGTTAGATCTTTCCTTACCTTGCTTCAGCTACTAAACAACACTAAGATTCTTCAAGATCAACACTCAAAATCAGCATTGCATGAAGAAGAAATCACTGGTTTGCTTCTGGTTCTTCACTGCTCGACTGAGAGAAAAGATGAAGAAGAAGATGAGGGTTTCTCGGTTTTGAGGAGAGAGAGAGAATTTTTGTTTTTTATGTGGGGAAATATATCTACAAAGCTAGTCCTAGGTTAGTGTAATGATTAGATTTAGCAATGATTATGCTTCCTTGGATTGCTAGCTTCGGTTTCTAGGGATTTGAAGAAAACTGTGATGCCAAGTGAGAAACACGAGAGAAAGAGAGAGGTTTGGTGTTGTGGCTTTCATGCATGAAGATTTTTCGCCATCTGTCGATCGATGTCCATTAACAGTTAATCGATATCATTAGTTAGTTCATTAGTTTCAAATATTTTCATCTAATTGCCTTTTGTTTCTTCTTAATGTCAATTATACAAAATCATAACATATATATAACATATCGACTAGTCAAAGTTAGTCTATAAAAAAATCAATCACAAAAAAAATGCTAAAGTTATAAGTTATTCACTAATCAAATCTCTTTAGCTATAATTTATAAGTCTTAACTAAAAATATAATAACTCAGGTCTAATTATCTATTCCTGGCCTAACAGGCTCAATCTAAAATGATCCGGCCCACTAAACTTATAAATCTTATAATCCCAAACCTTGGCCCACTTCCAGCCAATTCCAAGCCTAGCTTTCCTGGTCCAAATCCATAAGCTTGGTTCTAAAATAATTGTGTGGCCCACTAACTCTCAAGCCCACACATTCCTCAAAGTCCATTGGGTTCACTTTCCGGCCTGTTCTAAATAAATCTAAGTTTCTAATGATCTAATTAAGCTAATGATGGTCGATGAAATTTGGGATGTTACAGTTTGCCTTAGTGGCCACCCTTCCAACATGGAAGGGGGAGGTGGGGTTTCGAATCCCCACCTTCTCAGGGGGGTTAGGGTGGGGAGGATATTATTTCAAGTGTGAGTTTCGACTCCCACGCCTTGTAAGGAGGCAGGGTAAAAATCTGAGAGTGAGAGTTAGCATAAAAATAGAGTAGGACTGACAAAAAAAACATCAAGTTGAATTTTTGCAATTTTAATGATCTTTCCTTTTCGCAGAAATCGGCATTTTTTTTTTTTTTCTGAAAAATGTTTATATCCGTGTTTGGATTTACCATGAAATTCTTCTTTTTTCTGGAAGACTTTCCACAGGAGTCATCACAATTTTTTTTGGAACACTTAATATTCAACTATTAACCTGAATAGGCTCCATCAAGTTCTCTATTGTTTGTGAGGTAGGTTTTCATTATTTGGCGCCTTGGCACAAATCATCAAGGCACAAATGGATTTCTTGCTATATTTCTCCCAAAGGAATGTCCATAATTTTCCTTTGTTTGTCAAGAAAGGATATCTCAACTTGCCGAGATAGCTATCTAGGAATGAAGTTAGAAAAATGTGTGTCAGGTTTGCATTAGCTCTAAGGTAGAAAAATCTGTTTCAAGTTTGCATCAGCTCCAATGCCATAGAAGAGCTTGAGCATTTCCCAATAATGTTTGTCAAGATGTCTTTCTTGGAGAGAGTAGTATTTTCTTTCAAAAAATTCTCATCTCTTAAGCTTATGAAGGTTAGTAGGTTTGCCAAAGAAAAAATGGTAGTGGAGAACAATAACTTGGCCAAAATCCGTTGAAAGCAAAAATTAAGCTTGATTTTGCTCTGTCACCGACTACCACCAATCTTTGAGGCTACCTGTGAATCTTGTAAAAAATCCAAGAATAACATCATACTTGTGACTTGTGAGAGTTTGGGTGTTTAGCCAAATATGAAATTCTTTGAATCTTTCTGGCTATTTAGAATAAGGAATATTATCAACAATAAAAACTGTTTAGATGATGGAGTTAGATTCCGCGATGAATTATTTGGTTGGATAA
Source organism: Eucalyptus erythrocorys (assembly GCA_014182555.1). Lineage (NCBI taxonomy): Eukaryota > Viridiplantae > Streptophyta > Magnoliopsida > Myrtales > Myrtaceae > Eucalyptus > Eucalyptus erythrocorys. The sequence continues at coordinate 34,802,701 of CM024604.1, forward strand.
CTTTTGGTTTAGAAGGATTGAAATCTATCTCTTGATTTGGGGGATCTACTATGAATATTGAGGAAGTGGTTGGCACAATGGGAAATGATATGATAGCAGGGATCAAAAAAGAGGAGGACGATGAAAGAGATACCGAGTCTAGTTTTGAATGTGAATTGATCGGAAGAATTGGTTCTGATGAAAACTAAATATGGTCTTTTAAGGTAGAAGGATCAAGTTGTTTTTCTTCATGATTGCCAAGATCTCTTAGGAATTATTCCAATGAATTGGATAGCATCATTTGATTTGGTTTTACTTTTATAGAAGTCGAAGATTCTTTAGGAATCTTTTATTTTCTCTTTTCTTTACTTAGCCGATCTAGTTCGCTAAGGCGGTTTTGCATTTCTACCACATTAGTTTTGTTTCATTTGGTAGAGATTTCTGTGAGAGCAGCAAAGATTGAAGTACTCTGTGGTGATTGTGTAAGAGAGTACTCAGTTCATGATACAATTGGGAATATATCAGAAGGTTTGAATTTTCCTTATTCAAGAAGTTGGATTTGCCTCTTGAGCTTCTCTATTTCTGCCTTTGGGCTTTCGAGATGATAGTATCCCAAATGTTGTTTGAATTTTAAGGCACAAAATCATTTTTGGAAGTTCGAAAGTATCTTCTTGGTGGTTTCATCATATCTCTTAAGATCTTTTTGTACATTAACAATTATGGAATCAATCATCTTAAAAGTATTATTGTGTGCTAAAAGAGTCTCTGATTGCTAATTCATGATGGCTTTAGTAACAGTAGTTCTTTTTTGTGTTCCATGTTTGTCCACATCGGTTGGTGCAGGTATTTTTGCAACATGGCGATATCTCTCTTGAGGGTCGATGAACTCTTTAGAGGAAGGGAAATAAAGCCTTGAACTTTCTTGAACAAGAGGAGGAAAGTCTGCTTCCTGGAACATAGCGATGGGGGAGCTAACTTTCTTCTTTTGGCTAAGTAATGTTTCACCTGGAGCTTCAAGTGTGTATGAATGCTTTTTTGCCCATTTTAAGATTGGCTTGTAGATAGGGAAACAATTGGTTCTTTGTGAGGAGGTGAGGGAGGTAATGTAGGTGGTAAGACTGGTAGAATAGGAGGTGATGATGTGTATGCTGGTGGTAAAGATGGAGTATAAGAAATCATGAATTGAAACTTATCACACTCACCAAGGGTATAAAAAGAGGGACATACGTTCAAGTACCTTTGGTATACACCATCTTTTGGTATTTTGGATTTTTGTCCGAGCCTTGCATTTGAGTTTACTTCGTCAGGAAAATTTGTGCAAATAAACATTGACAAAAATGGTCCCAAAAACAATGATCATTTTGATCCTTGTAGTAATGTACATGATTTCCATTACTCTGGTAGTATTGAACAAGTTTTTGGGGTCTAGCTCAAAGATTAATTTTGAAACGCACGGTTTAATCATAAACATGGTTTGGAAGATGAAAGGATTTTCTTCATTTTCTTTGCCAAATTTGATGACAACAGTGCCATCCTTTTTTTTACAAATTCATATTCCGAGAACTAGAGAGGCTTGTTGTTCTAATGCAACTTTTCATAATCAGTAATCCAGGTTTTCGAAAGGAGTTTGGACAACTTCACCTTTGGAATCTATCTAGGAACATGGATACAAGATGCCTAATCATTTTGCATGGTGTTAAAGAGGGCATCTTCATTTCCATTTTAGAAATTTAGATTAAGGGCGTGGTTCTATACTCGATAAACCGACACTGCAACAGAATCAGCATTCTAGGGTGTTCTAGTGAACTGGATCTAGCCCTTCAAAAAGAAAAGCAACCGAGGATTAGTAAGAACAATATTGAAGTTTGAATATAAGGTTATAAATACTATCCTAGCATTCAAAATAGTTTGGACGGTACCAATACAAGCATGGTGATATTGTAAGAAATGGGTATCCAATAGGGCCATTCTAGTGACAAATGGCAGGCCTTTTCGGCCATGGAAAGTGAGGGCAAGACGGACAGCTCCATAATGGACGTGGGAGTATCCCTGGTGGGTCCATTGTTTGAGAAATTCTAGGAGAATTTGGAGAGTAACAAAATACTCTTTTTTAGTGGCTAGAATGGGATGTTAATTAAACTTGGAGGACTGTACATATTCTTTCATTTATTTGGGAGTCTAATGGATAAGTTGTCGAATAGAGCCAATGGGAGAAATGATGAGATGGCTTTAGTAAAAGCAAAATATGGATTCATAAGAGGAAGTCGAGTTCCAGAGAGTTTGATGTCATCACTAAGAGAGACTTCATAAAGATAATCAATTTTAGAAGTATTTGACACACGAAGGTCTAAAGAGAAGAGAAAGATGGAGAAATAGTAAAAGTAACTGGAGCATCTAGGATTTCAGGACCATATGTGAAATGGAGAAAATCTTCTCAGCATTGAATTCACTTACTAAACGCATTAAACGAACCAAGTTACAAATGAGACCATGGTTCTGATACTAATGAGGGGATCTATGCTTAGAACTAGGGAAAACGGAATCTCAGTTGGAGAGTATCGAAAAGTTTTGGAGATTTCAAATATATATCGAAATGTTCGACACGACACGAAAGTTGTTAGGGAGTGTCGGTACTTGTTAGCCATTCGCTCTAGCTTGGCATTTCGTAAAACCCATTGGGAAATTTCAATCATCCTTCAAGATGGTCGCAACAAATTTCATTTGTCATATTGATCATTTGAGTGACGATTCCATAATTATCTTGATTATTGGAATATGAATGTCTCTTCTATTTGACTTAGATCTAAATAGAGTATAGGAAATGGATTAGGAAACTAAATTGAGTGAAAACAATTTAACTTAATTGGCATGAGCTGTGTTGATTGAACTACAATGATACAAACCAATTTGATCATTATTTTTAAATAATATAAATGCGAACAACCACAAAAAAAGAAATTCTTCCATGAATCGATCTGAAATATTATAACAACTTCTCAAACATACAGGCCTTTACGCCAGGGATCCTGGTAAATGAAGTCTTGACGTGGGCTTGCTTCAAGGTTCGTAACTATTGTATTTGCCATCATCAGTGTCGAATAAACAAAGTACGACTCTCCGTAAACAATGGTGTACCTTCTGTTGGCTTGCGACACCAATTTTACCTATGCCAATTGAATTGTTTTAAAGGAGGTTGCTTTCAACTCATGAGATAGATGCTAAGATTGGTGGTGTGGTGTGGTGTGCCCCTGCGATGGTCAACCTAACAATGTCGTTCAATTTGAGTATGGAGATACAAAAAGAGATCAATTAGTCCTTGCCAGTGGTGGATCACCAGTAGCATGCACACCCGTGGCCAGCAAATCAAAAGTGTCCATCATGGGGCTATAAGATTGTTGGGACATTTTATTATTTAGTTATGGGTAAGGAAGTCAACGGTTCAGATCCGTTTGGTTTTCCAAAAAAACCAAAAACTGAACCGAACCGAATTGTTATGGTAAATGGTTGAATCGAACAAAATGCGACCGAACCGAATATGAACTAAACTGAAATTCTAGTTCTGTTTGGTTGGGATTTTCGATTTTCACTCTTATTTTTTTTCACTTTTTTCTCGGTTCAACCGAAGACGACTTGAGCTTGTCTAGCATCGAAGGAGATCTGGTCAAGAAAGGCGTCTCCTTTCCGCTACCCCTCTTATTCTTGCCCAAGCTCGGGACTTTGCTGCAAGAACCCATAATGGGTCTCCACTTCAGGGGTTTTGCCAAAATAGGGGTTGGATTATTGGGATCTGTAGCTGTACAAGCTAATGGACTTGAGTCTTTGCAGCATTGATGGAGATCTTTTGAGGTGGTGGGGTCTTGGGCTTTCTTCTTAATGCTGTTGCTGCTGATGTTGTTGGTGCGGCTCCGCTCTTCTTGCTTGGGCGTGTGGATGCTGAGGCTCGAGGTGATGAAAATCGTGCCAATCGTGAGGTTGAGAAGTACGAAGAAAACGTTGGGCGTGAACCAGCTGTTCATGGTGGCTCGATTTGCGATTTCGGGTCCGAAACCCTAGTTGTTGGTGCCGACCGCAGGTGTTGTTTCGAAGAGACTGATGCAACTCCGTTTGTCTTGGACTCAAGCAGGAGAAGACGAGAGAGAGAGAGAGAGAGAGAGAGAGAGAGAGAGAGAGAGAGAGAGAGACTGATGCAACTCTGTTTGTCTATAAATGTGATTTTATATTATATCGGTTTGATTCGGTTAATCAAATCGAATCGATAAAATCCGAACTAGCAAAAATAAATGTGATTTTACCATTATTCAAATAAAAAATTGAACCAAATCGAAAATACATGAAATTTTCGATTCGGTTCTTTAGTTCGGTTCTAACACCCCTAGTTATGGGGAGTAGTCTGTAGAGGTCTTGGTCTATGTGTAGTTACATATGGGGTCTTCGTTGTATATATGTTACTGGAAGGAAATAACGTGCGGTTGTACAGTTGCCTAGATGGGCAGTGTATAGATTGGAGTCCCCGACTCTTTAGCTGAGTTTTCGCTGATTCAAAGGGGAGCTGAGTGTCTGTACGGTTATAGGTTTCTTGTATCCAAGTTTTGCTTTCTCTAGCAATAACATCTTTCATTGTTGCAATTGCCACTGCTCATACACAAGCTATCTTGCTCTGCTCTATTCATTTCCGGCCATTCTCGCTTCGCTCCAAGTTGGCATAAGAACGCTTCAAGTGCCATAACTTTGCACGAAGGGACATTTAAGTGGCATAACTTACGAAAGGTATACTTAAGTGCCACATTTTAAGAAAAGTGGGACACCTGAGTACCATCTCCGACGAAGCTAGTCGGAAATCATACGCTTCATTAAAATATTAATATTTCTCAACGATGTATCTCATCGGAGAGCTGAGTCAGCTCAAATTCACCCCAAATGTGGCATCCTCAATTTTTGACAACCCTTGAAGATGCAATGATTGTGGCCGATCAAATTTGTGGAATTTTAGCCATTGAACTATTGAGTTATAATTGGACTCTCTTTTGACATGGTAGCTATAGTATATGACTAAGTGGTATTTGTAATTGGGTGTATATATATATATATATATATATGTGTGTGTGTGTGTGTGTGTGTGTGTGTGTGTGTGTGTGTGTACATATACAAGCTATGGTTAAGGATTAAACTTTGGGGGATTAAGGCTTGATGGACTTGGGCTTAATTGGGCTTGAGAGGGGGGATTTTTGGGTCGGCGAAGCAAGACCAGCCCATGAAGCAGCCATCCACGTACGCCAAGGGAGAGGAGAGGCTGGCTGAGGTGGCGCCGAGCTGTCCCCTTGCTGCCAAGTGTCGCCATGCATGGAGAAGTAGCCATTAGTCCTAATGATGGCTCAATTGGGGTATAAAGGGGGCAACCAACCGGTTTGTGGGTTTTTCCGCCGGTTTTGAGAGAGAGAGAGAGAGAGAGAGAGAGAGAGAAGTCGAAGAAGGAGAGAAGAAGAAGAGGAAGGTGTGACGACCCAGACCCGGGACAGTACGGAGGGACGGACTAAGATCGCCTTGGCAGTACGCGGGCGAGGCTAAGGGCATTTCTCCTGTCCCACATCGCTTAGGGAGGGTGTAACGACCCGGGCCCCGCTGTATAATATTGTCCGCTTTGGATGGGATTGCACGAAGCCATTTCCCTCCCTCACGGCTTTAAAACGCGTCATACAGGTTAAGAGGGGCCCAAGCCATTATATACGGCCCAAGACTTCCTCCCTAGGCGATGTGGGACGGGGACTCCTTCCTTGCGCACGTCAGGGGATTGAGGCGCGGACGCACCGCCATCCCTCCTCCCCGCGCACCGCCGCTCGGGCCGTCACACTCTCCCCTCCTTGGGAGCACGCGCCCTCGCCGTGGCCCCACATGCGGTCGGGAGTCGGCTCGATACCATTTGTAACGACCGGGCCCCACCGTATAATATTGTCCGCTTTGGATGGGATTGCACGAAGCCATTTCCCTCCCTCAAGGCTTTGTTTTCAGCGCAGCTGAAGCGTACGTGAAACGTGTTATACAGATTAAAGGAACCCAAGCCTTATAAAGGCTCCCAAGACTCCCTCCCTAAGCGATGTGGGACAGGAGAAATGCCCTTAGCCTTGCCCGCGTACTGCCGAGGCGATCTTAGTCCGTACCTCCGTACTGTCCGGGGTCTGGGTCGTCACGTTCTCCCCCCTTAAGGCACAGCACCCTCGCTGTGGCCCTACACGCTGCGGGAGTCGGCTCTGATACCATTTGTAACGACCCGGGCCCCACTGTATAATATTGTCCGCTTTGGATGGGATTGCACGAAGCCATTTCCCTCCCTCACGGCTTTAAAACGCGTTATACAGATTAAAGGAACCCAAGCCATTATAACATCCCTAAGTAATATTCATCCACATATAGCTTCATCTACATAGTTCCTCCACATAAAAATCCCTAAAGAATGTACTCAGACCTAGTCTTGGGAGCCTTTATAAGGCTTGGGTTCCTTTACTCCTACATAACGCGTTTCACGTACACTTCCGCTGTGCTGAAAACAAAGCCTTGAGGGAGGGAAATGGCTTCATGCAATCCCGTCCAAAGAGGACAATATTATGGCTTGGGAGAGGGAAGGCCCGCAGGATGGCCCTCTGCCCTTGCATAACGCATTTCATGTACGCTTCTGCTGCGCTGAAAACAAAGCCTTGAGGGAGGGAAATGGCTTCGTGCAATCCCGTCCAAAGAGGACAATATTATGGCTTGGGAGAGGGAAGGCCCACGGGATGGCCCTCTGCCCCTACATAACACATTTTAAAGCCGTGAGGGAGGGAAATGGCTTCGTGCAATCCCATACAAAGCGGACAATATTATACAGTGGGGCCCGGGTCGTTACAGAAGGAGGAGAGCTGAGAATTCCAAGTCTTCTTGCCACCGTTCCTCCATCAAATTTGCTCAAACAAAAGGCAAGAATGAGTCTCTTTCCTAACTATGCATGTTTTGGTGATGTGTGATGGTCGAATTTGTGGATTTGGTGGTCGGATTGTGGAGATTTTGAGAAGAACTTCAAGTGGGTACAATCGGGTGGAGAAGTGTTCTTGTGCACCAGTAGTTTGCATGTGTCTGTAGATGTCTTTAGGGTTAAAATCTGACCTTGAATCCTTCATGGAAGTTGTAGAACACATCTTGAGCTATGACATAGTCGAATTTGAAGTGATTTGAGTGAGATTAGAGGGGTGAAATGGAATTTCTTTGGAACCGGGTGTCTACCGAGGTTGCTTGCTAACCTTTGATGTTTGTTAGCTTATGATCGTGCCTTTTTCTTTGGAATTTTTGCTCGACTTCTTCGTGTGAAATGTAAAGGACATCTTGATGAATAACATATTAAAAATTGAGCTGATTTCATTCGGTGTAGCTTGGTGAATTCTTTGTCTCTCGCAGAAATGGAATTCTGGACTTTCTTGGTGGAACGACAGTGGCTTGCGTTGCATTTAAAGTGACTTTCCCTTGGTTTTCTTACTTCGACCCCTTAATGAAAGTTGAAGAAAAATGGTTAAACTAGAACATATCCAAAATTTGGATCAAACACAGGAGGATAAGTAGCTCAATTGAAGATGTTTTGCTGAGGAATGTCGCTGGACAGTTTGTGAATAGTAAATAAGGGACTTATGATTTTTATAGCAATTAATGGAGGACGAATTGAGCGATGATATCTTCATGAGAAATGATCTTTAGACCCTTGGCTAAGACATACTGAAATTTGGTAATTTTTTAAGGTGATTTGGTATATTAAATTAGTGAGTTTCGTGAGCAGTGTAAACTGGAATTTCCTAAACTTAAATCTGTCTTGGCCGAATATATGTCTTTGTATGTAAACATTGTTTGAACATAGTCTCTTCATGAGAATGACACTTCCATGTCTTATTTTCAATGTAGTGAAGAGTTATCATCTTTAAAAAGCCAATTGAGTGGTACATTGTGATCTTTTCCATAACCATGTAAACTGTTTGGTTTGGAACTTGTTGAATTGTTATGGCCGAACATATTTCTTTGTGTAATGACATCCAAGGCATGTTTTTCTTCATGAAACATGTGTTATGTTGCCTTGATTATCATGTGTGTGTGTATCACAAGGTTTAAAAAGGGCAATTGATGTTCAATTGAGATGATTTCTCAAACCTGTGCATGCCGAATGGTTGGGAACTAGTTGGATGAAGCATGTTAGGTGAATTTCATGTCATAGAAGTAGAGACACATGATATTGTTTGCTGTGGCGTATGTGAACATCATGTAACATGTCATAAATCGTGCATATGAAAGAGATTTTTTGTATGATGTGTGCCGATGATGCCCTGGGAGTGTCGGGATGCCCGGCTAGGGAGTGAAAATGCCGGATGCCCAGTAGCCCTGTGAGCGTAAATCTGGATGGCCTCGGAGTTGAGATGCCCGGAGCGTTGGGGGTGCCGGAAGCACGGATGGTGTGTGCCGTGGATACCTCGTGACGCTAGATGAGGTGCGAGATACCCGGCTAGGGAGTGTAAATGCCGGAAGCATAGATGGTGTGTGCCGTGAATTCCTCATGATGCCAGGTTTGGATGTGAGATGCTCGGAATGTGGGGTGGCCGGAAGCCGGGTGGTGTGTACCGGAATTTGCATTTGAAATTGCATGAATTTGATATGCCTGCATGAGCATTGTTATTATGTGAAAGATGCACACGATATTATGGAGATAAGTGTGCATGAATCGGGTTGATCATGTAAAATGTGCACGTGATGTGAAACATTGACATTTGTATCTGCTGAATTATATGCTATGCTCATATGCATAAGAGGTGCTTATGTGCAAAGAATATGCGTGATGAGATTTATATGTACATACATGAGAAATGGCTGATTTATGGGAGGTGCATATATGGTGAGACATGTGAACATGTGTAATGCGTGACTTGTAAATACACATGTGTGGTGGATGCATGATTTGAGAATGATGTGAGAGCCTATGGCTGAATTGCTTAGTGAATATCCAGATGATGTTTAATTATTGTTATGTGATGCTATGATATGCTTGGTTGTGTTGTATGGGTAGTCATAGAGATTACATTTCTACTGAGTGGTTGTACTCACCTCCTTTGGGGACTAACATTTCAGCTTAGTCATGTCACTGCCTCCGGTTGCTCCTGGCGCGTTCTATGGCATACCCTCTGACGTGGATGTGAGGGTGCTGCATCTGGACAGCCCTACTGTTCCCGGATTGTCTTATTTCCGGGTGAACGTGCGGGTCAGATTTGATGTGGGCTTGGAGAGCGGCCCAGTATACCAGGAGTTTGTCTCTGTCTACACCTGTCGAGACGGAGTTATGATGGGCATGATGCCGCCGCCGTCACCCCCTGGAGCACCTGGCTGGAGTTAGACCGTGAGCTGATGTGGCATCCTCAAATTTTGAAAATCTTTGAAGATATGAGGATTGTGGTTGATTTAAATTGTGGAATTGCAGCTATTGGAATATATGAGATGGCATTTTCAAATTAAATATAATCTTTGGACATGTGATGCTTGAGGCCAACAAAATTTATAAGACTTTAGTCATTGGATTTTTGAATTACACTTAGCTCAATTTGATGGACATGGTGACTATGCTATACGGCCAAGATTAACATTTGAAATTGATTGAATTAGCGCACACATTATAACCTACGGCTATCACGAAATCTTGGAGGGATTGAGATATGTTTAATTGGATCAATTAGGTCTAATTAAGTGAGGCTAATGGAAAGAAAATGATGGGCCGGCCAAATAAGAAATTAAATCAGCCCATGAAGCCCTCAAAATTTTCGCACGTCCATGGAGGGAGAAGAACCGGATGAGTGGCGCCATGGTGTCCCTTGCATTGCCACTTGTCTCCACGCATGAAGCCTAGAGGTGTAGCCTTGGTGAGTGGGCGTGTGAGGGGTGAGAGAGAGAGAGAGACTGTCGACTGAATGAGTGAGAGAGTCGGCCAAAGTGAGAGAGAAAGAGAGAGAAGAAGAAGAACCGAAGGAGAAGAAGGGAGAAAGAGGAGGTTCGGCCAAGGGATTTGCAGCTCCATTCAAGGGGATTTCTTGCCGTTTCTCTTCAAATTCAAAGGCAAGAGCAGTCCTTTTTACTTCCTATACTTGTGTGGTGCTCTATTATAGCAGGAAATCGTGATTTATACGGTTGAATTTGGGTATTTTTGGAGAAACATCAAATCGGGTTAAATCGGGCGCTGAAGAACAGGGTTACACCCGAATCTTGTAGGGCCGTTTTCATGGGTTTAGAGATGGATTCTGAGCTTGATGTCTTCTGTGAAGTTTTTTTACACATCTTGAACTGAAACATAGTCGATTTTGAGAGGATTTGAATGAGATTTGAGGGGTAAAAAGGGTTTAGCTTGGAACCGGATGGGTGTTGAAGCTGACCGAGTGACCTTTGATACTTGGTTGCCCTTGTTCATGCCTTTTTAGTTGGCATTTTTGCTCGACTACTTCTTGTGATTTGTAAAGAACATCTTGGTGCATCTCATACTAAAATTTGAACCAATTTCGTTGAGTTTTACCTAGTGTATCGAATTTTTCTTTCTGGCCCTGCATTCTGGAAATTTAACGAGTTAAGGACAGTAACTTGTGGAGCTTATAACCCAACTTTTCCTTGAGAATTTAACTTCAAATTCTAAAGAAAAGTTGTAGAAAACATACTGAGTTACAACATATCCAAAAATGGGAGAAAAAGAACGAGTTACAGTGGTCCATTTTGAGTGATCTTTTTGATAGCTCATTCGGCGCGATTTCAAAAGGAGCTGGAAGTTTGTGATTTTTTTACTATGCTTTGTGGGCCGAATTTGAAGAAGACTTCTTCTAGTGAAATTTTCTTTTACCTCTTGTTTATAACATATTAATTTTTGGTAATTTTTGAAGGTGAATTAGTACCTCAAATTCGTGAACTTTGTGGACAGTGTAATCTGGAAAATCTTTGAGTATAGGCCGAGTATGGCCGAGGACAAGTATTTTATAAATACATAGCCTAAACTAGTTTTCTTTAGTGCAAATGACATCTTTGCCTCTTAGTACTATTATGTACATGAATTAACTTGTTTAATAGCCAACAAAATGGTGCCTTGAGAGTGTTTTTGGTTGATTTACATGCTGTTTTGTGGGAATTCATTGAAGGAGTCCTAAGCCGAATGATGTGTTATTTACTTAGGTGTGCTATGCATGTTAATCTCATAATATACATGCTGTATTTGTTAGGTACTATCTCAATGCTTGTATATACATGCCCTTTAAGGTTAAAGGATGAACAATTAACCTTAAATATACATAATTCTTCATGATATGCTTGCTGCATTAGTGATGGAACGATGGACTGAGCGTGTTGAGTGAAAAATGATGTTATATGATTGAGGATATATGAATGCATTTGTTGTCATGCTTGTGTGCATCATGGACATGCTTGTGGATCATGCATGGGAAAGAGATTGTTGCATGACATGCACTGATTTTGCCTCGGGAGTATCGAGATGCCCGGCCAGGGAGTGAAAATGCCGGATGCCCAGTAGCCCTGTGAGCGTAAATCTGGATGGCCTCGGAGTTGAGATGCCCGGAGCGTTGGGGGTGCCGGAAGCACGGAGTGTGTGTGCCGTGGATGCCTCGTGATGCCAGTTGGGGTGCGAGATGCCCGGCCAGGGAGTGTAAATGCCGAAAGCACGGATGGTGTGTGCCGTAAATTCCTCACGATGCCAGGTTAGGTGTGAGATGCCCGGAAAGTGGGGTGGCCGGAAGCCGGGTGGTGTGTACCGGATTGTGCATTTGATATTGCAAATATTTGATGTGTGCATATGTTTGATGCATTGTTAATATGAGGAAAGGCATGTGATGTCATTGAAATTGCATGAGCATCGTTAGAATGAGGATAAATGCATGTGATATCACAAATGTATATGTGCACAATTGAATGATGATGTGAGTGATGTTTAAATAAGAAACACATGTCTTTATACTTGCTGGGAATGCCTAAAGTCTCCATATATCTAATTGATGTCTATGTGCAAGATATAAACATGTGATGAGATGTTCATATACAAGCATGTATTTTATATGATGGCTGATTTGTGTACATTATGATGATCTCACCATACCTTTGATGTTGTTTAGTTTCCATATGATGTGAACGTGTGTTTGGTTGTGCTGTATGGGTAGTTTTAAGGATTTGCTTTTATGCTGAGTGGTTGTACTCACCCCTTTGGGGACTAACATTTCAGCTTGAGTATGTCGCTGCCACCGGTTTCCCCTGGAGCGTTTTATGGCATACCCTCGGACGTGGATGTGAGGGTGCTCCATTTGGTCAGCCAGACAGTTCCCGGCTTATCATACTTCCGGGTGAACGTGAGGGTCAAGTTTGATGTGGGTCTGGATAGCGGCCCAGTGTACCAAGAGTTCGTTTCTGCTTATATTTGTCGAGATGGGGAGATGGTAGGGATGATGTCGTCGCCATCACCTCCTGGAGCGCCGGGCTGGAGCTAGGCGCAAGGCTATGACTGGGGAGGCTGGTGGGTTTTTGGATTGGGATCAGCTGGGATGGATGGATAGTGGATGTATAGTTTTGTTTTTCTTTGATGAGGGGTGATGATACTTTATTTTGAGATTTTATACTTTTGTGGTCGTTCTTTTGATGTATCATGTACCCCGAAAAGAAACAAGGAAAAATCCATCCCATTATGCTATGAATAAAGAGAACTCGATCCCATTATTTTATATCTTTAGTTGTGTGCATTGGCCTTTGTTGTTTGGGAGAGTCGTGATTCCGCTTTCGCTATTCAATTGCGCAGGGACCATTCAAAAAAAAAAAATGAGAGCCTAAGAATGTATAGCTCTCAAAGCACAGAGGACAGGTAAGTATAACTGTAATAGCCTCAAGGGGGTTTTGGGGTGTTACAGCCGAAGCTGGAGAGGTTGGAGGGATTTTTTATTCGACCGGATCTTGGTGGATGGATAGTGCTTGTATAGAGCTTCTTTGAGGACGGGTAGAGTTTTTGAGGTTTCTTTTTGATGTAGTCTTTTGATGTACATTCTACCCCGAAAAGAGCAAGAAACATCCATCCTATGGCTATATGAATAAGAGAACCGGTCTTCCAAAGTATCTTATATTATTTAATTGTGTGCATTGGCCCTGGTTGTTTGGGAGAGTCGTGATTCCGCTTCCGCTATTTGATGTGCGCTGGGACCGTTCATTCGTTGGTTAAAAAAAAGAAAAAAAGAAAAGAAAAGAAAGATAAAAGAGAGCCTAAGTATTTATAGCTCTCAAAGAATAGGCAAATATGACTGTAATAGCCTCAAAGGGGTTGTGGGGTGTTACACCAAACGACGTCGTTTCTGGTGTTGGCCCAAAATAGAGCCCTTAAATCAGCGAAAACGCCGTCGTCTCCTCATTTGCCCGAAATCTAAAACCCTAAATTGAGCGAAATGCCATTGAAGTGCTGAGCGCTAATCCCACACCCTAATTCGATTTGCCCCTGTTGGGATTGACGGATTCCCAAAAACCGGATTCAACCCTAAATCGAACCCCTAAACTTGCGCGGAAGACAAGCCAGGGATTTCTATATGCATCACCGATCCTAAGGCACATCACAGAATCGAACGTACCTTGTTAGCCACATATTAAACACCAACGACGCCAAGAGGAAGAGAAAAACGGTCCTGTTCGATCCGATGACAGCAATTCGCCTTGGAGGAAGAAAGGGTCGCCTTTTTCAGCCTACTGCTCTTCGTTTTCTCTTTGGAGTCTTTTTGGAGGGAAAGAGGGAGAATACGTACGTCAAAATATGCCAAAAGGTGTCTTCTCCCTCTCTCTTCCCCCCCTTATATACGTCCCTCCAAAAAACAAAAAACACACCCCTTCATAATATCTCTCCATCCATGGGCCTTAACTTTGTGGGCCAGGCTTTTCGGCCCGACATGGGCGGATGGGCCAACTCAGGCCCATCCGATTAAATAATTAAAATCATCATCTCCCACTCGCACATGGTGGGCCGAACATGATCTTCTTAACCTCTTTTCAACATTCATACTGGTGAATAATCCGTGCGACCGGCATACTTTGAGAGCTCGTTGCCATACATTTGTTATGAATATATAGCAGCTCATAATGGGCGTCACACTCTGAGTAGATTTAGTATGCAGTACCCTAGATCGATCGATCACATTTATATCTCTCTTGATCTCTTTTAAATAATGATATATATTGCTTTCACAATTATGATTATCCCAGAGACAGTCATAATTGGTCGACCAGTGAATACAAAACTACAATGTGATTCTCCAAATCCGATCTTCCTCTTTCCTTCAAACCCTCAATCCCAGTTTAGCTTGCTTTTCTAGAAATGTCCCATTAGATCGAATCAACTCATGACCATTGGCAACATTCTAAGATAGCAAACACTAAATAGAAATCTTGAGAATAAGTAAGAGTCCTGAGGGGACTAAAATCGAGGAACTCATTTCCCTCTAGAGTCTCACACGGCATAAAAGTTGAGATCAAACTTTTGCCACTCTTATTGGTCGTCTCATGCATACGTAGTATGAAATACGTATTACGGTATTATCTCCTTTCCCATGGAGCGTATGTCTACACAATCAATACCGTACAGATAATAGTTCAGACATACCCAATGTCTAACTTGAGTTCACGTATCTACTCATTCACATAATTCATCGAACTCACATCGGCATCTTAGACAGATAAAGTAAAATATGTGGGTTATTTTACTTTCGGACATAGTATTTATCATGTCCTCATCTTAACACTTAGTTAAGGCGACATATATATTTTAAGCTTGAGCTCTCAATTATCACCTAGATAATAAGCTTAAAAACCGTCTCATCTCTATTTATCACACAGTAAATAGAGGCGATTACTTGTGTGAGTGGGCTAATCTCTTATCTGTCCGACATACTTTCTCAACTTAATATAGTGCACTGAGCATTAAGATGCATAAAGATCAAACAAAGATTCATAGGCATTAATAATAAAAAACACAAGTTCATAAATGTGAACAACTTAGGGAAATTACAATATCCAGTACATTAGACTATATGCAATCCTAGAGATTTTACATGACCACAAAACACATCTCTAGGTATTGGCTTTGTCATAGGATCTGCTACCATTCTATGCGTAGGTATGTACTGTAAGTTCACATCCTTTCGTGCAACCACATCTTTGACAAAGTTATACTTGGTATCTATATGATTGGTTTTGCCATGATACTTTGGATCTTTGGTGTACGCTATAGCTGCTTGGCTATCACAGTTAACCAATAATGGATTTGCAGCTTTCTCAATAACACCTAAATGATCCAAAAATCTCTTAAGCCAAACTCCTTCTTGTATCGCTGCCGATAATGCCACGAACTCAGCTTCCATCGTGGACAAGGCTATACACGTTTGCTTCTTTTGCTCCATGATATGGCGCCATTGTTCAAGAAGAACGCAAATCCAGAGGTAGATTTTCTTTCATCTAAATCTCCTCCCCCGTCAAGATCCGAATAGCCTTCAAGTCGCAGATCCTTTCCTTGGTAATTCAGCTTGTAATCGCAGTTCCCTTCGAGATACCTCGGTATTCTCTTAACGGCTTTCCAATGTGCTTGACCTGGATTGGATTGGTATCTACTCACCATTCCAACTGCAAAGCATATGTCAGGTCTTGTACACATCATAGCGTACATCAAGCTCCCGACAGCACTAGCATAAGGAACATGCTTCATTTGTTCCTTTTCTTGTGGAGTTCTTGGACACAGTCTATGGCTTAATCCTTCATCTTTTGCAATAGGAGTGTCTATGGGTTTACAATCTTGCATACGAAATCGTTCAAGAACTTTATTTATATATGTTTCTTGCGAGAGAGATAATGATCTCTTCGAATGATCTCTTGAAATCTTAACTCCAAGTATGTATGCAGCCTCACCCATATCTTTCATCTCAAAATTGGAAGATAACCAACTTTTGATGGTATTAACTAACTCCTTATTGCTTCCGGCAATTAGTATATCATCAACATATAATGATATGATTACAAATTTATCTTTGGATTGTTTGATATATACACAATGATTCTCATCAATCATTGTAAAATTATATGTCACCATAGCATTATGAAAACGTATATACCACTTTCTCGACGACTGCTTAAGGCCATATATCAATTTCAAAAGTCGACATACCTTTCCTTCTTGGCCTTTCGTAATGAAACCAACAGGTTGTTCCATATATATTTTCTCATTTAATTCTCCATTGAGAAAAGCAGTCTTTACATCCATTTGATGTAATTCAAGATCCATACTTGCCACTATTGCCAAAATAATGCGAATTGAGGTTAATCTCACAACAGAGGAAAAAGTTTCCTCATAATCAATTCCTTCCTGTTGATTATAACCTTTCGCCACAAGGCGAGCTTTATATCTTTCTATCGAGCCATCAGCTTTACGCTTTATTTTGAGAACCCACTTGTTCCCAATAGCTTTGCATCCTTTTGGAAGATCAACCAGTTCCCAAACATGGTTTGACTTCATTGACTCCATTTCCTCTCCCATTGCATGCATCCATTTTTCCTTACTAGGGCAATTTAGAGCCTCATGTATATTTCTTGGCTCATCCTCATCTTGTGGGGCAATCATAAAAGTTTCCCCTTCAATGTCAAAACGTCGATGGGGAATACTTTTGCGACTTGTTCGCCGTATGGGAGATTGTACACCTAGCTCATCATTTCCCATTATGCTCCCACTAGTATTAGATAATGATGATGTCGTCTCATCATGTGGTTGTGATTGAGAATCAGTTGTATTCAATTCATCACTTCTTATATTACTCCCACTTGGACGAACTCTACTAATATCATTATCTTGATGCATGGTTTCAAATAGGGAGTAATCTTCACCTATTTTGCCCTTCTTAGGAAACTCATCCTCTAAGAATGTGACATCCCGTGATTCAAATTCAGTTATACTCCCACTTTCCTGCTCACCTATGAACACATATCCTTTCGAGTGTTCAAAGTATCTTATGAAAATACTTTTCTTTCCTCTGGGACCTAATTTCCCAAATTTGTGAGAGGGCTCATGGGTATAGGCAGCACAACCCCATGACTTAAGAAAACCCAAGTCCGGTTTTCTATCTGTCCATAACTGATATGGAGTGGAAGTAACTGATTTGGAAGGCACCTGGTTAAGTATATAGGCAGCAGTTAACAAGGCATCACTCCAAAAAGTGATAGGTAGGTTAGCATGCGCCATCATGGACCTAACCATTTCCAATAGGGTTCTGTTTCTTCTCTTTGCAACACCATTTTGTTGAGGAGTATATGGAATAGACAACTGTCTTTCTATTCCTTTTTCATCACATAATTTTCTGAACTCATCAGATAATATTATCGACCTCGATCAGATTTCAATGCTTTTATTTTCCCATCTAATTGATTCTCTACCAAGGCCATAAACCTTTTGAAACAACTTAATGCTTCAGATTTATGAGAAATCAAATAGACATATCCGAATCGAGTATGATCATCTATAAAAGTGATGAAATAAACAGCCACATGCCTTCTTCTTACATTCATTGGACCACAGATGTCAGAATGGATTAAATGCAGTGGAAATTCAGCTCTTTTACCTTTTCCAAATGGTTTCCTTGTTGTTTTCCCTATTAGGCAATGCTCACATATGGGCAAATCGGCTTTTTCAATATTGCCCAACAAGCCCTTTTTGGCTAGTCTATTCATACGTTGTTAGCCAATATGACCAAGTCTAGCATGCCACACATTCACATCATTGTCATATGAATTAGGAGACGTGATAAGGGAATAACAAACATTTGCATTAGCATAGCCAATGTCCAATACAATGAAACCATCCAGAAAATAGCCACGACCATAGAAATTCGTTTCCAAAAACAAATCCACACCTCTATTATGGAAGTTCATATTAAAACCTAGTTAGACAAACACTAAAACAGACACTAGATTCTGACGAATCTCCAGAGCATACATTACATCATGTAGGATCAAAGTGCGTCCACTACGCATGTTCAGTTGGCAGGTGCCAATTCCTTTTACTTCAGCTCGGAGTTGTTTCCCACATAGATCCACTTAGTTCCGGTTGGTATTCGTCGGAATTCCACAAAGGATCCTCTATCCTTTGCTACATGGTCTGTTGCTCCTGAATCTACAGTCCACAAAGGATTGGATTCAGCCAACAATACAGAACTTGACACATAAGCAAAGTTTTCAAATGTACAAAAGGTGTTTACCTTTTTCGGCTCCCGACAATTGCGAGCATAGTGACCCTTCTTGTCACAATTGTAACACCTTACCCTTGACATT
The DNA here is from genome assembly GCA_014182555.1 of Eucalyptus erythrocorys. Classification (NCBI taxonomy): domain Eukaryota; kingdom Viridiplantae; phylum Streptophyta; class Magnoliopsida; order Myrtales; family Myrtaceae; genus Eucalyptus; species Eucalyptus erythrocorys. Next base: position 34,821,046 of record CM024604.1, read on the forward strand.
TTCTTCACTTGAGGACGTTTTCCTCTCTTGTGTTGGTTAACTCTTGGTTTCTTGCAAGGAGGACTTGATCCTTTGCATGACCACATATTGAACGAATCAATACGCTTGCGCTTAGAGCTCAAAGCCCTTTCTGAGCTAGAACCAACATTGCAAATATCTGCTTTCGGCTCAAATGCCGTTAGGTGGTCCTCCACTAGTCAAGGTGGCGCACGGCATTCTCAAGATCTTCCATAACATGGTCAAGAGCTTCTAGTGTTTCTGGCTTTTCTAGCACATATTGAATCTTCATATTCAATATTTCACAATTGTTGCCGTTCAAATCAACAATTACATTCTTAGTTGCTGAAACCATCGATTTGAACACATCAGACATATATGCACGAATAATTAATGCCTATCATTTATTTATCTACTTTGCATAGACCCATCATATTAACAAACAATTTCAAGTAAGGTTTCAGGATCAAAAGGTCACTAAGTTTCCAATCATCCTCCAAAAATCCTAACTTAAAACTGTCATTAATATAATTGTCTTATGCAAACTAAATTCTATGAAGTTACAAAAAACTTCTATGAACTACCCACAGCATCAACAATAATAGAAAGCAAATAATATTTGACATTCGATAATAATGCTTTCACATAATACAACATATCTATTACACTAAGTAATGCATACAGAGGAAAATATCAACTCAAAAAGAGATATACATATCCAAATCATCTCAAACTAATCTAAGAAATAAATAGGGAAAGTCCCTACTAATCTATCAGTCAAAAAATCCAAAAAATCTGAAGGCACATTTGCCAACCATGGAAAAACTTTTGGAGAGCTCTCATGTCGTCTCCAAGGTGCATTCATTTTGCGCCATGTGGCACTGATACTAAGGGTTGAAGTTTTGGTTAGCTCAATCCTATAGTACTCTGTCACAAAAGCTTCTACCAGCCTCCTATAACCCGGGACCTCGTTGACCTCCCAAAGCCGATCTAACACTGCTTGCCATTCAGGTGGAAGAGTGTTCTTGAAGGTCGACACCTTCTCAAAATCCGGCATAAGATAACCATTCCGGATGATTTCCTGTATCATCTGATTGACCTTGACCACATATGATACTAAATCACCATCATGCCACCGATAATTAGCTAACTTTGTCATCAACCTTTTAAGTCTTGCACGTCCTTCGTCCGTTCTCGGGAATGCAGGTATTCGTGCATATCGCATCATAGTTCCTGCAACAAATACAAAACTAAAAAATGGATCACTTATAATCCATAATGAACATAAGGGAAAATACATAATTTTCCCTGATTCATGCAACAGATGCATAACAAAAATGGATTACTTATAACCCACATAGGCATAATTGAAAAAGAAAACACATTCCTCTATTTTTTTTTTTTTTAGGTTAATACCTTTAAAAACCCCAAATTGGTATATTTGTGATATATTTACCCTAAACTATTTTTTTGACCATGAAAAACCCAAAACTGGTACATCTATGACAAATTTACCCCGACTAACTATAAAAAATCCTAAACTGGTACATTTATGACAAATTTACCCCAAACTAATTTATTCAACCAAAAAAAACCCCAAACTGGTAAATTTATGACTAATATACCCCTCGCTAAATTAGATTAATACCACAAAAAAATTACAAAAATTGTAAACTGTGATAAATAGAGTGTAAAATCCCAAATTGGTATACCGGTCAATTGTCACGTGTCATTTAATTTTATAATTTAACAAGAAAATTTAACTAAAACTAATAGAGGGTAAATTTATCACAAGTGTATCGGTTTAGGGTAAATTTGTCAAAGGTATACAAGTTTGGGATTTTTGGTGGTCAAAAAAATAGTTTGGGGTAGATTTGTCACAAGTGTACCAGTTTAGAGTTTTTTAGGGTATTAACCCCTTTTTTTTTTGGGTCAACGGTCAACGGTGGTTAACGGTCAACGGAAGTCAACGGTCAACGGAAGTCAACAGTCAACGGAGTCAACGGTTAACGGTCAACGAAGTCAGCGGTCAGCCGAGTCGGACGGGTTGGGTCGCCGGTCGGGTTGGCTGGTCGGTCCGGGTCGGGTTGCCGGTCGGGCCGGTTCGGACGGACCGACCGACCTGGCATGTGCGGCGCGCGTGCAGCTAACGTCACGATGACGTCAGCTGGGACGTGCCTTGCATGCGCAAGGGCCTCGCTCGGTGGACGTGCGTCGCACGTGCGTAAGCGCGTGCGCGCGCGTGCGACGCACGCTGTGGCATCCTTACATTTCGAAAATTCTTGAAGATATGAGGATGGGGGTCGATTCAATTTGGAAAATTGTAGCTACTGGATTATTTGATATGGCATTTTCAAATTGGATACAATTTTTGAAAATGTGACGTTTGTGGCTAACAAAATTTATAGAATTTTGTCATTGGAAAATTGAACTACGATTCGCTGAATTTGATGGACATAGTGACTATGCTATGCTGCCAAGATTGGCATTCGAAATTTCATTGAATTAATGTACACATTTCAACCTACAGCTATGCACGAAAATCTTGAGGAATTAAAATGTGATCAATGTTGGATTAATTGAGATTAATGGGAAGGAATGATGGGCCGGCCGAATAAAACAATCAAGCCAGCCCATGAAGTCCCCAAGCTCGTGCACATCCGTGGAGGGAGAGAGAGAGGCCGAGTGAGTTGTCATCTAGGTGTCTCTCTTTTGTGCCACATGTCAACCGCCCATGAAGACCTAGATCTAGGCTTGATGAGTGTGCGTGTGAGGTGTAAGAGAGAGAGAGAGAGAGCTTCCGTCCATTGAGTGGAGAGAGTCGGCCAAGGAAGAGAGAGAAAGACAAGGAAGAAGAAAAACCGAAGAAGAAGAAGGGAGAGAAAGAGGAGGTTCGGCCGAGAGGATTGCAGCTTAATCCAAGGGAAATTCTTGCCATTTCTTCTTCAATCCAAAGGCAAGAGCAGTCCTTTTACTTCCTATACATGTATGGTGTTCTATTATAGCAGAAAATCGTGATTTACACAGTTGAATTTGGTCATTTTTGGAGAAATATCAAATCGGGTCAAGTCAGGCGTTGAAGAACAGGGTTACACCCGAAACTTGTAGGGCTGATTTCATGGGTTTAGAGGTGGATTTTGAGCTTGATGTTTTCTGTGAAGTTTCTGTACACATCTTGAACTGCAACATAGTCGATTTTGAGAGGATTTGAGTGAGAATTGAGGGGTGAAAAGGGTTTAATTTGGAACCGGGTGATTATTGAAGCTGACCGAGAGACCTTTGATGCTTGTTTGCCCTTGTTCATGCCTTTTTAGTTGGAATTTTTGCTCGACTTCTTCTTGTGATTTGTAAAGAACATCTTTATGCATCTCATACTAAAATTTGAGCCAATTCCGTTGAGTTTTACCTAATGAATCGTATTTTTCTTTATGGACTTGCGTTCTGGAAATTGGACGAGCTAGGGACAGTAGCTTGTGGAGCTTATAACACAACTTTTCCTTGAGAATTTAACTTCGACTTCTAAAGAAAATTTGTAGAAAACATACTTAGCTACAACATATCCAAAAATGGGAGAAAAAGAATGAGTTAAGTGGTTCATTTTGAGTGATTTTTCTGATAGTGTATTCTGTGCGATTTTAAAAATGAGCTGGAAGTTTGTGATTTTTATACTATGCTTTGTGGGCCGAATTTGAAGAAATTTTCTTCTAGTGAAATGATCCTTTACTTCTTGACTATAACAAACTAATTTTTTTTTGGAAATTTTTGAAGGTGATTTAGTGCCTCTAATTCGTGAATTTTATAGACAGTGTAATCTGGAAAATTTTGTACATAGGCCAAGTATAGCCGAAACTAAGTATTTTATGAATACATTGTCTAAGCTTGTTTTCTTTAGTGTAAATGACATCTTTGCAGTTTATTATTATTATGTACATGAACTATCATGGTTGATAGCCAATGTAATGGTGCCTTGGGGGTGTTTTTGACTGATTTAAATGCTGTTTTTGTGGGAACTCATTAGAGGAGTCCTAGGCCGAATGATGTGTTCATTACTTGGGTGTGCTATGCATGTCAATTTCATAATATACATGCTGTATTTGTTAGGTACCATCTTGATGTTTGTATATACATGCCATTTAAGGTTGAAAGAAGAACAATTAGTCTTAAATTCACATAGTCCTTCATGATATGCATGCTGTATTAGTGATGAATCAATGGATTGAGCATGTTGTGTGAAAAATCATGTTATATGATTTAAAATATATGAATGCATTTGTTGTCATGCTTATGTGCATTATGGGACATGCTTGTGAATCATACATGAGGAAGAGATGATTGCATGACATGCATTGATTATGCCTCGGGAGTATCGAGATGCTCAGCCAGGGAGTGAAAATGCCGGATGCCCAGTAGCCCTGTGTGCGTAAATCTGGATGGCCTCGGAGTTGAGATGCCCGGAGCGTTGGGGGTGCCGGAAGCACGGAGTGTGTGTGCCGTGGATGCCTCGTGATGTCAGTTGGGGTGCGAGATGCCCGGCCAAGGAGTGTAAATGCCGGAAGCACGGATGGTGTGTGTCGTGAATTCCTCACGATGCCAGGTTGGGTGTGAGATGCCCGGAAAGTGGGGTTGCCGGAAGCCGGGTGGTGTGTACCGGATCAAACATCTAAAATTGCAAGCATTTGATGGGTGCATATACTTGATGCAATGTTAATATGAGGAAAGGCATGTGGTATCATTGATGTATATGTGCACCAACTGAATGATTGTGTGAGTGATGTTTAAAGTAAGAAACTCATGCATTTATGCTTGCTGGGAATGCCTAAAGTGTTCATATGTCCATTTGATGTCAATAAATGGGTAATGTTTGATGGATGATGGTACATGTTAGTTGAGTCTAGGACTGATGACATGAATGCTATGATGTATGGCTGATTGGTTCCTAGTGTGATGATACTGAAATACCTTTGATGTTGATTAATTTCTATGTGATATGAAATTGTGTTTGATTTTGCTGTATGGGTAGTTTTAAGGATCGCTTTTATGCTGAGTGGTTGTACTCACCCCTTTGGGGACTAACATTTCAGCTTGAGTATGTCGCTGCCACCGGTCCCCCCTGGTGCGTTTTATGGCATACCCACGGACGTAGACGTGAGGGTATTCCATTTGGTCAGCCCGACGGTGCCCGGTTTATCATACTTTCGAGTGAACGTGAAGATCACGTTTGATGTGGGTCTGAGTAGCGGCTCAGTGTATCAGGAATTCGTCTCTGCCTATATCTGTCGGGATGGCGAGATGGCGGGGATGATGCCACCGCCGTCACCTCTGGAGCGCCGGGCCTGGAGCTAGGCGCAAGGCTATGACTCAGGGAGGCTGGTGGGTTTTGAATTAGGATCGGTTTGGGTGGATGGATCGTGGATGCATAGTTTTGTTTTTCTTTGATGAGGGGTGATGATACCTTGTTTTGTGGTTTTATGTTGTGATCGCTTTTTGTCGTATCATGTACCCTGAAAAGAAACAAGGAAAAATTCATCCCATTACGCTATGAATAAAGAGAATCGATCCCATTATCTTATATCTTTAGTTGTGTGCATTGGCCTGTGTTGTGTGGGAGAGTCTTGAGTGTTTGCTTCCGCCATTTGATGTGCGCTGGGACCGTGAGTTTATAAAAAAAAAAAAAAAAGAGCCTAAGAATGTACAGCTCTCAAAGGATAAAGGACAGGTAAGCATGACTGTAATAGCCTCAAGGGGGTTTGGGGTGTCACACACGCACCTGCGCGTTCACCAAGTTAGTGCGTGTGTTGCACGTGCCGAAGACACCCGTTCGCTTTGGCTGCGCATGGGGGCGCGTCCGGCGTCCGTTGGCGGCGTTCCACCACTCGTCGCGCTAAGCTCGACGAGACTTTTCGTCCAGCGCCATCAGAAGTCGATTTCGACTTATAGAAAGTCGAAAAATCGCATGAACAGTCTCGGGTGTCGAGATTTCTTGTCCCGATCGGTGCCGGCTGAATCTCTTTTCACGAAAATCAATAAAAATACATCCACAGACATGAAAGGGGTCGGGAAAAACATGAAAAGGGATCGGGAAACATAAACTTAGGCTTTGATACCAATGTTGGGATTGACGGATTCCCAAAAACCGGATTCAACCCTAAATCAAACCCTAAACTTGCGCGGAAGACGAGCCCGGGATTTCTATATGCATCACCGATCTTAAGGCACATCACAGAATCGAATGTACCTTGTTAACCACAGATTAAACACCAACGACGCCAAGAGGAAGAGAAAAACGGTCCTGTTCGATCCGATGACAGCAATTCGCCTTGGAGGAAGAAAGGGTCGCCTTTTTCAGCCTACTGTTCTTCGTTTTCTCTTTGGAGTCTTTTTGGAGGGAAAGAGGGAGAATACGTACGTCAAAATATGCCAAAAGGTGTCTTCTCCCTCTCTCTTCCCCCTCTTATATATGTCCCTCCAAAAAACAAAAAACACACCCCTTCATAATATCTCTCCATCCATGGGCTCTAACTTTGTGGGCCGAGCTTCTCGGCCCAACATGGGCGGACGGGCCAACTCAGGCCCATCCGATTAAATAATTAAAATCATCAGCCCCAAATTCTACCACCGAATATTGGAAATGGAGAGTAGGACTTTCAGCAATGGCTCAAATTTCTCTCGTCGAAGCGAAGGAGAAGGCGAGCGTTTCTGTTTTTGTGGATTACCAAGTCCAAAAAGAACATCATGGACTTGATTAAATCCCAGGAGAAGATTCTATGGATGTGCCTGATACAGAGAAGGCTTGAAGTGCAAATACTTCAAATGGGTCGATGCGAAATTCTCTCACCGAGCGACAGAGGTGATATTAGACCTACTTGATGGATGTCATTAACCTCCATCTACGCTTGTGGACGACTTGGACGATATTGACTCAATGCAAGCTCAAGCTCAAGCTCAAGCATCTTCTGTTAACAATTTGAAGAATGAAGTTTCAAAGATGAAAATTGAACCGAGCGTTTATTGTGTTGCTGTTTCTTTGTCTATCCTACTTTATGATGAAATGTAAAGTACTGGAAGGTGAGAAGAAGTTTCTCCGACTGCCATAGTTGTGTTGAATGAAATGTAACTTATTTTTTTAGAAAATGAGAAGAAGTTTTGGGTTGTCATATGTATTATGTGTTACTTCTTGTACTTGTGGGGAGGTCAAGGAATTGGAATGAATGAATGAATGATTTCGACAAATATTGTTTGTACTATGTTTTTGCTTATTCTTAAATATAAATCGGTGATGATGGAATGTATATTGGATCGATGTGTTATGGTGAATATTTTACTTGAATTGAATGTAAACCGGTAACAAATGTGTAAACTAGTAGCTTTTACTTGAATTGAATGTAAACTAGCAGCAAATGTGTAAACCAGCAGCTTTTACTTGAAGGAGCTCAGCCAGCAGCAAATGTGTAAACCAGCAACTTCTCTGTTTTGCTGCAAACCACCATATACATAGAACAGACACGACAGATTACTCGAGTGCTATAAGTTGTATCTAGTGATCACTTAAGTGCCAGTTGGGATAAAAAAAGAGTCATCTAAGTGTCAAGTTATTATTAAAAGGATCACTTAAGTGCCACTTGTTGTTAAAAGTGTACACTTAAGTGCCACTTGTTGTTAAAAGTGAACACTTAAGTGCTAGGTTTTTTAGAATGTGATCAATTAAGTGCCATTTTTTTTTTTTTGGTACATTTCACCAGCCATCGGCTACTACTAGCCACCATAATCGCCCACCACTCGCCACCATCGGCCTCCAGCCATCACCACTAGCCACACCAAGCATCCTAGGCATCCACTTGAGCTACCACTAGCCACCACTATGTTGGTGGTATGTTACTGCATAAGTTGCTAGTGTAAGGTGTCTTACACCAGCTTGCAGCAGCACTACCTGGTGCAAGATATGCATATTGTACACTTACATCTTGCACCAGGTGCAGCAAAAACCTCTAACCCAACACCCCACTACCAGGCTTCACCAGCCGCCACCACCAGCCACACGAGCACCCCAATCATCACCACGTATCCACCACCAGAAGCAATAGTAAGTAAAAGTAAAAACAAAATCAAAAAATTGAAAAAGGCATGCCAAAAATGACAAGCAACAACCGTTCCATTAATATTGAAATGAAGTCTCATAAACTCAATGACAAATGAAGTCTCACAAACTCAACTAACTCAATGACAAACTATTATTAAAAAAAAAAAAAAAAAAAACATCCACAGATGTTTATAACTGACTCCTTAGCCCCACAAACCATATCACATCCTATCATCAATCAATATGCACAATGTCTCCTGTTCGTGCTCATTTTGAAGGATCTCACACTTGATTGATAATCCTTGCACTTTTTCTAACTGGATATGAGACTTATTCTTCAACTGTGTTGGGATGCGTTGATTCTGATGGAGCTGCAATTGTCCTAGGTTGAACTGATTTGGGAGCTAAAACTGTTGTAGGCTGAACTGAGTCAGATGGACTTGCAATTGGATTCTTCTTACTCTTCTTTCTTGTTGGCACAGGCAATGTCTTCTTCTTTGTCGGTGCAGCAAATGATTCTTGAGTCGGCCTTCAGACATAAGAACCTCTGAACTTCTCCCAGGCTTCAAAAAGAAAACTCAATTATCAACAAAACTTTGCACTATAAATTAAATTAAATGCAGCATACAAAACTTATATTAAGAATAACCGTTCCAGATCGCTCGTTTGTATAAAGGCCATAACCATATTGTTTTAGCCTCTTCCAAAGAGCCCCTCTTGTTCAAAGGGGAGCGTAACGTTCAGGTACTTCTGATTGGTTGCCTCTTCTTCTCTTATGTGATTTCTTGGGCTCTTATGGCTGTTCAGCTACAGCAGGGGTTTCTTTGACCAATTCTTCAGCTAGGTGTCTTGTAGATGGCCTTCTTGTAGGTGGCTCTTGATTTGGCTTTCTTCTTTTGGTTGTTTTTCTAGTTAGGCCTTCCTTCACCTTCAGTGACACCTTCGGTTGGCTTTGGTGGTGGCCCTTCTAGTGGCCTTTGTGATGACCTTGGTGATGGATCTTGTGGTGGCGCTTCTGTCACGCCCCGATCCTGAAGCACGCGCACATCCCTTACCTTTGGTCGATTTTAAAATGCGATATCCCAGGACTATGTATCGCTGACCCTTTCTTTTATTTATATGCACATGCGGAAGCAGTTATAAATCCCCAGACAATAAAGCAATGTGATAGAGTAGCAAAACCACAAACTTTCAAACTAATTCAAGCCTTTTTATAAACAAACTTATTTATTTACAACAGCTGACTGATTACAAAATCTATCGACTCCACAAAAGGTAATGGTTTTATGACCCACTAATCAAACATGTTGTTGAATCTTCAATTTCCACCTTTTCAAACTCCAGGGCTCCCGGTCCTTCATGACTGCCATCTAGGGACCTGAAATATAATCTCACAACCGGGATGAGACTATGTCTCAGCAAGTTCTACCCCCTAAGACCCGATTAGTAAGCTAATACACCTTAGGGCTGCCTATGCACAACATGAGTCAGAGGACTTACCTTGGCCTCAGATTCCACCTGCATGTTAGCACATATCAATAAACACTCAAGCAATCACATCATAGATCGAAGCATCGATCAAATCGACTTAGTCGAACACACGCCATCAAGACCACTCACGGTCATTCCCAATCAATAAATCAATTCGCAAATATGAGTCGCGGTCCTAGGACGCAACTTAAATAAAGACTCCACCAAGCAACTTTCAAATATTCAATAGCTTTACGGTTCCACTCGACCACTTTCAAGACTCAATGGTTTTACGGTCCCACGCGACCACTTTCAAGATTCAATGGCTTTACGGTTCCACTCGACCCTTTCAAGATTCAGTGGCTTTACGGTCCCACTCGACCCTTTCAAGATTCAGTGGCTTTACGGTCCCACTCGACCACTTTCAAGATTCAGTGGCTTTACGGTCCCACTCGACCTTTTCAAGATTCAGTGGCTTTATAGTCTCACTCGACCCTTTCAAGATTCAGTGGCTTTACGGTCCCACTCGACCACTCGACCCTTTCAAGATTCAGTGGCTTTACGATCCCACTCAACCACTTTCAAGATAACCTCCAGCAGTACACTTGGTCACAGAGCCTCATCAATTCTCTCGGGCGTTGTTTCTGCCAAGGTGACGTGTATAATGGACAGCAATCATGCGTTCTTTAAGGCGCCGTTTTCACCAGTGATATCCTCCATCATCGAACCACGTATGTCCATACTGCTGCATTTAATAGACAGTACTCGTGCGTTCTTTAAGGCGCCGTTTTCACCAGTGATATCCTTTAATCACCGAACCACGTATGTCTCATTACATCGATCCTGATTGGTTTCAGCCGAGAATTTTCCCAATTCCGTTTTACAACTCCCTCTGCTTTACTGTTCATTATAGCATCATCGATGCTAAAAAATAACATTCGGCCATCAATAAATCAATCATTCAATTTAATTCAATTTGGGATAAATCCCTAAAATTGCACAATCAAATCAATTACATGCAATATAGAGCTCAAATAAATAAACGAACTGCACCATGACAATCAGCACAAAATTCTGTTCACCGGCCATCCTGGTTGAATTTTCGGAAAATGAATAATTAAATAATTAATTTCGAAAAATAAATAAATAAATACAATAAATTCAATTTAGCACAATATAAAGCTCAATTAAATAAACGGTCTGCACCACAATTATCAGCATAAAATCCCGGTCACTAGCCATCCAAGTTGAATTTCCGAGAAATAAATAATTAAATAATTAATTTAGAAAATTAAATAAATAAATGCAATAAATTCAATTTAGCACAATATAAAGCTCAATTAAATAAACGGTCTGCGCCACAATCATCAGCATAAAATCCCGGTCACTAGCCATCCAAGTTGAATTTCCGGGAAATAAATAAATAAATAAATAATTAATTAATTAATTTCGAAAATTAATATTTAATTCATAAGAATTCCACCTAAGCCTAATTTGCTTAATTTCAACCGATAAGGGATGGGAAAAATCTCAAGAAGCATCCAATAAATACTATAGGCAATTAAGCTAACTAAACGACTAACATGTAATGCAATTAATTAATAAATGCTAATCCATTCTAATCTAACCCCTAATTACACTTAATTAACACTAATCAACATTTAAGTATAATTAGCACACTAATAAGGCATTAGTGAGTAAAACTCACACAAAACGACGGGCTCAACGCGAGGATCGATTTTCCCCAAAGTGGGCCGAGCATTCGGGCTCGGGAAGGCGGCCAAAACGGGCCTCGAAGTTGCTGTCATACCCATTTTCTGTCTGCTCTATTTGCTGCTGGTTGAGGCGGTTCTAGGGCTGATTCGAGCTGGACAAGGCCGGAGGAGGGCGAGGGGACTTCGGCGGGTCGAGGTGGTGGCACACGGTGGCCGGAGGTGGCCAAACCGTGGCTTGTGCTGGCCAAAACAGAGCTAGACTGCAGCTCTAGAGCTCAATGAGCTGGGTGAGAGGGTGGCCAAGGTGCACGGCCAGCAGCGATGCAGGAGGATGGCAGCAGGGCGGCAGGCTCGGGTGCGCGCGAGTAGCTCCGGTGGCTTGCGGGTGTGCGACGACGAGTTGACCGGTCTTCCTCTTCTCTCGGTGGCTTCTGTCCTTCCTTTGTTTCTGTCTTCGTTCGAATATACGGAGAGGGAGGAGAAGAGAGAGCGTCCAGAGAGACAGTACCGAGGGAGAGAGATAAGGATAAGAGAGAGAGTGAGGTTTGAAAAGTCAAAAGTAAAAAGGGGAAAGGAGAAGCAAAATTGAAATTGATAAGGGGCAGAGGGGAGTACGCACGAGGGGAAATGAGAGGGAGAGGGTTTCGGCCAATGGGGAGGAATGAAGAAAGAAAAGGGTGTTTGGCTCAAAAAGGAAAAAGGAAATGGCAATAAAATTAAAAGAGAAGAATTTCCTAGAATAGAAAATTCTCATTCCATTTCTTTTGAATAAGCTCGATTAATCCCAAAAGAATTTCATATTAGAGTTCTTGATTCCCCTCTTGCATTTTTGCATCCAATATCCCTCTTGAATTTCTTTCAAATGACTCTCATAAAAATCAATTGATATTTCCATTATCAAATTGATTATTTTCTTAATCCAAGAATCTTTCATACTCCTCAATTTCACAATCCCCGATTTCAACTGGACGAAAACACCCCTATTTATCCAGTTGAATTAGAATCCGAAAATCTGGATGTCACACCTTCAGTTGGGCCCTCTATTGGTAGCTGAGCTCTAGCTTGCCTTCTTCACACCTGAGAAAAAGGCAAAGGACATCATAAATAGTTATATAACATTAGGCCATATTAGAATGTAAATGAAAAGTAAACTCAAATCATTGAACTTACCGGGTATTTTTTTTCTCTGTTGCTGTTGAAGAACAGTCGACTTAACTGGCCCTCCACTTGCTTCAGCCAATCCTAAAGCTGGTTGTCTTCCACTTTGCCTTCTTTGAATAGGCCCTTCAGTTTCAAGTATAGTAAGGGCTTCGGCCAATTCTTCACGTGTCACGGTTACCTGACAAAGACAAAAATATTACATACATATCACTTATATCTACGTACATATTTGTAACAAACCATAAAGCAACATAAACACAATTGTTATGACTTACTAGGTTTATTGTCGTCGACTGAAGAACAGTCAACTAACTTCGCCTTTCTATTTCTCCTTCTCCAATTGTTCCTTCACTAGGCCCTTCGGTTGGCCTTAATTGGTCCTGCTGCTTCTTTAATTGACAACTCTTAATATTGTGCCCCGTTATGTGGCAAAAAGAGCAATTTATTGGTACACCTGTCCTATTCATTCTATGGTGACATGAGTCCTCTCCCTCCGTCATTTTTCATTTTTGCTTTGGTCTTCCCATTCTCTTCTCTAGTGGCAACGGTTGAGGTGCTTCGCGATCTGTTGGTTCCTAGAACTTGCTACATCTAATTGGCTGCAACATGAATTGATACGAAGTAAGATATTTCGGTTTTTTGTACCAATCATCAAGATAGTCTTCTGTGTTGTGGCCCTTCAATTGAATTGCACATATGGCATGTGCACAAGGAATTCCACTCAGTTGCCATGCTCTACATGAACACTTCCTTGTACCTATACTTGTCGGAACCCTTCATGATCTCATATCCGCCATCTTCATTCCAAATGGGATGACAATACTTACTTGCCGCCAAGTTGTCATCTAATTTCATAGCAATCCTAGGACCACATTGCTTACTCCACTTGGCAGTCTCATCTCTTTGTCAATGCAGCCGAGTCATGACCAAAACCCGTACGTCTTCAAGCATTGAAATAATTGGTTTGCATCTGACATCTATTATCCTCCCATCGAATGCTTTGCAGATGTTGTTATCAATGTTATCGCACTTGAATTCCTCGCTGAAGAACGCCTTGCACCAATGCTTCGGGTCTGTTTGGCACAGTGCATCATAACCATCCTTCATCAATTGAAGCATCTCTTTTGGCCATCCTAAAGTTATCCATATTCGAGCTCTTTGCTAGCTGCCAAAATCGCGACTGCAGCTTGTCCCCTTTATAGGTCTTTGCCTAATTTGCGTATATATGCCGCGCACACATTCGATGTTCAGCATAAGATAATAACTCAGCTATTGCTGGAACTAGTCCCTGTAATAATATTCAAAAAAAAAAAAAAAGTAAGCAAATGAATGTTGATATCAAAAAACAAATATTACCTTTTGTTGGTCGCTCATGAACGCCCACCCCACCCCATTTGTTATCTCCAAATCAGTCATCAAATTTTTGAGGAACCAGGACCAATTATCCTTGTTCTCTACCTTCACGACAACCCAAGCTAGGGGAAACATTTGGTTTGCATCTCTTCCAATTGTGGCCAGCAATTCTCCCTTGCACAAGCCCTTCAAAAAACACCCGTCCAATCCTATAATCCGTCTACATCCAGATAAAAATCCTCGTTTGCATGCATCGAAGCAAACATAGAATTTATCGAACTTTGGCCCAATATCAGGAAGTGGTCTCTCCACGACCTCTACATACACTCTACTTCCAAGATTTTGCAGCCTACACTCCCAAGCATAGTCTCAAACCTGTCCATATTCATTGTTAACTGACCAATGAGTATCTTCATCACCTTTTGTTTCGTTCTTTTACATTGATTCTTGGATATATTGATGCATACCTGCTCCTTCACCAACATCTTGAACTGAGTAGTATTCATCTGAGGCATCAGCTTAATTAATTCAAAAAAGTGGTTCGACAACAATGCACTTGTTACCCTTTTATTCTCAAAATTAATGGAACAAGTATGTTCCTCTTGGTAGGCTCTAATCTGGAAAGATCCACTTCTCCTAACAAATGCGCCATAGATCTTCCATGGACAATTTTGCTGCGAACACCTAGCTCTTACAAACGTCTTAGTGTTTCTAATGAAGTCAATGTTCCTCTATTCAGCAATGGAATTCTTCAGTATAGTTCTCTAAATTACTTCGCATCATGAAATTTCATGCCTACTGACAAAATAGAAGAAAACTTACTTTTCCTTTTCCTTCTATGCGATTTACCATACCACAGCTCTCGACTTGCCCTACAAAGAGCTCTCCCGTCGATTCCATGTGTCTATTGTAAGGCAGGAGATTCGGGATCTAATCCAGAGTCCACCTCCCCGGACATCCCTAACTATTCGACAGGGGTTAGCCTAGTGTACCATCCACACACCTCTTACCACAGTTGAATGCTTACCTTACTGATCAACAGCATGCCACACACCCACTGTGGCATCCTCAATTTTCAATAATCCTTGAAGGTGTGAGGATTGTGGTCGATCCAATTTGTGGAATTTTAACTATTGGACTATTGAGCTACAATTGGACTATCTTGATGGACATAGTAGCTATAATATATGACTAAGTTGGCATTTGTAATTGAATGCATATATGTGTACATATAACATACGATTAAGGACAAGACTTTGAGAGATTGAGGCATGATTAGAATTGAACTTAATTAGGCTTAATGGAATGATTTCTGGGCCGGCCAACTAATCCACCTAAGCCAGCCACGTCAGCCACATGCCACGCACGCCAAGGGAGGAGAATGGCCGGATGAGGTGGCGCCAAGCTGTCCACCAAGCTGCCACGTGTCGCCGTGCATGGAGGGGTAGACTTTAGACCTAATCATGGCTTGATTGAGGTATAAAAGGGGGGTTGCCGGCCATTGAAACCTTTTTTAGTTGACTGAAGAGAGAGAGAGAGAGAGAGAGAGAGAGAGAGAGAGAGAGAGAGAGAGAGAAAAAAAAAAACCGAAGAAGAAGAAGAAGAACAAGGGGGAGCCGAGAATTCCAAAGAGTTTGGCCACTGTTCCTCCACCATTTTCGCTCAAACAAAAGGCAAGAGTGATCCTTTACCTACCCATGCATGTTGTACTAGTGTGTGATGGCCGAAAATTGTGTGTTGAATGGTTAAAAGTTGGTATTTTTGGAGAAAACTTGAGATGAGTGCAATCGGGTAAGGGGGGTGACCTTGTGCGCCAGTAGCTTGCATGAGCTGGAAGGTGGGTTTAGAGTGGAAATCTGACCTTGATGTCTTCATGAAAGTTGTAGTACACATCTTGAGCTATAACATAGTTGAAATTGAAGTCATTTGAGTGAGATTTGTGTGGTGAAAGGGGGTTTCTTTGTAACCGGGTGTCTACCGAAGGTGCTGATTGACCTTTGATGCTTGTTAGCCCTTCATCATGTCTTTGTCTTGGGAATTGTTGCTCGACCTCTTCTTGGAAAATGTAAAGGACATCTTGATACATAACATACTGAAAATTTAGCTGATTTCGTTTGGTTTATCCTAGTGAATTACATGTTTCTTGATGGATATAAATTCTGGAGTTTATCGGTGAAAGGTCAGTGGATTGTTAA
Organism: Eucalyptus erythrocorys; assembly: GCA_014182555.1. Taxonomy (NCBI): domain Eukaryota; kingdom Viridiplantae; phylum Streptophyta; class Magnoliopsida; order Myrtales; family Myrtaceae; genus Eucalyptus; species Eucalyptus erythrocorys. The sequence goes on from CM024604.1 coordinate 34,837,014, forward strand.
GCTTGTAAAATGACTTTTACTTGAGAATTCTGCTTCGACTCCTAAAGAAAAGTTGTAGGAAACTTGTTTAACAACAACATATCCAAAAACGAGAGAAAAAGAAAGGGTTTAGGTGGTTCAATTAATGTGACTTTGTCAATGGTGTATCCTGTGCGGTTCAAGAACTAGAGTAGAGGTTTGTGATTTTTGTATTGCATTTTGTGGGACGAATTTGACAATGATTTCTTCATGAGAAATGATCTTTGAACTCTTGGCTAAGACATACTGAGATTTGGTAATTTTTGAAGGTGAATTAGTATTTTAAACTAGTGAATTTTGTAAGTGGTGTAAACTGGAATTTTCAATACTCAAACGTGTTTGGCCGAACCTATGTATTCCTGTGTAAACATGGTTTGGGCATAGTTTCTTAGCAAGAATGATACTTCTATGTCCTATTGTCAATGTGGTGAAGAGTCATTGTTTTTAAAAGTTAATGGAGTGGTACATTGAGATCATTTTCTACCCCTATACAAACTGTTTTGTATTGAAGCTTGCTGAATTGATATGGCCGAACATACTCCTAGGTGAAATGATATTCAAGGCAAGCTTTTCTTCACGAAACATGTATTGTACTGCTTGATCATCATGTGTGTGTGTCTCACAAGTTCTGAAAAAGGGCAATTGAGGTTCAATTGAGATGATTTCTCAAACTTGTGCATGCTGAATTGTTGGGAATTAGTTGGATGCAACATATTGGATAAATTTCATGCCATATAAGTAGAGACACATGATATTACTTGCTGTTACGCATATGGACATCATGTGACATGTCATGAAATTATGCATATGAAAAAGATTATTACATGATATGTGCTGATAATACCCCGGGAGTATCGGGATGCCCGGCTAGGGAGTGAAAATGCTGGATGCCCAGTAGCCCTGTGAGCGTAAATCTGGATGGCCTCGGAGTTGAGATGCCCGGAGCGTTGGGGGTGCCGGAAGCATGGATGGTGTGTGCCGTGGATACCTTGTGATGCCAGTTGAGGTGCGAGATGCCCGGCCAGGGAGTGTAAATGCCGGAAGCACGGATGGTGTGTGCCGTGAATTCCTCACGATGCTAGGTTTGGGTGTGAGATGCCCGGAAAGTGGGGTGGCCGGAAGCCGGGTGGTGTGTACAGGATTATGCATTTGAAATTGCAAGCATTCGATATATATGCATGAGCATTGTTAATATGAGAAAAGGCATGTGATACTATTGAAATATATGTGCATGAATCGAGTTAATCATGTAAGTTGTGCACGTGATGTGAAACATGGGCATTTGTGCTTGCTGAATTATGTAATGGGCTCATATTCTCAAAAAGATGCCGATGTGCAAAGAGTATATACGATGATATATACATGTTTATGCATGAACAATGGCTGTTTTGTGGGAGATGCATATGATGAGCTATGTGAATATGAGTAATGCTTGATTTATGAGTGCACATGTTTGATAGGTGTATGATCTGTGAAGAATGTTAAAGCATGCGGCTGAATTGTTCACTTATAGTGACTATACAATGTTTTAATGCTGTTTGATTTGCCATGTGATCTTATGATGTGTTTGATTGTCTTGTATGGGTAGTTATAGAGATCATATTTATGCTGAGTGGTTGTACTCACCCCTTTTGGGGACTAACATTTTAGCTTAGTCATGTTGCTGCCTCCAGTCGCACCTGGCGCATTTTATGGCATTCCCTCTGATGTGGACGTGAGGGTGTTCCACCTGGACAGCCCTACTGTCCTCGGGTTGTCCTATTTCCGGGTGAACGTGCGGGTTAAGTTTGACGTGGGCTTGGAGAGCGGCCCAGTATACCAGGAGTTTGTCTCTGCTTATGCCTGTCGAGATGGAGTGATGATGGGGATGATGCCGCCGCCATCGCCCCCTGGAGCGTTTGGCTGGAGTTAGACAAGGAGCTTAGAATGGAGGAGGTTGGTGGGTTTTTGACGGGACCGGTTTAGAGGGATGGATAGCTGATGTATAGGTTTTCTTTGATGAGGGGTAATGATATTTTGAGGTCTGCTCTTGGATGTAGTTTTGCTTTTTGATGTATCATTTACCCTGAAAGGAACAAGGAAAATCCATCCTCTTATGATGTGAATAAAAGAACCGACTCCTATTATCTTATATCATTTAGTTGTGTGCATTGATCTTTCTATATGTTTGGAGGGAGGATTTGGAGAGTCGTGATTCCGCTTCCGCCATTTGATGCGCGCCTGGGACCATTCATTCGTTAAAAAAAAAAAAAAAAAAAAAAAAGAGCCTAAGACTGTAGCTCTCAAAGAATAGATGAGTATGACTGTAGTAAAGTAATAGCCTCACAGGGGTTGTGGGGTGTTACACCCACCTGCGTCCACCCAACAAGAACCAAACCACAAGTCCTTCATCTTCTTCAAGCTCATCCTGGAAAGTAGTATTCTCGACACTTTCTTCATAGTCAGTCTCCTCACTAGTAGCACCAGTGTCTGTGGGGCCTTCGGGTCTATTTGGAAATTCATCAGCTATCTGCAAAGCTGCAAATTTAGCTATCAAAAAATCCCTTCGCTATATTCTTGACTGTACAAGCTCCTCGTCGTCGTCATCACTTAAAAAATTTTCAACAGGCAACCCTTCATCATCATCATCATCAGTTGATTCAGCTACTTCCCAATCAAATCCAAATATTGTGACATTACCTATGTCACAATCACTTTGGTGAACTGCATCTGCGCTCCTCTTATGTTCATCATATCTATCCTACCCTCCTTTGACCCTAACGTCAGTACTATCTTGAATACCATCTCCTTCTTGTCTTACTCCGGCGCTCTCTCCATCATCATCTTCATCCTCACTTTCACTATTGTACTCAACATATATTTTTACCTCTTCACCATGAAGATAATGCTATAGAACATCCCTAAGACCATTATCATCTTCTAAGCATCTCAAACCATCACTTAAGTCTTTCCCATGAATACAATATAACAACTTCTGAACTTTACAAGGCAAATAAGTATTTGTATCCCTAAGAAATCCTATATAAGATGCCTTCTTTATATCCACAAAGATGGTGCCCTCATTTCCACCCTCATATTCCCCCTCATCCTCCCCAATCACAAATTCCCCATCGTAGCAAACTATGACAGCGACATAATCCTTGTCGTGAGCCATTACTGCACCAAGAACAAAAAAAAAAGAATCATTACATTTTGGGACCACTAGACAATTGCACATGGGAGTCCCCCCACTCTCATGGACTTTAGTAAACAGAGGTCCCCACATGATAGCCAAAAAAGAGGTCGGCAAGTCGGCACTTTAATTATTTGCCTTCCCTTCCCTTAAATTATTAACCAAAACAGAGGTCTCCACAACAAGCATAGCCCAAGCAATTTTGTCTACTGAACCAAACTTGCGATGTGAGAGAATGTACATCAACTTAATCAAATCAAAGCATACTCTGACATCAACTTAATCAAATCATAGTCGCTGACTCCTACAAATTTCTTTAGAAGTTTAAACTAAAATTAGAAAAACAAAGAGAAAATCAAGCGTAGACAGATCACTCCAAAGTCTTAGACTATCCTAACCCATAACAAATTTGGACAAGTAGGCAGGCAATACCTTTCTCAAAGAAGACTAACGCAAGCTACAGAGCCAATTCCAGGAAATAGCTTCACCAAAACATGCTTCAATACCCTTTCTCAATTTGTAACTTTACCAATAAAACTCTAGCTACAGTTGTTATGTTCTCTTTTTCATCTTTCTGTCATTATTCAGGATTTTGGATTAATAAACATACCCTATACAGCCTCACAAGCAGGGTGGTTCAAGGACTTAATTTTCTTCTCGGATTTCTTCTCGGGTATACATTAGTCACTTGTTTATTAGGATGCTCTTAAGGAGATGCATAGCCAGTGACTCAACAATCAAAGCATACTCTGACATTGGCTTCAAAAAATTAACGAAAATAATGAGAAATCCGGTCTCTTTGTGTGATGTCAGCAAGTTTCCATTGAAGTGTATCAATAGAAATTCCATTCCATCGGATCCGTAATAAAATAATCGAGCCCTAATAAAATAATCGAGTGAGCCCTAATGAAATAATCGAGCCCTAATTTCATCATTAGGGAGAGGGAGAAGGGGCTGAACCTGGACGAGCGACTATGGTGAGCGGTGACGATGACCAATGATGGTGAGCAGTGAGTGGCGACGGTGACCAACAACGGCGACTGACGATAGCGACCGATGACCAGCTCTGGGCGTGAACGACGACAGAGAGAAGGGCCTGAGATTTAGTGTGAACGCGGACGGGGAGGAACGTTGACGGCGGTGTGCTTAAGCCACAATGACCTAAACGACGTCGTTTAGGTCAGCACACTCAATGTGGATGGACGACGTCGTTTTTGTCGTCCACGTTGGCTGTTTTTTTTAATAAAAAAAACATTTGCCACATCAGTAAAAGAAGTCGCCGGAAATCGTCGGAAAATGCCACGTATGCAATTTGGCCGGATTTTGGCTGGATTGGCACTCAAGTGATCCTTTTGCTCCAATTTTGACACTTAAGTGTACATTTCATAAGTTATGGCACTTAAGTGTCCCTTTGTGCAAAGTTATGGCACTCCAGGGGTCCGCACGTCCTCCAAGTTATTAATGCTGAACAACTTCAGCAAAGTACAGAGACAAACAAAAAGCTAGCTTCAGCCTTCAAGCAATGTCAACAAATGAACTACTCACAATCAGTTCACCTTATTGTTTGTGTTAATGTAATTTCTATGTCAAATAAAGCCAAAATATGAAAAATTACTAATGGACAACCGATGCCACAGATGTGATGAAAAACGATTAGTAAGGTCCTTAGGGAAAGACGCAGGGGAACTTCATTAATTGTACCACTAATTCAAAAGGTGGAAGACAGGTAAACATCAACATATAGAGCTTCACGTGTATTATATCACTTCTCCAAATCAAAAAAAAAATCTTGATTTATGACACTTTTAGTGAATATCCTCTTCACTGACTTGTCGTTCTTGTCGGCCTTAGCTCTTTTCCTGGATTCCATGATTCCGTTGTCAAGGCTAATCTCCATAGTCTTCTTGCTAGACATGTAGGAGCCCCGGCACTTGTCTAAGGGCCTAAGCCTTGATGATTTTTCTATGTTTGCCTCCAACCATACTCTCCGATCATCAGGCAGCAAGGTGAGACCACAATTCTGTTGGAGACGACCTTTTCCACCTTGTCCCCGAGAATGTCCGTGAAGGTTAGGTTCTCGAGGGACTTCGTTTTCTTCTCCTCTTCAGTTTCGTTGTCAAGTTTCATTCCCTCCTTCGTGGCTGAGACCAGCTTCTTCTCATCATATTTCTTCAATTGCCCCATAGCACATTCATAAATGGGGTAACTGATGAATTCGAAATGCTTCTTCACAAGGTCCTTGATTTTCCTCTCCTCCAAGTACTTCAACTGTCAACAAAAAGCCAAACATTAACAACTAAAATCAGTGATCGGTTGAGTCCACTACGTTTTTAAATTCAGTAGACATCCTAGGCTCTGCTAAAAGCACACAAATGCTGCATAATCCAATTAGAGATTGGAAAGTATCCTAACTCATCCTCCTTGAGGAGCGGTGTAACTTTGGTTCCTCTCCATCGACGTCCCTTGTGACAGTGAAGGAACCTCTAGCCTTCGATTCCTAGATCTATTGCTAGTAGTCGTCGTGCTTCGTGGTCACAACAACTTTCTCAGCCACGAGGTAAGTTGAGGAAAACCCAACAACTTGTCCAATTATGCTAACATCAGCACTGGCTTGTAATGATTCTATGAATTCCTTGGTTCTGGACCTTGCAATCCCAGGTTATTCACAAGATCTGCTTAAAATAAAGAGCCAGAGTACTAGTTGATAGCTATACATGTCACACCCTATAAGGATGGGGTGAGACGGCCGTCCTTTCACTCAAAGGACTTAGCCTCAAATCAGACCCCAAAGTCCACCTCCAAAAGTCATTGTCAATAACATTCTCACTTTAACGGCCAATTATTGAAGTACCTAAATTAGCCATACACATACATGCAATCCTAAATTTATGACATGAGGTTATCCTGCAATTCATAATATTAGCCATACACATACATGCAATCAAATTAGAGCATAAAAACTTCCTTCTCATTTACCATCGTCAGGGCTTTACAAAATCTACCAACCTGAACTTCTCCTTTTCCATGTTTCACGCCTATATATTTACATACATGTACAAAACAAAAGTAAGGCGTATCAAAGTCAGGGATAGGGGTAAGGGTGGCTACTCCGCGTATATCCCAAACCAGCCCACGTCTTTAACCAAAAACAAACAAACAAAAGTCTAGCCTTCCATGAACT